>CM010608.1:36541425-37741425 GCA_003430845.1 Xanthoceras sorbifolium
CAGGTTAAATGAGCGTCTTACCATCGACCCATTAAACGGTAATAATTTATCTATTTATTAAATTAAAGGAAAATAAAAAAAAATTATAGAATGAATTTTAAGGAATACCTTAAACTGGGGGGAAATAAACATAAACTCTAGTGAAAAGAAAAGAATTTCTCTTTAATTTCTTCTTAAAAAAAAAAAAAAACCCAAAGAAATAATAAAGGGGTTTAACTGTTTAAGTTAATTAGCTATAAATCCATATAAACCCCTGAAATACAAACTCAGTGAGTCCAGTGGAGTCGAGTCGAGTCTCTGTTCTCAGTTCCCGCCCTGTATCTAGATTCTTAGAAAAATGTCTACCACAATCGAAATCGAAGAATACATTGAAGGAGACCTCGTTGACACCACCGACTTCTTCTTCGACAGAATCGGAGACTCCATCCCTATCAAATCCGACGCCCAATCCTCAGAATTCGACCTCCAAAACCCTCCCTCTCTTCCACTCGCCGTCTCTGAGCGCTCTCGCCTCCTCTTCGTCGCCCACTCCTCCGGTCACTACTTTCTCCTACTGTTTCAATCACCCAAATTCACACCTTTATTGATTTATGTTGTGGATTTTCGTTTTTACTAGGAAAGGTGGTTTTTTTTTTTCTTCTAAATTTTTGTTGTTGTTGTTGTTGGTTTTTTTAGGGTTTTGCGTGGCGAAGACGAAGGACGTGATTGATGCGGCAAAGGAGATTAAAGAGAACGGAAAAGGGTTTTGTATACAGGAGTTGAGTGTAGTTGATGTTCCTTTCGAGAAGGTTCACATTCTGGCTCTCTCCACCGATGAATCCACACTCGCTGTTTCGCTTTTGTTTTCCGGAGATGTTCATTTCTTTTCCGTTCATTTGCTTCTCGATAAGGTACATTATGTAAATCAATTACACTTTTTTTCTAATTTATTTCAACTGAGAGTTTCCGAATAATGCTTACAGCATGTCGTAGAGAAATCCTGTTTTCAATGAAAAAGCTAAAAAAATATTTATGAATTATTAGTATGATTGGATTATTTTTTGATACTGAGCTTATTCAATTCTGTTAATTAATTGTTAGATTGTTTCTATCTCTTATTGTATTGTCATCGTGCAGGATACAAAGCCATTTTTCTCCTGTTCTATTGATGAGTCCAGCTATGTCAAGGACATTCGATGGACAAAGAAAGTGGAAAACTCGTTTCTTGTTCTTTCGAATCTTGGGAAGCTATATTCTGGAGTTGTTGATGGCCCTCTCCAAGTTGTGATGGAAAATGTTGATGCCGGTATATTTAATCAGCTCTTATTATTCTATGATAATGTCGACATGTCTCTTTGGAAAATTAGTTTGTTGGACTCTTGCTGACATGATGCTTTTGTCTACTCTATGTGTGTTTGATGGACATGTACTTTTAAGTTGTAATGTCCTTTATTATTGTACAAATATGATAATCCATGCTCAAGGCAATATTATAACTTACTGCTGAAACAACCAAATTATAATGAGAAATGTGAGATCTCTAGTAAGTGATACTGGCACGTTTAATGCTAATAGTCTTGCAGTTGAATATAAGCTTTCAAACTGTCATTTGCACAATGCACCTTGTTGAACATGGTACAAGGATAAATTACAACAATCACTAGACTAACTTGTCTACAGGTGCTGGGTTACAATCTGGTATTCTAATTGGAATAGTGCTCTCTTCTTTTCAATCAGCAGAGCAAAATTCTGGAAATTTTGTTCGAAATGTAATTATTCTTGACTCTTTCTAGAGGGTGCTCATGGAAAAGCCCTTATTATGTATGTAAAATGCCTTAGCATCAGAATATCATTTAACAAACATGGTAAACCAAGGTGTGGAATGTATTCTGCATTAGTTTTCAGGAAAGATAGTAGAAGACATTCCTAGAATATACTATTAAAGGAGTTTGTAGGTTACTTTTTCTTGTGATAAATTTAACTTTTCGTTTTGGCTTTTTCTTTGTCATAGTTGAATGGAGTGTAAAAGGCAAATTGTTGCTGTGGCAAAAAGAATATTCTTAGCATTCTATCATCCAAATTCAAGGAAAGACTGTCCATATCACTATCATTCAAGTCATTGGTTGGTGAATCTGATGCAAACTGCAGCGTTAAAGGTAACATTAGTCCTTAATGTGTTTTACTTTCATCTTTATGAGTTACTTGTCAGAAAACTTTCTTCCATGTCTTAGCTTTCATTTCTTCTGGACTCAAAAGGAGTTATTTTTTTTTTTTTGCTGTTTGTGATTGCATATCTTTTCTGCTTCATATTTAAAGAAGATGCGTCCTTTTTTTATTTCCATCAAACTCCATCCAAGCACATACAAAGTTTACTTGTGAATATTCTGGGTATGTAACCTCTGTTTTATTGCATGGTGAAGCAATATAAGGTGTGGGAGAGATGTTGATAGATGTTTGAAATGGCATTGCCACCTCTTTCTGCCCCTTAAATGCCAAAAACTTAAGAAATTAAAAGAAAAAAAAGGAATAGAAGGGCAAGGGAAATGTGTTATGCTTGAGTAGATATCTAATTTATTGAAATAAGGCTGTAGTTTTTTTCTCTGCCTAAAACTTCATGCATTATCAACTTCTGAAACTAAAATATTTATTGAATAATTGCATCAGTGGATTCTATCAGGTGGGTCCGTCGTGATTGCATCGTCCTAGGATGCTTTCAATTAACTGAAGATGACACGGAGGAAAATTACTTTGTCCAAGTGATCAAAAGCAAGGATGGCAAAATTACTGATGTAAGTAACTAATCCCTGTACATAGGCAGTCGGAAAATATTTCTTATTAAGATGCTAGTGAACTTTTTTGTTGGTAGTTTCTTCTTATTTGTGCTGGTAAGACACAAGGAAAGGCCGGAGGTCTTGTTTTGGTAATTTATGTTTAGATTTACAATTTCACACTTACTGACAAGTATGCTAAATTTTATAGACAGCATGAAGGAAAAATGCTCCTAGACTTTGACTAGCCACATTTTGCAGCAAAATTAGGTTTATTTTCAAAAGGCTGCAAAAATTAATTTTTAAGAAATACGTGTGTTTTGTGATCTTAACCTTGAATGCAAGAGATAAATTTTGCCCGTATAGGAGAGAACTTGTAGATTTCAGAAGGAAAGAATTGTAAAAAGAAATGGATACTCCCATAATTCTTGGGAACTACAGTACTTTTAGGAAATTTTGGCTTTAGAGAATATAATCAATCGCATAATTGATGCTTTTAGTTCTTCTAATGTTTTCAATTTTAATCGAAAATGGACAGAGCGAATTTCTACATTGCAAAAATTACTATATTTTCTGATCCTGTATGTCAGCCTTTTGATTCTTTTTTCTTTTTTTATGATGGGCATGGGCTCTAAAGGTTTTCAACTTATGGAAATTTTTCAATGCTGAAGAAGCCATGATAGAATCAACAATAATAGCTATCATAATCATTTTTATTATAGATGTAGTATTATTGTATCGCATATTGATTGTATGAAATGTTTCTTGCAGGCTTCTTCCAAGCCGGTTGTTCTATTCTTCTGTGATCTATTTGGAGGTTTAGTTGATGACATTGTGCCCTATGGCACTGGACCATATTTATTCTTGAGCTACTTAAAACAATGGTATAGTGATGCTAATTTCACGACCCTGAAACTTTTTTCTTTTTCTTAAATTTCTCTTTTAAGCAAATTCGATTGGTGAATACTAAATTCATTTAATTTCATTATCTGGTGTGAAGCATTTATTTATTTATTTTCATTATTGAAGCATAAAATAATATTAAGCAGTTCAAATTATCTTGGCTATGTTTACTAGTTAAGATTAAGTGGACTTAATGTCTGATTCTGGTCTGCAAAGAAAATAGAGTACATCATTATAGCTCAGTATGTCAGAAATAAATTTTCTATAATTCTATGTCTTTGAGTTATATATTTTGATTATTAGTTAGTTTGTGTATACTTGTATTACTCTAAATGAGTAGAGTTGTGTTGGATCCCTCTTTCTGGGGATAGCCTTAAAATTATTCTCTTCACAACTTTTTAAAAACCACCACTTTAGTTTTCCATGCTTCAGTAATAGCTAAGCTAACTTGAATTTTGTTTTTCAGTGAGCTTGCATTTACTGCTAATCGGAAGAATACAGATCAGCATGTTGTATTGCTTGGTTGGTCACTCAGTGATGAAAAGAATGATGTCGCGGTTGTTGATATTGACCGAGATAAATGGCTCCCTAGGATTGAGCTTCAAGGTGGTTAAACTTGCATCCTTCACTTGAATAAATGACAAATGATTGTTTTTCTTATCGTAATGTTGAAGGACTAAGATAATTCGTTTGTGTTGTTTATTGAATGCATACATTACCAACCTGAAGATGTGACAAATGGATAGCATATTTGTTCATGGATCTCTAGGAGCATCTGAACTGTCTATGTTGTCTGCTAAAAAACCAAATGGCCGGAGGAGTGAGGACCAGACATACTCCTTGGATGCTGCCATTTTTTTAGTTGATTTAGTGGCCCGCGTTCTCACTTTAAATGGCTGAGATTTGAATTTGTTTTTGGGGGACATATATTGCACTTTTAGGTGAACACTGAAGATTAGTTGGTTAATCTAAACTATAGAAAGCATTTACAGCTACACTTTTTTCATATGGTGGGAGTTTTTTTTTCCCTTGTGATGGGACATTATGGTGATAGTTATGCTTACTATTTGTTGGAATCTAGCTGGTATGTTCTTAATTGTGAACTTCCTTATTCTAATATGATGCACATATTTTTAACTGGCCCTTGTTTCAGATAACGGCAATGATAATTTGATCATGGGACTCTGCATTGATAAAGTCTCTCTCTATGGAAAAGTCAAAGTTCAACTTGGAGTTGAAGAACCAAAAGAACTTTCACCATATTGTATTCTTATGTGTCTTACTCTAGAGGGAAAGCTTAATATGTTCCATGTTGCAAGGTAGTTCTCTATAATGATATTCTTCTATCCCATCATTTTGAAGCATATAAGATCATTTACTGCCCCAGTATATATCTCAGTTATTTTTTTTGCAGTGGTAAGCAGCCTGGCATTGTTTGCTTGATAATGCTTTAGTTATCTATATAAGACATAAACTTGAGTTTAAATGTAGTGTTTCAGGAGAGACAGATCTACCTGAGGTTCTATCAACCCTTTCTGATGAAGAAGAGGATGCGTCCACTGTGGTACCTGTAGAATGTGAGCTGTCTGAACATTCTCCTGGATTTGAAGAACCAAAATTACAACCAGTAGCTTTTAGTGTTCCGTCACAGGATGTGAATTTAAAGGAACTTGACACTTCTGGTGGTAGTAAAATTTCTACCAAGAACAATCTGAAGCATTTCGACAAGAATGAGATTTCAACATCTATACTCGTTGATCAAATATCTCATAAAGATACTATGTTTGGAAACCGGGAAATGGAAGATACCGATGGTCAACAAATAAAGCTTCCTGCTCCGCAAAACACAAGTGTGGGGCAATCATCTTTCAAGGCTTCTCTCCTAGATACACCTAGTTTTGCAGTAAGAGATTCAATGAAGGCAGAAACCCAGGATATTATGAAACCTGTAGAATGTGAGCTGTCTGAACATTCTCCTGGATTTGAAGAACCGAAATTACAACCAGTAGCTAGTGTTCCGTCACAGGATGTAAATTTAAAGGAACTTGACACTTTTGGTGGTAGTGAAATTTCTACCAAGAACAATCTGAAGCATTTAGACAAGAATGAGATTTCAACATCTATACTCGTTGATCAAATATCTCATAAAGATCCTATTTTTGGAAACCGGGAAATGGAATATACAGATGGTCAACAAATAAAGCTTCCTGCTCCTCAAAACACAAGTGTGGGGCAATCATCTTTCAAGGCTTCTCTCCCGGATACACGTAGTTTTGCAGTAAGAGATTCAATGAAGGCAGAAACCCAGGGCATTATGAAATTTGGATCTGGAACAGCTGCTTTTGTAGCACAGCCTAGAACTGATACACTCAACCAATCAAATCAAAAGGATATACAAAAAAGTTTTGAGTTGGGTAAGGAATCTATGGGAAAGTTCGGATCAACTGGCTTACAGACTGGGTCATCTCAGTCATGGTCAATTGGAAAAGTCATGGTTTCTAATGACTCTGATGTTAGATCCCCATTTTTACCTTCAAGTCTTACTCAAAGAAAAACATCTGGAAATTCAGGAGTTACGGAAGTTTTTGCAAATGTTTCTGGTGGTCCTGTTGGAAAATCTTTTACTTTGAACGATGCCACTGGCACATCAACGTCAGTAAGTTTTTCTGGTACTCCGGCACAAGGTGATAGACAGAGAGCTCCAACAGAGGCAGTAAAATTTGAATCACTACCTTCCATTCGTAGTACACAATTTTCATCACAGCTAAATTTTGCATCGGGAAAGTCTGACAGCCAAAAGCATCACCCTTCCAAGGATGACTACAGAACTCCAAATCTTTCTGGAATGCGGAATTCAGAACCGAACTTATCTAAGCAGTCTGGAAATGTAATTATTTTCTCGTCTCTATTTATTTATTTTTCACATTTTCCTGCATACTAGGTAATGTGCATAGCTTAATCTTTGTGAACTTGTTCGTTTTTCCATGGAAATTTGTTAATAGCACCAACTTGCTGACTCAATTTTTAGGTTTTGATCTCTTTTTTGTTGAACACTAGCTATGTCAAACTTATTTGAAAATCAAAGTCTACCATTGTCTTGTTCAAATGGATTCATTTATCCTAGTTCACCATATGTCCATGCATTTTGCTAATGCTTCTTGCTTCCTTATGTGTTTGTCTTTGCTTGTTGTGTGTTTCTCTCTCTATTTGGTATTCATTGGTGTCCCGGAACTTGTATATTCCTCAATGACATATTTTGCTCTTTTTAGCGCCTTTCATGATCTTTGTTTTTCTTTTGACAGATCAAAGAGATGGCCAAAGAATTGGATATGCTTCTAGAATCAATAGAAGAGACAGGTGGCTTTAGGGATGCTTGTACTGTTCTGCAGAAAAATAAAGTTGAAGCATTGGAGCAGGGCCTAGGGACTCTTTCTGAAAAATGCAGAATCTGGAAGGTGATCTTTCATACCAATTCCTCGTATTTGTTATTTGATATTGCATCTAACTGTTCTTTCACATTGATGTTTGTTATTTCATGACTCATATTGCTATTGTCCTCACATCATTGTGCACTGTTCCTTGTATCTTTTATGTGGTATCTGGGATGATCTTCAAATTTGCAGTACTACTATATATTTGCCTTAGCTTTTCTAAATGTTACATGCTTTTCAATTAAGGTATTTCTCACATCTGTGTCCAAGGTTCTTATCTTCATCTTTTTGGACTTTGTAGAGCCTAATGGATGAGCGGTTTGGAGAAATTCAGAATCTTCTTGATAAAACTGTACAAGGTACTTTCCTATTTGTAATGAACCTGTAACTTGCAGCAACTCTGTTTTGAAGGAACAGAAAGTCAGAAAGCTAGTCAAATTATTATTAAGAGTAGTCAAATTGGATGTAGTATGAGTTTTCTACAATCTCTAACAACACTATTTTAAGATAGAAAAATTGATTCACTGCAATTTTGCTCACATGTTTTATTGCTCCCATGCATACACTTAATATTAAAAGTAACCAGTTTAGAGCCTATATGAAGTTCTAGGCCTGTTTAGCTGCTCCCATCTCTCTTTTTTCTATCCCGTCGTATGCTTCTCTCTTTAGCCACTCAAGGAGAAGGGCTCAGTTCGTGAGCGCATTCGTGTACAAACCAGTGCAGACGAAGTAACACAAAGGAGATAAGAATTATCATCTCAAAATATTATGGAAAATGTTTTATGATGGATTTTGTGAAGTTAATATAAACTGTGTTGAGAATCATCTCAAGAAGGGATAAAAGTAGAAGTTAACTTATTTATGATTGTAAAAATGGCTTCCAGTTTTGGCAAGGAAAATATACATGGAAGGCGCTGTTAAGCAAGCTTCTGATAGTCGATATTGGGATCTCTGGAATCGCCAGAAGTTGAGTCCTGAACTTGAGCTAAAGCACAGGCATATATTGAAATTAAATCAGGTAGGTCATCAATTAATTTTAAATGTTATAGAAGTTTCCAACATGAGATCTAATAAATTGTTTTAACCTTTTCTATCCCAGGATTTGACAAATCAGTTAATTGAATTGGAGAGGCATTTCAATACCATTGAAATCAATAAATTTGGTGAGAATGATGGAGTTTGTGCAGGTCGGAGAGCTCCTCAAAGTAAATTCGGGTCGTCCAGGTATAATTTTGTAAGATAAAGTGGTTCCAATCCATTAAGAATGATAAAAGTAGGTTAGTTTTCCAACAGTAGTTGATATGATATTATGATTTTTGGAGTATGAAATAAGATGGAAGACATGATTTTATTTAGATTTTGTAATCGTTAATTATGATTTCTTATTTCTCTTAATTTAATGCACTCTCTTTGCAGACAAATTCAATCTCTGCATAGTTTGCATACCACAATGACTTCTCAATTAGCAGCTGCTGAACAACTCTCCGAATGTCTTTCTAAACAAATGGCTGTGCTGAGTATAGAGTCGCCTGTAAAAAAACAAAATGTAAAAAAGGAGTTGTTTGAAACAATTGGAATCCCGTATGATGCCTCTTTCAGCTCTCCTGTTGTGACAAAAGTTGGTGATCTTTCTTCAATAAAGAAACTTTCACTTTCTTCTGATTCTGCTGCTGCTAAACATCAGTCCAGGAGGCACCAATCTAGTGGTACAAAGAGTAATGATCCAGAAACTGCCAGGAGGAGGAGAGACTCACTTGACAGGGTATTTTTTTCTTGGCTTGCTTTTGTTTCTTGATTTTCATGTAGAACTGCAAATTATCTTCTGCTCATACCTGTCATGGTTTGATCCTCGGTTCAACAGTTCAACTCAATTGTGAAAATAAAGCAACTTTTACAATTTGAACTAATCTAACTGGCATGTTCCTCTTTCCCACTTGGGAATGTGCTTATACAACCTATCAGCATGTCCAATTTATGCATCTGAATTAGAGTGGTCTTCTTCATTCAGACAAGACTTTCACTTCCTCTTTGTTCAACAGTTCAACTCAATTGTGAAAATAAAGCAACTTTTACAATTTGAACTAATCTAACTGGCATGTTCCTCTTTCCCACTTGGGAATGTGCTTATACAACCTATCAGCATGTCCAATTTATGCATCTGAATTAGAGTGGTCTTCTTCATTCAGACAAGACTTTCACTTCCTCTTTGTTCTAACTTTCTGCTTACTTAAGTTATATTTAGCAAGTTTAAATTAATTACTTGTCAGGAAGTCGTTTCTTCTCACTTTGTGGTAACGATGTATAAGTTTACTATTGTTTTCATGAACTTGTTGCAGAGCTGGACTAGTTTTGAGCCTCCTAAAACAACTGTTAAAAGGATGCTTTTGCAAGAACCTCAAGGTAAATCATCCTTGAGGGTTAAGCAACATATTGGCCCGCAAATGTTGCACGGAGCAGCAATTGTTCGTCCAAAAGAGCGGACAACCCCTCCAACATCCTTGTACCCATCTGGAAACAAAGGTGAGCATAAAAATTTTAGAATGCATGTATTTGTGTTTGTACTGTTACAAAAAACAGTAATTGTTTTTTTTTTTTTTCTGTTAATCTTCAGCAGGCATTCAGGATTCATCTGTAAAACAAGCTTCTGAAAACCAATCAACACTATTCAGATGGGCCAATGATCCTGCCGGGCCATCTCAATCTACCGGTGAGCATAAAAATTTTAGAGTGCATGTATTTGTGTTTGTACTGTTACAAAAAACAGTAATTTTTTTTTTTTTCTGTTAATCTTCAGCAGGCATTCAAGATTCTTCTGTAAAACAAGCTTCTGAAAACCAATCAACACTATTCAGATGGGCCAATGATCCTGCCGGGCCATCTCAATCTACAGGTGAGCATAAAAATTTTAGAATGAATGTATTTGTGTTTGTAATGTTACAAAAAACAGTAAATTTTTTTTTTTTCTGTTAATCTTCAGCAGGCATTCAGGATTCTTCTGTAAAACAAAAACAGTAATTGTTTTTTTTTTTTCCTGTTAATCTTCAGCAGGCATTCAGGATTCTTCTGTAAAACAAGCTTCTGAAAACCAATCAACACTATTCAGATGGGCCAATGATCCTGCCGGGCCATCTCAATCTACAGGGTTCAAGTCTTTTACAGTTCAAAGCAACATTGATTCTGGGCTATCATTACTTCCAGCTTCCCAATTGCAGTCTATGGGTGGGCAAAATCATACCAGGGAAACTTGCAGTGTGTCTGCGGACAAATCAAGCAGTGGAGTTTCTTATTTCGAGAAGTCTAATCCCATGTTGATCAATGAGACCAAGTCTATTCTGCAATCTGAAACTAACATAAACCAAAAACCATCATTTTCTTCAATGTTACCCGCATTCACACCATCATTGTCAAAAAAACCTAGTGAAATGCCAAATTCTAGTAGTAAAGGGACTTCGCTGACAAATTCAATGATTGGAAGTGAGAGCCATGGGCCAACAACTGTGAAGACATCGACTATTGTATCTGGTAAAATCAGTGACCCTCAATTTTCTTCTACGGCTGCTGTCCCTGTGACTTCTACCCTCCCTGGAAGAGTTTCACATTTTGATGTTGCAAGCAAAAGCCAGCCTGGTGAAAAAGCATCAGCTTTTCCTGTATTGTCAACATCAATTTCTGCTCCATCATCTGCAAAGATTAATTCGTCGCCAGTTTTCCCAGCTTCATTGTCTACCTTGTCTTCAACTACCTCATCATCTTCTATGCCATTTGGTGGGTTGCTGATCAGTTCTAAAGCCACTTTAGACGCTCAGCAGAGGGTTCATTCAATATCCACGTCTGTAGCTTCTGCCTTACCAGTTGTTTCCTCATCCTCATCATCAGCTTCTTCCTCTACAACTTTTTCCTCTTCCAGTATCTTCTCTAATCAGGCTCCCAAAACTCCAGTGTCCTTATCTACTCCTTCACCTCCTGTTAGCTTAACATCAGAATCTCCAAAAACAGAGCTTCAACTTCCTACAGATAAACTCAGTTCAAAAACAGAGGTGAATGCTAGTACACAAGCACCACTGAAGCTTGAAACTTCAGTGTCATCTGCCGCTGCCATTGAAGTTCCAACTGAATTGGCTTCTGGAAGCCAGCCTAGTTTTCCAAATATGGCTAGTGCTGTGTCTAATGTAGCAGTGAATGCTCAACCAGAGCACTCATCCACTGGAATTGCTCTATTTTCAGCACCCCTCGGTCCTCTCCCAACTTCTGCTAGTACCACTGGTGGAAAGAATGAAACTTTGGACATTACAGTTACACAGGAGGATGAGATGGAGGAAGAGGCTCCAGAGACAAGCCACACAACTGAGCTTAGCTTGGGAAGCCTTGGCAGTTTCGGAATCAGTTCAACCCCTAATCCTAGTGCTTCTAAAGCTAGCCCATTTGGTGCTTCTTTTGGTAATGTTGCTACAAGTCCAGCAAGCTCTCCCTTCACTATGACAGTTCCTAGTGGAGAGCTGTTCCGGCCTGCATCTTTCTCCTTTCAATCTCCTCAGTCTTCTCAACCATCTCAGCCAACAACTTTCAGTCCATTCTCTGGAGGCTTTGGTACTGGAACAACTGCTCAAGCTACCACACAGACTGGATTTGGCCAGCCAGCACAGATTGGACAAGGGCAGCAAGCATTGGGATCAGTTCTTGGTACTTTTGGACAGTCAAGACAAATTGGTAGTGGTCTACCAGGAGCAGGTTTTGGCTCTCCTGGTGGTTTTGGTGCTACTAGCTCCACAGGTGGTTTTTCAAGTGCTGCAGCTGGTGGTGGATTTGCTGGTGTTGCTTCCACCAGTGGTGGGTTTGGCGGTTTGGCCTCGGCTGGTGGGGCTTTTGCTGGTTTGGCTTCAGGTGGTGGATTTGTGGGCACACCTACAGGTGGAGGATTTGCGGCTGCAGCTCCAGGTGCTGGCGGATTTGGTGGTGTGGCTTCAGGTGGAGGGTTTGGTGGCATGGCTTCTGCTGGTGGAGGCTTTGCAGGTGCTGCCTCAGCTGGGGGTCCGTTTGCTGGTGCAGGTAACTTTTGATATATATATTTATATATAACCTTTCGTTCTGCATTAAATTTTCATTGATGTGGGTTTGCCCATCTTGGTTATTATGCAAACTTGTATAGGTGGTGGATTTGGTGCATTCAGCGGACAAGGATCAGCTTTTGGTGGCACTCCAGGAGCAACTGGAAAACCTCCTGAACTGTTCACGCAGATGAGAAAATAGACTAGGCTTGTTTTTGGGCTGAAGAAGATTGAGAAGTCTTGTATTTTCACACTAGTGTTCAAATATTTGTGAAAGAAAACCCATTTTTCGTGTCCTCAGCTTGGGTTTGTAAATGAAACGAAACTTATTTGTAATGCTACTGATGTCCATAACTTGGAGCTATGTATATTTGTTTGTGTTATGAACTTGCCTCGGCTCGTAGTCTCAAAGCGTCTCCTCCCAGGTATTTCTCTAATAACATAGAATATCAGCTCAATTATGTCCTTCGCAAATAGCTGAAAGATGAAAAAACTACAAGGCAACACTTATAGAAAGGATCATTTCCATCATATACAATACATGTATGCAATAACTAATCGCACAGGTTACACTACTCGATCATTTTTAAAAGCTTTGTGTTACACCACTGAATTCATTGAAAGAAAAAATAAAAGGCGAAAAACTAAACTGCAGTACAAAGCAGACACCAACACAGAGAGGTGTTTCGTGAGATTTGGTGAAGACTCGTAACAGTCCTCCCACCCAACCTCATACTAAAGGAAACGAGAGTAATAAAGTATTAATACCTGCAGCTTGGGCTTCAACTTCGTAAACTTGTTTAGCAAGCCGCTGAACTTGATTTCCGGCATTCCTATATGTATAACTTGGAATATTAGAGATGGATAGTTGTTGAAAGTTTAACAACAAAGAAGTACCAAATATCTTTTTTTTTTTCGCAGTTTCATTTATTAGTATTCTTGAGCTCTAACTTTATGAAAATGTATTAATTTGGTCATTTTGTGAATCAACCGTTAGTCAACCTTAACGGTTCTAAGGATATTTTTGTCTTTAAACTTATCAATGTTTAATAGTAAATTTTAATAAAAATAACATACATATCCCTAATTAAAAATTTAAAATAAAATAAATTTAAAATTTAAAATTTTTTAAAAATAATTAGTTTAATCTTGACAATCCATCAAGATTGATGGAGGGTGAAGATTATATTAGATTTTTTTTAAAAAAAAAAAAATTTTTTTGCCATTCTTGATGGAGATCTGGACAACAACAACAACAAAAAACAATTGAAAAACAAGAATCTCCAGCGATGGAGATCGGAGATTCTTGTTTTTCAATTTTTTTTTTTTAAAAATTTTATTTTCATTTTTTTTAATTTTTTTTTAAAAATTTTAATATAATCTCCACCGTCTATCTAGATCTACAATCTTGATGGACGGTGAAGATCTATTTAAATATTTTTTTTAAATTAATATAAAATGACCATATTACCCTTCTAATTATTAATGATATTTTTAAAAATTTGAGATTAAAATTATAATTTTGACTCATTTAAATAGAGTGAAGAGCAAATTAGTCTTTTTACCAACTCTGTGAGGTTTGACCATTATAAAATTAATTAAAGGGACTAGAATGATACATTTACAGAAAGTTAGGGCCCAAGGATACCAATAAACGAATCCGTGTTAAAAATTTGATAATTCCCTAAAAGTAAGAAACCAAATTGATAATTGCCCTTAGTTTAATTAATGTAATTATGTAAAAGATATTTATTTTATTTAATTTGTTTTAAGACATTAATTAGATTGAAAGATTAATTAAATTTTTTTTATTGATTTTACTACAATTGTTTTTTTCAATTAATTAATAACATAACTTTTAAGAAAAATTAAACTAATAACAATTAATATCATAATGGCTTTCAAATTATGGGTTGTTTATTTTTTATTTAATATTTAATAAGTCTGAAATGGGCACATTAAATTATTTTTATTTTTTTTAAATGGTCAAACTAAAAATACTAAAAAAAATTAAAATTAAAAATTAAAAACTTTTACTTGTCATTTAACACCACTGAATCATAATTTCAAATTTTCTTCTATAATTACAATATTTTTTTCTATAATTATCATTCTTATATTAATATATTTTTAAATTTATTTTTATTTAGGTGTTTCTATCTTAAAAAAAATAAAAACAAACAATCCACACTTTTATTTATAGTAAAAAAAAAAAACATATCATTCAGGTTTTAAATTTCAATCAATGTTCACTCTTTAAAAATATTCAAATTTATTTCGTCTTCAGATAAAAAAAACAAATGACTCCTCGAAATATTTGCAGTTAATTCTGTTGACTTGTAATAATTACATTAATCTAATTTTAAATATAATCATAATTATAATTAGATTTAATTTTTTTTTTTTTTTTTGGAAATTTTGAATTAAGTGAAACTTTTAGTTGTCAGAAACCTCAAACTTGTGAAGCAAAAATTATAAGAAGGGATGAGCTGAGGATTTGCTCAAATATAATCAAATTTCACTGCCTAAGACACCCATCGACCATATTCAGTGAACGCTCTTTGCACCAATATTAATAAAGTTGTAGGTTCAAATGCTATATCTTTCTTCAAAATCTCAAGTTGTAAATAGTTCAATTAAAATTATAAAACAATATTGCCTATAATTAAATGGTTATAAAATTAAAGGAAAAATAAACAATTTTTTTTTTTAAAAAAAAGGATAAGCATATGAGATTCACAATTGTGTAGGATATTTATGAGTAAATAACATCTAAACTTTTTAAGGTTTACTTTTTTATAAGCAGAGATAATCTTTAAATTTATTATAAAAATCTCATCTGTCGTTAGTCAATTTATATAGATTCATCTTTACATCCAGATTTAAAAATGGACTATAACAAAATTAAAATAAAAAAAAAGAGATGAAAAAAATTATACAGATTTAGAGATGGATTTCATGGGAGGGGTAGGCTAAAACCTCATCGTTTTCGCAGGCCCCACTTAATACCAACACGCTGCGGTCTCCAAAATTCAACCATCACATCCAACAACCTCAAACAAAAATTAAGCCATAAACAAACGCCCAGCCACATATACAATAATACACAAATAGTGAAAGAGGAGAGAGAAAAAAAAAAGTTGTTAATCAAAGAGTTTTGTTAGAGATGTTGAGAGAATGGAAGAAGAAAAGAATAAAAAAAAAAAGAAGAAAGAGAGACAGTGAAAGAGAAGAAGAAGAAAAAAAAAGAAAAAAAAAAAGTGATAGAGATGGTGACAAAGCGGAAGAAGAAAGAAGAAAAAAGTAAGAAAGAGTGGGGGAGAGGGGAAAAAAAAGAGACTTTCCATATTACTTTTTTATTATTTTAATTTTAAATATTAAATAAATTTTATTTCATTTAAAAATATTTATTTTTTTTATTCATGTCCATTTACTAATTTACCCTTACTAACTTAACAGTCAAATTATTTTTTTTAACGAAATCATGGGGGGTATTTTATTTATTTTATTAAACTAGAGGGAGATTTTGAAAAAAAAAAAAAACAAAACTAGAGGGATGATTTTGATTGATACCTTAAACTAAGGGGAGAATAATAATATCCCAAAAAACTAATGTGAAGTATTAAAATAAAAATAATGAAAAGTAAATATAAAAAATTTAAATGAATCTCCACCGTCAATTAAGTCATCAAAATCTTGATAGACGGGAAAAAATTTTTAAAAATAAATTGTGTTTTGAAAAAAAGGAAAAAAATTAAATCTTTGTGAGATTGGCCTTGATTGCTGGCTTTCCAATTTTTTTTTTTTTTTTTGTCTTGGCAGATCGAGATCCATCACAAAGATTTTTTTTAAAATATTTTTTTAATATGATTTTTACCATCCATCAAGGTTGATGAATGATGGAGAGCCATTAATTTTTAAAAAAAAAATAAAAAAAATACGGTTAAAAAGAATTGTTATTATTTTAAAAAATATTTTTTAAATAAGTGTCAATGTCTATCATCTCAAGTATAGATAAGGAGATTCATTTAAATTTTTTTTTTAAATTTAAAAATTTTATTTAATGAAATAATTTTAAAAAATATGAAAATATTGTTATATATGTTAAATTTGATCAAATTTATCTAACAATAAGGAATATATTTATAAATAAATTTAAAGATTATTTCTACTTATAGTTATAGAAAAGTACATTTAGAAGGTTCTGAATGTTTTTTACTCGGATATTTAAATTCCATCCATCGTATAAGGATTTTTCTTTCGTTTGTTTTGGCAGTTGGGTTGATAAAAGATTGTGAGTGGTGATTTGACTAGTATTAATAAATTTTGTTTGGAAAAAAACCAAGAATCTTTGTGGGATTCGCCTCGATTGCTGGCGCTCCAATTTTTTTTTTGTTCTTAGTGGGTAGAGAGTCTGAGAGACAATCTAGATATCCATCCACCAAGATTTTTTTATTTTATTTTTTTAATATATTATTTATCGTCTATCAAGATCGATGAATGATGGAGT
This sequence comes from Xanthoceras sorbifolium, assembly GCA_003430845.1. Classification (NCBI taxonomy): domain Eukaryota; kingdom Viridiplantae; phylum Streptophyta; class Magnoliopsida; order Sapindales; family Sapindaceae; genus Xanthoceras; species Xanthoceras sorbifolium. The sequence goes on from CM010608.1 coordinate 36,558,062, forward strand.
CATTAATATTTTTAAATTTTTTTTAAAAAAAATATGATTTAAAAGAATTGTTATTATTTTAAAAAATATTTTTTAAATAAATCTCAACCGTCTATCATCTCAAGTATAGATGAACGAGATTCATTTTAATTTTTTTTTAAAATTTATAAAAATTTATTTAATGAAATAATTTTAAAAAATATGAAAATATGAAAATATTGTTATACATGTTAAATTTGACCAAATTTTTTTAATAATATGGAAGGTCTTTGCCAATAAATTTAAAGAGTAAATAATGTCTACCTCCCCTAAGGTTTGCTCAATTACAAGCGGAGTCAACTTTTGGGTTTATTGACAAAAACCTTCCCTCCTGTTAGTTAATTTTTGAATTTTTTTCATAAAGAACTCCCTTGGTCAACTGTTTTATTTGACCAAATTTTACTAAGGGTAAGGGAAGTGTTTGTCAATAAACAATAAAGTTGACTCCGCTTATAGTTAGTAAAACCTCAGGAGAGGTCGATGCAATTAACTTAAATTTAAAAGTTATTTTTACTTATAAAAAAAGTATATTTTGGAGTTTCTGAGTATTATTTACCCGAATATTTATATTTCATCCATTTCGTTTGTTTTTGTAGTTGGGTTGATAAAAGATTGTGAGTGGTAATTTGACTAGTATTAAACTATTAATGATTTAGATTCATAATAATTAATAATTTTTTTTTTATAAACAAGACAAAAATGAACCTAGACGATTTCATGTACTTGATAGGAGTTAAATGATAATGAATAGCTAAGAATTTGATCCAATTTCATCATGCATGTATCTTTTGTCTATCCTCAATGTGTCAATACAAGTATGAAGTACTTCAAGTATCCACGTGCCGTTTAATATTTAAAGATTATTATTTAAATATTAAATATTTCTTTATCTTTCGTGGGGTTATGAGAGATTTCAAAAGTAAAAACTGAAAAAAGTTGAGAATAAATAATGTCTCCTTTTTAGCTATTATGTGTAGAATGTAGTTAACAACTTGTATACGGCTCCAGTTTGGTTCGAATTGAGCGGTTCGAATCGAATTGGCAATTTTAAATCGTGACCGTCGAATCGGTTTAAATCGAACTGGCGGTTTTGAATCGGGACCGTTGGTTCAGTTCAACACCGGTTAGGAACCAGTTAACCGAAACCGAAACATAAAGTTTTGATTCTGATTTTTTATTTTAGGGAACCGGAATCGCCGGTTCTGCCAGTTCCAGTTCCCTAATCGGTTTTATTTTTAAAATTTTTAACGTAAAAAAAAAAGGGGAACCAGTTTCGGTTCAGGAACCGAAATCGCGGTTCCTTCCACTGTTCCCCTCTTAGGGGGACCGGAACCAACGGTTCCAGATACTGCGGCCATGACTAATACTAACCCTATCTTTTGTTATAGAGTTAATTGCAGTGACCTTCCCTAAGGTTTTACCAATTACAAGTGGAGTCAACTTTATTATTTATTGACAAGCACATTCCCTCCTATAGTAAAATTTGGTCAAATATAACAGTTGACCATAAGAGGTTTTTGTCAATAAACTCAAAAGTTGACTAACGGAAGGGGATGTCTTTGTTAATAAACTCAAAAGTTAATTAATGGAAGGGGAAGTCTTTGTCAATAAACTCAAAAATTGACTTTCCCTGTAATTGAGCAAACTTCAGGGGAGGTAGACATTATTTACTTTTTGTTATATGCATTTTGTCTTATATGAGAGATAGTTTAATATTTCATATTAGTTTTCTAAAAGCAAAATTATAGATAATTAGTATTTTCGCTTGTACACTTAATAGAAATTAACAATAGGATGAAGTTTGGTAATAAAATAAAATTATAAGAGTTAGTTAATTTGACCATAAATAAAATTAGGGGGTGCGTTTTATTTAATATCCCAATCTACAAGCGATTATGATTATTGCCTTTTTTTTTTTTTAAAGTGTAAATAAGTAATTTCCATTATAAACTTAACATAAGTTAACCGTTGGGGTATTTAGTTATAAAATAAAAATCTTGGCGGTATTTTGGTCATAAATAAAACTATTAGATTTTTTTTTCTAATACTTCAATCTATTGGGAGGATTATAATTATTACCCTTGTTTTTATTGAGACTTTTATTTTGAACAATTACAATTAATTCGGGATTCGGGGAGGGAAACACGATTCGAACTCACAACCTCAAGGGTATTATTTTTAAAAATAAATATTATGTTTTAAAAATACAAACATGTTTAGTAAAGTAGTTTTCAAAACTAAAAACGATATAAATGTATTTGGTTCTATTTTTTAAAATGGATAAAATAATTGTTTGGAGGAAAAAGTTATAGCTTGTTTTGAAAAACTTGTTGTTTTAAACTTTGTAATTATAAATTTAAAAAGATAAATAAATTACAGTCCATCTACCTAATATTTTTCTAATTATAAACGGAAATAATTTTAAAATAAATTAACAGCGAACTACTTTATCGTTAAAGTTAAATGTTTGACTTAACACTTTGACCATTCCACGTGCTTTAAAAGATGCAAATACTACTTGAAGGACTGATCCACATTGTTTTGACCTCGTTATCTTTATAATAAGACAAAAATTTATATTAAATTATTAATTTTGGTGCTAAAATGCGGCTGATGGACTAAAATTCATTTATTTTTTTAGGACCAAGATACCCCTACACAATGAAAATTATTACCGTAGTAATAAATATGAAAAAAATACTAAAAAAAGGGGGGGAATGGCTATTGGCTTTTGACCATTGCTTGCAGTCATTATAATATTAAAAATTCTGGAATATTTTATTCATAAATTAAACATTTGGAATGGTTCTTGCAATTATTGTTAATGTTTAGTTTGCTAAATTAAACATTTGGAATCGTAAAATATATTGCACTGCAGATATTACTTGTTAAATAAAGTTGTTTTAATCACTAATAAAAAGCCAGTCTAGTATGAAAATAACACAAATTTGAAACCCATAATTTTGCAGCATATAGGAGTAAATTGTCAACTTGATTAAAAAAAAAAAAAGCAATCAAATACCACCTAAACTGAATGTAACCATTTACAAGAGCTTAAAAACTGCATAATTAGTTTAAAATACTGTGCAGCTTCAGAATACATTTGACATTAAGGGTGCCAACCCAAACCAATAAAAGTTAGATCGTAAAAAATTCAACCCAATATAAATTTTCAACTCAATTTAATATTGGTTGAGTTGATCGAGTTGACTTTAAAATATATAATAATACAAAAAAGAATTATATACAACTTACATTAAAAAAAGAATACTGTTACATCAAATATTAATCATAACATTACATAATCACATATAATTTAAACTTTTATAACATAACATAGTAGTTGAAATACAAATACTACATCAAATATCAATCATAACATTACATAATTAAATATAAACTAAACTCTCATATTCATAAGAATGAAAACGTACCACAAAATATGGGGTCATTTTTTTTTTTTATTTGAAGATTGAGTAGACTTAAATTTTTCTAAATACTAAAAAAAAAAAAACAAATCTCTCAAGTAATCTACCTTCTAAACACTCATCGTGTTCTACAATATATGCCTACCATAGTACCTAATAACATACCTAGGCCGACATTGTTCAAGTGATGCAGTTATTCCCTTTTGTCTATATGTCATAAAACATATCATCCTACTCTTATATACCCTACATGTTCATATAATAGGGTCAGAAACCAAGCCCAACTATCCAAATTCCCCGTCTCCACCTTAACTACCCATAAAGCAATTAGATAAACTCCACTATTTGCATCCAAGGCTACTGCAAAAAAAAAAAAAAAAAAAAAAAAGAAAAAAAAAAGAAAAAAGTATACCCTTATAAGGATTATTTAGGTGATAACCATTTAACCCTATGAATAGTATATAACCTTTCAACTATCCCATTTTTTTTAGCATGAAAACTTATAAATATTATTTGGAAGTGTTAATACATTTGTAGATCAGGATTGGAGCTTATGATTGCAACTTTAACATAAGAGCCAGGGTTCCTTTCCTCAATGACATACCCATGCATATATAACTTCTTATAACTACGGATGTGTTATGCATTTCCTATATTTAATGCAAAACTCTTAGCCCTATACAACATGTGGTCAGGCACATCAAAACCATAAGTCTAAGTATAACATAACGCAAAACCCTAATATTTACTTAGGGTTCTCTTGTATAAGACCCAGAAAATTTCTACCCAGTCAGGATACTCTCACATTTTTGTATTTTGTGATTGTAAGGCAATTGTGCTCATTTCTAAGTGTTTCAAACATAAATGTTACCCCATCATCAGTTGGACTGTCATGCACTGTCCAAGGACAACCCTCTGTCCTACAACCACAAGTAATTTTATTTCTCTCATTCTTAATCCTATTAAGCATAAACCCTTATTGCACAAAATAATAAAAAATCACCTACCTAAAGTGCCTCATATTTCTATCCAATTGCCCCACTTCTAAATGAATTCTACCATCATTATTCAACCTGTAAGCTCTACCCTAAAAGCCCTTTCTACATAATATTATACTCATTGCCACTACCCTCTTTCCTAACCGCTTTCTCACTTATGTTTTTTTTTTCTTGTTGACATCAAACCACAAGTTAGGGCTACCACTAACATCACTAAGACCTACAACATCATCCTTATCCTCACCAACTTGTTCATTCTGCTTATGGAAACTATTTTCCTTGTCAAAATAATTTGAACCACCCAAATTGTCACCATTTTAGATTTATAATCAAATATGTGGACCGATTATTTTGCATTTTCTATACCTAGTTTTAGGTATATTTTGAACTAGATTAATTTGTAGTAAGCTTAATTGATATAGTTCACATAAAGTGATTGATTGTTCACTTTATAAGTATTGTTCATGCATTTGAGCACTTAGATCAACTTTTGGTTTGAGATAAGGTCTTGCTATTCGAATGTACCAGATTGAGCAAGCAAAATGAGGTCAGTGATCACTGGCAAAAGGCCTACGAGGTAGAATTGATGGGGTACAGCCTAACACGGTAGGATTAGGAAGTCTAGCCTGAGATACTAAGAGTACTGTGATTAGTAAGGTGAGTTTGAGATACCAAGGATGATATGGTAGATGTACCAATCTGAGGGAGTCAAAAGTGAGTAGTAGAAGTCCTTTCTTGAATTAATTTAAGATGCTAGTCATAAAAGATATCACGATGCGCAGTGACGCATCGACTTTGAATATACTTGCATGAAAATCACTACTGTAATGCAGATAGCTTATTATATTTACAATGAATATAAAAAAGAAAAAGAGAAAACACACTACTGGTTCAATCACCATTCTAGTTTAACACACCCACAATAGTACAAGTTATAAAACATAAGCAGAACAGAAGCAACACATATTAACATTAACAAGCCAGCTGATCTCTAAATGAAGAAATCTCTTCAAAGATGGGAAGTCTTTTGGATCTAGATGGAGCCCATTCATTCACCAACTGTTCAAGCCCATTCACAAAATCAGTATCCAAATTAATGCTCAAAAGATCAGACAACTCTGGTGGAGGCTGCCTTGATTCAACTTCTAATAACAATTCCTCAGCTCGTTTTCGTGGCTTGCAATCCTCCGACCCTGGAAGTCTGCCTTGTAACACCGCTTCCAAAACCGAATGGGCTTCACTGTATCGGGCCTGTTTTATGAGACAAAGGCCCAAGTTGCATGCTTTGTTGGCATCCGGGTCGACCATCTGAGCTTTTTTGTACACCACTTCTGCTGCCATGAAGTTCGATTTCTGCATGTACGCCCACCCCAAATTTCCCTGCAAAATATGAAAGTATTTTTTATATGTACATACTTTGGTTGCTTTTGGGGTTGAGACTTGGGAGTGATTCATGCATGTATGGAGAAGACCAAGACTTGAAAGAATTTTGAAAACCACCAACTTGAATACCATTCAATAGTACTACTTTAATATGGATGGATGATATCTTACCAGTAATCTGGAAGTTTCTTGCTTAACAGAAACCTGAAACTTCTTGCCATGAGAACGAGCAGTCTTTGTAGGTTTTCCATTGAAGGCCGCACCTTGGTATATCATTCTTAGCTTTCTCTTCAACAACTCAATCTGCTCCTCTACTTTCCCACATTTCTACAAATTCAACCCCATTAATAATTAGCTATAACCATTAATTAAAGAAAACCAAAAAAAAAATCAAATGTTCATGAATCACGATGCAAGATGGATATATACCTTGTACAAGTCAATGAGGACATTATCGAGAGATTCCTGGGCTTGTTTGGAGCAAAGACCTCTAAAAGACTTGACAGCTTCAATGGCTTCTTCAGCTCTGTCAAGTTGTTTCATCACCACAGCCATGTCTTTTAGGGCACTATCTACTCTATCTCCTGCATTTATTGCCTTCCAGAATAAAACTATAGCTGCTTCTGGGTCCTTTTGAACTAGCTGTCATGATCATGGTCATTCTTATTCAGCATACCCACATCTTTATCTTAATTTCTTTGCAATAATTAACAAAAGAAAAATCTAATATCGAATTCTTTGTAACTAGCTACTAACTAACTCGTTTAAATGTACAATCGAATCTCACTAATACCAGATTTGGAAGGTTTCTGTTTTTACATTAAATTTGTATTATCGTATGATTAATACTACTGCCAACGAATCAACAAAATTGAAACAGCTAGGGTACGTTTTTCATTTCACATCACTAATTTTACTATCTGAGGAACAGTTTTCTATTTATAAATGATAAAGGTATACCTACCTGAGCATGTTTGGCTCGAACATAAGGACCATCACCAGAAGGAACTTTGTGAATAACATGAAAGAGATCATCTTTTTTGTTTCTTGAACTCACAGCAGCAGCAGTCGCAGTTGCTTCCATTGATATATCTTCCACAATCACAACTGCTTTCTTTTTATTTCCTTTTTTTTTTCTGATAAATCAGCGAAAATCAGGGAGGGCAAGCAATAATAGAGATATCCAATTTTTATAGAAGCAAACGGGAGGGTGGACGCGAACCTGGACGACAACCCATCTTTGTTCATCGTTGTGAATTTTGACAACTTGCAGTCCATTTATTCAACCGGCACGTAGCGGTTGGTGCACGTGTCATTGCATGCATATCTTTTTACCTCTCTCTCTCTCTCTCTCTCTCTTCAGTCTTCACTGTCCGAAATTTGTTGTTGTTTTTTTTTTTGTCTTCAACTCTTCTACTATTACTGTTCGGTGTTGTAGACAGTAGTAGTGTTTGTGTTGTCTTCTGCGAATTTGTAGAAAACTAGAGTAGATTTTTATGTTTTTGTTCCAACAAACTTCAAGCAGTCTTATCGTAAACTATTCTTTAAATTTAGTTTAATTAATTGTAATTATGATAATTGATAAAAGATATATAATTTTATTTAATTTGTTTTAAGACATTAGATCGAAAGATTAATTAATGTTTTTTAGGGCGATTGTAATACAGTACCTTGACTTATGGTTATATTGTAATGAAATCGTAAGTTTAGTCTTAATTAACGTTAAACTCTTAACTAACTAGTTGACCGAAATGTAATATGGTCATTCTCACTTTAATTTTTTAAAAAATAAAAATTAACATAAAAAAAATTCTTTCTAATTGTTGGATTTTAAAAAAGAAATTTTTTTTTTTTTTAAAATTGATCTCCACTGTCCATTAAGTCCATCAAATTTGATAGACGGTGGAGATCCATTTTTTTAAAAAATAATTTTTTTTATTTTTATTTAATTTAATTTTTAACTATGGATAGTTTTGTCATTTCACATATAAGTCATGATCAAACCATTATTTTTTACTGGTTTAACTGATGGTAGGGTTTAACGTATAATTAAGGCTAAACTTACAGTTTCATTGTAATTTGATCAAATGTTAAGGCATTTCATTATAATTCACCATTTTTTTATTAATTTTACTAACAATTGTTTTTTCTGTTAATTAATAACATAACTTTTAAGAAAAAATAAATTAATAACAATTAATATCATATTGGCATTTAAATTATGATTAGTTTATTTTTTTCACTTAACACTCTGAATTTGACACATTAAGTTATTTTTATTTATTTTTTAAAATAATTAAAAAACTTAAAAATATTAAAAAAATCTTAAAATAAAAAGTTAAAAATTCAGCATTATCTCTTAACAAATAATTATTGAATCATAATTATAATTTTTTTTCTATAATTATTATTCTTATATTAATATATTTTTAAATTTATTTTTATTTAGATATTTATATCTTAAAAAAATAAACAACCAACACTTTTATTTTAAAAAAAAAAAACGTAAACATTTCATTCAATATTTTATTTTATGTTCAGTCTTTAAAAAAATTCAGGTCCATTCAGTCTTCAAATAAAAATCACAAATGTCCCCTCGAAATTTTTGCAACTAATTTTGTTGACTTGTAATAATTACATTAATCTAATTTTAAATTTAATCATAATTATAATTATATTATATTTAATTGTTTTTTTTTTTCAGAATTTTCAATTAAGTGAAACTTTTAGTTGTCATAAACCTCAAACTTGTGCGGCAAAAATTATAAGGAGGGATGGGGTTGAGGATTTGCCCAAATATAAGCAATTTGGATCAACTCTCAATACACCAAGTTATTAAAGTTGTGGGTTCAAATTGTATTTGTTTTCTCAAATCTTAAAGTTATAAATAGTTCAAATGAAAATTATAGAACAATATTGCCTGTAATTAAATGGTTATAAATTTAAACGAAAAAGAAATAATTTTTTTTAAAAAAAAAAAAAAATATGATAAGCATATTAGATTCACAACAGCGAGATGAACCTGACCTTGAAAGCAATCACGTTCATGTATACAATTAATATCACGTGATTAAATATTTTGCTAAAATGTGAATTTCAAGATGAGTTTAGGTTAATATTTGCTGGACTATTGTTTAGTAGGCAAAAATCATTGTTAAAAACAAATGTGTTGGATCTTTATGAGTAAATAATAACCAGAATCATGAAAGAAGTGAAGTTAATATTTGAATTTATTAAAATTTAATAGTTAATTAGATTTGACTGTAAAAAAAATAAAAATACCCTCAAAATAATATTTTAAATCACCAAAATTCATTAAATAGAAAATATTTAAAATTTTCATCATTCATCTCACCTTTAAAAAATAATATTAAATATTAAAATATAAATAATAAATATAAATATAAAAAATTTAAATAGATCTCCACCGTCCATCAAGCCATCAATTTTGATAGTTGACACAAAAAAATTTTGTTTTAAAAAATGAAAAATTAAATCTTTGTGGAATTGGTATGAATTTATGGTGTTCCAATTTTTTTTTAATAGGATCTTTAACGTCCATCAAGGTTGATGAACGATAGAGATCTATTAATTTTTTTAAAAATTTTTTGTTTAAAAAATGTGGTAAAAATAATTTTTATTATTTAAAAAATATATATATTTTAAATAAATCTCAACCGTCCATCATTTCAAAGATAGATCGATGAGATACATTTTAATTTTTTTAAAAATTTTAAAATTTTTATATAATGAAATAATTTAAAAAACCTTGAAAATATAAAAAATCTTTATATATATTAAGTTTGACCAAATTTAATTAAGGATAGAAAAAGTCTTTATTAAAAATTTAAAATATTATTTCTACCTATAGCAGAATAAATCTAGGAGGTTTTAAATGTTATTTGCTTGGATTTTATATTGCATGGTGTAAAGATTTTTCTTTCGTTTGTTGGGTCCATAAAAGATTGTGAGTGGTAATTTGACTAGTATTTATGATTCTGGTACATGGGAGCTGAGTAAAGGTCTTAATAATTAATAAATATTTTTTTCTATAAACAAGACAAAAATGAACATAGACGATTTCATGTACCAAGTAATAGGAGCTAAATGATAATGAATAGGTAAGAATTTGATCCAATTTCATCGTATTATTTAATGTCTATCCTCAAAGTATCAATCCAAGTATGAAGTATTTCAAATATGCACGTGCTGTTTAACATTTAAAGATTATTTAGTCTTCTATAAGTAAAAATAATATTTAAATTTATTGATAAAGACTTTATATTATTTGTTAAATTTTATTCAATTTAATGGTTGATCAAGTTTGTGTATAAAACAGATCAAAATACCCTAAAATAATATATAGTATTACTAAGAGCATCTCCAATGTTTTTATGCATTTGGAGAAAATTGAGTGCCACATAGGATCAATATTGAAAAAGTTAAGAAAACATTCTCCAATGCAATTATCTAACTTTAATATTGATATGATGTGGAAAAAAAAAAGTTAGAGAATATCAAGTAGAGTTTCTAATTGTAGATATTCTCCTTGATATGCTGACTATGATTTCTAACTTTTCCCACCAATAAAATTTTAGTATTTTGTCAATACATTTAATTATCATATTGAATGGAGAGAGAATGTAACAAATGACTTGTGGTGATTAGTTTAAAATTACTATTTAGATATTCACATTGGAGAAGTGAATATGCATTTCTATAATTTTTTTGACAAGTTAGATCCATATTATTTAAAAATGCTAATGTGACACTATTTAGATACTCAAAAATACATATTTGCATTGGAGATACTCTAAATTCATTAAATAATAAATAAGAATATAAAAAATAATTAAGATCTCTCGTGTATTTTAACTATTTTTTATTTAATAAATTTAATAATATTATATATTATATTTTACAATCAAACTTAGTACATCGTTAAATTGTATAAAATTTAACAAATTTTTAACAATAAATTCAATGATTATTTCCACTCTAAAAGCAAACCTAGGTCTTATTAGTCTAAAAACTTTCTCTAAAGGCCTTCTATCGCTTAATAGAATTTGAAAAACATTTCAATAGCTTCTGAATCAATACCTCGATTAGCCAGAAAAACCCCATTTGCCAGAGATTCAAAACCAGAAATTCGAAAATTTGGTCACACCTCAAGGAGGCTTTTTGAATCCTCACTTATCTAAGAACCACCTCCTAGCTTATGTTATATGTTAATGGTAAAACTGTAAAATGCAGTTCTGCAACAGAAAAGAGAAAAAAAAAATGGTGGTAAATTATAGACAAAGTAGGGTATCCATATATATATATATATATAGGTGAACGAATTACACAATCATAAAATGACCACTTGCTCTTGGCTAAATGCAAAATCAAGAACAAAATAACCTTGCCCACATCCATTTAATTTCAGGAAAAAAGGGAAAAAAAAAAAATGAACAACATAAACCACTGCTCCACATTTCACACTATTAAAAACAGTATTCCGATAAAATCTTCCCCACTGGCCAAGGCAAGCATTTAGCTAAAGCAGAAAACATCATTCATTCCCTCACTATGCTTAATATCCACCCTCCATTGAGCGGCCACCCATCCTTCCACGACCACGCCCATAACCTCTCCCCCCTCCTCCTCTGCCTCTTTCATATCCAGGACCTCCACTTCTGCCTCTTTCATATCCAGGACCTGTCAATAAAGTAAGTGCTCATATTCATCGGCCAATAACTCTTATCAGATGTATATGTAAATTCAAGTTCCCAGTTAGCAAATATGCAAATATCCCACGCCTAACTAACATAACTATTTATGTTGCATATGTACGAATATGCACTTCAAGTAAAGAAATGCACCACCAAGTAAAAGGATTTGAAATCCAGTTTGCCTTAATCTTATATGCACATACTCATCAACCTGATAACATCATGTAATATCAAGCCACAATTTAGCTTCTTACAGTCATTAAATGTCACAACAGAAAAAACTTTTTCTCACATATGCAGTAAAGGAGGCAAGCTTACCACGATAACCCCAACCTCTGCCACGCCCACCACCTCTGCCCCAGTTTGAATACCCATCATTTTCTATCATAAAGAATTTAAGGCTTTTAAGTATATCATTGACAAAACTAAATGGACGAATGGAAAAAAAAAGGTGGAAGGAAAAAAAGGATAGTGAAAGAAGTTCCTCAATTTGTCGAAATACAATTCAATATTCATAATCTGTATACCTTGATAATTTCCATAGTTTCCATATCCACCCCTGCCATAACTTCGTCCTCTCCCTCTAGCACGACCCCGTCCCCGGCCATATGAATCTAAAATCAAAGTTGTTAACATGTTACATAAAATAAAGGTGCCTATATTAATTTTCAATCATCAATTTATTGTAGACATTACCTTCATTAACAGCATTGTATGAAATACGTCCTTGTTGAGGTGGTTGGTGCTGGTGCTGGTGCTGGTGCTGCTGATAGCGATGCTGTGGCTTTGGTTGTTCAACATGCTGTGGAGCTTGGTACCTGTTAACATACATTTGAATTCATACTAACTATTTGCTCATATAAAAAAAAACTCAGGTGAAACTAAGTAAGAAATTTTAGTTTTGAAAAAAAAAAGACAAAAAAGGGGAGGGTCACAGCACATCAATTGGATATAATATGCACTGTTAGCACCAGAGCTTATTTACAATTTACAAAACTTAAGGCAGGCACTTTACAGAATCCCAACGGCCAGCATATCACGGAAAACCTCCTGGCCAGTTTTCGACTAAAAGCAGCATATCACACCCTATTTAAAAGCTAAAAAGATAAACCTAGTCTATTTCTGATTGCCTACGTTCTTGACAGCCAAAATTGACATAGCAAAACATCATTCATATAGATAAATGAACCTACCCAGGAGAGTTCTTGTTTAGCTCTCCAGCTGATAAAGTGATTGAAATCATTGAAACATGGCGAGTCATCTCCACACTGCATTAGACATTAATGATCAGGTTCCTAGACTACGAGAATCAAATTAAACAGACTTAATATGAGATGGAAAATTGAAACATGCAAACTTACGGCACAAGACCCTCTTCAATGGGTTCCCATACGTCAGTTATGCTAATAGAGCTGATGGCAGTATCTTGATGCAAGCGGGGAATTCTTTTCTGTTTTAATGACACAATTGCTAATTAACTACGCGTTGTAGATATAAGAGGGGAGGGCAGTGATGCATTGCTAAATATATTTTAAAAAAAAAAAGATTTTAACCTTTAAAATCTCTGCAATGGCTACTGTTTTGTTGATTGCCTGTCCCATTGCTTTCAAGACAATCTCTTTCACACGCTTCTCCTATAAAAATATCACAATACAATAATCACAATATGAAAAATTGACATTTTTCTGATTAATAGGGTATAGCATAGGAAATCAGAGCAACAGCAAATGTTGAGGAGAAAGTCTTTTAAGTACAATAACACCTATCCATAACACAAATGCAGTGCACATAGTTTACACCTATTATAGGTAAAACAACAAATGGACATCTTAACCATGCTGGGCATAAAATCCATAATTGAACAATCACGAAAATGGAGCAAAGTCACAAAATAGAGCAATAAAGAAGAAGACAAGTGGGAAAAGGAGTGAGACCTGAAGAAGAGTAGAGGCATAGGTGATGTAGTTGCGGATGGCACCTTGAGAGGTGATACGGATCTCATTCTCGTTAATGGGAGAGTCGGGTTTGGGTTTCTCCACCTTGTGGTATCTGTCCATCTCTAAAACCCTAACACTGGTTTGAATCTTTTTAGATGATATTTCAGAGAGTAAAGTCTAAAACCTCATATCACTCCTCACTCCTCACTCCTTACTCCTTACTCCTTCCCTTTTATTCTTTAATTACGCGACCAATACGCGAGTGTATCACACCACCCGATCACGCCTGTTCCATATTTTTTCATAGTCTAGCTTTAAATGTACGTTTACAAGAGTTTTTTGCCAACTAAAAAGAGTTTTTTTTTTTCCTTCATTCCAAGAGCTCTTTAAGGGTGTATTTAAATTATTAAAAAAACTGTTTTATTTACTAGAAGATTTTTAAATAAATTTTTTTAAAAAAATATTAAAATATATATTATCATATTTTTTTAATTTAAAATTATATTATTTTTATTAATTAAATATTTTTTAATTAACAACCAAACTAACAATATATTTTATTTAAAAATTCTGTTCCTAAAAATTTAAATTCTAAAAAATCTATTCGGAAAAACTCTTTTAAACATATTTTAAATCTCTCTTTGTTTCCTTTATTTTCTTAAGCCTAAAATATAATTGTTTGTTAAATTCCTATCTTTATTGAATATGGTACAATCTAAATTTGAATTATTTTTTAAATATTATTTTTTTAATAAAGTAACTAAATTTAATTTTTTTTATCAGTTAGTTTTATATAGTTTAGTTTAATATTATTGTATAATTTTTTCTATTTATTTATTTTATATTATATTTTTTAATGTATTTATTAATTAAAAAATAAAATTATAATTATATTAGAGAAATTACAAGTTTCAGCCCAAAATTTAATTATTTTAAGGATATTTTAATTTTAAAATATTTAAAAAAGAAAAACAAACTTAATATATTTAAAAATTTAGACCGTAAATTCATCTCATTTAAAATCGATGAAAGAGATTTATTTTATAAATTAAAAATAAAAAATATTTAAATTCAAAATAATAAATCTAAATAAAAAATATAAATCTGGAGATACTTGGAGGATCTCCATGGCGCGAACCTTCCCTCCCCTTCGCTTCATCTAACCTTTGTCGCACGACGACGAAGGAGAGGTGAAGCATTGGGTTCATGAATGGGTTAATTGTGGTTTGTATGATATGAATGCTCCGATGATTGAACAAAAACAAACATCTGAATTTGGAGAGAAGATCAAAACCCATCAAAACAAAACCCATTCAATCTTTTTCACTAGAAAATAAAAAAACCTATACAGAAAAATCTAAAATCCCCTCCATCGAATTACACAAACCCTCGATCGCCACCATCAAATTACCCAAACCAAAACACAAACACAAACACTTAAGAAATGACTCTATTCATAGATTTGGCCGAGATTTTTATAGATTTGTGCTCAAAAGATTAAGAAATGAAGAAAAATCACCAACTCGGACTTGACTCGTTGAAACTAATTCAGCTCATTTTGACTCAATTAGAAGAAAAGGGAAACATGGAAGAACAAAGCAAAATGGAAGACAGAGCAGAGAGGGGAAGGCCGAGTGAGAGAGTGTAACTCTTGGGTCGCTAAATGGGTATGGTGAATTTGGTTTCAATTGAAAAGAATTTTGATGCAAGGGAGATTTGACTGTGGTTGGAATTTTGGAAAGAAAGAAAGATTGAATCATTTTCGTTTTAGTTTTGTTGCTTAATTTTACTCCTTTCTTTCTTTTTCTTTTTTTTCAATTTTTTCATTGAATTGATATTTATTTGTTTTATTTTAAATAAATCTACTCTAATTTTTTTTATTTTTTTTAAATTAAGGATATTTTAATTATTTTATACTTTTATAATGATCAATGAAAATTATAAGAAGTTAATTGCTAATTTTTTATATAATAAATTGAACTCTGACAGTAAAAAGAAAAATGTCAAGTAGATTGACTGTAATCCATTTTAACTGTTGATCATAAATTTTTTTATTAAAAATTAATTTAAATTATTTAGGATAATTTAAAAACATGTAAATTAAAATAAAAAAGATAAATAAAAGGTGATATTTTAGGAGCTAAATAAAGTTTTTTCTCTTTTTTCCTTTTTTATTTATTTATTTTATTTTAGATTTATTTGTTGCATTGGAAATTGAGTAAACCTTTTTGTTTTTCTCTTTCCTTGGATTTCCTTCATGAAAGATTTTATTAATGGATTACAATATATAATTTAATCAATATTGTGATAGTATGATCAGAATCAATATTTCAATATTGGGGTTTCAATGTGGGATCAGAATGAAAATAAAGAATATCTTACCAGAGATATGTCTATCGAGTTCTTGTAATGCACCGTATTTATAGTGCCCTCTAGCACACTCAATCCCTTTGTATATAGTCACGTGCATTTTAACCATATTTTTTCATAAATTAATTTAAAACTTTGACTTAAATTATTTATTTCAACAATCATCTAAAATTTATGACTTTAATATCCATCTACCTAGTTACTCACAATTCAATGGTTGTAACGCATTTCATTTGTTGTTTTTCCCATCATTAGTGTGCAAGTAAAGTGAGAGGATGAATTTTGAAATCATATAAATTTTAAAGCTGAAGTAACAAATTGACAAGCATATCCTTTCTGAGGCAGAATTGATTATCATAAGAGGACTAATAAATTTAAAGAAAATGAACTTTATCCATACAATTCATTGCTTGATCAGATAATTCACATTAGATTATTGTAATGGTTAATATTTCTCCATCAAGTTTACAGTATTATTGTTAAGATGTCAATACATATTGAACAAAAATACAATAAGATGTGACAGTCACTACAGATTGATAGACCAAGGAGACAACAAAGTCAGCAAATTAAAACACTTAGCTTCAATCCAACTTCATCATCCTTTTCTAACCTGAAGAAATTCATCTTAGGGGTTGCTTATAATGAAAGCTTATGACTTTTTGTCTTAAAAACAATGAGCATGTATAGCACAATCTACATGTTCATTTCTGAGAAATCAACCATAATTCCCAAACTAATGCATTTCAATCTTGAGAAGCTGTCATTGGCACTGCTGTGAAACAAAATGAGAAGAGCTAGCTGTTAAATCACACTCAAATCACCAAACAATATTGTCATAAAATTTAATAATGAGAAACAATTCTTTTATTGTTGGAAATTGGAGACTGAAAACATTTCTACTCAACATTAGCGATACATGATTCAATATCCTCTTCCTGCTGTAAGATATGAAGGGTATAAAGAATAAGCATGAGCAACTCAAAGATGATGATCCATAATGAGAAAAAGGGACTGTCCAGCTTATATAGTTTCTTGAAACAGTTTGCATTTACCAGGAGTATTTATGCTATAGAAAACTCACTATACTTGAAATTTGAGTGACCTTCAAATATTATTACTGTGTTAACAAAGATGTGCAGGCCACAATTTAGGGTCCAAATGATGAATACGACAGGTTAGTTGAAGGAAGTTACCTACATCTCAAACATATTTTTTCAAAGGGCTAAATTAAAGGTTTCCATATATAAATTTATGAAACTATGACTTAAGAATAAAGCCTTCAGATTTTTGTGAAGAATGAAGTAGTGAGAGTCTCTAAATGCTTATAACATTAACGTAATCTTTACTCGGCTTCGATTTAATGATCACGCAATATAAACTCAAATCATTGATCCCAAAGCTGATGCAATAGATGACTTCACAGGAATGGTTAAAATACGATGAAAGAACGAAATATATCAGAAATGACAGGAAATCAACTTTACTAGGAGAACTTTATATAAGGAAAGCTCAAACCTTTACTAGCCATGAAGATTTCTTGTGAAGTAAAAAAACATTATACTTTGAGGACTGAGAGAAGTCTAAGGTCCAATGTGGCATGGCTTTTAAAAGCCTGCCTTTGACCTTTTGGCCTTAGAAGAGGCTTTTGGAGGTGTTTGATTAATCTATGAAAAGGGCTTTTGGTTTTTAGAAACCTTTTCAAAAGTAGCCAACCCCACTATGCTTCTATTGGAATAGCTTCCAAGCAAAACACTCCTATTGGTGGCCACTGGTGGCAGATTGTCCAATAGATTGATTTTAGTGGTATACATATGAGATATAACTCACCTCTGTGTAGTAGACTTAGATGACATAACTATATAATGCAATGACCTATCATCACTAATTATAGAAGCCATAAGCAACATACTCTTTGACTCTTCTTCCTAATTGTATTTACACGTATATTGTGAACTTACAAGGTGCAGCTAGATATGAGAAGGGTAATCCATTTAATGTAGAAAACATCATGCTTCTTATCTATAATATCTCCACTCCTATGCGTAACTTTCCTTCTGTTGTAACAAGTGGTTCCGAGTCAAACATGCACCTCTATGCAGAAATAGTGGATAAAGCATGGTACACACGAACACCCATCTTCTCTCTTTCTTTGCCAATTCTTAGCAACAAATATAGACTTCTAATCGATAATGTAAGGGACTAGATTGAAATAAGAAAATAGTGAACACATCTAACAAACCTCTCTCAAAATGTTATAAGAAGTACAAATACATGATGAGATAATCGAGATAAAAATCAAGTAAAGGTTAGGAATTCAGAAGTTTGAAATTTATTTGAATTCTATGTCCATGAACTGCAAAATCAGACCAAATATAACATGTAAAGTCTCCTTTATGACAGTTTAGTTACATACCAGGTAAAACTCAATTCAGTTTCATTGCATCAATACTTAGCCATATGGAAGACTTAATTTTAACAAGTTGGGCTGCAAGAGGTAAATTGCCAATGTTTATGTTTACATTTGAGATTAGCCGTCTGGGGAAGATCTTCATATGACTTATTTGGACATCCTATTGAAAGAAGATGCCCACAGATTGATAGTTTGAATTTAACTAATACATAAACTCATTGTGTCATATTTTCCCATTAAATAGATAATTTAACACTTTGCTAAACATACACATTTTCAAAATCTTATGATCACAATATACTTCTTACATACCATCACCTTGTCTATTTTATAACATGATTTTATTGAAGTAAACATTATTAAGCATACACTAAAACATCCATTCAAGATATATGGAAAGAAATCTTCAACAGTCACTGCATCCTATTCAATACAAGTAGTCATTCCTACAATAACGATACCAATTAAGAATCTAATTTATAGATAATGCACAGGAAAAAAAGGAAATTTGAGGTCTAACCATTCCAAACAGATAACTTAAATCAGTCCGGCAAAGCTTGGACAGGTCAAACGTCTACCTCCTCATGCTGAAGTATATTGTGGAGTGAAACCGCTGAACAAAAGCTAATAACTTTATGAAACTTATTAACAGGTGATGGCAACTGAGGCAGCCTCCTCCAGCTACACTTACCAGACTCACTACTGATCTCACAAAGACAAGCTGGATACTTCTTATGATACTCCTCATTAAACACATATATGAGATTACCAAGCCCCACACATTTCAAGCTCACAAATTTGTCTTCCTCCTCACTATCAACCAAACTGTAGAGTAAATTATGTGGCATAATTGCAATCTCACTGAACTCCATACTTTTCTCATCAATCTTCCACAGATTAAACGATGGCCCACGTGGCGTATTACACATTCCAGCTAAAATAAGCATTTCTTGACAAGCAACTAAGAATGAAAAAATAACCCCAGGAGGTCTGAGAGTCTGTACCTCACTCCATACATGTTTTTTCAAATCAAAGGCTGAAATGAAACAAGAATAGATACCAAAAACATAGAATCTCAGTTTAAACAAAGCAGAAGACAGATACTGGCTCGAATTTCCTGACCTGAAATCCGCCGGCAAAGGCGGACACAACTCCCAAGAATCCAAATTGGGATCGTAAATCTCGACAGCCAATCTATCTTCAATATCAACCAAGCCACCAATGAACCTCACGCCACCGACGACAATGAATCTGGGCACATTAGAAACAGAGCCAGATGCAGAACAAGAATCATCATCATCCCAAAAAACACCCACAAGAGGGTTGATTCTGGAGAACTTGAGCGGGGAAGTGAGATGCCAGGAGGTCTTCAGAATAGGAGAGTAACTGAATCTGGGAGTGGTAGTGAAAAAGAAGCCATTAGAACCGATAAAGCAAGAACCGGGAGGCTCCTGAGTGGGTGGGAGGTGAAACCAGGAGTTGGAAATGGGATCGAAGGCAAAAGACTGGTTGTTTTTGGAGGAGGTGTTGTGCAGGCCGAAGAGAAAGAACCAGGGGCGGTGGCAGTGGTGGGGGTTAGTGAGAGAAGAGAAGGCAGGAGTTGAGATAACAGAGCTCCAAGATTTGCAGACAGAGGAGGCGCGGACGAGGGTTGGAATGGGAAGAAGAGAGAGGATGTGTTCGGTGACATCGCTGGTGAGGGTGGAGAAATTGGGGTAAGGGTTGTGGTCTGACATGTTTTTGGTTCCAGAACTCCAGAGAGAGAGAGAGAGAGAGAGGGAATGGCAGTTGGAAAATGGAACAGAGAGGGGTGGTTGAGTTGTTGGAAATGTCAGTATCTCATATAAGGATTCGTGGATTTGTTATATGTGTGTCTCTGTGTGGGGCTTGACACTTTGCCATGCCCACGATGCCATCGTTTGCTGTCCTCTAAATCTCTAATCCTCCTTTTTGCTTTCAACTAGCATTTTTCAATTCTTGTTTGACCCATTCTTTCACAATACTTCATGGCCATGTGTAATATTATTTTTTTGTAAGTAAGGAATTGTAACGAATTACTTACATTTAATTATATTATAATAAAATTATAAGTTAAAATTTAATTATACGTTAGTATTTTTATCTAACTAGTTCTGACGGTTAACTAGTAGTGAAAAGAGTATTATAGTTATTTTCTCTTATTATTTTTTTAAAAAAATTAAAAATATTTAAATCAATTTTGATGAATGGTGTTGACTCCTTTAATTTTTATTTTTACTTTAATATTTAATTTTAGTTTTTTTGTTTTATAATCAAGGGTAGTTATGTCATTTCACATATAAGTCAAAGTCAGTTTTGACCGAGTCAATTAACGGTGGAGCATTAACGTGTAATTAAGTCTAAACTCATAATTTCGTTATAATATAACCAAACGTCAGAGTACTTTATTGTAATTTACCCTTTGATAAATTTATCAAAGTTTTAAATATCACAATTTTTAAATTTTTTTCATTGATATTTTTGTGTTTTAGGGACACTGATATGGATATGAGGGTAAAATATTTTTTCTGTAAAATATTTAGAAAATTTTTAAAATTATTATTAATATTTCCGTAAAATATATATCAATGAATATGTAACGTATTTTTACATAATATCGTAAAAATTTCTGTAAAATATTGGGAATATTTCTGTCAATATATAGTGGGAAATTTATAATATTTCCTAATTCTTTTTATTTACCTTTTTGTTTATTTTTTAAAAATTTAATGTAATATATTTCTATGACATGACAATATTGAGACTCATCATACTCGAGCCTATTTATACTCTTTATTCACAAACATATGATATTGGATCTAATGATGATGGTACAGTGATTTTGAGATCTTCAATTATCCTTCCATGTAATTTCCTATCTATGGATAAATGGTGGGAAGAAAATAAAAAAGATTACATATGATATGTTCATGATTATATAGAAAACGGTTCAAATTCTATGTAATGTAATGGTATCAAATATTGTATGAATAAAATGGTAACCGCACTATATTTAAACCATCTCGGTCTTCTTTTTAGCATTAAAATTTTAGTGCCTTATATGATACAAACTATTAGATACTTAAGTCTTAGTAAAAGATTTTCAATTTTATATTTTCGTATGTGCATTATATTCATATTTATACCATATAGTTGTTAGATAATATATGTTTTTTTTGTTAGATTATTAATTATTTTAACAATTTTAAAAGTTTCACTAAGAAAAATTATAATTTTAGAATTTTAGTCAAATTTTTGTACTTTTTATAAATTTTAAGTTAATTTCCGTTAATAGTTTTTACCAAATCTTAGTACTAATATTTCCATCAATATAGATATTCGACCTTAAAAATTATTTATTTCTAAATAATATTGAAATGACCCTATAACTATTAAATGAAAATTTTGAAAAATATGAATTCCACCCAATAGACAATTATCAAAATTTCAATTGACAATCTCCAAACAGGTGATCATCTCTTCCTTTTGAAGGAGATCTTTGGCTATCTCCTCCGTGATAGAAGGAGATTAAAACTCCACTAGCGGTGGTTTTCATAATCAACATAGTTTTTTTTTAATTATTCATAGTTTTTTTTTTAATTATTTTTTTTCAATTTTTTTAATGAATTAATTTTTAATTTTTTTATTTGATAATAAATGACACAAGGTCAATTTCAACTTTTCCAAGGTAAGGGTTAACTTTAACTATAATCAATTAACGATAAAGGGTGTTTATATAATTAATGGATAAAAGTTGTATATTAAGCAATAAGTGAAATATTCAAGCTATGTTAGTGCAATTTTTCATATTTATTCAAAATTTTTTTACGGCCCGGATATCTACTCTCATAATGGGAGAAAACTATCCACATATGCACATGGTGGGAATCGAATCTCTCACTACTGAGGTGAGAGGGAGGTGCACTAACCACTCTACTATAAGTGGATGTGCATATTTATTCAAATTCGTACTCAAATAATATAACATAGGATTTGTAACTAACACACTATCTTCCACACCATCTCATGATCAATACGCAAGTTACAACTTGTATACTATATTATTTGAATATAAGTTTGGACAATATTGTATTTAGTATTTTTTCAACGTAAAGGAAAAATGGTACTTATTCAATATAAAAATATTCTAGGTTTGAGTTACAACCAAACAGATGGTATTGGTATGTTAAAAAAAAAAAAAAAAAAGAACATAAGAAATGTGGTTAGTCACCAGAACTTAGTACTGGGCACCTTAAATAAATTATTATGGTTATGCTAGTAATTTGGTCCTCTCTCTTTGTCGCATTATACATGCCCTACGGACTCATTCCTCTTATCTCTTATAGTGAATCACGTCTAAATAAAATTAAAAGTATAGAATATAAATCTTTTGTATAGATGGAAACAATATCGATCATACATTTTTTGTTATAAATTTAAAGTTTATATATCAATGTTTTGCTTTTTCTTTGTTTTTGTAAAAAAATAGCTAAATTTAAGTAGACAGAGAATTTAGTGTCTGACGACTTCTCTTATGCATAGCTTTTTGATAAATTTCACATGGGGTGGGATCTTTTTTGTCTTTTTCTTTTTTTAATTTTTTCTAATTTCATTTAATAATTTGTTGACCACAAAACTTTAATGAATGAATTTGATAATAACAAACATTGTTTAATTTAATTTTAGATTTTAGTATAGTTTTAAATAAATCTTACACCCTGAAGAATTCAATCTACATATGCATGAAAAATAATTTTTCGATGACATAATATTTTCTTTAACTGAATTCCGAGATTTGCGGAAGCTAGCTGAGGTGGCAATACAATTGGTTGAGCTCAGTGAGCTAAGTTGGCAGGCTAGTGAGTTTGTTAAGAATTGATTAGCAGTAGCTAGAGCTGATAGGTAAGCATAGTTCAACAAGCTGAAGATCAATTCACTCGGTTTACACTAAGTGTTTGATGTGGTCTCAGAGAAGTCTGGAAGGGATCATATCAAGTGTTTCATATGGTCTGTGAGAACCTTGACTGCTGCTGCTTGCTGAAGCTAATACCAGACAAGCATTGCTGCCTGCTATATGCTAATGTTGATGCTAAGCACTGCTGTCTGATGCTAGGTCTCTATTAGCTTAACATTCTCCCTCAAACAAAACTTGAATTTGTCCAAGATGAGTTTGGCACCTAAACCTGCTTGTACCAAGAGTTTTGGTAAGGATGTCAATAATCTGATGATCAATAGGAACATACCTCACATCTAATTCTTTTTGCCTCAATCTTGTCCCTTATAAAGTGAAGATCACTTTCAATATGCTTTATTCTTGAAAGAAAAACAAGATTATGTGCTAATGCTCCTGCTCCGGTGTTATCACACCAAATGAATGTAGGTTGTGACAAGGTAACATATAATTCAGTCAATAAGGCTTAAGCCAAACTATTTCAACCACTGCTTGTGCTAATGCTCTGTATTCAACCTCAGTGCTAGATCTAGCAACCACTTTTTGTTTCCTAAAACTCCAAGACACTAGATTTCCACCAAGAAACATGCACCACCTACTAGTAGATTTCTTGTCATCAAGATTACTTGCTCAGTCTGCATTAGAAAACCTTCAAGTTGCAAAGGTGACTGATGTTTTGTGAAGTGCAGGCCTAATCCATTGTCCCTTTCACATATCTTAGGACTCTTTTACAAGCTTGCCAGTGTGCAACTGTTGGATATGCCAAATAATGGCTGATTCTATTAATAGAAAATGGGATATTTGGTCGCGTAAGTGTCAAGTACTAAAGAGAACCCACGAGCTTTTAAAGAGTGTTGGATCTGTGAAGGCTTCTCCATTTGACTTCTGCTTTTTTGTACCAGGACACAGGGGGTTGAACAAGCTTTGGACTCCAGCAAATTTGTTTTGATAAGCAAGTCTTGAGCATATTTTGATTGAGTAAGGAGAAGACCATGACCATTTCTGATGGCTTCGAAACCCAATAAGTAACTAAGCAGACCAAGATCTTTCAAGGCAAATGTAGCATGCAGCTCACTCACAAACTTTTAAAAAAGAGCAACATTATTATCTGTAACCAAGATGTCATCAACATAGATAAGGAGGATGACAAGTTTGATTGAGCCTTCAATATGAATAGAGAATTATCTGCTCTAGAGTTATGAAATCCCTACTGCAGCAAGATTGTTCTCAACTTATCAAACCAAACTTTAAGAGCTTGTTTAAACCATAAAAAGACTTAATCAATTTATTCACATGATTTGGCTTTCCTTGATCCTCAAAACCAGAAGTCTGTTCCATGAACACTGTTTCTTTCAACTCACCATCAAGAAAAATATAGTTAATGTATAGTTAATGTCCACTTGTTTGATGTCCCATTAACAAGAGACAGCGAAGGCTATAACAATTTTGATTGTTGCTGATTGTACCATATGACTAAAAGTCTTAAGATAATCAATACTTGTTGTTTGGTGGAATCCTTTGGCCACAAGTCTGGCCTTGCGCCTTTGAATAATTACATCTTTGTATACTTGGTTCTAAACACCCATTTGTGCTCCACAATATTCATATCATCCTTCATGGGATCCAAGTATGACTGTACATAAGAGCTTGATATTCTTCATTCAAGATCTGCTCAGCTTTGTTTGTATCTCTAACTTGTACATGAACAAACTTATCTGGACACTTCTTGCCATGTAAAACAAAGTCTTCTAAATCAAAAGCCCTAACTACTGGAAGTATTTTCATCTTCAGTAGTTATAGTTTTGATGATCAAGCTTAATAGGCAGCTTGAAATTGAGACTAGAAGAGAGTAGTTGAACCTGAGATTTTCTTTGAGGGTGTGTTTGGTGCGTGAGATTGAATTGGACTATTTTTATGAGATATGATTAGATTGAATTGAATTGAACTAATTAGTACTAAGATGTGTTTGGTGTAGTATGAATAGAATTAAAAATAGTACCGCCCCTTGGTGTAGAATGAGATTGGATAAAATCAAATTCGATTAAATTAATTTAATGTAAAATAAAATTATTTTTAAATATTATATAATTAAATTAAAATTACTTAAAATAAATCTAAATAAAATTTAAATATATTTATATTAAATATTTTAAAATTAATTATAAATAAAATATATTATATTAATTAATTAATATTAAAAAAATATAAAGGGATATAAAAATGCCGGACTATCAAGTATTGTTCATTGTTAGGTATTGTATTAGGTTTGACGCAAAATACTTGTGTTTAATGTCTAAGACAATGTAAAATTGATATATCAATTAATTTTTTAATAAAATAAAATAAAATAAAATAATTTAATTTAATAAAATAAAATTATTTTAATTCAATTTTAATAAGAATAAAATTATTTAAATTAAAATAAATTTAGTTAAGAAATTGTTTAAATTAAACAATATTTAAAATTAATTAGTTAATTTTTAAATTACTATTGAAATATATTATTTTTATTGTTAGAATAAAATTTATTAAAGTAATTTTAATATTTTATATATAAATAATTATAATAATAAGATAAAAAAATTCTGTTACAAAAAAGTTGTTAAAAAAAAAAAAGTATGATGGTGAGACTAATTTGTCCCACCAGCTATGACAACACACATTGTCCTGCCACAATCTTACTAATTAGTGTCACCGGATTGGATTTTGTCCAATCCGGTGCCACAACCAAAAAAATGATTGGACTGAGATTAGTCCAATCCCAGTCTGATCCGGGCCTGGGAGATCTCAGAAATGGTGGAATCTGAGTTTTCAGCAGCTAGGTTACTTGATGAAGCCATGACTGTTAGACAAAAGGCGCTGATACCATAAAAGACTTTGAGCTCAAGCAAGAAGAATGAAAAACAAAGAAGAATGCAACTAGAACTTGATTGAACTTGAGAGCATTTTATTACTTGAGAGAGAAACCAGAAGAATGTATATACACTATATAATCACAGCTGATAACAGTGAGTATTTATACTCGAGAAAATATGCAAATCACACTTTGTGTGTGATAGCATTTTGGCGGGAAAGGCAGTTATATTGTAATTGAATCCCGAGATTTGCGAAAGCTGCTAGCTAAGGTGGCAATACGATTGATTGAGGTCAGTGAGAACTGTTTAGCAGTAGTTGGAGCTGATAGGTAAGCATAGTTCAACAAGTTGATAAACAAAATGAAGGAACCAAAACATTTTCTAAGAAAGAAAAATGCAGTGGAAGTTTAAAAAATACAGTTGCATTAAATCCATGATCTTTATAATCGCTTCTTGATGACAAAAATAAGGTTAAGAATTTAGCTAGAAGTGGTGGCTAAAAAAGAAACCAAGTAAGAAACTAATCATAAAATCATTCTATTTATCACTCTAAATATTTAGTTAAATAAGTCATGAAAATAAAATAATCTAATTTGAAAATATTTTTGTAAATCAAATATTTCAGGGCGAATTGCACTCAAGTACCCTGACTTATAACGTAATTGCATGTTTAATGCCAGTTTTGTCATAATTGCACTCGAGTACCCTGTAATCCGTTGACCGCCGTTAAAGTGACGGTTGACCAAACGGATTCAGGGGCAAATTAGTCTTTTACATTTAAATTCATTTTTAAAAAAAATTAAAAAATTATCCAACCAATAATAACATACCACATCATATTTTAATTAATTTTAAAAATAATATATTAAAAATATTTTTAAAAAAAATTTAAAAATAAATTTAAAAAAACAGATGGTCTTCCACCACATCACCAAAAAAAAAAAAATTTGAAAAAATTTTAAATTTTTTTTCGAAGAACACGAACCCAGAACTAGGTTCGTGTTCAAAACAAGAAACCAATAGTTTTCAAAAATTTTTTTTTTTCCTTTGTAAATCTTAAGGAATCTAGATCTGGAAAAATTTTTCCATCTCCAGATCTGAGTATTTCTCCATCTGAAAATGAAGTTTTTGATTTTTTTTTTGAACTGTGAAGGAATCCAGATCTGGAAATTTCTTTAATTTCCAGATCTGTGATTTTTTTTAATTTTTTTCAAATTTTTTTTAATTATTATCTTTTTTTTAATAATTATTTTTTTAATTTTATGTCAGAACACATTTATGCAGGGGCAATCTTGTTATTTTACCAGAATCCGTTTGGTCAACCGTCTCTTTAATGACGGTCAACGGATTACAAGGTACTCGAGTGTAATTATGACAAAACTGACATTAAACGTGTAATTACGTTATAAGTCAGGATACTTGAGTGCAATTCGTCCAATATTTCATATAAAAAGTAAAGTTCCATACCACAACTAAAATACTTAAGTTGTTATACCTAAATTGGCCATTATGTCTTAAATAAAAAATATTTAATTAAAAAAATTCATAAAAATCAATTTTTGAATTTTTCTAATAAAGCAAATTTATTATTGACTATCAAAATAAAATCAGTTAAAACCTCGGTAGGTATCGATAGCTCTGACCCACAACGGGTCAGATCTCTAAAAACGAATCAGCTAAAACTCAACTTGAATTTCTTAAGAATTTACTCAAAATACAATGAGACATCCACTTATTAGTTCAAATGGTTCGTGCACCTCCTTTCCACCTCAGTGGTGAGGATTTAAGTCTCACTATACGTATTTACCATTATATTCGGACCATTAACTTTTTAATAAACATGATTTGGACAATGCCCTATATGTTTCTATATGCAAAGCATGTATAGATATCTTTGTATCATATTAATCATCTAACCTTATGTCACCTCGTCAACGAAACACATGTAATTGAATATATCATTTCATATAATTATTATTCAGATTCCTCTTTGGTTTTAGACCTAGGTAACCGACATTGATTGATATATCTATAACTTTACTATACAAAATTTTTAACTCAAAGTATAATTAGAAGTTAATCAATTGTTTGTTATCATCAAAATCAAGTATTAAAGTCTTGAGGCTAACAAACCTCATTAATTATTTTAGATAAAAGCCATTTTCAAACGCATTTAATTTAACCATTTAATTTAATTTTCAAACGAAATGGCATATAAAGTATGTAATTTTCAAATACATTTCCAACAAATGATAATAACCACTTACTATAAGATTTTTTAAAGTTTAGAAGAGTTTTTAGATGAGAATATTTAGAAGAATTTTTAGAGGAGAATACCATTGTACTAAACGAGATTACATGTACCTTGTTTGGCACACCAAATTAGACTGAATAATGATTGGATTTAATTGGATTGAATTGTGTATTATGTTATATCCCATATTTAATGCATAATTGTAGTCCTCAAAAATCGCTCGGGGACACGGGGCACTACAACCTGCAAAGACAGAACGCACGTGATCCGCAGGACGTCTGGGACACCGGGGTGGTGCCGGCCAAAGTCACTCCGACGGTCAAGTTAGAAAGTGCTAATAAATGTGTAATGCTTGTAAATGGAGATGAGTGAGTGATACTTCCTGCTATCTTGGCAATTTGGGGTCTTTTAGATCAAAGGAGATGTAAGGTTTGGAGGGTGACCGGAGTACCTTAACAATGGCCGGAGGATGTGGTTTTTGTATTAATAATCTCTGGATCTCAGTTTTTCCGGGGATCCCTTTTTATGAAGGATTATCCTCCTCCTTATAGGAGACTGATGCTTCTCCCTTTTTAGAGCTCCCATCATTCTCTCTTCCCTGTTTTCCACTAAGAAAGCATCTGGGTGCTTCTTTTGATGGGGCTACCATCGAGTGTCATTATGGCTTTGTAGGGCCCGTTTCAAAGTAGATCACAATCTGGTCTCCCTCGGAGCGACGGAGATGCTATGTCGTACGACATGTAGATTTCTTGTCAATCTGGACCATGATTGGGTGATGTAGCACCGTCGTACTACATGAGTGCTTTATGTCGTGCGACAAGATCTTCGAACTGGTACGTCGTCGTACTACACGAGTGCTTTATGTCGTGCGACAAGATCTTCGAACTGGTACGTCGTCGTACTACACGAGTGCTTCACGTCGTGTGACATAGTCTTCGAACTGGTACGTCTACATGATGGTGCTCCATGTCGTGCGACTTGGTCTTCATGCTGAGCCACCGTCGTACTACATAAGAGTGTAGTCCCACTTTTAGCTATGGGTTTTGTCTTTGGGCCATACTTTGGGCCAGACATATTTTGGCTACTACAATAATAAAACCATATTGTAGATAATTTCGTCTCGTTTTTGGCACATGAAGACTAATGCTATATATCTGACCCAAGAGATTTGTTAAAAATTCATCTCAAATAGTGTGACAAGTCATTGCCATATAGATCATGAGATTATTAGGTAAATGAACCGGTATTTGACAAATCACTTCTCGTATCATTTAAAATGAAATTTGAACAAATTGTTTGGTTATATAGCATTACTCGTGTATGATAGGAATCATAGGATTGTATAACATTAGATGTTGTCTTATGTTTAAGTCTTCACTTTAGCTAAAATTTGCCAATTCTTTTGTGCATACATTAATTAGTTTTCATTAATTTTTAGACAAATTGCAATGAAATATCATGACATTTGTCCATATTGTAATAAAACTAAATTTTTATTTAAACTACATCTTAGTACTTCAGATATAACTTATTTAGAAATATTACTTTTGACTTGTTTTTACTTTTTTAATTCACACAATCCTTAATTTTTTTAAAATATACCAATTTAGTCCGTATGACCAAAATTTTGAAGGTCAAACTTGACATAAAATATAAATTAACCATTTTACCTTTTTTTTATTAAATTATTAATTAGAAAGATGATTTTACCCTCTAACTTTTTGTATTTTAAGAATTTCACCTATTTGAATAGTCAAATAAAAAATTGATATGTATTATAAAAACTTAAATTTTTTTTTAAAAAAACACTTAAGAAGCGATTAAATAAAAAATAAATGTGATAAAATTCATTAAAAATTAAAAATAATTAAAAAATTTAAAAGTAACATCTTTATTAAAAATAAAAATAAAATTTAAGATTGAATACTTATAAAATTTAAAATTTAGTTAAAAAATCTAAAATATTAAAATATTATATATACATGTCTTAGGGTAGGGTTCCTCTACAAACCATTAAAGCTAAAATTGATTATTGTTCTGTACCGTTCAAACTACATACATGGTATTAGGAATCAAAATTTGGATATTTGTAGACGAAGAATAATAAGACTTTAACGGAAATAAAACAAAAAAGGAAAAACTCTTTCATTCTTTTTATATTCACCCAAAACCAAAAATGAGCAATTATGCAATTTTATAGGATTGAATAAAAATTCGATTGATTTGTTTATATAATTGCTATGCTTAGATTGTGACTCGTTGGTTTTTTTAGGGCTAGGATTCCAAAAAAAAGACCGGGGCCCAGAGTATGAACTAATAACTACAGCACTAATAACCAACTCATTGCTTCGCATTATCTGGATCCAAAGAACCAGTCAAGATATAATGCTATATCATTGTAGCAACTGAAATCCTTTTTTGCGTAAAGATAAAAAAACCAATCTGATTATGAATTGTGAAGTTCTAAATTGGAAAGCAAAATAGAAAAAAAGCATGCGGATAAGTGGAAGTATGAGAGAAAGAGAGAACAAAATATCAATGATATATGATTCCAATATGTAAGGTCTATGAGTCATCTCATAAAACACAGTGTAATAAAGCATCAATCATGATTCATGCATAATTAGATGAATCCCCTCATAGAAAAAAAAAATCAAGAGCCTTGAGCTAATAAAGACTAAGAAAATTGACTTAAGAAAAAATTTCATTAAGGGACTTTGTAGGAAAATTCAGACCTAACCATTAATCGAGAAGCGATGGGAACGATATAACTCGTGAATGCAGAGGATTCCATTGAAAATGAACCTTAACGATTCATTGGGTGGGATGGCGGAACAAACCAAGGACCTCCTCGTTTATTCTTTTATTTTGAGAGGTTATGGATTAACCCTACAACTGAAATAGATATTGAAATATTGAAAGAGTAAATATCCGCCCGCGAAAGTTTTATTTTATTAGATTGATAAACTTGGGTCGATCCGATATGATAAAAGGCAAAACAAAATAAAGATTTGTTATAACGTTATAAAAAAACGACATTAACATTATCTATAAATAGAATACATGTTTAATTAAATATCTAAACACGATATACAAATTGCGAATAGATTAATTAGATGCAATTTCAAAGAATCCTATGATAAAGAATCCTATGATTCAGTGTATTATTCATTAAATATATGTATACACATTTATTATTATTTTATTATAAAAATAAAAATGTAATAATAAAACTATAATATATATAAATTTATTATATATATATATATGTTTTAAATTACTAAATTTTGAGTTTTATAAGTATTCAATTTTGAATTTTATTTTATTTTTAATAAATAATACTTCTAAGATTTTTTAATTTTTTTTAATTTTTAATAAATTTTATCATATTTATTTTACTATTTAATCTTTTTTAATTGTTTTTTTTTAAAAATTAAAATTTTTATAATATATATTAATTTCTTATTGGATTATCCAAATAAGTAAATTTGTTAAAAAGTTAATGGGTAAAAACGTCATTATAATTTAATAATTGGAAAAATTGTAATAGAATACATGACATTTGGTAATATTGCAAAGAAATTGAACTTTTTCTTAAACTATAATTTAGTACCTAAGATATTATCAATTTGGTCCCTAACGTATTTATAAATATAATTTTTAACTTATTTTTATTTTTTTAACTCATATGATTCCTAACCTTTTCAAATTACATCAGTTTAGTCTTTATTACTAAAATTTTGACGGTCAAACCGGACATAATGTATAAATTCATCATTTTATTCTTTTTATTAAATTATTAAATTAAAAAGACGATTTTACTCTCCAACTTTTTAAATTTTAACAATTTAACCTATTTGGATAGTCCAATAAAAAATTGATATGTGTTATAAAATTTATTTTTTTAAAAATATTTAAAAAAGATTAAATAAAAAATAAATATGATAAAATTCATTAAAAATTAAAAATAATTAAAAAAATAAAAGTAACAATTGATTAAAAATAAAAAATAAAATTAATATTGAATATTTATAAAAACTCAAAATTTAGTTTAAAAAACTAAAATGTTAAAATATTATATATATATATATATATACATATACATATACATATATACATACATATTTTAGAGTAGGGGCGGTCGGGAGCCCTTAACACAGATTCGTAATACCCACTCCTACTGCCCTTAATCACTCAAAACGGGATTTACGACGGAGATCTGGGTTAACCACTACACTGTGAGAGGGACTGTAGCAACTAGATCAAACTGTATATTATTTCTGGTGTGCAGAATCCTCCACCAGAGGTAAGCACATAGCATATTTGAATAGTCTAGCCGGATTCTATCATAAAATAAAATATAAATTTATTATTATTATTATTATATTATAAAAATAAAAATATAATAATAAAACTGCAATATATATAAATTTATTATATATATATATTAGTTTATAAAATTTTAAGTTTTTTAAGTATTCAATCTTTAATTTTATTTTATTTCTAATAAATGATATTACTTTAAAAAATTTTATTTAATTTTTTATTTTTATATTTAATTTTAATTTTTTAAGAAATTTTATCATATTGATTTTATTATTTAATTTTTTTAAGTGTTTTTTTTTAAAAATAAATTTTTATAACATATTAATTTTTTATTGGACTATCCAAATAGGTAAAGTCGTTAAAAAGTTATGGTGGTGGCGGTGTCAACTCACTCGCGGAGACTATTGGCAATGTGTGTGGTGGCGCGTGGCTCTGGCGACGATTGCGGCATTGCTCCGGAACAGCTCCTACTTTGCTTCGGATCACTGCCTGATCTTCTGGATCTCCTTGGATTTTTTAACTCTAGCTCTGATACTAAATGTAGGAAAAATAATATTTTTCTTGAAAATATTTTTAATTAGACTATCTGTCCTAATTGAATTTTATTGATTAATATTTCTATGAATATCTTAATATTTCTTAATTATTTCTGATTGTTAAATTTGTTCAACTTGATAAGCCTATTGTAGTGGCAAAAAATTATTAATGGGTCGGGCCAAAAACAAATCAATAAGTCAGGTCCAAGAGATCAACAAACATAAGGAAAGCCCAAAGTGAGAACTATTTAATTATAAAGTCCAAAGAAAAGTCTATGAAACCCAAAAGCAAAGCCCAGTGAGATAGCAAAATGGGGTAGAACGTAGCACAAGAAAAAGGAGAGGTTACACGAAGATCAAGGAATTTACCAACGGTAGAATGCTCCTGTGATCCTTAAGATACCAGTTCAAAAGCCATGAATGCACTAATTTAACTCCTACAACACCTTCTTGGACCGCTCCAACGGGTAATGAATGCTCCAAACAAGAATCGTAACGTCCCCGTAGACCCCTCCAACGGGTACCTGAAACTTCAACTATAAATAGGTAGAACCCTTTCAAGGCAAGGGGTTGGCTTTTGGAGACTAAAACCACCCTTAACTTCTCTTATTTTCTCACAATATTCACTTAGCATAAAGCTACCCGAGTACTTTTCGATGACCTTTTGGAGGTCTATCATCACACATTCCGGCCATACACCCATGACCTTCGATTATACTTCCCCAAGAAGTCCTTAGAGGGAGAAATGACTATTTATTTATTACTAAGTCATTTTATTTTATACTGTTATTGTTTAATATTCATTATATTATTCTAACTTAAGCGTCAGAGTATCCTTGACCGGCACCACCCCGATGTCCAATTACATTTTGGCTATCTTGGTTGTTGGTTGTGCAGTTTTAAGTGCCCCTACCCTACGTGAATTAGGATCTATAATTTTGGCACCCAATGTGGGGCACGACAATATTCATACGGGCATAGCTAACAATCTACCAACGTGAACGACATGACGGACGATTCAAATCACATCGCTATGAAAGCCCAACTCCAAGCGCTAGTGGCCGAGATGAATGAGAACTCTCAAAGGCTTTTGGCCTTGAAAGCGGAGAACCAAGCGGTGAGAGCGGAGAACCAGGAACTCCAGAGTAGAATGCAAGCACTGTCAACTCCCAATGACATTCTACCAGGGTTTATACGAGCGTCCGACTAAGTTGTGTACATCGAGCATCAACAATCGGCTGCCCTACCTAATAGTAGAGATTAACTCCAAATGAGTAGAGAGCATGCTAATATGGGCGATAAGGGAGCGTTGGACAGTATAGCGCCACAAACAACAGCCTATGTGATAAAGGAAGTTGGTGGTCTACATGAAGGCATGGTTGCTTCACGTTTGCATATCCCCCCATTGGCGATAAGTAGAACCTGTAACACCCCCCGACCCGACCCGGCTGGATCGACCCAGGGAGCGCTACCAGTTTTCAAAACTTTCTAAATTCATAAACATTTCCAAAATCATTGTGAGCCCATAGAATAAAGTTTCAAAGCATTGAAAAACCATAGAGTTTATTATTTGAAAATCATTTTTGAGTGAGCCCAATCAATAGAATTTTTTTATAAAATTTCGGCAGAGTTCCGTTTGTTTTTCGGATTTCCCAAAACCTGTTTTTCAAATAAAATCTCAAATCACCACAATGCACAAAAACACTTCAAATATCATTTCAAACATTTGCGCACTCTGCCGTTTAGTGCGACCTTCCAACACATTTTATAAATTAAAACGATTCAGACTTTAATATTCACAAACATTCTAATAACAAAAGACAGAAATCATAAAATAATTAATTACAGGACATAATTACAAAACATATTTACAAATCTTCCGTATATGCATGCTTTCAGAATATATATATAACAACAATATAGCTACCTAACTGTGATAACTCTGGGACTCTGTCAGCAAATCTCTCTCTCTCTTCAATCTTTAGCTTCTTCGGGATCCCTGGTACCTACGCGTTAGAAACAAAACTAACGCGCTAAGCAAAACTGCCTAGTGGGTGTACACTTAAAATAAACGGTAATATAATATAAAACAGGATATCTAAACCAGTATTTCATAAATCCGAAATGTAAAATTATAAGTAAACAGTAAAGCTTAAAAACAGAATTTTCAAATATATAAAATATATATATATAACAAACGTTTTGAATTATATAAACATACAATATGTCAAAAATTTTTTGGAATTCCGTTCAATATCATTTCTTTATTTCCATAATGTTTTCTAACTATCAATTCTCAATTTGGCCCTTGATACATATACCAGGGTTCGCAGGACTGGATTACGGGTTATTCGGCATCGGAACCAACAGGAACTGCCTGCCGAATATACAGTCGGGTTTCCCATTTCAGCATCGGAACCAACGGGAACTGCCCGCTGAAATGGTATCCCTATACAGATGTTATTTTCGACATCGGAACCAACTGGAACTACCCGTCGGAAACAGCTTCACTCAAGGATTGGCCACAACGGTGACTGCTAATAATCCATAGAATGATATCAATACAGAAAGATCGGCGCAGTACTGCTAATATACCCAATTGACATGTCAATCTCCTATATCCAAATATCCCTATACATATATTAGGGCCTTTAAAATTCATAACAAAACGATTCCTTGGTTTCAGAAATCGACGAAGACTATTTTAAATCAAAATCCATAAATGAGAAAATCAAACACCAACTGGAAATTAGGGTTTTGAAACACAAAATTTTATTCAACTTTTCACAATAATAAAATAAACCACAATCACTCAACAATATATAAACAAAATGCAATACGAGTATATTCACAAATCAATACGAATGTATAAAATCCATAACGATATTTTTAACATACTAAATCGAAACTTTTTATCAAAATAAGTTCGAAATCGTGTGTACACCAACCTGGATACCGTTTCTTCGCACAGTTTCTCTTCTGGATTTCCTTTTCCCTTTCTCTTTTCTTTCTCTTCCACATTTTCCTTCTCTTCTCTTCTTCTTCTTCTTCCTTTTCTTCTTCTTTCTTCTTTCTTTCTTCTTCTTTCTTCTTTCTTTCTTCTTCTTTCTTTCTTCTTTCTCGCTCTCTCCTCTCTCTTCTTTCTGTTCTGTGTTTTCTGGCTTCTGCGAGAAGCCACTTTTTTTTTTTTTTTTTTATATTTTTTTAGCCATCGCGACCGTCGTCGCGACCTGTGGTCGCGCTACCAGGTCGCGGTACTCACTGCAGCGTTTGCACCGCCTTCATCGCGAGCACACCTCGCGGTCCCTTGGTCGCGCTGGTGGTCGCGTTGCTCACTGCCAGACTTTGACATTTTCATCGCGAGCAGTTCATCGCGACCTGTGGTCGTGGTGACTGGTCGCGATGCTCACTGCCAAAAATCTCATTTTCCACCGCGAGCAAGCCATCGCGACCTGTGGTCGCGGTGACCAGGTCGCGATGCTCTCTGCTTCAGTTTTCCTTTTTCTTGCATCATTTTTGGACCGTTCCATTTGGTCCACCTGGAAATCATAAAAATAAACATACTTTTAATTACATTTACACCCCTTCCAATTACAAAATTTATATTCACATATATGAACTTAATTATCCGAAATCCGGGATGTTACAGAACCTACCGTAGCCTCCTATCGCCCAAGACATTCATGACTTCATCAACGTCGATCCCACGTGAGGTAGAGTTGGTAAATCCTAAACCTGGTGCTCCTTACTGAATTTGCATATAGGTTTGCACGGATGAAAGCTTTGATACAATGTATTCCCGGAATATCGGCTCTCATAAAAAAGAGTGCAATGAATAGCTTCACGGACTCCCCATTCGTGGATGCTATCGCGTTAGTAGAAATGCCGAGAAAGTTTAACTTTCCCAACATGATGCAGTTTGATGGAACAACAGATCCAGAAGATCACATCGCTCAGTACAGATAGAGAATGTTCACTACTGCCATTCTACGTGACCTTAGAGAAGCATTCATGTGCAAAGGCTTCGGTTCAAGCCTCGTAGAACTAACGTTCAAATGGCACACAAATTTGCCTAACAATTTGATCAACTTTTTCGCGCAACTCATGGATACATTCATCGAGCAGTAAGAAGCTAGAAAAGCAAGCTGATCACCTATACATGATTAGTCAAAGGAGAGGAGAGTGACTCCAAGATGACGTCGGCCGATTCAATAAGGATAAAGTATCAATCTCATATTACAACCAGGCGACAACAATATCAACATTTAGGATAGGCCTACTCCACAATTCAGACTAGTACAAAGAGTAAACCAAACACCCGTGCAAAACAATAGAGGACGTTCTCTCCCAAGCGTAGGCACAAATCAAGTAGGAGCAAGATGAGGTAAATTACATGAAACTGACTTAAGCATCGGAGGGCCTTTGGTCGAACCAATAGCCATCGCTAACACTTTCTCTTTGTTGAATACAAATAGAATCTTGCAATCAGGGATCAAAGATGCTCAGTTGCGATCGACAATCAACAACTAAGCGGCCCACCGAACAACGTTCTATATACTGAATCTATACTTGTCTTCCACACTCTACTATCCCCATTAACCATAATGACAGTAAATTGGGGGCAACTACACACTACAACTTGATCTTTTGTACGTTCTACTTTGTTACAAGTCGGTTACTTCCTGTGAGAAGTTTTATTTTTTAAATTAATTTTCCTTTACATTGATTTTTATAAAGTTTTATAATGAATGTATTCTTTCTAATTTTGTTTCTTTAAATTATTCTCTTTAAATCCTCATGTTAAACATTCATGTTATTCTTTTACAAAACTCCTTTTAAGAAATAATTATCAATTGACTTTCTTAAAGGATAGTTTTTACTCAACTTAGCACTCAAACATATGAAGCACTCGAGAAGCAAGGCTCCTCACGAAGGATGCTCAAGCTCATGTAGCGCTCGACAACTAAGATTACTCCCAAAGGATGCTTAAACTCATGTAGAGCACTTGACCAAAAACCATTTGGTCTAAACTCATATAGAGCGCTTAGCCAAACACCATTTGATTTTAACTCACATAGAACGCTTGACCAAACAATATTTGGTCTAAACCTATGTAGAGCGTTTGACCAAACAACATTTGGTCTAAACCCATATAGCACGCTCAACTAAACACCATTTGGTCTAGACTCATATAGAGCGCTCGACAAAATAAACATGTGGACAAGATCCATGTAAAGCGCCCAACCAAACACCACTTGGTCCTATGTCAAGTGCTCGAACAAACACTATTTGGTCTCATATGAAGCACTCAACCTATATATAATTGTATTACATGTAAACCGCTCGACTGCAACCCAATAGAACGTTCAACCATTACTTGATCAAAACCGTTAGGGAGCGTTCAAAACACAACCCGTTAGAATGCTCGACCCTCACTTTGTCAAGGCCACTAATAGCATTCGACCACAACCCAAGTGGAGCTCACGACCATACTTAGTCCAAGCTCGTTGAGTGCATTCGACCACACAATACTCGATTCATGTTGAGTGCTCGACCATATATCATTAGGACCAAACCCAAGTCCAGTGTTCGACCGAAACAAAATCTGATCACAAAATACAAAGAGGGCTAGATTAAAGTAAGTGCCTAAGGTTGTAACGCCTTTCGTCGAACACCTAGAGAGCGCTAGACAAAGACAACATCTAAACACTTATAGAACGCTCGACAACGGTTAACATTCGACTAGGAACACAAGACCTCCAAGCAAAAACATAAAAGCATAAAGGAACTACAACAAAAATGAATAAAAAAGAAGCAACTCGTTATCTTTTCAAAATAAAAAACTCAAGAACAAGAAGAATAAACATACAACTTAGAGAACGTTCGACATTGGTCACACGGGGCATGCAATCAATGCCACCATGTATAACAATCCAAGAGAGCTCACTATGTAGAACGCTCCATGAGTGTTCAAAAAGAGCTCACCATGTAGAATACTTCATGAGTGTTCAAAGAGAGCTCACTATGTAGAACACTCCCTAAGTGTTCAAAAAGAGCTAACTATGTGGGACGCTCCATGCGTGTTCCAAAAGAGCTCACCATGTAGAACGCTCCATGAGTGTTTAAAAAGAACACACCATGTAGAACGCTCTATAAGTGTTCAAATGAAGCTCACCACGTAGAACGCTCGACAAGTAGAACTCTCCATGTAGAACGTTCCATAAGTGGTCAATACACACAGAGCAATCGACATCCAAGAGATACTAATGAGCGTTCGATCGTACCTCTAGAAAAGCGCTCGACATACCATTTTTTACTCTACAAAAATGAGAAAGAAAACGTTCTCACATTTGTAGAGTGGGGCAAACTGTAGTGGCCAAAAAATTTTAATGGGCTGGACCCAAAGAAAAATCAATAAGTCAGGCCCAAGAGATGAACAAACGCAAGGAAAGCCCAAAGTGAGAACTATTTAATTATAAAGTCCAAATAAAAGTCCATGAAGCCCAAAAGCAAAGCCCAATGAGATAGCAAAACGGGGTAAAACGTAAGCCACGTAGAGCGAAAGAAAAAGAGACATTACACGAAAATCAAGGGATTTACCAACGGTAAAACGCTCTTGTGATCCACAAGATACCCGTTTAAAAGCCATGAATGCACCAATTTAACTCCCATAACGCCTCATAGACCCCTCCAATGATTAATGAATGCTCCAAATCAAGAATCGTAATGTCTACATAGACCCCTCCAACGGATACCTAAAACTTCAACTATAAATAGGTAGACCCCTAACAAAGCAAGGGGTTGGCTTTTGGAGACTAAAATCACCCTTAACTTCTCTTATTTTCTCTCAATATTCACTTAGCATAAAGTTTCCCGAATACTTTCCTATGACCTTCCGGAGGTGTACCATCACACATTCCGGTCGTACACCCACGAGCTTCGATCATACTTCCCAGGAAGTCCTTACATAGAGAAATTACTACTTATTTATAATTAATTCATTTTATTTTCTACTGTTGTTATTTAATATTCATTATATCATTCTAATTTGAGCGTTAGAGTATCCGTGACCGGCACCACCCCGATGTCCAAGTACATTTTGGCTCTCTTGATTGTTAGTTGTGTAGGTTATAGTGTCCGTTCTGCTACCCTACGTGAATTGGGATCTACACCTATTTATAGGGAATTAGTTGATATTCTAAATTCCATTAGAATTCGTATAATCTATTATAAGTTGGACTAGGAAATCTAATTTGATAAACAATACAAATAACAATCCTACTGAAATTAGGTTTGATTTAATTTCTACAATCCCTTGCCACTTAAAGGCCAAAATAAATCGCCAAAGCTTCAACAACATCAACAAGCATGGGAATAATGTAATGGTGAACACAAGCAACCATATCACAATCCCCAATTTATCACAGCTCAAGCCAACTAAAAAAGACATGACGAACATCAAAGCATCTTAATTAAGCGTAAAGAAACCCTAGAAGTAGGCCTCCATTTCACATCCTTCCGGAGCTGTGGTCGAGGCACCGCTGGATTCACTTCTTGCTCAAATTCCGCAACAAATGAATGTGACCAACCAACCACTTCTTCTAAATTTAGCAATTGTTGATGATGGACACTGCGATTGCTTCTATATCAAATACGCCAAAGGATTACAATAAGCTCCACAAAATCAGTCCTTGTAAGCTGTTCATAACATAACATGATAAATTCCATGAAAGGCATAGCTTCAAATACTTGAATACTCCTCATAAAATAACATAAAACTCTTTATCTCCTCTAACAAGCGACACAACCACAGTGCATGCAAGGTGGTTTCTCGTTGCTAAAAACACAAAGGACAGACGTCTACAGTAGACACATTGTGACTAGCAAGATTAGATTTTGTAGGAATCCAATCATTACAAGCCTTCCGAAAAAAAAAACACAAATCTTCGGAGGCACCTGGGGTTTCTAAACTGCACGCCACCAAGCAAAAATAGGGGATAAATCTGAACAAGAAGGTTGATATCGTTGTTGAAGCGCCACAAAAGTAAGCACTTTTGACAAAATTTACCATACTTGTCAAAATGCCAACATATATTATCATCAACGTATTAAGAGGAAAAAGGAAGACTCAAAATTAAATCAGCTTCTTCGCATGTAACTCGCACGAGACCCTCATTCCATGCACCAGAGAGAGATTCAAGAGCTACCACCAACACTAGCTTGGAAAGTACCTTGAAATTACTAGGTCTTGGCATCTATTTATCACGAAACTAATATTACATGAAACTAATTACTTCTGAAATAAATTAACTTATATCTATAACAGTTATAATAAGAAGATTCCATATACCATGCATCTACCCGTAAATGTAATTTAAAAATTAAATTTTTAATGAAAAATATTTTATTTTATAACATTTTATACGATACAAAGGAGCCTAAATATTATGTAAAGTTATCATATTTTATAATAGTTTACGTAGTATAAAGAAAACACTAAAAGAGGCACAAAATAAATAGTTCAGTCATATATTTCTCATGAAAATTTAAAATTCAAAACCGAGAAGTTATATGCAGGTGTTTCATTTTTAAGCCCATGAGAAATCATTATTTCATAGGTAAATTGTAATAAAGTATCTTAACATTGGTATAAATATAATTAAATTATATTTTTATTAAAGTTATATACAAATATCATTGATTAACCGTTAAAATTAACAGTCGACTGGTTAAAAAATTACAAAATATCTAGATTATCCTATCTGTCAATTATGATAATAATTTTATCTTTTAATTAGTTTTTAAAACAATGAAACAAATAAAACAAATTCATAGTGTCCAATAAAAAAAATAAAACATCACTTAAATATTTAAAATAACTTTAAAAAATAAAACAAATTGATTTTTGAATATATATATGAATTTTTAATCTCACGTGGATTCTCATGTTGGATTATCAAATTCAAGACAAAAATATTAACAATTTTCGTGTTCCTTACTTTGGACGGAGAATTAAAATCAAAATGGTGGGGGGATGGTTCTCTCTCAAATTTCAAAAGACAAAATTGCCTTATGGTTTGCAGATCATCCTGAATCCTGCAAAAATCCTGAAAACCTATCTTTATTGATTTTTAAATTATATATATAAAATGTTTCCAAATCTTGAAAAAATCTCAATTTTCTATGCTGATCCAATGAGGCTATCTTGATCCCCTCCAAATCCGGAGGAGATCATAATTTTCTCCATGGAGATCGATGTCTTCAATATTGGAGATAGATAATGGAGATCAACTTAGATCTCCATTAATGAAGATATGGTTCTCCTCCAATCTTCCATTTACAAAAATAAATAAATAAATAATTTG
This sequence comes from Xanthoceras sorbifolium, assembly GCA_003430845.1. NCBI lineage: Eukaryota > Viridiplantae > Streptophyta > Magnoliopsida > Sapindales > Sapindaceae > Xanthoceras > Xanthoceras sorbifolium. Next base: position 36,600,628 of record CM010608.1, read on the forward strand.
TTTTATTTTTTATAATTGAGATGTCGTTGATGATGATGATTTTTTAATTTGAGATTTTTTGTTGGTTTGGTGGGTGAAGATCTCTAGTGGAGATTTTGAGTTTTTGTTTGAGAATAAAGAAGATGATGATTAAGATGATTGAGAAGAAAAAGATGATGGGTGATCTCTATATATTTTTAGGGGTAAAAATTACCTTATTGTCTTTTTGACATTATGACCTTACCTTAAGGGATATTATTTAAATCCCTGCTCTAGTTTAATGTATAAGTCAAAATTCCTCCTTAATTTTATTTTATAGTCAATTTCCCTCTTACCCTCAGTTTTAATTATCAAAATACTATTGATCATTACACTTTGTGTTAAAAATTTTAGGACACTATGGATATAAAGGTAAATGCCTATAAATATTAAATTAAAACATTTTAATTTACAATATCAATGAATCTCTACCCTCCATCATATGAGGAACGGTAGAGATCAAATATAAAGTAATAAAGAATAAATAAAAAAAAATGGATTTCCACCGTCCATCTCCATAGATGGAAGGTGGAGATCATAAATACAATTTTTTTTTAAAAAAAATACATAAAAAATTTAAAAAAAATTAAGAAATAAATAAAAAAATTTAAAAATTTAAAATATATGGAAATGGATGGTGGAGATCAATCTTCTTATTTTTAATTTTTTATTATTTTATATTTGATCTCTATCGTCCATTATATGATGGACAATAGAGTTAATTGATATTATAAATTAAAATATTTTAATTTAATGTTTATAGGCATTTACCTTTATACCCTTAGTGCTCTAAAATTTTTTAATATAAAAGTTAAAGGTCAAAGGTATTTTGGTGACTAATACTGACGGTAAGGAAATTGACTATAAAACGAAACTACAACAAAAATTTTGGCCATAAATGAAACTAAGGGGGAGATTTTGACTAATACACCTAACTACAAGGGGGTTTTAATAATATACCTAACAAAAAAGTTAACTATCAAGGATATTTTGATAATTAAAATTGACGATAAGGGGTAAATTGACTCTAAAATGAAACTATAGGGGATTTTTGGCTACAAAATGAAATTATGGAGAATTTTAACTAATACATCAAATTAGAGGGAGAATTTTAATAATTTCTCCTATTTTAATGGTCAAAGGTTTACTTACGAGTACTTTTACATAATTTTGATAAATGTACAGTCTTATTGTACTTGTATTAAATGTTAAGGCACTTTGTTGCAACTTAACCTTATTTTAATTGGTGCGGCTATTGAATTGTAGCACGTAGAAGAAAAAATAACTCAATGGTCCCCTCAAGCATCTCAATGGTTCCCCTCAAGCATTTCACCAACTTTTGAGTCATGTTCCAATTTGTCTTCTAAGTTATAAATGTTTTCGTGCTATAAAAAATAAGGGGAAATTGCACTAATATCTCCCAACTTTAGGTATAAATACACCCTAAGACAAAAGATCTATTAATTGCAAGAACCTACCTTTATTTTCATTGATCTAATTATTGACTAGGCGGATTCTTAACGGGAAAAGGGTAAAACTGTCAATTAAGGAGAGACATTAAATGACCTGACTTGAAAACAGTAATAAACAGTGAATTGTGAGAAATAAATTAATTGTTTTTCTAATAGAAAAGGAATAAATTAATTTAAAATAATAAAAGTACTTAAATATATTTAATGGGATGTCTTCTCTAGTCATTCAACTTCACAACCACTTTGGCACTCTTTCTTTCGCACACATATACTCGGCTAGGTGGAAAAAAAAAACTCAGACACTTTATATTTTCATCTCATTCTCTGTTTGCTCTTGTCACTCACAAAAACAAATTAACCAAACACAACCCTAAATCGTTGCCTTGTTAACACTCTAAGAGGAACACGCACGTAGTGAGGAAAGCTTTGGAGTGCTTTGAAGGTTGATAAAGTATGGATTTGTACTGTGAATTAAAGTTGTTGCATGTTGAAATTTGTGTGTGTTTTTGGGGTTGTATAGGTTGTTTTTTTGTCCGTAATATGCATATATGTTTTCTATGATTTCAGAGTATCCTAAGTTTTATGATGAATAATGTTTTGACACTTTGTATTGCACGAAAAGTATTTTACTTTCTAATGTTGGTTTCGGGGGAAAATGATTTTTGGGTTTGTTAAATGAAATGTTAGAATAAAACATATTGATTTGTACATGGTATTGATGGAGATTATTTTTGGTATTTAGAGTTTTTGTAATTTGTAATTGATTTCAGTTATTAAGGGATTCAGTAACATATGCTGTTTTGTTTGCTGATTATTTGGATTCTTTTTATGAGTTTTATTAGTTTGATTTTATAATAAAAAATTTCAGCTAATTATTAAGGGAGGGTTTATTGTATGTTTAGTTATTGTGCCGTTATATGATTGAAGTTTTTTAGAGCATCTCCAATGCTATTATGCATTTGGAAAAAATTGAGTGCCACATACACTACAAAAAAAGTGACCTGTTGTGACACATTTTTTTGTGACAGATTTTAAATGTATCACTGTATATATTAATTTGTGACAGATTTAATTATTTGTCATTATGTATTTGAATCAAAATTCACTTCCAAATTGTCAGTCAAAAACTCTGGAGCAATTGAGTTTTTTTTAATAATTTGTCACAATTGAACAAAAATAAGGTATGTTGTGACAATTAATAAAATTAGTCAGAAAATTAACTTGTAAAAAAATAAAAAAAATTTGTGAAAGATTTTATAATTTTATAATTTGTCACAAAAAAATTTAAAAAATAGATAATTTATAATAATCAATATCATGCAGAAAATTAAATTATAAAAACAATATATCTTAATATGTGAAAAAAAAATATATACACGCTATAACATATACCGCCAAAAATAGAAATTTTATGGTATACCGCCAAGAAAACAACACTACTCCAAGAAGAAGTGTGATTCCTCCATCCTTCTTACTTCAATTGGCTTCGTCTAGAGATTGTGGGTTTCAATTGTCTTATTTTACCACAACACAATCACCATATTTCCTCCATCCTTTACCCGATTATCTTCTAATTTCCACAAGACAATCACAATTGAACTACGTTGCCCGGCGAATCGAAACTTTTGGCTTCATCTAGAGATTGTGGGTTTTCATCGGATCTTCAATTGGTAAGCTTTTCTTACTTCAATTGGTTGTTTTTTTTCCTCAAATGGATTGAAGTAATAAACAATACCTTCTCTCTTTTTGTTGTGATTTTTCATAACTGATGAACACAGATGAATTTTGGACCTAATTAGTGATTGTATCCACATGTAAAGTGTCATTACCCTATAGTATTTAGTAATCGTTACTTTGAATCTCAAGACCAAAAATTCATGAAGGCAGCGACCTAATTTATGGATAGGGTGGCCATTGCTTCTTCTGGTTGGTCCGTTCCAGCAGTCATTTGAACAGAGTGTTTTTTTTTTCCTTGTAGAAACACAAAAAAGAATAATGTGATATATTTGTCATCTAATGAGAAACCTTTACGCAGCAAAACTTGAAAATTTATATACTTTTTTTATATATATAAATATGAGTTTAAAAGAGTGAATGATTTGTCTGGATGTGTCAAAATAAAATATTACATGTGTATGCAAAACAATGTGTTTGATAAAAATCAACAAGTGTTTGTTGAAAAGTCTGAGAGAAATTTAATAGTTAATTAAAAACACCATTGAAGATATTTGAGAGAATATTTTGTGTGAAGAGGATTCTCATTATCATTCTCAGATTAATTTTTACATTTAGTGCCAGCTATACAATAGATATTTTCTGTTTTACAGAGCATGACCTGGGCATGCTAAAACTAACAGAAACCTGTAACAGAAATAACAGCTTTCTAACAATCTTTTGTACACATCAGCTGGACACTCTAGCCGTTCTCATACACAGCAACAAATGCTTTATAATTCTGCTGAAGAAGCATATATATCAATAAGTATCGATGTGCATCATATTAGATGTATTTACTTTGAATTCACTCGAACCCCTGCTTGTTTAAGGTGATAAAGTGACTCATAATTACTGTTAGTTGCATAAAGCTTTAGACATGATTTTGTTTTGGCATAATATGGTCTTGTTTAAAATGGAGAGAAAAGATGTATAGAGTTTATGTCCTGGTTGGATGCATATGGTCTTGTTTTGGCATCTGACTATTTTTGTCACCCGATGTAGTATAATGTACAAAATAGAAAATCCTTAGGTTAGTTGTAGCTTTCTATTGCAATGCTTTCTTTCAGTTTTTAATTCCTCTTTTGATATATTATGAATTGAGTGGAAGAAGATAACATTAAATATTATATTGATGTTTTCTCCTTTGGATACACGTTTATAACCAGGAAACAGACACCAAACAATGCATGTTGTTATTAATTTGTTTCATAAAGTATATCTTTTGTTGGGGAAACTAAAAGGCACTAAAGAATAAAATATATTGAATTAACTTGTTTCTCATATTCTTGGTTCTGCCTAGTTTTGCTATGCTGCTTATATATTGGATTGCTATACATTGCCTGTTTTCTTATTAACCTTACAATTTCTTTGTTCTATCTTAGGAGATATGATCCTCTTGTCCTTGTATGTTTTTCTTCAATTTTGCTATGTTAATTTCAGTTTCTGCAGAAGAAAACTAATAACTTGCATTGTTGCTGTCTGTTTCCTGGTTATCACTCACTTTGGTGCTTATTTAATACTTTTCACGTCAAAATATTATATATATATATATATATATATATATATATATTCATTAAGCATGTTGTCATTGCTTTGAGGTTGATCTGCTTTAATTAACCTGTTAATTAGTTGTTGTGAGCTTTGGCCATACCTTGTTATTTACACAGATTATTTTTTGTCTTTATGGTGAAGACAATAATTCTGCAAGTTCTTATGTACTTTGGCTCGTCTTACAATCTGATGCTCATGTAATTGTTAGATAAGTGAAATAAATCGATTTTCTATAACTTAAATTCCTGGTCAGTATAATGATTGATACATGCACAGCGGAAGTTTCATTTTGGCATTGGCTCTTGTCATAGTAGTATTGATCAATCATGATTGGAGTTTTGACTTCAGAGACTTTAATGTTTGAGAACATAACTTATTTCATTGTGCCTGACCCACCCTGCAGTAAGAATCAAAGACTAAATGGGTTGAGCATGAAATTTTAAGTTTGACGTTTCTAAATAGCCTTATTATATAGATCTTTTTGTGTGATTCAAATAATTATGATACATTGTTTGTTGTGTAATATTTTTCCACACATGCAGCATTGGAGGAGAAAATAGGTGATAATAGGATGTTCATACCTGCCATATCTTTATTCTGACATCAGTCATAGTATTACTTCCATAGAATCTGAGATCCTGCATACATCAAGAAGAATAACAAACATAAATTCCTGATTCAAATATCTTTCTTGGATTTGATACTTTAGTCGTTTTAGGCAAGAAAACCACCCACAGTTGGCTTAGTGTATGGCATCTTTGCATTGAGCTCATTACTTATCTGCCAGAGTTGATTCATATAAAAACGTACTATTCATTTTCACAAAATTTAGCTAAGTTACCCTGTGACACATGGTTATTATTAGTTTTCAAAAATTCTGTAGCTGACATAAGTATTCTTAATTCCTTTAAATTATAATTCCAAGTTATTTGAAGATTTTAAAATGTTTTGTTATTCAAACATAAATATCATGTGGTAAATAATACTTTGCGACTTCGACTATTTTTTCCAGGTTAAACGTCTTAGGAAGAGACTGTATTGCAATAACGCTTTGTCGTCTTGAAAGGATTTTTCCGCCATCTTTCTTTGATATTATGGTGCATTTACCGATTCATCTAGCTGATGAGGCAAAGGTTGCCGGTCCAGTGCAGTATCGATGGATGTATCAAATTGAAAGGTATGAATTTATGTTACTAACACTTTAACATTTAATATAATATTTTATTTATACAACGAAATATTTAATTTTCACATTCAAAAATTTTAACAGGTATTTGCGTACATTAAAATCATATGTACGCAACAAGTGTCATCCTGAGGGTTCAATAGCAGAGGGATATTTGACTGAAGAGTGCTTAACATTTTGCTCTCGATATTTGTTTGGAATAGAAACAAAATTCATCCGAACCTCAAGAAATGCTAATGACAATGAATCAAATGGCGAGAGATTATCAATATTTACAAGCACAGGTTGTGGAAAAGGGAGAGAGGAAATGCAACTTTTAGATAATCTAGTGTTGTCTCAGGCACATAGATACATACTTTTTAATTGTCATGAAGTTGATTGTTTTATCAGGTATATCTACTGAATTCATTCTAAGTAATTTGTTATGTATTTAGTTTTATTTTTTTTTATAATATTCACACCAATTAACATTTTAGACGATATTTGCGCATTGTTAAAAATAAAAATCGTCAAGCGAGACCGATGGATATTACTCGCATTCATAATGAAACTTTTTCGAAATGGTTTCAGGTGGAGGTAACAAGAAAATTTAAACATTATATTATGTTTTAGTTTTAATTTCATAGTTATTAACTTATACACATTTTAATCAGATTTTGCAGTTGTACCAACAGAGTGATCCTCGTATTAATGAAGATCTTAAGTGGCTGGCACAAGGACCTAGTACAATAGCATCTAGATTTAAAAAGTATATCATAAATGGATTTAGGTTTCGAACAAAAGATATTGATATGAGAAGTAAAACCCAAAATAGTGGTGTTGTTGTTACTGCAAAAACTTCGAGTTTTGCAAGTGCTAAGGATAAAGATCTTGTTGTAGGAGATATTTCATACTTTGGACATTTAGTAGATGTTATCGAATTGGATTATTATGGTGGAAGGAAGGTTGCTCTTTTCAATTGTGATTGGGTTGATACAAAGATCAATCGAGGAACAAAGAAGGACGAATTAGGTTTCACACTTGTCAATCCTACTTGCTTGCTTAAAACCGAAGAACGATTCATACTTGCATCCCAAGCAATCCAAGTGTTCTATGTTGAAGATCCCATTGAAATAGATTGGTATGCTGTTGTCTTTACAAAGCCGAGAGACTTGTATGACATGGATGAAGTTGCAAATGTCGGAGATCTGTATATGGAAAATGAATCTGATAGCACACAGAGTTTGCAAGCACTGATAGACAATGTGAATAATGTTAGAGACAATGTGCCTGGGATAACACTTGACTCATCTTTGAACATTATAGGGGAGGGAGGAGAAACCAATGATGCCAATGATGAAGATGAGGATGAGGATGAAAATTAATTTTTTATATTTATATTTATTTTGCTTATGATATTCTTATTGGATTTATATGTTATGTTCTTATTATTGAGTTTGTTTATATTATAGCATTACGACCGTAAAAATATTAAATCTCTTTTGACACTTTTTAGACTTGGTCAAATATATTGAGAGTTCATTTATGTTTTTCGTTTTTGATATTATTTTTAATATTGATGTTGAAAGTACATTGAATTTAGTTTTGTTTGCGTTGTATTACTTTTTGCAATTTACAATTTTTAGTGTTTCTTTCTTTAATCATAATTGGTATGTTTTCTATTTGATTGTTTTTGTGTTCGTTCGTTCCAGTTTATTAATCACATTGTGTTTGAGTTTGAGATTGAATTTTTTTTTTTCATGTTTTAATTGCAGGTAAAAGTGCTTCAAAAGAATAAACACATGTTTGATTTGAATGTGTTGGTATCATTTATGTGACCAGCGAATTATTTATTTTAATTTATGTGATTGTGTTAATTAATGTGAAGCATAGTTACTGCCAGTTTTATTTTAGCTTTATAATTATCAGTTTTACTTTGTTATTTTGTATGTATTAGTATTGAGATGAGGCATTTTGATGTCTGTGTAAGCATTTTATTTGTTGAGAAAACATATGTAAAAGAGATGATATTGTTTGTGTGTACTATAATGTAAGTAAAAGGGAAAAAAAACAAAACAAAACAAAGGGAAGGAGAAGAGATGGAGTTATCTATCTATATAAATGTCTTACAACACATTACAACCATTTACATTAATATTACATCTATTTATTTTATTTTTTTGTACAATATATCTATCTATATAAATGTGTAATATACAAACATGAAAATGAAGAAATTGGATTGGAAAAAAAATTTAAAATCTCTATTATTTGATCTCTCCGACTTATTTAGTTTTGGACATGACTGATTATTATACTAGAAATTATTTTTCTTTGTTTTAGATTTTTACAAGTAAAATTATATGATTTTTCTATCTTTCTTTGAATTGAAATCTGTAACAGGAAATGTTGACAAAAGATATGCTGAAACGTAAAAGGAATCAACAAGATATTCAAGCATTGGGTAGAAGTGATGTTGACAATTTAAAATATAGAAGCGTCATCCAACAAGCTATTGGTTTGAGGGCTATTAGTAGTCCTAAAAATATAACCGACATGCAACTTTCTAAAAAGGGTGCTACCAATACAACGGCAAATAGGAAGAGCATGCAACAAGTTCTTGAAAGAGATGTTGTTAGTATTTCAAATAATAAAAGCAACGTGCAACAAGTGGCCGAAATAAGAGATTCTAGAAGCCGAGATAACAGGAATAACATAGAATTGGGTAACAGGGGTTCTACCAACAATCTTGAAACTCGAAATAATATGGGAAATGTGGTTGACAATAATTTGAAAGTTACGAGTGATGATTCTGAGACTGAGGCACCTTTTGACCAAGATATTGATGAAATTGAAGATGATGGAGGTCATAAATATCTCACATACCTTTATCATATTTATTTATTTAATTTTTCTATTGTGTTCTAGTTAACTAAATATTGGTTTGAGTAACATTGTTATAAATTTTTTAATTATAATTTTGATTATAGGTTCCATGTGTAAGAAGACTCGTGGAACTCGTTTGCAATGGTTACATTTGCAAAAAGAGCCTATCCAGGTGGAACTGAATGCGTTTCGTCAACCTATTGGATTACCTGGTAAACATTTAGGACAATACATTGGTTTCATTGTAGGTGATTCATCCGTAGTGCCTCTTAAATTTGAGGATTAGAGATATATGCCACATGAAACAAAATCTCGTATTTATGATGTTATAAAGGTATTGCTTTGCACTATTGTATTTTTGAGTTATACATACTAGTATACTTGTTTTGGATTATTATGCATACTTGTTTATTATGCATATTAGTCTATGATTATTATGCATACTTGTTTTGGATTACTAGTTATATGTATAATTGATTTATGACTTCATATTTTATCACTTACATATGTTAGGCTAAATTTATATTGATTGGGATCTCGCGGAAGATTTGATAAATAAAAAACTAGATCACTTATGGCGTCAAAGAAAATATAGATTGAAGAAGGAGTATGAGAAGTCATCAAATGATAATTCAAACAAAGATAAGGAGAAGCTTTCTCAACTCATAAATGAGGTGGGACGGGATCAATGAGATTGGTTGGTCAAGTTTTGGAATTCCGATAAAGGAAAAGTAAGAATTGTATTGAAGTGTCAATTATTCTTTTCTCACCTACTAAATTTTGATTTATGAAAGTGGCAATTTTAAAAATAAATTTAAAACATTACAGGATCGTGTGAAGACCAATAAAATAAATCATGGCAAACTGACATTGCATCACACTGGTGGGATAAAAAGTTTTGCTAGATTTCGAGAGGAACTGGTAAATCTTTATATGCCTATTTTTTTTTGTAATTGATATTATACTTTTATTTATACATATTAATTATTTTTTATAGGCAAAGCAAGATCCTGAAGGAAAGGAACCAGACAAGATAATGATGTTTAAGGCTACTTACACTAGGAAAAAGGACAAGCCTACTGACCCAACAATTGCAAATGCAATGGTAAGTATTACGTAATACTTTCTTCACTATATATATATATATATATATATATATATATATATATATATATATATATATTCAGAATCTACTTTGATAAGTAATATATTTTGAAATTGAGATGATTGTTTGTGATGATATTGGATGAAGTAGTTTGGGTGGTTGACATGATATAAATTATTGAAGTGTTATTTTATTGTCTATGTAAAAACACAATTAAATATCTACCAAGTGATATGATTATTTTAAGATGTCTAAATGACCATATGTTTACCGTTATATTGTAAAATTATATTGTTGATTAATTGAGCTTATATTTTAGTCTTAATAAATGTGTAATGAATGGACGGTGAACAAGTCTTATGTAAAATATTGGATGTTTCTCATAATTACTAGTATTTATTGCTTTGTGAAGTTTCAAAACTTAATGAATTTTAGTCCTTAAAAGCTCTCGACATTATTATAATTCGATATGTGCTAAACAATATGTATATCTAGTTTATTCATTAAAATTAACTTAATTTTCGTAACTATAATTTTTTTCCTAGCTTTTGTTATTTTAGATATATGAATTTTCTATTTATATTTTTTACAGAAGCGAATGGATGAGCTCGTTACAACCCAACCTAGTGCATCTACAAATGAAATCTTCAGTCAAGTTATGGGTGAAGTTATTGGTCCGAAGGCTGATGTATCTACTCTAACTTATGGTCTTGGGATCGGTCAATAAAAAAAAAAGGTAAAAACTCTTCTCATAATGAGACATTAAAGATGTTGGAGGATGAGAGAATTCAAAGAGAGGCAGCAATTAAAAAGATAACACATCTTGAGACTGAAATGAATGGGTTGAGATCCAAACTTAAAGAGATGGAGGAATTGAAATCTCAGTTTGACTCATTTTTGGTGATGTTTCAACACCAACTTCCAAATTCATCTGATTCTATGTTTCATTAGTGGATTTATAGTTTTATTTAGTTTAGAACATTTTTTAATTTCATCATGTGATTAGATTGATAACTCTGTATCGACTTTCATTATCCTATTTCTTATATAAATTTTGGAATATTAAGTATAATATTTTTTTATTATTTGATCTCAAGTTAAATATAGATATTATATGTCCTTTTATAGTTTGTTTTTATAGATTTATCATTTTTATCGTATAAATCAAATTTTTTGACAATTTAATAGAATTACTGACAAATATAACCATAACTATTATATCACTATAAAAATAGAAACTAAAAAAGTCTTAAATTTGAAATGTCACTAAGAATGCATACAGTAATACAATTTTAAAATGATCAATGTCACTAAGTTTGCGTAGTGACACAATTTCATATTGTTAATTGTCACTAAGTTTGTTTAGAGTGACTTAAATTAAGGTAATTTATTGTCACTAGATTTGTGAATAATGACACAAGTTTTAAACAATTAATTGTCACTAAGTTTATATATAGCGACACTAATTCAATGCGATTAACTGTCACTAAAATTGTATACAGTGACACAAATTATATATTATTAGCTGTCACTAAATTTGTATATAGTGACATAATTTTTATATGATTAACTGTCACTAAATTTGTATACATTGACGCAATTTTCAAATGATTAAGTGTCACTAAGTTTCTGTATAGTGACAAATTTTTCTAATGATTAATAGTCATTATATTTGTAAATAGTGATATAATATTTAAATAATAAATTGTCACTAAACATGTGTATAGTGATAAATTTTTAAATAGTTAACTGTCATTATATTTGTCTATAGTGACACAAATTGTAATTTGTCACTAATTAAGGTTCCCTAATAATGCTGGTTTGTGACACATATAAAAATCTGTCACTAACCATAGTGACGAGATGACTTTAACCGTCACTAATACTTTTAGTGACAAGGTCAAATGTGACAATCTTATAGTGACACTTTTTATGTCACAATATTGATATTGTGACAAATTTTTCTCTTCCAGTGGCAAATATTTTTTGTCACTATAGGTCACTTTTCTTGTAGTGATAGGATCCATATTGAAAAAGTTAAAAAAATATTCTCCAATGCAATTATTTAACTTAAATATTGATATGATGTGGCAAAAAAAAGTTAGAGAATATCAAGTAGAGTTTCTAATTGTAGATATCCTCCTTAATATGCTGACTAGGATTTCTAACTTTTCCTACCAATAAAATTTTAGCATTTTGTCAATGCATTTAATTATCATATTAAATGGAGAGAGAATATAACAAATGACTTGTGGTGATTGGTTTAAAATTATTATTTAGATATTCACATTGGAGAACTGAATATGCATTTTTATAATTTTTTTGACAAGGTAAATCCATATTATTTAAAAATGCTGATGTGGCACTATTTAGATATTCAAAAATACATATTTGCATTGGAGATGCTCTTAGGTTAGGGTTTTGTAAATCGCTTTCTGCTTGAATTTTTGGATTTAGGTTTGGGTTTTTTTTATGAGTTTTATTAGTTTGATTTTTTAAAGTTATTAGTTTTTTGAGATATTTATATTCACCAACTGCAACTTATATTTTAATGTTTGTATGCAGGCTCAAGTGATGGATTATTTTACTTTAAGCATGAAGTTTATGGGATGTCAAGTTGAGTTTGGAATTGAATACCCAGGCAACTACACATTGGCAACCCTCTGAGCTAATATGTACATGTTTGTTTATAGTACAATTCTAGACTCATCTGAGAGTTTTAAAGTAGAGGTTCGACTTCCATGGAATGGGGAGTACAAAGAATGACAGTGAATTAAAACAAGTATTTAATATGTTCAAGGCCAAAGATATTGAGACCATCAGGATGGACGTGGAGTTACTTCCTCTGACATCTCTTACTCTTGTGGAATCTGGTGAACCTGAGCCACCAGTAGAGACATATCCCCTATCCAATAATGGGGGTTCGTCGATGGAAATATATCCATAAGAGTTTAAGCTCATATAGAGTGATGGGGAAATGTTTTCAACTGAGGATGATGAAGATTACACACCATATGATGATAGTGTTAGACAAAGTGATTCATAATCTGCATCCAATGCGCAAGATATTGATACAGACGACAGTGACAATAACTTTAAGGATGATCAATTGTCAAATTCTGCATCTTTTGATTGGGATTATGACTTCCTAATTGAGGCCTCAAGTGATGAAGAAGATGATGGCAACAATGTTCATGTACAACAAATAAGTGGGTTGGCATTCAGGTCACCACCTGATGGGAGAGTGAAGTTGCAGATTGGTCAACTCTTTAACAACCTGCATCACTTTAGGCAAGTTCTTCGACACTTTGCTGTCCAAGAGGGTTTCGAATTATAGCGGATAAAAAATAAGATAGCCATATTCACAGCTAAGTGTACAGCAGTTAATTGCAGTTGAAGGATTCATGTTAGTCCTGTTGATGACCGAACAACTTTTATGATAAAAACCCTGAATGATAAACATTGTTGTGTTAAAGTGCATAAGAATAAGGAGGCCACAACCGTATGGGTTGCTAATAGGTTCAAGTCTTTAATTGAACAAAATCCTGAGATCAAGGTGAAGTTATTGGGACGCGAGATAAAAATGATATATGGCCTTACATTGCCTACATATACACTTTATAGGGCGAAGAACAAGGTTCTTGACATGATTGAGAAGGAGCAATGCAAGTCGTGCAACTTGTTATATAGGTAAATATCAATTATTACTTGTATTTTTAATTCTTTTGTACATTTATGCAGTAGATTTTAACAATAAATTTTGGTCTGCTAGGTATGAGTATGTAGTAAAGGAAAGGAACCCTAGATCTGTATGTTTCTTAAAAATGATCACTCCAACACTTGGAGCTCCTGCGAGATTCCGAAGATTCTTCATCAGCTTCGAAGCCTAGAAATATGGGTTCTTGTTTGGGTGCAGACCGTTCATTGAATTATATGGATGTCACCTTAAAGGAAAACATCCTCGAGTGCTTTTGGCAGCAATTACTATTGACAGTAACAATGGTGTCTTCCCTTTGCCACTTTGCATTGCTGAGGTTGAGTGTAAGGATAGTTGGGGATGGTTTCTAGAGCAATTGTATCTACATGTTGGACTTGACGAATCCAGAAGGACCTCATTTATGACAGATCGATAGAAAGAAGTGCTTGATGCAATTGAGAAGCGGTGGCCGAATTCAAATAATAGGTACTCGGTGAGGCACTTGATTGCCAATCTCCAAGGGAGGGTCAGGGGGTAATTAAATGGGCTATATGTTTGAAGTGTTCCTAATAGCAGCAATGAAGCTGATTTTTTTTTGGAGCAAATGGCAAGTTGAAAGAAGTGAACCCTATGGCTTATGATTGGATGATGACAATCCCAACCAAGCACTGGTGTGTACATGCATTTGACAAACATGTCAAGGCTGCTCACACTACAAATAACATCACAGAGAGTTTTAATGGATGGGTGGCGAAATACAGGTCAGAACTAGCACTGACAATGTTGGAAAGTATACGAAGGAAGATGATGAAGAGAATGCATAAAAGACTTAAAGATGCTCGTAAATGGTCTTCATATTTACCTCCATTGGTGATGAAGAAACTGTTACAGAGGCAGGATGAAGGGAAATTTGTGACAGTTCTTTGTGCTAGTGAAGATGAGTTTGAAGAGAAAGATGAATTGAAGTACTTTCTGGTTAACTTGCAGACTTGTAGCTGTAATTGTGGCCTTTGGAGGTGACTGGCATTCCTTATAAGCATGCTATGGCTGTTATTACGACCAAGAGGTTAAATGCTAATGAGTATGTCCATAACCACTTGACAAAAGGTGCATATACCAGGATATATTTAAATGTCATTCACCCAATACCAGATGAGACACACTGGCCACAGGTTGACCATGGTGAAGTGTTGCCACCTTTGGAGAAAAAAATGCTTGGCAGACCAAAGAAAAATAGAAAAAGGCAGCCTGATGAATCTGCAAAAAAAAAAAAGAAATTCCGATGTTCAATGTGAACGGGGAAAATTTTGTTTTATGAAATAAAGGCAATCGAATTGGGTTTCAAAACATTTTCTTTTCTTAAAAACTATTTTCACAAAAATCAAGTTTATGTACATACGGGAATTGAAACTTTATACTACAATTACCTTTGATGCGTTTCTTGAATGTTTGACTTTTTGATTCACCACCAAGCCTTCCAAGCTATGACCTGCGGTTTGACAATGCGTGTGTGGTCATGTCACAGATGAAGAGATGGAGATTGCAGAAAGGAGGAGTAGACAACGTCTTGTCTTTCTTCCTAGGCCGGCCGAACCTGTACAGAAGAGTCAGAAAAAACTTTCTTTTTTCTTCTTCTCTCTTTGGATTGCTGCACCTCACTTTTTACTAGGTTAATTGCATTAGTTTATTTTCCTAATAACATATCATATATATATACTAGGCCTCTAGAGTTTTATTTGACCAAGTCAAAGTAGGATTCTAAATCCTATTTTATTTTTGGTCTCCCTAGCGTTTGAATATTTGATCTCTAGGACTATTAAATAATCATATTATTTAATTTCTTTTGTTCTTATTATGATTCGAACCTGCTACCTCCTATTTAATAATTAAAACAATTAATAATTCAAAATTAATAATTTTTATTTAATTATTAAATTATTAATTAAATAATCATATTATTTAATTAATTCTTTTTAATTAAATTGTGTTACTTTTGTAATACTATTAGTTATACCATCTAATTAATTTACTGTGACCCTCATTACCAATAACCATAAGGGTTAGTAATGAGACCTAATGGACCTACAGTTTTGAGCTCCAATAATACTTATTAATATTAATTAAACTATTTAATTAATATTTCATGATTATTAACCTCGAAGTTATTCCATTAAAAACCCGAGATTGAACTCTCAGAACTGTAGACGTTTTATACAATCTGAAGTCTCAGTGTCCATTAATATAGCTATTACATATAGTGTGATCCTTCACAAGTAATTCATAGCTAGAGCTATGTCATATTGTTCGTTATACCCCTCTAGTTATATCTTTTCCTTTAAGTACCGTTGATTCTCTAATGAACAATTAAATCATTTTCTTCATTTACAGGAGAAGGAGAGCACTTATAATTGTTCAAGTCTCGAATCAACACTTAAGGAAACTACTCATCTACTTCAATCAAGAATGAGTAGATTCCACTATTGTGTACAAACCTTCATAGCCATAAGTCAAATCGTAACTCCAAGATACGGAGGTATTGATCGAGAATATAACATTGATCTCACTCATGGTATGTTAAAAGCCATGATCCAACCTAAAGGAGTCGATAAGACACTCAGGATTAAGATCACTTATATATAATCATCGTAAGTCGATATATATGAATCTCATCTACTAAATGATCTTGGTGAGAGATTCATCTAAATCGGCCCGGTCCTATATGATTTTATCATATCAGGTACCTCCATTTTCATGTCAACTATATGAGCAGTCTAAAATAAAACCACCGTACATTTCAGAATGGACCGCAGCAGTAGATCAACCACAAACAAAGTACTCAACTTTGTTTGCTCTCTACGAATTCTTTAGATTGCATGACTCAAAATTAATCCTACTATATATGACTTTCATATACTCATTCTAAGATTACATCTTACAATCTTGGATGCTACTCGCATAATATATAAATGTATGAACAAATATAAAACACTTTTATTTGAATGATAAACATTTAACTCTTATTTATGTCAAATAACATTTACAATTACAAATTTTAAGGCATAAATCAAAACACAATGTGACTCATGTAGAGAATGGGGCCATAACGTGAGGACATGCAATGGTCTTGGAGGGAATGCAAAGGCCAAAAAAAGTAGAAAGGTTTGTGATCAAATTTTATTATTGTAAGAACTGTTTGTTATATTATTTATGGATGATTCAATGTATTTTTGCTGCAGGGTAAACAGTCAGCAAACACAAGTACAATACCAAAGAGGAAAACTTTTAAGGTAAACTAGCAATAAATATCCATAATTATTGATCATGCATGTTATACATTTGTAGTTTCTCCATACAAGTTGAAGGTGTTGGAAATAAAACACTCAAAAAACTTTTATTTAAACTCAAAACAAATATTACAAGAACACTCTCACTCAAGAACTCACTCTCTTTGCTTCTTCTTCACTCACTTAGAAGCTTTGCTTCTTCTTGATGCCTAAACCAAAATGGGGAGGGGGTATTTATACTACTTACAAATCATTTTAGACCACACAAATAAACTAATCCAAAATTATAATAACCATACACCTCATCCTTCTACATGCTTCCACATTCTTCCAATTGACCACATGATTTTTATGCATAATTATCAAACCCTAGAGAATTCTAGATAAAGGGCTTGGACCTTATTTATGGACTTGGACTCTAATTTATTTGGGCTTGGCTTTGGGCTCTCATAATAGTTCGGGCCTTCAAATGGTTTGGGCCTAAAACAAGTTTACACTTCAACACCCCCCTTTAAACTTGTTTTACCATGCCAAGCAAACTTCTTAATCTCGAAAAATCTTCAAAACTGAGTGGCTTGGTGAAAATATCTGCAATTTGATCTTTGGACTTCACGTACTCCATTTTCACATCCCTTTTCGCTATGCACTCCCTTATGTAGTGGTAACGAGTATCAATATGCTTGCTTCGATCATGGAACACTGGATTCTTTGCTAGGGCAATGGCTGACTTGTTGTCGACACAAATCTCAGTTGGCTCTTCTTGTGGCAAACCCAATTCCTTCAGCAAATTTCTGAGCCATATTACATGACAGACGCTTGAAGTAGCAGCTACATATTCAGCTTCACAAGTAGATAAGGTGACAATCGGTTGCTTTTTTGACATCCATGTGAAAGCTGTATTTCCCATGAAGAACACGAACCCACTGGTGCTCTTCCTGTCATCTATATCTCCACTCCAATCGCTATCACTATATCCCACAAGCTTGTAATCATTAGAAATTGAATAAAACAAGCCAAAATCAATTGTACCTTTAATGTAACGGAGAATTCTCTTAGCGGCTTTAAAATGGGTGGTTGTTGGATTCTCCATGTATCGACTCACAAGTCCAACAGCATAAAGAATATCTGGCCTTGTGCACGTCAAATAGCGTAAGCTTCCAACTAAACTCTTGAAGAATGTTGGATCTATGCTTTCACCTTCACCATGCTTCGATAGTTTGATTCCGCATTCTGCTGGCGTGTTTATCGGCTTACAATCATCCATCTTGAACTTCTTGAGTATCTCCTTTGCATAATTTTCTTGGGAGATAAAGATGCCTTCTTCCTTTTGCTTGACTTCAATACCAAGATAGTACGCCATTAATCTGATGTCAGTCATCTCAAACTCCTTGGCCATTGCTTTCTTGAACTCTTCAATCAGGCTTAGGTTATTGCCGGTGAAAATCAAATCATCCACGTACAAGCATACTACCAGAATATCTCCATTCATGATCTTGATATATAGGGCGTGCTCGTAGGGACATTTGGTGAAGCCATTTTGTTGGAAGTACTTGTCAATTCTGCTATTCCATGCCCTTGGTGCTTGCTTTAACCCATAGAGAGCTCTTCTCAGCTTCAGAACTTTGTCTTCTTGGCCTTTGACTTCGTAACCCAGTGGTTGCTGAATGTAGACTTCTTCTTCAAGAACTCCATTTAGAAAGGCAGACTTTACATCCATTTGATGGATCTTCCATTTATTTTGCGCTGCTATAGAAATGATTAGTCTTATAGTTTCTAATCTAGCAACTGGAGCAAATACCTCATCATAGTCTATTCCAGCTCTTTGATTGTAGCCCTTCGCAACTAGCCTTGCCTTGTGCCTTTCAATCTCTCCCTTAGAATTTCGCTTTGTTTTGTACACCCATTTGACACCAATTGCCTTGTGTCCTTTTGGAAGTGGAACAAGTTCCCAAGTGTTGTTCTTTTCAATGGCCTTGATTTCCTCATCCATCGCATCTCTCCACTTCTTTTCTTGAGCAGCTTCTTCAAAACTTACTGGTTCACAATCAGCAAAGAGGCAAAAAAGAGTAAGATTATCAGATCTCTCAGTTACCTCGTATAAATCTTGAAGACCTCTTGTTCGCTCCATTGCTCTTTCTTGTAAAAATGATGGTGGTGAATTTCTATTATTTGTTGAAGCTGGTGATGCTGGTGGTGTAATGGGTTCTTGTTGAGGTTCTTCTAGTTGCTCCACCGGCGTCCGCTCTGTTTCTTCAAATTGTGGAGTGAAGTTGAAGTTGTCTACATGCGATCCAAAATTCCATTCTCCTTCTTCATCAAATATCACATCTCGGCTGATCACAAACTTTTTGTTGTTCGGGTTGTATAGCTTGTAACCTTTTGAATAAGTGGGATAGCCGATGAAGATGAAACTCTCACTTCTATCGTCAAGCTTGGTTCTTCTCTCATCTGGTACATGAACATGTGCTATGCTTCCAAAAACTCTTAGGTGGGAGATGCCGGGCTTTCTACCACTCCATGCTTCTTGAGGTGTCTTTCCCCACACACTTCTTGTTGGAGAGCGATTGGACAAATATACTGCACACGCCACTGCTTCGGCCCAAAACTCCTTAGGCAATCTCTTGCTTTTCAGCATACTTCGTGCCAAATCCAGGATTGTTCTATTCTTCCTTTCTGCAACTCCGTTTTGTTGAGGGGATCTGGGAACAGTTAGAGGACGTCTAATTCCATTCGCTTCACAAAACTCTAGGAATTCCTTGGATGTGAATTCTCCTCCTCTATCGGATCTCAGTGCCTTGATCTTATGGCCACTCGCTTTTTCCACAGCTGCTTTGAACTTTTTGAATACTCCAAAGACTTCTGATTTCTGCTTCAAGAAATAAACCCATGTTTTTCTTGAAAAATCATCAATGAAGAGAAGGAAATAATTACTGTTACCGAGAGAGCTTGGCTAGATCGGACCGCACACATCGGTATGGACTAGCTCTAGTGGCTTCTTGGCTCTTGAGTCTGACTCTTTTGGAAAGCTATTTCTAAATTGCTTCCCGAGTAAACATCCTTCACAAAGTTGGTCAGGATGATTGATACATGGTAGTCCTCTCACCATTTCCTTCTTAGATAGTAGCTCCAAGCTTCCAAAATTGAGATGCCCAAATCGAAGGTGCCATAACCAAGATGCATCTTTGTAGCAGGCTTTCAGACACTTTGCAACATCGTTTTGAATGTTCAAAGAAAATAATCTATTCTTTGACATTTTTACTTTGGCTATTAGATTTCCTTTGCCATCTCTTATAAAAAGACTACAATCCTTCATATGAATATCATAGCCTTTTTCTAAGAGTTGACCCATACTCAAGATGTTGCATGTCATATTGGGCACATAGTAGACATTTGAGATTAATTGATGACTACCATTTTTAGCGCGGATAAGAATGTTACCTTTTCCTTTCACTGATATTTTTGAATCATCTCTAAATGAGACATTGCCAGCCATTGATTCATCTAGCTCTACGAACATACTTCTTCTTCCACACATGTGGTTGCTTGCACCAGTGTCGAGGTACCAAGCATTTTCTTGGTCTCCATCATTGTCTCTACAAGCTAGTAGCACTGTCTCCTTCTCTTCGGTTTTGACTTCCACATAATTGGACCTTTCGTCAACCTTACTGCTGGGAGCTCTACATTCCGAAGCATAATGCCCAAATTTCTGACAATTATAACATTGAACTTGAGATTTATCGTACCTCGAGTTTGAATTGCCTCTCCCACGGCCTCTTGTTGAGCTTTCTCCTTTCTCGTAGTTGTTGAGGTTACTGCTGTTAGAATTCCAACCTCGTCCATGACCACGACCTCTACCTCGTCCTCGGCCTCGGCCTCTACCTCGACCACGCTGGCTTCTCTCGTGGCCTTGACTTTCTTCCTTCTCCTTCAGTTGCATCTTGAGGAGTTGCTCGTTGATCCCTTACTTCCTCTTATGTTTTTCTTCATATGCTTGCAATGATCCTTGGAGTTGCTCGATCGTCATTTCTTCCAGGTCTTTAGTTTCTTCTATCGTCACAACAATGTGCTCAAATTTGGGATCCAATGATCGGAGTATCTTCTCTATTATTCTTACATCTTCTAACTTTTCACCGTTTCTTTTTAATTGATTAGAAACGGCTGCTACTCTTGAGAAATAATCTGAAATAGATTCAGATGCTTTCATGTGTAAGGATTCGAATTCACCTCTTAATGTTTGGAGACGGACCTTCTTTACCTTTTCGACTCCTTTGTAAGAGATTTGCAACTTCTCCCACGCTTGCTTAGCGGAGCTTGCACTCGAAATCTTCTCAAAACCATCATCATCTAAGGCTTGATAGATGAGATAGAGAGCCTTCTTGTCTCTTTTCCTTGAGTCTTTTAAACTATCCTTTTGAGTTTAGGATAAACTAGACTCATCTTCTGGTTCGGTGTAGCCTTTCTCTACGACCTCCCAGACATCGTGTGCTCCAAGGAGAGCCTTCATCTTGATACTCCAATTATCATAATTTTCGTTCTTGAGTGTTGGAACTTGAAACGACGCCATACCATTAGCCATAACTCTCAATATAGTGAGAATTTCGAAATTCTGACTACACGGATGAACTCAGAACGTCGAAAAACCTTAAGATGAACTCAAACAAAAAAATCGATTTTTATGGTCAAAGTCAAAGTCAACGGTCAACCTAACCTGGTCAACAGTCAATGTTTTTGACAGCTCGGTCAACGGCTTGAGGCTCGGTCAGCGGCTCGGTCAACAGGCTTGGCAGCTCGGTCAACTCTGCTCTAACTCGGCTGGACTCACTTCCAACTCGGCTGACTTGGCTTGAACTCGGTTTGGACTCAGTGAGTTAACTCACTCTCTGGTAGCAAACTTCCGGTGGCCCGTGGCGGCTCGTTTGAACTCCGATCGGGGCGATTTTTGCGGCGTCGGCTTCGTCGCGTCGAGAACTTCAATTTGGATATGCTATAGTGCACACCTTCCAACCTGTCTCTGATACCACTTTGTTGGAAATAAAACACTCAAAAAACTTTTATTTAAACTCAAAACAAATATTACAAGAACACTCTCACTCAAGAACTCACTCTCTTTGCTTCTTCTTCACTCACTTAGAAGCTTTGCTTCTTCTTGATGCCTAAACCAAAATGGGGAGGGGGTATTTATACTACTTACAAATCATTTTATACCACACAAATAAACTAATCCAAAATTATAATAACCATACACCTCATCCTTCTACATCCTTCCACATTCTTCCAATTGACCACATGATTTTTATGCATAATTACCAAACCCTAGAGAATTCTAGATAAAGGGCTTGGACCTTATTTATGGACTTGTACTCTAATTTATTTGGGCTTGGCTTTGGGCTCTCATAATAGTTCGGGCCTTCAAATGGTTTGGGCCTAAAACAAGTTTACACTTCAACAGAAGGAACCTCAAGTTTAACTCTAAAAAGAAGACTGGTGTATGACCAACCAACTTCACATAATTCAGCTCAATCAGATACTGCAGTAAATACATCAACTGCTGCTAGACATAGAACAAATCAACCACCAACAACTTTTGCACTTGTTCAGTCCAGCCATATTGATGTACAGACAACTCAGGTAGCATTTATTTAATGTAATGAAATGTTAGATATGTGGCATGGAACAAAATTTAAATTACAATTTATTGCTCACTGTTTCAGGGGGCAAACATATTGAATGTAACTGTAAATGTCTCAAAAACAATTGCTGAAAGATTGTCACAACCTTTGACATCATCTGCACATTTATATCATAGTCAGAATCCATCCCAGCTATTCACAAGCGGAGCAAATTCATGTGCAATTTAAATTAATTAGTCAATAATATTTGATATGAAAGGAGAAAAAATAACTTAGATTTTAATTAATTCAATATTATTTGTCTTTTACAGGAACAATGGCCGGGTTGGATATTGATTGGAGTTGGAAGTGATTTGTCCTTTCAAGTGTTGCTTTTGGAAATTTATTTATGTTTTATGTAATTAAGTTATTTAATTCCATGCATGGACCCTAAGTGGCATTTGCATATGATAGGCTTGGATTTAGATTAAGTAGTTTTTGGACATTAGTATTAAAAGTAATGGGAGAATTAGCAGGCTATAAAGCATAATGTGTCTACATCTTTTTGTTGGTTTTGAAGAAGATGGAAGAGGTTGAATGTTGTAGTTTTTGGTGGAACCTCATGTAGTGCAGTGAAGTTGGTTGGGGAAAGGATATGGTTGATACTTTATTGGTTAGACACAGTTTTTTATTTTTTTGTTTTCATATACATACCAGATATTAGTTTTTTGGTGGGGTTTTGGATTGCTATATATAGGTGGCAGTTTGTGTATGGGTTCTTTGGTTCATTGGGGGATGTATAGATTGGATGAATTTTTTTTGTTCAATTGTGAGTACAACATGTTCAGATTTATTGCACAAATAAAATGTTGAAAGAGCTAGGGGTATATTTTGCTTATAGGTGGGGATTGCAAGTGAATGTTGTAGCTTACTTGTTTGATATATGTTTAGGATTTCTTGCATACATTTTGTATATGGTGACTAACATGCTGCGATTTGTACACTGCTAGAACTAAACTTCATGTAAAACTTTGTACATGTGCAGCATATATTGTTGGTATTGTTATGGTTTATTTATGACATTTAACTTTATGATATTTATTCAGTACAATGTTAGTAATCTAATGTTTATTGTAGTTTAAAATACCAATGTCCGTACAATGTTAGTAATCTAATGTTTATTGTAGTTTAAAATACCAATGTCAAGTTGAGATGTATCATTTTATTTCTTTGCAAAAACAACAATTACAATAAACATTGTTACAGCAAAGCAAAACATATTAATAACTAGTAAGTGTTTTATATTGTTGTTGTTCTAAACCATTTTCTAATTATGTTGCCCCATTTCTCTAAGCACAAAATGACTTGTTTGAACTCTTCCCAAAATTCATTCAACATTTGCTTCTCATCACATATATCTTAATTCTTGTCTCCAACATTACGATTGTCGTCAAGTATTGTGAACTCATCTTCATCTGGAAATCAAAATGAGTAGTAATTGCACCTTCCTTTCTCACAATAGAACTATAGCTTTAACGGGTTAGCTTCTAACTCAAAAATTTTAACCAAGATATTGCGACTTTGAGAACTTTCCGTGACTACAACAAGGAAAAAAATTCAAAGTAAAAATTTAAAGAAAAGTGATTGCCATCAATTCCACACATTGCCTTTAAATAGGCACCAATTTTTAACTTTTTACACCCACTGTAAAAATAAACAATTAGATTTTTATGACATATTTATACTTTCTAAAATTTTGTAAGAGTAACTATTTCATTATACTTTAACCAATCCCAACAACCATCATCCTTATCAACCAAATTGAAATATCACATCAACCTTTATTTGTCACTTGTCAGAAGTTGTTTATTGGCAAGGGGCATTCTGGTATTTTAACCTCTCCCGTTAAGAGTCCGTTTGGTCAACTGTTTGGTCAATGAAAATGAGGGGAGATTTCTACAATTAACAGATTTTTTGTCTAAGGATGCATTTATACCTAAAGTTAGGGGATATTAGAGCAATTTTCCCAAAAAAGAATTTGTTTGTTTGAAAAAAGAAAGGAAAAAAGATTATGGAATATCGCTTATATATCCCAATACATTTATGATATTTTGGATAGTATTTGTTTCTCCAAATTTGGATAGGGTAAATTACAATAGAATACCTTAATGTTTAACCATATTACAACCAAATTACTAGTTTAGTCTTAATTAAACGTTAGTACCAATGACTAACTGTTTGACCATTAGAGTTGACGGTCAACCAATAGTTAAAAGATAATATGGTCATTTTCACCTTAACTTTTTTTTAAAAAAATTAAATGAATCTCTACCATCAGTGGAGATCATATTGATAAAAAAAATGGCTAATTACACAAACATCCCTAAGGTTAAGTGAAATTACATAAAAAAAAAAGGGTTTTGGCATATCAACACAAACTTTCCCTGAAATTTTAAAAATATTGCACGGACATCCCCTACCGTTAACTTTACTCCGTTAACATTAGTCTGACATTGGATCAATAAGGGTAAAATGGTACTTTGACCACCATACTCAGTATCAGTCATAAACATTTATTGTATTAGTACATTAAATAATATATTTAATAAAAGAAATTATTTTTTATTAAAAACCGGGTTTTGGGACTAGTGAACAGTAGGTGTTATCATGAAGATGCCATCTCCAAAAAAAAATCAACATTCAAAATCACCATCTTCCTCAACCATCTCCAAAAAGAAAAATATATCATCTTTTGTCCATCATCTTTAGCAACATCTCCAGGAAAAAAAAAGGGAGGAGAGAGGAATGGATGAAATTTGCTTCTTTTCTTTTTTCTTTTTTTTTTCTTTTTTCGATATATGAATTCAATTAAAAACCTAAAGAAAAAAAAAATAATCTTGGTGAGAGAGGAATGGAGAGGAGAAAGTAGGGATATGTAAATCAAGAAAAAGAACAGAGAAAAATAGTGTAGTGACTAGGGAGAGTGGAGAAAGAAATAGAGAGAAAGGAGATGAAGGGAAGAGAGAAATCACATAATTTTAGTAAAGAAAGAGAGAGAAAGTTTGAGAAAGAAATAGAGAGAAAATATTGTCAGAAGTAACAGTCTAACTATAATTTTTTAGGGGCATTTGTGTCTTTTAGCACTTTTTTCTAACGTTAATGGAGTAAAGTTGATGGCTGGGGATGTCCGCGTAACATTTCTGAAACTTCAGGGGAAGTTTGTGTTGATATGTCCTAACATTATTTTTTCGTATAATTTCACTTAACCTCAGGGGTGTTTCTGTAATTAGCATTAAACAAATTTTAAAAAATTAAAAAAATTAATTTTAAAAAAGAGAAATAAAAAAAAATTGTTCTTAGAAGAATGGAGATCCAATCTCACCAAACATGAAGGCCAATAACAAAAACAAAAAAAAAAAAATTTAGAACTTAATATGGTCCATCAATGGGAGCAAATTTGCTCCCATTGATGGAGCATATTAAGTTCTAGAAATTTTTTTTTTTTTTTTGTTCTTGTAGCTTTTGTTTGGTAGAGATCCAATCTCCAGATTGAATCTCCACTTTGTTTTCTTCTTTTTTTTAATTTTTTTTCAATATGTTATCTACCGTCCATCAATCCATTTAAAAAAATTTATAATTTTTTTTTTTATTTTTTTTTAATTTTTAACCAGGGGTAGTTGTGTTATTTCAAATAAATTTTTTGACCAAACCATTACTTTTGACTGAATCAACTAACGGTAAGGTACTAACTTGTAATTAATGTTAAACTTGCGATTTTATTGCAATATGATCAAATGTTATAATACTCCATTGCAATTTGTCCATTTGAATATTATTGTCCCAAAATTACGGAAATATAAGCTTTAAAAGTTTTTGCTTAATTTATGAGCTTCTTAAAAAATTTAAAATTTAAACTTCTCCTAAGAGATGTGAAATAAAAATTTTAATTGTCTAAAAGCTTTACTAGAGAAATAACCAAAACGGCACAAGAAAATTTGAAAAAAAAAATTAGGATTAGAAAAGCTTTTTTGGTCATTAGATCAGTTTTTCCAAACGTATACTTAAAGTGCATTCGATATGACTTTTTTACTAATTAAAAGATTTTTTTTTTCTTAATATTAAAAACTCTTTTTAATTGTTTGACATCAATTTGAAAAAGTTTTTTTTAAAAAAAAACTCTTTTATGTTTCTCAGGAGAAACTCAAATTTTGGGCTTCCCCGATAAGTTGTTTTTAACATTTTTTTTAAAAGAATTAAATTATCTGAAATATCCTTTTTATTTATATATTCCAAGATATCCCTTTTAAATAAAGAATAATATGTTTTATTTCTTTTTTCTTTTTTTTAACATACCACCTGCGTTTTATTCTAACCTGAGACATCATCATGCTGAATGAAAGCACTTGTCACCGAACCACATTGGACATAGGGATGGCCACGGTTTCAAAACCATCGGTTCCAGTTCTGAAATTGACGGTTCTGGTTCCCCCTTCACCGAAACCGGAACTGAACCATGGAGGATCGGTTCTGGTTCTAGTTTTGGAATCGACGATTCCGATTCCCCCTCCATCGGAACCGTGGAGGACCGATTCTAGTTCTGATTCTTGAGCCGACGGTTCCAGCCGGTTCTCAGTTCTAGTTCCTCACTGTTCCAAATTCAGTTTCACATGATTACAGTTTCGGTTTTAAAATTTTTTTAAAAAAATTAATTGAAAAATTAAAATATTCTAAAAAAATAAACTAATATATATAGCCGTTCTAGGTAAGTGAGTTTTGACATGGTCTCTCCTTCATTTTATTTAGGGATGCCTCTCTTCTCATGGTTTCACTTATTCGATGTGGGACTAGTTTCAATTTACATTGATGGCCATTACGTTTGAGTGTCTGCGAAACTAGACTAGGACCAAATAAGTAATAAATGTATTGATATATTATGTAACCTAATATATGCATAGAAATATATATATATATATATATTTACTTTAAGAAAGAGTAGTAGAGCACTAGAAATATAGCAGTAAAAATATGAAGAAAAGTGTAGGAATTGGTAGTAGTAGCAGTAGCAGTAGAGAAGTAAGCAAATAGAGTGAAAAAAATAAAAAAGCTTGTCCCACGTCGATACTTTTACAAGTGTACTTCTCAAGCATGGACTATATAAGGAAGAGCAAATAGTTTTAATAGAGTAAACAAAGTGGCAATCTTGTTGTGGCCCAACATTGCCACAACAAAATATATATTTTTTAATCTGAATTTTGGAACCGGAACCTACTGTTCCAACCGGTTCTAAAACCGGCGATTCTGGTTCCGAAAATGATAGAACCGAGACCGTTTAATCTCGGTTCCGGTTCTCGGTTCCTAGTCGGAATCAGAACTGGAACCGACCGACCGCTTCGGTTAGGAACTGCACGGTTCGATTCGAACTGTGGTCATGTCTAATTGGGCAGTCAAATATATCATCTGATTGAATCCATTAAGGAAAAATGTCCTATATTATAATATTTGTATATATCATATGATTGTAATAGAGATTAGACCCTCAAAATTCAAATCAGCGCATCTTATTATATAACCATGTGTTAGGTCAGTTCATTATTAATCATGCATTCACAATTAAATTCATTATCATTGGTTAACAGATTTGCACCAGACCATTCTCTTACTGATGCAAATGGGAACATATTGGTTAGGTAATTAATTACAATGGTAGGCCACCTTCATCATAAAGTTTTTCATATCCTTACATTTTTTGAGCTCAGATCCTTACATTGATATTTTTACATGTATTTAAATCCCTCTAATATCTCAAGAAATACTAGAAATATTTTTAAATAAAAAAAAAGAAAAAGAACAGAAAAAAATCCTTCTAGGTAACAGCATGACTCCTCAACCATGCATAGCAAGATCATCATTAATTTTGAGCAGGCTCTTCTCCTTCATAGCTCCAGCACCACAACTGCATGCCCAGATAATTAAGGACACATAATTAACATAGAGAGAGAGATATAGACATAGATGGAGATGGAGAGAGAGAGAGAGAGAGAGAGAGAGCTTACACTCAGCATCAGTGGTGATCCAATTTCCTTTTCTTGTAGAGCAGTGATTTATGTCATGGATAGGAGTAGAGCTCAATGACATCATCTTGCAGCTGGTAATTTGATCATTGATCATGGAGGAAGAAGCCATTGAAATTCCTGAGTAAGCTGAGGAAGTAGTGGAGCAGCTCTCCACATCCCATCTGAAACTTATCTTTGGAGAGTCCATGCTAAGCTGATCATCATCTGGTACTGCTTTCAGTGTCGCTCGATTTCTGAATTGTAGAACCTGAAAGTATTGATAATAGTTAGTCTAGGGCTACAAAAAACAAAAATAATGTGAACATCTATTTACAGGAGAGAATGAGTAGTGACCTTTCTGCCAATAAACTTCCCTCCCTTGTCTGATTTAGCAGCAGCAGCCCATCTAAGAAGCTCCTTCATTCTTGACATGGTTTTGGTTTTATGATCCCCTTTAACATTCTTATTGTTGGTATTATACGCGCCACATTGCTGATCATTTGTGATGTTGGAGGATGATAATGTGGAGTCACTTATCGGTATAACTTTGTTTCCGGCATGGGAGGCGGCAGCCGAATTCGCCTTGTGAGTAGAACCAAGTCCTCTAGCAATAATATGATCTTCTTTCTTCATCTTCATAGAATAGATCCAATGCTGCCTTTTATTTACTTTTCCAACAATCCTTCTCAAATTCAGAGTGCTGTAAAAACAAGCCTCCTTAACATGTTTTCTACACGAACATGCAAATGGCTTCAAGTGCTTGCAACCCAATAATTCACTCGCTTTAACTCTTTTTGATCTTCGATGAGCACCATCGCAATTCTTATATAAAATTATATCCCTCGAGTTAGCATTTTTTCCTGAAAACAAAGAAAAAAGAAGAATAATTAAACTGATCATACAATAAAATTTCTGTTATGGAAGCAATAATTATAATCTGTAAACATTTTTGTTACCATAAGTATTGCACTTGCTGTTATTGGCAGGAGAATTTGAAGTATAATTCTCTCTTGCAGTTGCTTGTTCATGTGTTACCTTGAAAAGCCAATGAAAAATCTGCTAGAATTTCAGGAGGAAAAATGGAGATATAATTATATTTGAACATTCAATTTTGATCTGTCTTTATGAGTTTTTTTTTCAAAAAAATAAAGTACCTGCATGTTCAGCTTGGTATTTGAAGACTCGTAGCTATATATAGTATGAGAA
The DNA here is from genome assembly GCA_003430845.1 of Xanthoceras sorbifolium. Classification (NCBI taxonomy): domain Eukaryota; kingdom Viridiplantae; phylum Streptophyta; class Magnoliopsida; order Sapindales; family Sapindaceae; genus Xanthoceras; species Xanthoceras sorbifolium. Next base: position 36,630,390 of record CM010608.1, read on the forward strand.
TGAGTATTGAATAATAATAATTGTTGGTCAAATGGACAGCACTTGAAGAGATCTATCTGTGCTGTCTATATGCCCAAAAAGATTCGTGTCTGCACTAAGTGCCTTTGTGAAGATGAAGACAAAGAAAATGGAGTGGTGAATCTAAGCAAAATGGGTGAGACAACTAGGCAGTGAGTAAAGGAAGGTTGGCCTTGTGATTCTTTCTAACATGGGGATTAGTAATATATATATATATAATTAGATGATCATGTGGATCACAGTTGTGGTGGTGGGTATTATGTGAGTTAATCAATTAACATGTAAATTTGTACTAGCAGGGTCCTGGTGGCATATCTCTTAACCATACACTTATACATCTCCTAACCGTACACTTGTACACTTGTAAATTTGTACTAATTAAAATGATGTATTATACTGTACAATATACCCAAAGTTAGTCAACTGGTTTTGGTCAATCCTTTCTCCTTATACTTTGTATACTCGTCTTTGTGAAGACTGAAATTTTATTTGTATCTTATCTATATTTGTATTTTATAAAAATACTTTTTTTTTTTTTGAAATCTGACACAACAACGGGAGGGGTCTACTCCTAACATAGAGGAAATGTCTACCTACACAATTGCGATTTTATAGGTAATGGGGGGAAAATATATTTACATGTACATACAAGGATTTAAATCTTGATGGCTTGGAGGATTTTCAAGCCTCCAACCACCAAGTCAAGTGACCTTATGTATAAAAATACTTTGTTTACACATTCATCTAATAAAATTATTATTGTTATTATTATTATTATTATTATATGTATATATTCTACTTATTAATGAATGATAAGAGACCCTTAAATACTTCACTTAAGGGGACAGAAATAAATAATTGCACCACGAAATAAGTAAGAATATTCCATTGGTTTCTTTTCTTTTTCCCAGAAGAAACATGGTTCAAATTTAAGTGGACAAAATATTTAACGACAAACACTTACACAAACATGTGATACCTTATGTATATTATGTGTAAGATGAAAATAAACTATATACAGTATACATGCATATTTCTATGAATTTATTTGAGTAATTTTTTATTCGAAGAAAAATGTTCTTATGTATCATGAAACCAATTCCCATTATTGGAGTTAAGGAGTTAGACTCCATACAGGCCGGCTTATAATTTTTTGTAACTCTGGGTAAAAAAAAAATATATGTTGGCCCTTAAAATTGATGAGAAATAAAAAGGGCTCTCAAGATTATTGGCAAAAAAAAAAAAATATTAGGTCCTTAAGATTAAATATAAGAATATATATTATATATAAGGTATATAAAAATGTTGGGCCATTAAAATTAACAATATATACTCCTAAGATTGTTGAGCCCTGGACGATTGCCCTGTTTACCTTGGGCCAACGCCGGGTTTGACTCCATATATTAAATTGAAATGAAAAATCGCTTAATTAAATTTAGCAACTATGTAACCGTAAGTAACAATCCATATATGTAAATCAGTTAAGTAGATTATCACTAGATCCAAAATCAAATGAAAAATAGCTCCAAATAATCGATAATGAACAAAAAAAACACCGAACTTATCTGAAGTTTATTGAATTTTATTTGAAATCAAAGTTTACTGAAACTCACACTAAACTTCCTCAACGTTAAATTTGACCGTTAGAAAATAGATTCGAGCCTCCCCTGGTTCGCAATCCATAGTGAATCAACCATAAACGTCTCGCTTCTTCTTCTAATTTTTTGTAAACTTTGATTTCGAGTGTAATTTAACAAACATCAGGTACATTCAGTAATATTTGTTTAATCAATAATGGATATATGTAGCAAATTAGTCTCTTAGAAAAATCATATTAACTAAATAGTTTGTTTAATATAAATTTTTTTTTTAAAATCTGACACTTTATAAGTTGGAGGACTATCGGGACCAACCGAGATTAAATTTTATAAGTACAGCCCAGACAACTACTCTCAACAACGGGAGCAAGGACTACCGGGACTAACGGCCCGAACAACCACTTCCAGTAATGGGAAGGGTCGACCCACACAATTACGTTTTTTTATGGACAATAATGAAATATATATTTACATGCCTACATTGAACCTTAATGGTTTGAAAGAGTTTGAGGCCTCTAACTATCAAAGAAAGGAACTTAAACAATAACATTAAACATTTTGACCATGTAATCAATAATAAAAACTTTCTCTCTCTCATTAAAATTAAAGAAAAAATTGTTAAAAACCAATTAAAGAAAGAGAATTTTGCAAGTGGATATTGTGGATGGTGCCTTGACAAATAGGAAAAGAGAATATTGAATATATGTTTGGATGAGCATGTGAGGAAGGAGACATTTTAGGGCATGGAAGAAACTCAAGTGCGTAGAGTCCTTAAGTGATGTGGGTCACATGGATGTGAGCTGACTAATAACAATATCAATTTCTCTTCATACTTGTGGTGTGCTATAGACATTATAAAACCATAGAATAAAATTAGTGGCCTGACATTGCTCGGCTCACCTATCCTTGTCAATGACAGGTGAGGTGACGTGACTCCCAATCTGGTTCTTGATTTTTGAGGTTGACGTGGCATCATCTTAATGGCTTGATGTGCATGTGTGTGATGACAGCCAGAAGGCGAGAATCATGGAAAGTGTCCGCGCTAAACATTAACTTAGCTTGCCTGACAACAAGTGGTTTATTCTTCAGAACCTCTCTTCTCTAGGCTCTACACTACTGACTAGTATTTTATTCGTGGTGAGACTCCATTCCACGTCCTCCCACGTTGTGCACATAACATCATTACTACATTTTTTTTCATTTTCGGTGCAATTACCCCAACTATCAGCCACATATGTTGATGAACACCTCTCAATACAACCCGAAGCTATTTTTCATTTCCATAGAATTACCCTACTACAAATTTAAAACAAATCAACATGGGACCAAAAAAAAAAAAACTTGATTTTCTGTGGAAGAGCAAAAGATATTAAAACCAGACACACAGGCAGCATAGGTCCCGACTAGTGACACAGAGTACTTTCATGTTTCATGTGTTTAAATACAAACAGATCTTTTTATTCTAGAGATCATTGTAGAAAAGAAGCTACCCATACCAATAATATCAGCTATTAAATCATAAAATATTATCACAAATTATTATTACACTACATAAATCCAACTGCGAGATCTCATCCTTTAACTCATGACAAACCTTTTTGACATACCACTTGTAATAGTAGCGACTCAAACATGAGATACTGTTAGACTGAATAAACGCTTGTACCATCTAACCACATTCCGCGGTGGTAAACTCATGACAAACTTAAATGAGTCAAATGAGAAACTTTGATGTTGAAACACCAGTCTAAGATTTGAGTCTTCTGTGAGACTATAGAGATTCCTACTAGTTTTGAAACACCAGTCTAACAATGGCAGTAGGCTCCTCCATTCCCAAAATATATGGCTTGCACTCACTTCCACCATAATCAGATCTGGAAGCTTACCTACATATGAATTTTTAACTCAAAATTTGCTCTCTACCTATCTTAATGTCAAAAACTTTAGGGTGTCGGTGAATTTACCCCTTGCGATTTGCAACATTTTAAAGGAAGAAAAAAAAGAAGATATAGATGAGAAACAGAAACATAATCAAAGTCATTGTACAGCAACATGTCAAAGTAGAAAAACCATAAGACATTAAATACAATAGATATCAATCTTCAGTAAGCCAGGAAGTTGTTTTGTGTTCTGTCTTTCGCCTGTATGAAGAAGATCCCCATCAATGTTAAACACAATCCTAGCTGGTGCATCTTCGAATGAACGACCACGCTTACCCTCACTTCAAGGTGATAGTTTCTAAAAACACGGTTGTTAATCGGCATAAAGATTCTTCTTATATTAGAGGCAGTTTCTGCACATTACTGGAAGATTGATGGTAAAAAAATACCAGTCGGTCAGCTGAGAACAATCTGAAATACAATTCCAGCAGTTATGAAGACTGTGTCAAGAAACCAGAATTTACCAGAAATGCGCCAATACCTCTCATGGCTGATCCTCATCAGACCTGGACTGCGTCAAACGCCGCCGTCTCCTTGGGGCTGAAGGTGCATCTTCACCCACGTCACTCAATATATGCAAGTCACCTTCATCATCATCATCATCATCTTGTAAACCCAAAAGATTCTCACCCCAAAGAAACCGTCGTCGTTCGGATAAAGCTCCTGAAGAACGTCGATGCCTTGTCCAAGCTCTTGACCGGGCCCTTGGCTCACCAGCACCGTCCATTGAACCTATCATGTGAAACAAAAAGAAAGTAGTCCACCAGGGTGCATTAACTTCACCACTGCCACTTCCTCTTCCATCTGATAACCTATCTCCATTCTCGATAACATAGTCCCCAACTACCACAGCACTTGGCATGGATGAGCGAATAGCACTGACAATATCACCATATTCCCTTTGGTGCTCAAGGCGTCGCCAAGCTTGTTCTCTGGATGGGTCAATGTCTGAAGGGCGGGTTGTTGGATGAACTCTCCTGGCATGTCTACGTAATTCCTGGTAGTCACCAACAAAGGAGCATGACTCCCTGGAGCAAGTTCGCTTCTTCAGGTTCAGATATTTTCTCGCCTCTTCTACAACCTCCCAGCCTTGCACGGATCCTCGGCACATGGGACACTTCAAATTCAAGCTTGATTCTGACAAGTTATCAACATCTAACTCTTCAGGTTCAATCATTTCATGGAAAGAATTAGCATCTCCTGTTACCATATTCATATTACCTCCTCCTTGCCTTTCTAATTGTCTATCTAGATTTTGAAAATTATTTTCCTCAGGTCCTTCTGAGAATCCAACAGATAAAGCATTGCTTCCACTGTCATTTTCATTACTTTCAATGATGCCACTTCTCAAAGCCAAGTTCATATCAGAAGTATTACTAAGGTTATTAGGGTTTATAGATGAAGAATCCGGGGGTGAAGTTGTACTGTTCCTAGACTTGGCCGTTAATTTTTTATAACGGTCCAAACAATTCGAATGCCGGTGACTTGTATCACAAATGTAAGATCTGCAACCCTTCTCATGCGAGCTGCAGAGGAGGAGCACAACATTATGTGGATGGTCCATGCAGATAGGGCATAAGATCTCATCCAATTCTTTGTGAAGAGCATGAATATCTGAATCAGTATACATTCTTCGTTTCACACCAGCCATCTTGCATGCACTGCCGTGAGTTACTAAACATATTGAACTTATTAGAACACCAGAACCACTAAACATAGTTCATTTGTCAAAAAGATCAACCAAGCACTTAACATCATTGACATCAAAACTTGCAAGTGTACCACAATTCAACAAGACCATTCATTCTCCCAATCTAAATGAATTTAAATGCAACAAATAAGTCACTTACCCATAAGATGCATATATGAAATGCAAAACACAAGTCACTGATCAAAAGTAAGCACTAAGCATAAAGTAAATAGATTGACCAAATAACCATGAAGGGATTGGCCTAGCAGTTAAGGGGTGGGAATTTTGACCAAGAAGTAATAAATATATATATATAAATTTTTTTTTTTTTTTATAAAATGAACCTGATCAAGTAACGAATATAATCGTCCACCTGGAATCTACCATCAATGTGGGCAAGTTCTGGGTATCAAATAAAAATAAAACAAATGGCCAAACAACAAACATAACTGTCCACTTGGAATCTACCATCTATGTGCGTGCTTTTTTGTGGCTTGGAGGTGGGAGGAATTGGGGCAGGGGTAAAGAAGAACAGAGAGATTAACATTGAATCTGGTTTTTGTTTCAGTAAGTATCCCATTTAAAAATAAAAAGGAAAAGCATCCATTTGTCCCTCAGATTATGCCCTAAAAGAAAGACAAAATTAAGTCAACTAGAAAAATTGCCTCCCCAGTTAAATGAAAAGTTCAAACAAGCTATGCCATGTCTGATGTCTCCCACAAAATTCATGAGAATTAAATATGGCTCAACAAAGCCTTAGTTCCTGAGGTCAGCAACACAAATCACAGATAGTCAACCTATCTAAAGAACAATATTCTATGTTGAAATGCATGTATGCTATTTCTCACGACAATGAACAAATTCTTATAGGCCTTTCCCTTTCTCCTCTGGCACAATCACATGTAACAATGGAACCTCTAAATTCTTAATATGGACAATCTAACCTCCAAAATTCTTAATATGGACAATGTAACCTCTTAATCACTTTCAAGTGACAAACCTAGAAACTTGCATCTAACTAATACTGAACCACTATCAACTTCCTAGTCCCAGACCCAATGTTTCTTAGAACATTTTTAAGGTTGTCTTATTAAAATAGTGATTAGACCAACACCAATGATAGATGAGAAAAATGCATACCACAACAAAATTAGCCTCAAGATGGAGAAAGGCTTGCAATTCCTCCCATTATTTTACTAAAACTAAATGCACACTTTTATTTATTTATTTTTGCAATACGATAGTCTAAAAGAATGAATGTAAGCTGTCAAATCGGATGAGAAAGAAAAAACCCAAAAACCACATTGCATCAGTGTCTGCATGGTCCATCCTCCTCACTCAAACCAAAACTTAACAAACTTATCAACCATTACCAACCATATGACATCCATCTATTCTGGCCAATTTCTAGCATAATCTTCCAAGGAAACATCAGCATATGAGGTTGAAACATAAATGGAACTATAAATTGGGTAGAGCAACTATATATACAAAGTACAGAGAAAACAGAAGCCAAATAATAAGCAGCACAAATGCCAGATAGATACATGATCTAATAAAAAAATAAAAAAAAAAACTAAAAAGACTATCCACACTTAAAAATGATGAGATTAAAAATGTAATCTAAGCAAGGATGAAGCAATGTATATCACCCAACTGCATATACTTACCACAAGCACTTTAAACTGATTTCCTACTGCAAGCTTCTGAGTTTCTACGAGCTACCAATTGAAAGTAAGAAATCTTTACTTGACTTTATAAATCACAAGACAAACTCTGCATGCAGTGCTCCAAAGAATGTAACAAATAAGTTAAAAATTAATACTTCTACACAGCTGAAGGAATAAAGCCTCGAACAAATTAGTTATTAGTCACAAGTTCACAACTACTTCTTGAGCCAAAAGGTCACAGGTGAGTCCTAAAACCTGCAGTTAAACCAGAAAACACAAATGATTGTCGCACACAAGATACCAGAACCTTAAATATTTAGTCATCAAAGGACAGAACAGATATGTACAATTACCACTTTGAAGAAGATAAGAACAGAAGGGTATAAGCTAACTAACAATGTGCATAGAAATACAAATTCAGTGTTGCTTTGTATACAAACTTACAATTCAGTAACGCCTTAACCAAAGCTACTCAGATATTATTTATGAGTTGATATAAGAACATGAGTTCACAAAGTAGAGAACAGTTCATATGATAGTTCAAATTATATAACGAAAACTGTCTTCCTTATCTCACCTAGAAAGGTTTAAGGCCATACATACAAACTTGACAATCTATCAATCATTCCACAACGGAAGGCTACGATTTTTCTTTTCTTTTTTTCTCTTTTGACACTGATTAAACCTAAATGCAGATCAAATAATCATCTAATACCATCACAGGAAAATCTTAAAATCATAAACCCATCTACAAAAACCATTAATCAATGAAGCTACGCATGATGGGATTGTTTAACTGCTGCTTTTATTGTTTCTTAAACCTAAAGATAAACTACATCCCCTTATTCACCACATAAACCTCCACCATTACACATACAATTGTAGCTCACAAATTCCTAAAATAACTACCCATATTGAAAATCAAATAGATGATAGTCTATATAACATCTGATTATCAAAATCATAAACGGAAAAACTTTAAAAAGTGAAGAATCCAAAAACCCTTGACTGCTTTAGTCGAGAGAAAGTCAATACCTTTACAGATTTTTATTTCGAGTAAAATCCAACATCTGATACTCATAATAAAAATCAATTAAAACCCAAAGCCATCACCAATTACCGAATAAAAAAAACGATTCTTAAATTCATCCGGTAATAACATAAATACATGAGCAAAAAACAAGCACACATATGTCATCAGAAATCAAAAGCAACCAGATCAATTAGAACCGATTGACAACATTAAAATTAAGGTGAGAAAGATGAGGGATTACAAAGGAGATTGAATTCCAAATCCTCTGAATTCGATTTGATTTGTCTTTTGCTTTTTGATCTCTCTACAGAGGTTGCGTAAAGGACTTGTGCTTCAAGATTAATAGCATTCAGATAAATAACACAAGTTTTATTTATAAGCTTCCACATTACCAACCCTAAATACGATTTAAATACTAATATTTTATTAAAAATTTAATTATAAAAATACATAAACTAATGTATATTTATTAATTACTCTTATTATATATACAAATTATATCAAACCTTTTATTTGTATATTTTTTTCTTTATTTATTTATTTTATTTTTATTTAAAATGTTATAGAACCTTATTATATTATATTATTTTGATAATAAAGCGAGGTTGTAGAACGCGATAGGCGCTAATCGAGCGGTGACACCATCTAGCGCCTAGGCCGCTTAAGTGGGGATTAAGCGATCTGCCGGAAGTCGGCCGGTTAGCCGGCCGGAAGCAGATTGGATAATATTTTAAGTAATTTCCAAGTTAAAAAAAATCCAAATTCAAACAAAATCCAACCAAATTAATAAATTTCTAATCAAACTACCAACGTCAATTAAATTCTAAGGGGATGTATTCAATCTTGACTTTTAATGACTTTTTTTAAGTGATAGACTTTTGTGGACTTTACAGACTTTTTATAGACTTTACCGACTTTTATTGACTTTTATACAGTTTACAGAATTCTAACAAACTTTCCTAAACTTTTATGGATTTTCATTTTAAAAAAACTTTCATTGATATTAATAGATTTTTATTGACTTTTATAGAATTGAATGAAACTCTATAAATGACTTTCATAGACTTTTATAAACTTTTATTTTAAAACCAAGTACATATTACATCAAAATTTATTGGATGGTGTATTAAAACCAAGTATATAATGAAGAAAAATATAATACATTCTTTCAACAAAGAATGCATACCCGTTGATGACTTGATAACCAAAATAATAAGTTTTTTTAAATAATTTAATTATTAATTAACTCAATATCGTTAATCCAAAATAAAACAAATAAAAAAAGTCTAATCCATATTATTATTAATATCTCCCACGTTGTCCCACACATTCCTAGCTATAGTAGCCCTCCATTTATTAGCATTCTATCTTTGTTGTTCTAGAGTCTAAAAAGAATAGTTCAAAATCGTCATCTTAATAACCTAGTGGTGACTATGAAGCTTCATTATGTGGTTCAACTGGGAATTCATCAGAACGGCACTCTTTGTGAAGAAAGTTGTGTAATCCTGCACAAGCTAACACTAGTTCTACTTGCGTTTTATACGGAAATAGAGGAGCTGTTTTGAAAATTGTGAATCACAATTTAAATATGTCAAATATCCTCTCAATTATGTCTCTCATAAAAGCATGGTAAAGATTAAACAACTCGTTTGCATTTTCAGGGTGATGACCTTGACCATTAAAATCTTGCAAATGGTAACAGACACATCGAAAAGAAGCTAAGAATTGACGTCGATTTGGAAACCCACAATCCACCAAAAATATTTTCCTGAACATACAATACTTGTATAATTAGTAAGTAATGTGTAACTTATAAGCCAAAATAAATGGTGAATTGCACTCAAGTACCTTGACGTTTATCATAATTGCACATTTAATGCCAGTTTTGCCATAATTGCACTTGAATACCCTGTTATCCGTTGACCACTGTTAAAGTAACGGTTGACCAAACGGATTCAAGGGCAAATTAGTCTTTTACGTTTAAATTCATTTTTAAAAAATTTAAAAAATCATCCAACCAATAAGAACATGCCACGTCATATTAAAAATATTTTTTAAAAAAAAATTAAAAACAAAAAATTTAAAAAAAATTATGATCTGGGTTTGCGATCGAACCCAGATCCTGGGTTCGCGATCGAACCCAGATCCTGGCTTCGCGATCGAACCCAGGTGCTGGGTTCAATCGCGAACCCAAAAATCTGGGTTCGCCATCGAACCCAGATCTGGGTTCGATCGCGAACCCAGGATCTGGGTTCGATCGCGAACCCAGGATCTGGGTTCGATGGTGAACCCGGATTTATGGGTTCGCAATCGAACCCAGGAGCTGGGTTTGATCGCGAACCCAGAAATCTGGGTTCGCCATCGAACCCAGTTGTTGGGTTCGCCATCGAACCTGTGAACACAGTTGCTGGGTTGGTGTTCAAACCCAGATCTGGGTTCGAACACGAACCCAACAACTGGGTTCGCATTCGAACCCAAGAATCTGGGTTCGCGTTCGAACGTGAACCCAGATCATCTGACTTTTCAAATTTTATTTTTTTTTAGTTTTTTCCTTTGCAGGGGCAATCTCGTCATTTTACCTGAATCTGTTTGGTCAACCGTTACTTTAACGGTGGTCAACGGATTACAGGGTATTCGAGTGCAATTATAATAAACGTTAGGGTACTTGAGTGCAATTCACCCCAAAATAAATAATATTCCTAATAATAATAAACCTTTTAGATGGTAATAAAATAAATAAATATTTTTTTAAAAAAATATAATTAAAAAAAACCATATATTGTGGCACTTTAAGCCTATTCTTCCTTGACAAAGCATTACTTAAAACTTTTAAATCATGTACAGATCCTTCCTATCCACTTAGCACGTATATGAATTCCAAATCAAAGTTACAAGCTGCTAAAACATTTTGTGAAATTGTCTCATGACGATTACGATAGCTGCTTATATCACGTTCAGTTACCATTGCTGGAATATGAGTGCCATCAATAGCTTCAACACAATCCTAAAAAAAAAAAAAGATAATGATGATGATGATGATAATGATGATCTGATAATAATAATAATAATTTCTACTTACTTTAAACTAAGGGTAAAATCTTGTATTTTGCCGATATTTGTTTTGGCAACTTGGATCATGGTTTGACCATTATATCTACTGCAATTGCATTTAATGCCTTCAAAATCTTGTTGAAACTCCGGCTACTAGTATAATGCGATCGACCAAATGTTTTACGAGATAAATAACAACGAGCATTTTGACCAACAATCAGTAAAAATGTTGTCAGCATTTCTTCAACACAAATAAACATTGTATCCTGCAAGAGTGTTTTTTCTCTAATGATGCTGTATAACTTTACAAACACATCAGGATACATTCTATAAACTTGTCAAAAGTGTGTCGGATTCTCTCTTAATATATTATGTATATAATCATACATATTTGTAGTTATTGATCGTCTAGTCAAGGGACGTTATACACATTCGCGATGCATGATTTGTATAAGCTCGTTTAGACCATCAAGAATTGCTTGAATTACTGCCAACAATGAATATCTAATGCTTTCGTCTAATTCTTCTTCTATTTCTTCTTCCTCTACTTCATCGTCTATGTGCATATCGGAATGAGACATTATAAATATGGAAATGGCTGAGAAAATAAAATGAAATAAAATAAAAATAATAAAAGTAGTTATGTAATAAGATATAACAAGTTCATTGCAATATCGAAAAAAAAACAAATAAGGAATAAACATAATCAATTACTAATTGAGAATGAACAAAACTTTCACAATGTTAAAATAAGAAAGAATCGTCTTCGAAATAATCATCTCCAAAATAACAAAACCAAAAAGTTCCAAAACCAAATTTATCATCTATAAAATATCACTCATTTCATCAATTCAAAAAATATCCAATCAAAACGTTCTTTAGGTGTCATTTCCAAAAAACTCGATCTTCTTTGCTCTAATAGTAAGCAACCTAAGCACCTTGAAACGAGTATGATTATCCAAGTTTGGGATCTCTTTGAGAACTTTCCAACAACTTTGATCTCTAAAGGCCATTGAATTAATAGTTTGAGTGAGCTTGTCAACGGTTTGATTAATCTTGTTTATAGCATCTGATTGAGTATTGTTGGTCTCAACTGAGCTATACCTTGTTGGTCCTTCAAATTCAATTCTACTTCATTTTCTGGTTATTGGGAGAATATCTGAACTTATAGGTTAAGAGGGTAATGGTGAACTAGGAGCCCAGGAGACAGAGATTTATTTTCTTGTTGATCATTATATATAAATGCCCCAGCAGCCATGTCAAATGCTAAATCTTCTAAACTGCCACCTTGTCTTTCTTCTGCAACAAATGTTATTACATCAATATTATCCCCTAAAGCAATTGAGTGCCTCCCAACTGCAATTCTTAAATCTTCATAGTCCGCAAAAGTGTCCGTACGATAATGTTTATGGGTAGGATGGGACTAATAAAAAAAATAAATATAATCAGTATTAATATATAACACATGTACGAGATATCATAATCAATTATAGGCTACATATAAAAGTATAAATTAATAAAAGAAACGCACTTTAAAATAATCCTCCCATACTTCATCACTAGCATTGAATTTTTTTTGTCATATGGTCTCATCCAAACCCAGAGTTATGACGCATAAGTTCAGAATAACTGTTGTACCGTTGTTTAAACCACTTCAAATGGCTTTGGTATTGGGCAAAAGTCTTCTGGCACCCAAATTTTCCTTTAAGAGTAGGGAGTATTTTTCTTTCTACAGTGACCTTGCTCAATAAGCCATTACTATCACGTCATCCATGAATGGCGGCATCAACCATGGGTCTTAGCAACTCATTGCTCTCTTCCAACGTCCATACTTTGTACAAATTTTCCACACCTTTTCCTTTCTTATTCCCTTTGTCATTTCCTTGGTGGAAATCTCCCATTATAAATCTAACTACATTATACATGTCATATGATAAACAATTAAAATAAACATAAAATTTTATTAAAGCATCATTTTTGAACTATTTAATTAAGTTTTTAGTATTCTAATCAAGATTTTATAGAGACAGTGGCATACTAGTTTTTGGTATTCTAATCCAAGATTTTTAGGGGCAGTAGCGCACTAGACACGATTCATGCACCAGTCATACACTAGGCCAATTTTATATATATATATATATATATATATATATATATATATACACACACATATACATACAAGCAATTATATCATTCTCATGGTCATCTAAGCAAAAACATCACACCATATATAATTGAGATTCACATGTTAATCATCCATTCTTTTTCCACATTATATATATTCACATATTGGCTTTGCAATAACAAAAAATAAAAAAAGCCCAACAAAGTCACATGCCCAGCATCACAAAGTTGTTCGCATGCTTTCATTATAATAATAGCAAATTTATCACATTCTTCCATTAACAAAATCTATTGCGGCTATGCAAATCATATTATTCAAGAACTACAAATAGAAAAATGGCAAAAAAAGAAAAACAATTTGTTTACCCAGAACTTGAACCGTGCGTTATTACTTCTCAAATTGAAAGTCTTCAAAAGTTTATGGAGTGAATGACAGAGAAATTGTGAGATTAGGGTATTTATACTTCACATCAAAAGTCTAGGTTTTTGATAAATTCATAAAAGTTATGAACTTTTTGAATACCCCCTAACTTTTTTAGACTTCATAAAAGTCTATATTCAATACCTCATGAATTTTATGGACTTTAAAAAAGTCTATATTGAATACCTCAAGACTTTTATAGATTTTTAAAAAGTATATGAAAGTTCATATTGAATACCTATTGACTTTTATGAAGTCTTTAAAAGTCTATATTTAATACACCTAAACTTTTAAAATCCAGAGAAATCATTAAAAGTTGATATTGAATACACCCCCTAAGTTCAAACCAAATTCAATCATATCTAAATTTGAAATAAGGAAACAATATGAATAAAGTAGTAAACAAACAAGTTCATAAAGTACGGAAATAAATTTCTAACTCTAAAAAGTAAGTTATAAGTTCATAAAGTAGTAAACAAATAAACTAATAAAGTTCATAAATTTCTAAGTGTCAAGGTCATCATATTCTTCTCCATATCATTCCAACACTTGTTCTTTATCGGATTCGAACTCAAAATTATCTTCCTCCACCGGTTTATCTTTGGATTCAAACTCTTCTCCAATATCTCTATTAACTCTAGCACTTCTTTTAGGTTGTGTCATTTCATTCGCACTGGTTGCTTTATCAACTAATTACCAAGTAAGCCCCGTACCTGGCTCAACCTCTTCATCACCAACATCAACTATCCTTCCTTGTGCATGACTAGCATTATCGTTACTTGCTAATACCACATCTATATTGGCCTCTTTATCCATTAACCATTTACGCTTATTCATCAATTTATAATTGAATTGGACGAATATTAGGTTGTTCAATCGATCAACATCTAGTCTATTCCTTTTCTTCGTATGTATCTATGTAAAAGAGAAAATGTGAAATTAATTAAAAAATAAAAACTACCGTTTGCTAATGCCTAATAAATAATAACGTAATAAATAACTTACCTCTTAAAAGTGCTCTAATTCCTTTCACACGTGGATAAACTTATGGTTAATGCGATGATCCTTTCTGCCATCATTTTCAAGTCAGGTGTTTGATGTCCAAACACAGACCACCATTAAACTATATAATAAGAGAATTAGAGATTAATAGTTTAAATTTTAAATAAATATAATAATTAGTAATCACTATTCATACTTGTTAGTTGTTATTACCTAGATCATATGTATTATTGTTGTTATCGTATCTTTTTGAGCCATTACTCTTCCAAAAGTACCCTTTTTTTTTTGTATACTTCGTCAAGTCAGTCATTAAGATCTTTGTTTGCTTGTCAATATCATCGGGAAAGAATATCTTCACACAAGTACATACCGCATCCATTAGATCATCATCTTTTACAATTTGAGGATCTTAATGGCAATAAATGTAACACCCCCTGACCCGACCCGTCTGGATCGACCCAAGGAGCGCTACCCGACTTTCAAAACTTTTCTAATCTGAGTTTATAAGTTGAAATCTTTATAAACACAAATGTAATTGGCTTTCAAAATCGTTTCTAGTGAGCTCATAAAATAATTTGAAAATTTTTGCCAGAGTTTCCTCTGTTTTTCTGGCTTTCCAAAAATCTTGTTTTCCACAAAACTCAAATATTATAATAACAAACACTTCAAAATTTTATTTCTCAATCACATGCGCACTCTTCCCAATAGTATGACTTTCCCATGCATTTTCAACAAAACAATACATATTGTTTATTTACAAACTTTATAAAATATAATTTGTTATACAAATATTTACAAAACTCTTATGTTACAACTTTACAAACTTCTGTATATGCATGCTTGCTTAAGTAATTAATATACAAAACAGGGTTTAAATAACACTACCTAAGTAATGTGACTCCAAATCTTCTTCTGCAGCTATCAACTCTTCAGTCCTTTATTCACTGGAACCTCTTCTACTTACGAGTGATAAAATCAACGGGCTAAGTATTTCGCTTAGTGGGTGTACACAAATCGAATTTACAAATTTAATATAATATCATTTATAACATATATCAAACAAATACAAATCATATTATATCAAATATATCATTCAAAGCAAATCAAATATTTATATTAAACAAAACTTTTAATCAACTCAAATCTTTTCTCTTATAATATCAGAAATACGCTGTTCAAATTAATACATACATATATATATATATATATATATATATATATATATATATCAACTAGTAGAAAAGATAAATAAACAAAATATCACAATGATCTTAAATATAAACAGGAATACCAATATCTTTTCACAAGTAAAGTATCACAACAACTATATATATATATATATATATATATATATATATATATATCAAAACACGATGATATTCAACTAATTTCAGTAAAGTTTATTTATCAATAGTATAACAATATTCAAAAATTTTTTCTATAAACTTCCTTCATTTTTTTTCAATCCTGGCTCATTTGGTATACTTAACATAAATCACGGGACTGGAATATGGGCATAATATCTGTAACATCGATGTGACGTTCGGGGCTGCTTTAGAGATACTCGCCAACAGTCACTAGTATCGGTGTGATGTCCGGGGCTACTTTAGAGACACCCGCCAACAATCACTAGTATCGGTGCAGTACTGCTGAAATAACCCAGCTGGTATACCAACCTCCTATATCCGTTTTCTATGTTCAAGTATCTTAGGGCCGTTTCACAATACACAATTTTACAAATTTCAGATCAAATCATTTTATTCAAACAATATTCGTAAAAATATTTGTATTATTATTTTCAAATAATAAAATAATCATACTAAAATAATCCAACGTTATTTTCAAAAGCATTCACAAAGCCACAACTTTCATCAATACTCCTATTAATAAATTCTAAAATTATTTTCAAATATCATTTACAAAACAATAATTGTATTAAATTATTCCAAAATCATTTCCAAACATTATTCGCAAAACGATTTATTCTAAAACATAAGATATAAACGAATTTCAATTATACAATATTCCGTAATTATTTTCAAACAGTTTTTAACAATATTCATAAACGAAATATAATTATACAAAATCTATAAATAAATTTTCAAACTCATTTTGACAAAATATGGAAATTCAAATGAAAGCATCTAACGAAAATCATAACGATTTCAGAAATCAGTGTACACCAACATAATCCAAAAATACCACTCAAACGTCATATTCAAAATCATTCACATCAAAAACATGAAATTTCTTAGAAAATCATATAAATATAATCACCATCGAATAAAATTTTCAGTTAGTAAATTTTTAAATTCACATAATATATAAACAGTTATACTTTAAATATTCCATAAACTTTCATTAATAGATTTCATAATTTTTTATCAAATGAAAATATAATTCAAAATCCTCAAATATATATTTTTCAAACCGTTCAGTTTCAATTACAAATTGATATTAATATTAACAAATCCAAAACTTTCATCAATACCATATAAAAGAAATATACATAATCATATTCAGATATATTTATGAAACCAATAATTATATTAAATCAATTTCAAACTATAAATTTTAATCAATATAATTCTAATAATTCGAAATCAATATAATTTGATAATTCCGAAATATTCTGAAAAAATTAAAACTAGTGTACACCGAACGTGAATCACCCTTTCTTCCTTCTCTTCTTCTCATTCTCCTTCTCCTTCTTCTTTTCCTTCTTTTTCTCCTTCTTTTTCTTCTCCTCATTCTTCTCCTTCTTCTTCTTCTCCTTCTTCTTCTTCTCTCCCGGCCTTGCTCTCTTTTTTTTTTTTCTTCTTTTCCCTTCTTCTTCTTCTTCTTCTTCTTCTTCTTCTTTTCCCTCCCGGCCTTGCTCTCTCTTTTTTTTCTTCTTTTCCCTTCCTCTCACGCCAACTCTCTGTCTCTATTTGTTTTTTTCTTCTTCTTCTTCTTCTTCTTTTCTCTCCCGGCCTTGCTCTTTTTTTTTTTTCTTCTTTTCCCTTCCTCTCACACCAACTCTCTGTCTCTATTTGTTTTTTTTTTTTTTGATTTTGGTTTCTGCTGTGCCAACTCTCAATTTGTTTCTTTGACTTTTCAATTTTTTTTCCACTAACAATTTTATATATATATATATATATATATATATATATATTAAAAATATCTTCTTAATTATAAATTGCTTCCTTGAGCTTCTTAAAATCCTACAATGGCACAAATTTACTTTTAATCACATGTAATTGTCTAATAATATTTTAATTGTCAATTTAGTCCAACAATCACATTTTATTTCAATAATTATTCCAAAAATATTTCACACTTATCCAATCACCAAATTAACTTCACCAATATTCAATTGGACCTATTATTCTCCAAATGCACCATGAAAATAATATCTTTCATGAGAGTTAAATCAGTTAAAATCACTATTCATTTATACACTATATATCGAATATATATACTTTTCACCAATTTTCATCACATATTTAACTGTTGCATACGTAATAAGAATTAATAATAATACTTTTCATAATTATGGAAAATTAGGGGCATTACAATATAAGGGATTTAAGAGATAAATTGTCTTATATAATGGAGTATCGAGCCGATCCCCATCAACTAGTCGAAGCACCTTTACCAAATGAGCAAATACCTTCAAGCACAAGGTGACCTCATTCCAAAAACTCAAGTTCAACATGGTAGAGTAGGCTAACTTCCCCTTAGCAGTCATTGACCATTTGCAATCTTCTCATTCCGTGCTAGTAAATATTGCCCTTAAACTTTCCTTTTTCTCCACCAAACTTTGCAATGTTAGGAAAGCTGAGGCAAACCTAGTGACTCCTGACCTAATTATTTTTACAATTTTTATGTAGGTCCTCATTTACCACAAGATTTTGTGATGTGCGTAAATAAATATCGTGAAAGCTTTGACACCATCAAAGGTTTTTTTTAACTTTGGCATTTTTCAAATAATTTTAAGCATAAGGTTGATGGTGTGAGTAGCACATGAAGATCAAAATATGTGTGGCATCCGATCATTCAATAACTTTGTCGCGGCCATATTGTTAGAGGCATTGTCGGTCACTACTTGAACAACATTCTCTGGCCCAATTTGTTCAATATATTTGAACACATACTCAAAAATGTGTTCCTCGGTGTGTGCCTCCTCGAAGCTTTCCCTGGAAGAAAGAAAAGTGGTATCGTGCCTGCAATTTACACACAAGTTCATGATGCTCCTCTTTTTCCTATTAATTCAAGCATTGATCATAATTGAACATCCACCCAATTTCTACTCTTATTCTTGTTTTTTTAGGGCCTCTTTGGTACTATCAAACTTTTCCTTCACCAGCGGTCCACTCAATTGGTATCGAGTTGGTTGTTTAAATCCCGATTCAAATTGATCAATTGCCTCCACTATTATAGTGAAACTATTGTTCTGAATAGCATTGAAAGAAATGTCCACTTCATACACCTACCTAGTCATATATCGTTGTACGAAATGTGTTCTCTCCTTAAAAAGTACATCAGTAATATGTTGTTGGCGAAGAGACTTATTGGCACTCATCGAAGCTTCAAGGTTGATAATCGATGCAAACTTATCCATAAGGCCAATAATGTGTGGTCTTTTCCTTGACACTAACTCTTTAACTTCTTCTTCCTCCTTCCCAATCCTGATGAGATCAACTTCCATTCTAATCTCACAGTCTTCCTTATTTTTATTTTTCTTCTTAGCTTTAGCATCTTTGAGGGCTTGTCTACATTTAACTTTATCCTTTTTCGTTGACCTCAAACACCTAGAAACATTTCCCATTATGTGGCCAATATATTGTTTCAACCGATATGCTCCCCTAGAAAATACCTTTGAACAATAATTACATCTAACTCTATCATAATTTGAAGGATCAACCAACTTCCTATAATCTCACCCAATATCATCCAATTTCCATTTCAGAACAGATTCGTTCGAGTTAGAGGTATCCTCTGAACGAAGGTTCGTGTTAGCTCTGAAACTCATTTCTTAAGTCCTAACAACAACGCACAACCACAATTCAATTTTAAAATAAAAAATAATGAATTCGACCAATATTCAACTTATATAAATATTCATGAAATCCATATATTATCATATTTAGATGTTAAACTAATTAATTAAAAAAATTCAACTTCAAAACAAAAATTTCCAAATTAAACTTCAAAACCTTAAATAAATAAATAGGAAATAGTAAAATACCAAGAAAGCACCGCACTGCCAACAAAAGAGGAGGAGGTCACGACCACGGCAACTACGATGGCGAAGGGAAGAAGAAGAAGTGAGGCTACTGTCACTAGAAGAACGGAGAAGAAGAGTAATTTTTTTAAAAACATAACCACCAAAACGACGTCGTTTTGGGGGTTATGTTTTTAAAAAATAAAACTGAACTAGCGTTCAAAACGACGTCGTTTTGGACACTGAGTTCATATTAGGGCAAGGGAGTTGCCATTCGATACCGTGACTCCGCCTAGTCTGCCGCTCCGTGACAACGCCTTCCCCTTAAACACCTAAAATGCCACTTCACTCCAAATCTCGATGGCGACCCACCACCTAGTTGTTTTTTCTGCAACACTGTAATAAAGTAAGGTGTTTTTTTTGTTTGTTTAAGTTACAATTAATTGGCTATGGAAATATAATTTAAATAAATAGTTTTAATGACATAGATGTTGATGGTAAAAAATGGATTAAATGGTCAACAATCGGCAACGATGCCACGTAAGGGAACTTAGTGGTTAGTTGAGTAAATGAAATGATGTTTGTTCCTTAAACCCTATGAGAAGATTCTCACCAAGAATAGAAACTTGATGGATACTGTTTGCAAAGCTATTATCTGTAAAGACAAAGAAAGATCGGTAAGGGTTGCCGAACTTTAGCTAGCGATTAACCTCCGATGATCAAGTCAGTTTTGGAGTAATGAATGAGTTAATGGACTGTTTCAAAGGGTTTTAGGGTTGGTGAGAGTATTAAATAGCATACATTTGTTCTCTACAAATATCTCTAATTATAGTTCTTCAGACATTCCTCTTGCTTTCCTCTATTCTAGGATGTTCAGACTATCTGAAGATGTGGGCAGCAAGATGTTACCTTAAACGTGCAAACTCTGTCTTCTTGGGGAACCTGCTCATGGATAAGACAAAGTGGGTGGTTGAACAGTAACCTATAGCCCTAAGATCTTTAATGCATCTGACTTTTCTGATGACAAAGTTTTGACTTTGATTGGGTTCGCCATAAATGTCAACTTGAAACGTCACAGTCTGCCAGGTTTATTTCTGACACAAATCAAGCTGTTCACAGCAAATACTTTACTGATGATTCATTAATGCATTTCAGGAACGCTGATGATGCTTAAATGGTTCTCGTAGCAAATAAGAACCTTCTCGGCAGCATTTTAAGCCTCAAGTTGACTACGTATCGGTCATACAACGACGTTTGGTCACTAATGATGACGTGGCAGTTAAGTTAACATAAATTACCCACAACAATACCCCCTAAATTTCTAAGAAGAAATCTTTTCTGAGGGAATTAACTTTGCTGAAGGATGGATTTGTGAGCTTAACTTATCTTTTTAAGTATTGCCGAGGGATTCTTTGAAGAAAAGAGATGGCTCTGAGAACAGCCTTAGTGAATCTATCAGCTTTGCAAAAATACCCTTTTCTCCTTCAGCTTTGCAAAAATGTCATTTTTCCTACTCTTTTACAAAAATGACACTGTTTTGCATCCAGATTTTTAGAAACAAAAGTTAATTTGTTGTAAAAATTTTGCATAATTTAATTCTTGGGTTTTTATTTTGTTTTATGACTATTTTGATTTTACATATGGTATTTATGTATATTTGGAATAATATATGCAATATTAGGATGAATTAAGTTGTGTAATTTTATTATTTATACAATATTTGTGCTTAAAATTATTGTAATACCCCCTGACCCAAATCGCTCGGACCGAATCAGGGAGCGCTATTATATACCGAAAACTAACTTTGACTTTTATATAACAATAATTTAAAAGTATATTAAAAACATTTGAAAGTGGTCCAAATAAATTTCCGAAAATCTTGTCAGAGTTTCCTCTGTTTTTCTGACTTTCCAAAACTTGTTTACAATTAAAATTCATAAAAATCAACTTCTAATTTCTCAAATCAATTTTGCGCACCCTTCCAAATTTAGTGCGACTTACCAAACCAATTGATCACAATATAATTTAAAAGATTCAAATAACATAAACATATAATAAAATATTTATATAGCGGAATTTCTTCAAATATATACAAACATTTTCTGTGTATGTATGCTGTATCAAAACATATAGACTTATTACATAAGGACTACCAAAATATATGTAGGACCGATGTGACTCTGGCCTATCTTTCTGCAGTCTCTACTCTTCTTTGTCTTTGTCTCCCGTGGAATCTCTGTTACTTACGTATGAGAGAACTCAACACACTAAGCATATTGCTTAGTGGATGTACACAAAATTGTATATACAAATATACTATATCAAATAATATTTTGGAATTCCCATAACAATATTAGAATTAAAACATATTAAAATCAATTCAGAATAGGATTCACAATCAATATTTCGAATATAAACTATATTTCGAGAATTCCCAGCTCAAATCATTCTAAAATCAATTTCAAACTATAAACTATAATTCATATAATTCAAATAACTCAAAATTCATCAAATTCAATTAATCAAAATATTCTGGGAAACAAAAAATTCGAAAATGAGTGTACACCGAACCTAGATACCCTTTCCTTCTTCTCATTCTCTTTTCTTCTTCTTCTTTCCTTTCTCTCTCTTCTTTTTCTCTCATCTTTTCTCTCTTATTCGAGCTCTCAATTCTGTTTCTGTTACGTTTGTGAGCTTTGCTCACTTTCAATTTCTGTTTTATGAAGCTCCACTGCTTCAAAATCGTTCGGTGCTATTTTTTAAAAAACTTTTTGGGCCATCCCGACCGCGTATCGTGAGAGGTGGTCGCGTCGCTCAGTCGCAATGCTTACTGGTGGAAATTTGCCACCTTCAGCACGAGCGGCTATCGCGAGCGCTGGTCGCGAGCCTGGTCGTAGTACTCACTGGACCAATTTTGCCACTTTCACCACGAGCAACTACCGCGATCTCTGGTCGCGATGCTTACTGTCCAAGTTTTCTCCGTTCTCTTGCCGCGTTGTTTTTGACCGTTCAAATTTGTCCATTTAGAAACCTAAAAATATACATACATTTAATTATATTTTTCACCCCTCAAATCATAATTATCACATTTTCATACTTCATATTAATGAAACTACACTTTTCATATTTATGCGAAATTAGAGATATTACAATTCTTCCCCTCTTAAGAAATTTCGTCCTCAAAATTTACCTTATTCGAACAACTATAGATATTGTTGTCTCATAATCTCTTCACTTTCCCATGTAGCTTCTTCCACATTGTGGTTCCTCCAGAGAATCATTACTAATGGTACTGTTTTATTCCGGAGTTCCTTAATCTCTCTGTCCTGAATCTCCATTGGTTCTTCCTCATATGTCAAGTCAGGTTATATCTCAATAGCTTCAGTCTGAACTCTATGAGATGGATTAGATATGTATTTCCTCTGCATAGATACATGAAATATATTATGTATCTTTTCTAATTCCAATGGTAAAGCTAGTCTATAGGCTACCGGTCCCACACGTTCAAGAATTTCGTACAGACCAATAAACCTAGGACTTAACTTCCCTTTCTTTCCGAATCTCATTACTTTCTTCCATGTAGATACTTTCAGAAATACTTTATTACCGACCTCATATGCAATGTCTCTTCTTTTCAAATCTGCATATGATTTCTGACGATCGGCAGTGACTTTCCGTCTTTCCTTTATGATCTTCACCTTTTCTTCAGTCTGTCTAATTAAATCAGATCTAACCAACCTGTATTCACCCAACTTTATCTAGCACAATGGTGTTTTGCATTTCCTTCCATATAATGCTTCATACGATGCCATATATATACTCGTCTGATAACTGTTATTGTAAGTAAACTCAATTAATGGGAGATGATCAACCCAATTCCCCTTAAAATCAATTATCCAACTCTGGAGCATATCTTCTAGCACCTGAATTACTCGTTCTGACTATCCATCTGTCTGTGGATGGAAAGCTGTGCTGAAGCTTAATTGAGTACCCAATGCTTCCTGAAATTTCTTCCAGAATCTGGATGTAAACTTCGGATCTCTATCTGAAATAATAGAAGCTGGCACTCCATATAATCGAACTATCTCTTTAATATATAGCTCTGCTAATCTGTCCAATGAATAATCTATTCTGACGGGTAGAAAATGTGTTAACTTTGTCAGTCTATCCACTATTACCCAAATCGTATCATGTTGACTCCGTGTAAGGGGTAATCCTGTGACAAAATCCATAGTAATACGGTCCTATTTCCATTCAGGTATGGGTATTGACTGTAACAAACCTGATGGAACTTGGTGTTCTGCTTTTACCTGTTGGCATGTCATACATCTATTCACAAAGTCCACCACATCCCTCTTCATACCTGATCACCAATATTAAGTTCTCATATCTCTATACATTTTTGTACTACCAGAGTGCATTGAATATGCACTACTATGTGCCTCTGTCAAAATTGTCCTTTTCAACTCCTCATCATCTGGAATACATATTCTGTTTTTGAAGTACAAAGTGCCATTATCCCTGATTGCAAAATCAATGTCTTTTCCCTCTTGGACTTGTCCACTAATGACCAAAATTTTCTCATCCTGTTTCTGTTTTTCTTGTATCTGTTGGATCAAATTCGGCTTAAGTGTCAATTCAGCTAAAATAGCATCATCTGATGTCAATCTCAAATGAGCATTCATAGCTTTCAATGCGAATAAAGATTTCCTACTTAAAGCATCAGCAACAACATTCGCTTTTCCTGGATGGTAATCAATAACACAGTCATAATCTTTAATTAACTCCATCCATCTTCTCTGCCTTAAGTTGAGTTCCTTCTGGGTAGGTAAATACTTAAGACTCTTGTGATCAGTGTGAATATAGCATTTCTCTCCATAAAGATAATGCCTCCATATTCTCAAAGCAAACACTATGGCTACAAGTTCCAGATCATGTGTCGGATAATTCTGTTCATGAATCTTCAACTGTCTGGAAGTATAAGCAACCACTTTTCCTTCTTGCATCAGTACACAACCTAAGCCATTGTGTGAAGCATCACTATAGATCACATAGTCTTTATTGGATACTGGTTGTACCATAATTGGTGCTTCAACCAACATCGTTTTCAATTTCTCAAAAGCTGCTTGGCATTTCTCATTCCACTTAAATTTGACATTCTTGTGCAGTAATTTAGTCAAAGGAGTAGCTATGGATGAAAATCCTTTTACAAAGCGTCTATAATATCCTGCTAAGCCTAGAAAACTTCTGATCTCAGTCACATTCTTAAGAGGCTTCCATTCCATAATTACTTCAATCTTCTTGGGATCTGCTATAATACCATTAGCTGATACTACATGTCCTAGAAAAGCAATTTCATTCAACCAGAATTCATATTTACTGAGTTTGGCATGCAACTTCTTTTCGCTCAAAAGCTATAGCACTATTCGGAGATGTCGATTATGTTCTTCCGGACTCTGAGAATATATCAGAATATCATCGATGAATACCACTACAAATTGATCCAAATACGAACGAAAAATACGATTCATCAAATCCATAAAGGATGCCGGTGCATTAGTCAACCCAAATGGCATTACGACGAATTCATAGTGTCTGTATCGTGTTCAGAAAGCTGTTTTCTGAACATCAGAGTCTTTCACCCTCAACTGATGATATCCCGATCTGAGATTAATTTTCGAGAAGACACTGTCTCCTCTCAACTAATCAAATAAATCATCAATTCTAGGCAACGGGTATTTATTCTTAATAGTAAGCTTATTCAGTTGCCTGTAATCAATACACAATCTCATCGACCCCTCTTTCTTCTTCACAAATAATACTGGTGCTCCCCATGGAGAAACACTAGATCGAATGAATCCCTTATCTAACAATTCTTGTAATTGTATCTTTAATTCTTTCAATTTCGCAGGTGCCATCCTGTACGGAGTAATCGATACTGGAATGGTACCTGGTATCACATCAATCATAAATTCCACCTCTCTCTCCAATGGTAATTTAGAAAGTTCTTCTGGAAACACATCCAAAAAATCACATACAGTAGGTATATTCTGAAAACTAGAATCAACCCTCCGTAAATCAACCACATGTGCTAAGTAGGCTTCACACCCTTTTCTTATCAATGTCTGAGCAGTAGTGGCTGAAATAACGTTGGAGAGATAATCTCTCATGTCACCCACCATTCTCACTTCTGTACCATTTGCTAATCTAAGCATTACTCTCTTCAAACTATAATTAATTATAAACTGGTGTCTGGTTAACCAATTACCCAGAAATTTATACCCTTGAATTCCGATAGGACAATTTCTAAATACCCAGTTTATAATTACACTGTGCCCTAAAGGATTACTCACCACTATATCATACTCAGTAGATTCAGTTTTCAAATTTCTATTTCTCAGCATGACATCACATATGTATGAATGTGTAGATCCGAGATCTATCAATGCAATTGCAGTAATATCAAAAATAGAAATCATACCAGTAATCACATCTAGTGCATCTTTATTTTCTTGAGTCCTAACAACATAGGCTCGAGCTGGGGCACGACTATCCTGTCTCCCCGTAGACTCTGCTGACTCTCTATATCTGCTAGCCTCAGTCCTTATCTGACTGGGTTTCCTCCTTCTGGAAATAGTAGGAACTGATCTTTTCGATGGCCTAGCAAAAACAGTCTGATTCTGTGGACAATCCCTCAAGAAATGATCTCGGGATCCACATCTATAACAGGCTCCAGTCACTCTCCAGCACTCTCCCGGATGCCATCTCCCGCAGTGCTCACAAGGTACTAAAGCTGGTCCTCTCGCTGTACTTTCAGGAGCATTAGCCACTGAGGTAACCGACTGTCCTGGTCTAACAGTAACTGGAGGTCTCTGTGTCTGCCTCTGTCTATTAGTCTCAAGTCTCCTATATCTCTTACTCGATTGCTGGGACGAACTAGACTATCTTGGACCTCTTCTCTGTTGACTTTAGTTCTTTCTAGCTTGCTCATCTTTTCGAACCCTTTCAACACTAAGGGCTGCTGATACTAATCTGGGAAAATCAATCATCTCAAAAGCTACAACCTGAAGATGTATATAGTCATTCAGTCCATCCTCAAATCTCCTACACCTATTCTCCTCCGTAGTCACCATCTCATTCGCATACTTGCTTAATTTGATAAATTCTTGTTCATACTCGGTGATTGTTAGCTGCCTCTGTTTTAAGTTCACAAACTCTCTTTTCATATTCTCTATATAGAGACGACCAACATACTTTCTTCGGAACTCTCTCTGGAAAAAGTCTCAAGTTCGTTCCTCAGGTCGTACTGTCTGTACAATGGAGGTCCACCACTGGTAAGCGTCCTCATGTAATAAAGAAACTGCCAACTCTAGACTCTCCTCTGGTGTGCAATGTAACTGCTGTAAGATCCGCTCAGTCCGCTCAAACCAATGCTATGCAGCGGATGCATCTTCCTCTCTTCTACTATAGAAATCTGTAGGTCTGTATTTGGCCAACCTTTCTATTGCTGACCTTCGTGGCGCTGCTTTGGCCACATTCTGGAAAAATTCTGCCATCTGTTGCAGATTAATTGGCTGACCCTGCATCTCTGGTCCAGCCACCCCTGGGCTCACTGAATCTCCCCCATCTGCCCCAGCTACACTGGTGGGACTATCAATACTAAATGGTTCCATTGCTTTCTTTACCCTATACAAGACAGAAGAGGAATTCTGCAGATCAGAGTCACATCTTTCAGTTTTTCTTTTTCTACAATGCATGTATATACAAAATATTTTGCTCTAGTCTAGGAACGCCTAAACCATTGGTCTGATACCAAAAACTGTAACACCCCCTGACCCAAATCGCTAGGACCGAATCAGGGAGCGCTACTATATACCGAAAACTAACTTTTACTTTATATAACAATAATTTAAAAGTATATTAAAAACATTTGAAAGTGGTCCAAATAAATTTTCGAAAATCTTGTCAGAGTTTCCTTTGTTTTTCTGACTTTCCAAAACCTGTTTACAATTAAAATTCATAAAAATCAACTTCTAATTTCTCAAATCAATTTTGCACACCCTTCCAAATTTAGTACGACTTACCAAACCAATTGATCACAATATAATTTAAAAGATTCAAATAATATAAGCATATAATAAAATATTTACACAGCAGAATTTCTTCAAATATATACAAACATTTTCTGTGTATTCATGCTGTATCAAAACATATAGACTTATTATATAAGGACTACCAAAATATATGTAGG
This sequence comes from Xanthoceras sorbifolium, assembly GCA_003430845.1. Lineage (NCBI taxonomy): Eukaryota > Viridiplantae > Streptophyta > Magnoliopsida > Sapindales > Sapindaceae > Xanthoceras > Xanthoceras sorbifolium. Next base: position 36,658,394 of record CM010608.1, read on the forward strand.
ACCGATGTGACTCTGGCCTATCTTTCTGCAGTCTCTACTCTTCTTTGTCTTTGTCTCCTTGGAACCTCTGTTACCTATATATGAGAGAACTCAACACGCTAAGCATATTGCTTAGTGGATGTACACAAAATTGTATATACAAATATACTATATAAAATAAGGTTATCTATTTTCGATAAAAAATACAAATCATATATAATTAAATCATATATGGGGCTCATGTCAAATCAAATCATAGACGCAACAAATACCATATTCAAAATTAATCAACAGACAAAATCTTCATAATTTTCCAAATGCTTTCATATAACAAATCAGTTTTCAGACTGGGCTTCTAACATACATAATATATGCATTATATCCTGAACACCCTCCCACAACAATACGGGTCATTCAAAATCTCGTACAATATTATACATAAAGATAAATTGTCAATAAATGAATTAATGACCATGTGTTTCAAGAAGAATGGAGGTTTGTGATAGAGCTCGGTGAGAGTGCAATGCTGGGTACGCGAGGAAAGGGCAAGACTCAAACCAATCAGAAAAGGAAAGGTAAAATACCTCCCCAAGCTGATATTAAGAAGGAATCTAAGTGTTTCTTCTGTAAAAAGAAATGACACATGAAGAAGGAATGTGCCAAATTTAAGAAATGACTTAAGGATAAAGGTAATCAAATCTCGTTTATTTGTTATGAATCTAATATGGTTAATGTAAATATTAACACATGATGGATTGGTTTTAGATCAACAATCCACATTTCAAATTCCTGGTAGAGTTTGCAAAACCTAAGGAAGCCAATGGGAAGTAAGCAAAATATCTTATCCGGAAACAAGATGGGCTCACATGTGGAGGCTATAGGGATATGCTATTTAACTTTAAGTATTTGCTTTGTTTTAGAGTTAGAAAATACCTTTTATGTTCTAAGTTTTTCAAGAAATTTGATTTCAGTTTCAAGACTTGTATCTTTTGGATATTCTTTTCATTTTTTTAGAAACGTCTTTCAATTTATTTTATAAATTTGATTGTGTTGGGAATTATACTTTATCTGATGATCTTTACTGCATTAATTTATAAAACAATGTCACTTATAATTCAATACATGTTTAAAATGACATTAAAAGATGTGTTATTAATGAGGATTCCTCTACATTATGGCAGTAAAAATTAGGTCATATCTCCATATAAATAATTAAAAGATTAGTAAATAATGGAGTACTTAGTACTTTGAATTTTACTGATTTTGAGACTTGTGTGGACTGTATAAAGGGAAAGCAGACCAACAAGTCAAGGAAATGTGCTAATATGAGTTCAACCATATTAGAGATCATACAAACTGATATATGTAGTCCAGACATGGACTCACATTGTCAGAAATACTTCATCTCTTTTATAGATGATTACTCACGATATATGTATCTCTACTTGCTTCATAACAAGAACGAAGCATTAGATGCCTTTAAAATCTTTATGTCTAAAGTAGAGAAATAATGTAGGAAGCAAATTGAGATCGTGAGATCAGATAGAGGTGGAGAATATTATGGAAGATACATCGAGAGTGGACAAGCATGTAACATCCCGGATTTCGGGTAAGGAATTTTTGATATATATGAAATATGTGAAAATAAAATTTTACTATTTGAGGGGGTGTAAATGTAATTAAATGTATGTTTATTTTATGATTTCCAGCGGACCGGATTGAATAGTAAAAAAATGAAAATGAAAAAAAAAAAAAAAATGGAAAACTGGACCAGAGAGCATCGCGACCTAGTCACCGCGACCACAGGTCGCGATGGCTCGCTCGCGGTGAAAAACGAAAAATCTGGCAGTGAGTACCGCGACCAGTCACCGCGACCACAGGTCGCGATGGCTTGCTCGCGATGAAAATGGCAAAACCTGGCAGTGAGCAACGCGACCAGCCACCGCGACCACAGGTCGCGATGGACTGCTCGCGATGAAATTGTCAAAAACAGGCAGAGAGCAACGCGACCATTCGCGCGACCAGGGCGCGCTCGCGACGAAGGCGGTGCGCGCACTCCAGTGAGTGTCACGACCTGGTGCCGCGACCACAGGTCGCGACGGCGGTCGCGGTAGCGAAAAAAAATATAAAAAAAAGAAGTGGCTTCTCGAGGAAGCCAGAAATTATCACAGAACAGAGAGAGAGAGAGAAAAGAGCGAGAAAAAGAAAGAAGAAGAAGAAGAAGAAGAAGAAGAAGGAGAAGAAGAAGAGGAAAGAAAGAGAAAAGAGAGAAAGTAAGTGTAGGAGAAAGGAAAAAAGAGATCGTGGAACCGCGATTTCTCGAACGAAAAACGGTACCGAGGTAGGTGTACGTTTGTTTTCGAAATCGTTACGAAAAGTTTCTCGTTATTGTTTTCGTTTTCGTTTTTGTTTCCGTTTCCGTTTTTGATTTCGTTTTCGATTATTCGTATGAAAAGTGTTTATTTTATATGTAAAAATTGATGATTGGTAGATCTATGGTTAATTTCGAACCGCTTTTATGATAGATCATATTTCGAATGTATTTTCGCACATTTCGATTTCGTTAAAAATATTTGATTGAGATTTTCGTAAAACTATTGATTATGTTTCTTGATGAATACTATGTGATTTGGATGTATATTGAATAATTATTGTTATTGATTAACTATTGCGACATTTACTGTAAATATAGTTTATCCGAAACGACCCTAGGATACGTAAACATAGAAATGGATATAGGAGGTTGGTATACCAGCTGGGTTTTATTGAGCAGTACTGCGCCGTTATTATTGTGTGATTGTTGTTGCGGGGCAATCTCGGACAATCACACCGATTTTAGTGATCGTTGTTGCGGGGCAATCTCGGACGATCACAATGATACTAGCGATTGTTGTTGCGGGGCAATCTCGGACAATCGCGATGATATTAGTGATTGTTGTTGCGGGGCAATCTCGGACAATCACGTGATATCAGTGACTGTTGTTGCGGGGCAACCCCGGACGTCACATTGACCCATATTCCAGTCCTATAATGTTTAGTATTCTAGTGGGCCAGAATTGATTGAAATTCAAAAGTGAAACGAACATTATTGACTTCATTATTGAAATTAAAGTAATTGGAATTGTTTAATGCTTTGATTTTCGAAAGTTAATTGTTTTGAAATGCAATAGAAATGGAATTGTTTTGAAATATATATATTGTGATTTATATACATTTATATTATGATTTATTTAATTGAGTTTTTAGTACACCCACTAAGTTTTATGCTTAGCGCGTTAGTTTGTTTCTAACGCGTAGGTACCAGGAATCCAGAGGAGGCTAAAGATTGAAGGAAGAGCAAGTTGCAGACCGAGTCACAGAGATTGTACAGTTGGGTAGCTATATTTATGATATGTGTATATATATTTTGAAAGCATGCATATACAGGGAATTTGTAAATACGTTTTGTAAAATGTTTTGTAATTAACTAGTTTATGATTTCTGTATTTTATTATCAAAATGATTGTAAATGTTTAAGTTCGATTTACTTTATTTTATTAACTGAATTGATAAGTCGCACTAAACGGCAGAGTGCGCAACTGTTTGAAATTGTATAGAAGTGTTTGTGAAAAATGTGAATTTTGATTTGATTTGTGTAAAAGCAGGTTTTGGAAAGTCCGAAAAACAAACGGCACTCTGCCGAATTTTCGTAAAAAGTTTATTTAGTGTTATGGGCTCACTTGAAAAGGATTTCTAAACTGTTTTATGGGCTCACACTGATTTTGAAATGTAAAATGAAGTTTTGAAAAGAATTTGAAAGTCCGAGTAGCGCGCCCCGGGTCGGTCCGGCCGGGTCGGGTCGGGGGGTGCCACAAAGCACATGTGCTGTAACATCCCGGATTTCGGATAATTAATTTTATATATGTGAATATAAATTTTGTGATTTGAAGGGGTGTAAATGTAATTAAAAGTATGTTTATTTTTATGATTTCCAGGTGGACCAGATGGAACGGTCCAAAAATGAAGTATGAAAATTGAAAACTGAAGCAGTGAGCATCGCGACCAGGTCGAACGAAAAAAGAAAGAAGAAAGGGAAAGAAAAAGAAGAAGAAGAAGAAGAAAGTGAAGAGGAAGAGAAAAGGGAAAGTGAAAGGAAAAGAAAATCATGGAACCGCGATTTGTCGAACGAAAAACGGTATCGAGGTTGGTGTACTTTCGATTTCGAAAAGTATTTCGTTATCGTTTTCGTTTTCGTTTTCGTTTTCGATTTCGTTGAAAGTTCTCGTTTTCGATTTTCGTAGGAAACGTGTTTATTTTATATGTAAAATCGAGGATGGATATATCTATTATTGATTTTAGAATGATTTTATGATAGATCGCATTTTGATTGTGTTTTCGAATATTTCGATTTTGTTAACAATACTTGATTTAGATTTTTGTATAACTATTGATTATCTTTCGTGAAGGGTATTGTGTAACTTGTATGTTTATTGAGTAACTATTGTGAAAGTTATTGTGAATCTAGTTTATCGGAAACGGCCCTAGGATACTTAGACATAGAAATGGATATAGGAGGTTGGTATACCAGCTGGGTTTTACTGAGCAGTACTGCGCCGCTATTGATTGTTATTGATGATTATTATGTACCTCCTAATGGATTCGTCCAGAGGCAGGGAGACACGTACCTCCTCAGGATTCGTCCTGGGGGTTGGGAGCCAAGTACCTTCCTAAGGATTCGTTCCTGGGATAGGGAGTTATGTACCTCTCTAGGTTCCGTACCCACGGTCCTAGAGTAGGGAGATACGTACCACTCTTAGGATTCGTCCTAGGGTGGGAGTTTGACCCATATTCCAGTCCTAGTATGTTGAGTATTCTAGTGGGTCAGATTTGAAGTGAATTGAGAAGTGAATTGAATGGTTGTCTTAACTGATTTTCTATGTTGATCCTATTGTTGAAATTAAAATAATTAAAACTGCTTTAAAGTTTGGTTTTATAGTTATAATGATTATTTCTGTAATTGATTAGATTTGAAAAATATATATATATATAGTGATATGTTTCCTTATTAAAGGTTATTTATGATTTTTCATATTTGAGTTTATAGTACACCCACTAAGCTATATGCTTAGCGCGTTAGTTTTGTTTCTAACGCGTAGGTACCAGGGATCCCGAAAAAGCTAAAGACTGAAGAGAGAGAGATTTGCTGACAGAGTCCCAGAGTTATCACAGTTGGGTAGCTATATTGTTGTTATGTGTATATATTCTGAAAGCATGCATATACAGAGGATTTGTAAATATGTTTCGTAATCTGTTTTGTAATTAAATATTTTATGAGTTCTGTCTTTTATTATTAGAATGTTTGTAAATATTAAAGTCTGATTCGTTTTATTTTATAAATTGTGATGGAAAGTCGCACTAAACGGCAGAGTGCGCAACTGTTTGAAAATGATATTGAAGTGTTGATATTGGATTTGTATTTGAATTGATTTGTTGAAAAACAGGTTTTGGAAAATCCGAAAAACAAACGGAACTCTGCCGAATTTTTGTAAAAAGTTTATGTATTGGGCTCACTCGAAAATGGTTTTACAATTTATAAATTATATGGTTTTTCAATGGTTTAAACTTGATTCGATGGGCTCACGAGAAAAGTCTTTTTGGGAATTTCAAATTGATTTGATTTTTAAATGGTTTGAGATTATAAAAATGGATTTGGAAAGTTTTGAAAAACCGTGTAGCGCTCCCTGGGTCGGTCCAGCCGGGTCAGGTCAGGGGGTGTTACATGTGCCATTTGCGAGGTTTCTTCAAGAGCATGAGATTGTTGTCCAATACACCATGCCTGGTTCAACGAACCAGAATGGTGTAGTAGAAAGAAGAAACCGAATATTATTAGACATGGCGCGGAGTATGTTTAGCAGCTACAATCTTTCTAAATCCTTGGGGCTAAAGTACTTAAGACGATAGTGTATATATGAAACCGGGTTCCAACTAAGGCTGTTCCTAAAACTCCATTTGAATTATAGAAAGATTGGAAACCGAGTTTGCGACATATGCGCATTTGGGGATATGTTCGTCTGAAGTGAGAATATATAATTCACAAGAGAATAAGCTGAACCCAAAGACCATTAGTAGGTATTTCATTGGATATGCTGGAAGGTCTAAGGGTTGCAGATTTTATTGTCCATATCATAGCACTAGGATTGTGGAATCAATAAATGCAAAGTTTCTTGAATATGTCCTAATCAGTAGAAGCGATCAAATTAGGAAAATAGTTTTTGAAAATGATCATTCAGTATCTTAACCTTTCACTTCAGGTGATAGATTAGTTATTGTTCACAGCGCCTCTCAAGTACAAACTAGTGTTGAACAACAAATCATTAAAGTTTCACAAGATGTTGACAACATTTCAGTAGATCAGGTTGTTCAAGAGTTACCTAAGACTTCTGAACAACAAGTTGAACCACACACTTCCCAATAAGATATTAGTGTGATATTAAGAAGATCTACTAGAACTAAGAGGTCAGCAATTCCTGGTGATTATATTGTGTATCTGCAAGAATTTGACTACAATATCGGAGCTAAGAATGATCTCGAGTCCTTTTCATAAGCTATGAATTGCAAAGAATCAGAATTATGGTACAATTCCATGATTAATGAGATAAGTTCCATGAAGAGTAACAGATTCTGGGACCTTGTTGAGTTGCCTAATAGTGCAAAAGCTATTGATTGTAAATGGGTCCTTAAGACAAAGAAAGACTCATTGGGGCAACATTGAGAAATACAAGGCAAGACTCGTTGCTAAGGGATTCACTTAGAAGGAAGGAATTGACTACACAAAGACCTTCTCTCTTATTTCTAAGAAAGATTTCTTGTGAGTAATTTGGGCATTAACAGCCCATTTTGACTTAGAGTTGCTACAAATGGATGTGAAAACGACGTTTCTTAATGAAGATCTAAAGGAGCAGGTTTACATGAAACAACTTAAAGGATTCACTTCTATTTATGGTGAGCAATTGGTTGCAAGCTCAAGAAATCCATATACGATTTAAAATAAGTATCCCGCCAATGGTATTTGAAATTCTATAATGTAAAGAAATTTGGTTTTGTAGACAACATTATGGATCAATGTATATACCAGAATGTCAGTGGGAATAAAATATGTTTTCTTGTTTTATATGTGGATGACATTTTGCTGGCAACCAATGAAGGATATGGGTGAGGCATCTTATGTCATTGGCATTAAGATTTATAGAGATAGATTTCGAGGTATCTTGGGTCTGTCTCAGAAAACATAAATCAATAAGGTTTTAGAGAGATTTCGGATGAAGGTTTGTTCACCAAGTGTTGCTTTCATTGTGAAGGGTGATAGGTTCAATTTGAACCAATACCCGAAAAATGAGATTGAGAGAGAACAAATGAAAAACATTTCATATGCTTCTATTGTTGGAAGCCTAACGTATGCTCAAGTCTGCATAAGACCTGACATTGCATTTACTATGGGAACGTTGGGACGATATCAGAATGATCCAGGTTTAGACCACTGGAGAACTGCAAAGAAAGTGACGAGGTATTTTTAAGGAACCAAAAACTACATGCTTATGTATAGACGACTGGATAATCTGGAAGTAATTGGCTACTCAGATTCTAACTTTGCTGGCTGTGTTGATTCACGCAAATCAACATCACATTACATTTTTATGATGGCCGGTTGAGCTGTATCATGGAGGAGTGCCAAGCAGACCTTGACTGCCACTTCCACTATAGAAGCTGAGTTCATTTTCTACTTTAAGGCTACTTCGCATGGTGTATAACTTAAGAGTTTCATATTTGGGCTTAGAATTATGGATTCTATTTATAGGCCATTGAGAATGTACTGCGATAATTCAACAACTGTTTTTATGACTAAGAACAACAAAAGTGGGAGTTGAAATAAACACATTGATATTAAATATGTAGCCATAAGGAACGTGTTAAAGAAAAGAAAGTGGTCATTGAGCACATTAGCACTGAGTTAATGATCGCTGATCCTTTGTCTAAAGCATGCCACCGATGAAATTCAAGGATCATGTAGTGAATATAGAACTTGGTTCCACTATGTAGTTTTTTCATTAAATGGACAATGTAATTTAATTAAACTCTTAATTATTGTGATTTTTTTCTCATATTTATGTGCAATTTAATTTAATTCTGAAAAATTCATCTGTGTAGGACCAAAATAAACACAGTGTTTATTCATTAAGAAATTGTTGCCACATAAAGTATAATACTTAAGAAATAAATACGTAGTAATACGTGGATGGTAATTCTCATTGGTTAGAGGACTTATCACCTTGATTCATGTATTTATTACTTAACACAGATTATTGATGGGTTTAAAATATGACATTAAGTTAGAAGTGTGGACCAAGTGGGAGAATGTTAAACGAGTCTTCATCCTTCTTTGAAGGAACACATGAAGTGGTCCACTTCGTAACCAAACACATTCCCTAAGGTTCAGGAATGTGACCCACTATTTTGCTATTGCGATAGATCGAGTCGTGGTCGAGTGTTTGATGGGAACCTCGGCCAAGCTCCGTTATAAATATTTGTTTGGTCTTCAAACTCGTTACTAAATCTTCTTCAGCAATACATATTTGTGTTGACATGTATTTAGTCGTGTTGTATTATGATTTAAAGACATGACCAGTTTAATAATCGTGTCTTATTCAAACTGACCCTAGCACAACCCGTCAATCCAAATTGTCACCCCTAGTTTATTTATTGACAAATGTGAGACTCGAATGGAAAATGAAGTAACTATTTAAATTATGAGTGGACGTGTATAGTAGTTATATATTTAAACTTTATAGTTGTGATGATTTTTTTTTTTTAAAAAAAAAGCTTTATAGTTGCGAGCCCATTTTATTAAATTTACTAAAAGATTAATAGTAAGGAACAAAACTAATTCTAATATACGGTGCACTTACAAACTAAGAGGGGTGTCAAAACTACCACTCTTAACTAAGGATGGCCACAGGTAAAACTTAGGCAGAGTTGGCTTTCAATGCTTGCATTCCATTTTGATATATTCATTCACGAACTCGTAAAATTATGCGGATATAATACGGGCATTGCTTAAATGTAATGTCTAGCATAATTTACATAAAATGGGTTAAGTATACGATGTATTAGGACATTTTCTTTTTACTTTTTTTTAGACTGTTAATGGTTTTCATTAACCAGAAGGAAGATCTTTGTAAGTTTTTCAATAAATTATTTTCACACTTTAAAAGTCCAAACTTTGAGGTCATTTGTTTTTTCATCTGAAAAGTCTGAATTTTTCTGAGGACTGAACATAGACTGAAACCTAAAACTTGAATAACATGTTTTTGTTTTTTTACTTCTAACTATTGAATAAAATTGTTGATTATTTTTTTTTAAGACAAAAATATCTAAATAAAGATAAATTTAGAAATATATTAATATAAGAATGATAATTATAAAAAAATATTATAATTATCTTTCACTGATTAGGTATTGATAGGGGTGGGCGCAAAAACCGTATCCGAACCGATTCGAATCGTAATTTGTAGTTTGAGTCGGTTTTGAATTTGAATTTGGTTCGGTTTAGTTTTGAATTTTAAAAAACCGGGTTAAAAACGGTTTGGTTCGGTTTTGACAGCCCAAAACCAGTTTGAACCGTCATATAAAAAGAAAAAAAAAAACTAACCACTAGCTTAAGAGTCTTTTTGAGAATGAGCAAGTGAAACTTTGATTATTGTTACGCCTTTCTGTATCTGCAAGTATACGGGGTCGGCACAAGTAATACAATGATGAGTAAATTATCGTCTCCACAGGGATATTTAGGCGTTGAGTACTAAAATTAACTAAGCCTACTTTTATTTGGATGATCGAAAGGTTTAAAAGAAGGAATTAAAAGATAAAAATATAAAAACATAAAACGAAAGCAGATAACCAATATGAGAGATTAGCTAGGGTATTTGAATTTACCTAATCCATCCAATTGAATTTCATGAAAGCACATCATTGTGGTTTAATTATTCATGTTGATGACCGTATTTATCTAAATTATTCAAAGTCTTCTCTCTCGGTAAATCGGACCTATTACATACACTAATATCCTATCTCTCGATGGTATATCAAATGTATGAAAAAACATTAGTCACAATAAACACCATGTATGATCACACAAGCAAATTAGTATATCTCTATCTAATTCTACCTATGGTGGACATTACATAGAGCACGTTGTGGGCGTCTCCTCTCGGTACATAATACACAACCATAAAATCAACTAAATGCCGGCCATTACATAATAATCAACCACAACAAATTAAACAATCAATTCATTCAAGTTTCATAGAAAAGGATTCATCAAAACGCTAACTTACAAGTTTAGTTCATATAAAATATTTACAACCAAACATGTTTTTCAATTAATAAAAAGAGTTACTGGCAAGAAAATAAAGAAGGAAAGGGATAGAAAAACTCTAGGTGTGATGAACTCTCGTCCTCATCCTGTTGTGAATTCGTCTAGCTTCCACTTTCTCCAAATCCAAGCTTAATGGTGAGATTTTGGCTCAAGGATTGAATCCGAATCCTCTTGTTTCCAAAGTGATTTTCTTCTCCTCCTTTGCCTCTTCTTCTCTCTTTTTTTTCTCCTCTTGGTGGTCTGTTTTGAGCCCTAGCCGAGCTTTGGTCGAACCCCCTTTGTTTCCCTCAAGTTTTCCTTTTATAACAAGTTGTTTTTGGGCTTTCCAGGCATACTCGCGACTTAGACAAGTCGCGAGTTAAGTTGCGTGAGTCTCGACCAAAAACTGCTGAAATTGGTGCTCGCGACTTGCAAGTCGCGCGTTTGCGTAATGTTGCGAAATTGAGCATAACTTCCTCTAAAAAACTCGGAATCACAAACTGTAAAATTTGCCAGAAAGTAGACATCTTGACCTTTCCAGAAATATAAGGTTCTCAACCTAGTTCATTATGTGAAATTTATGACGGACTCCGAAATATGATAGTTGTGAACTCCCAAATCTTCAATTTAATCCACCAAGGCTCTTCAATTATGCACAAAACCTTGTTACCTGCACACTAGATAAAAACATTAAAAACAACTGATAATTTCCCGAGAATGGAACACAAGTAGGTGAATAAAGGTACTAGTGAAGGTCCATTTTTTTTATCAAGAAATGGAACCAACAATTACAAAAAACAACAACACCACTACCACTCAAAAGTAATGACTAATGAAGAAGACTTTAAGCTACTCAAGATTCAGGTACATAAATACAATAGCAACACTAAAAAAAATGACTAAAGAAGCAACAGCAAATTGGAAAGTTTAATTTTTGGACAGCTTTATTTGGAATGAGTTTACTGTTTAATTTTTTGGACTGTTTAATTTTCTTTTGGACTGTTGTTTAATTTTCATGTCAATAATTTTGTGATTAGAGCAGTACATTGGTTGGATGTATTGAAATCAGTTACTGTTTATACATGGTGTTTGAATTTTTTCACTTAGGTTTGAAACATGATTTTATTTGTATAAAATTTATATCAATAGATAATATTGATTAAATGATACACATGATTAATATACTGTTGAATCAGGTTTGAATTCTAAAATCAATAGCCTAAAAACTAAAACTAAAACTATAGTCCAAATCAACATTTAAAACCTATTAAAATTTCATTACATGAAAAGGCCCAATAGACCCAAACCCATATTAAACTGAATCGAATCAAACCGTATTATTTCGGTTCGGTTCAGTATACACCTTCAATTCGGTTTAGTTCAGTTTTAATTTTTTAAAAGCCATATAAATTTTGAGTTGATTCGATTTTACCCAAAACCATATCGATTAGAACGTGCCCACCCCAAAGTATTGATTGGTAAGTATTTTTAATTTTTTATTTTAAATTATATTTTTACTAATTTTAAGTGTGAGAATAAATGAACGACACACGAATAAGTTGCGTATAATTTGTGCCTCAGGAAATGGCGCAATATAGAAACGTGATTTTAAATCGCAGCGTTCTTAACAAATTCACGAAGCGCACTTGAACTTGCAATTTGCAACCAGCGGGGCCGGAAGCAAAGAAAAAAAAAAAAAGACTTTCTTATATTAGCTCTCTAACTCTCGCTTCTCAGAGCCATGGCAAACAACCCTTCGCAGCTGCTACCATCAGGTACTCATATATTTTCTTCCATTCTCTCTCTCTCTCTCTCTCTCTCTCTCTCTCTCTCTCTCTCTCTCTCTCTCTCTCTTGTGTCGAGCCGGAAAAGTCAATTGTATTTTGTTGGTGGTGCAGAGCTGATAGACAGGTGCATAGGGTCCAAAATATGGGTCATAATGAAAGGAGACAAGGAGCTTGTAGGTACTCTCAGGGGTTTCGATGTCTATGTCAACATGGTCCTTGAAGACGTCATTGAATAGTATGTCTCTCCCAATTCGTCTTCTGTTTTCATGTTCTAGGGTTTTATGTTTGTTAAGCACTATTTCGCTCGCTTTGTGAACATGCTTCTGCTTTTGATTTAAGCCTTTTCTTTATGCGTTATTTTCTAAGGTTTTTAGGATTTAATTTGTTAATGGATACAATTGTGCTTGTTGTAGTCTTGTAGATACTTTGTGCATCATTTGGGCTTTTGTTAAGATAAATTTGACTCCCTAGACAAAGGTAAATGTGTGGCCCTCCAAACAGGGAGAGCAGGGTGTGTTAAAATGGACAATACAGGCCTCAAGTAATCTTGTGTGGTGATTTGATTTTAGAATGGTGTTGTTGGTTATGTTGTGGAGGATGCAGTTTGGTCTCTTGTATGAGCTAAAAATTGTGATTTTGTTGAGTTTATGGTAGCAAAAGTTGTCTGGCCTCCTTCTGGATACCCTATTAATAGTTAATGAAGCTAAGGTGGTGGACTATGTGTGTCAGTTGGGGTCAAGCTCCATCTCTCTCTCTAACCCACTCACACATACACACACTCCAAAACATGTGTCGGTACACGTCTTAGCTTGTGAGAGGGGTTTAGGTTTGCTTGTAGAGCAGATGATTGGAGATTTTGCAAGTTATCGTTTGATAAGCAGGAATACCAATGTGTCAAATTGAAATTGTTTCTGCAACAAGGTGGTGAAATTTTGGTTCTAATGCTCCTCCAAACTCAAGTCTCTCATTTACATAGTTCTCCATTTGAAGGAAAATTATGAAGGCATACTTCAATAATAGTTTCAGTTTCTTTTCATGCACATATCATATGTAAGGCACCAGTTTATTATTTAATTTTATATGTATGATGATGTTGCCTAAATAATCTCGGACTTCCACTTTGAAATGACCTATGTAAGTGGGCCTCTTCCAAAGATGATATTCTGGACTTTAGTTCTCTTTTTTGGGTTTAAAATTTCGTGATAGTTGGTATTGTTCATTGTGTTATGTTGGCTATGTTATGGTTCAAAAGGAAATTATGGCAGGAGTGAAATTTTGAAAGAAAAATTTGGATTAGTGATTTCTATAGAAGACATGTATGTATTGGTGTATCTTTGATCTAGATATCTATGATTAGCAAGGATCACCTAAGTGCTTAAATTCTTTGGGATGGTATGGCAATAGCTTTTCTATTGCCTAAAGTGTCATGTTCCAACTCATTCTGCTTTTTGATCTTTGCTGGATGATTTGTCAAGTTAACTTGAATGGTGCTCTTTGGGTAGCATGATATTTGGTGGTAGGTTAACTTTCAAAGGGAATTTGGTGGAATATTATGTTGTATGTCCAAGCCTCGATTGAACAGCTAGACAGGTTATAACTGGCAGCACTCACGGTAGATGCTGGACATTCTAGAATCAGAGCTTTGGAAATCATTACCTACAGTGACTAGTACCATGAAATGGTTTGAAGCTGTTGTTCGACCTTAGAATTTATTAAAGGTTATTCTGATCAACTCGTATATACTAAGAACCATATACTCTTCCTATCAAAAAGAACCATATACTGTAACCTTTTGTGTTTGCTAGTGAATGTAGCTCCAAATTAGATTTCCTGGCCTAGAATGGAGCTCAATATTTGGATGACATTATTGAGAGTATTGAATGGTTATGGAGTGTTGTTCTTTTTCTTTTGTTTAGCTTGGGGAACTTTTATTCTTTTTAATAAGAACTGTTGTGTTTCTATAAATATGATTTTCCATTAGAATTGTGATAAAGTGATAGCAAGATTGACAGAAGCTGTTGACACTAGACGGCTTTGTTATTGCAAGAGGTGACAAGTTCTGGCTAGCTTTTCAGGAGATGAAAGTATGGTGTCTGACATTCCATGTCATAAATCACTATACTTTTTTAGATCATGTTGGCTTTGCGAATAATTTTTCATGTTTGATTTCCTTACCCCTTGTGGACAGCTGTAACAATTTTATATAGGATAGCGGTGGATTTTATCAGCCACTTTTGAGGTTCAGGAAAACTTGTATTTTTGGTAAGTAAAGGTGGATATTTTTGTTGATCACTCAAAAGTTCTGGAAAGAGCACCACAACAACATAACATATTAATTACCATCTTATTTGTATTGGCTTAGCCACCCCTCCTACGTCTCCGTTTCTGATTCATATATGGTTATTGGATACCTATACTTGTGTTTTTTGAAGTATTTCCTGGACTTCTATCTGATTGTTGTCTCTTTACCTGTATACTTGTATGACAGTGAGATCACTGCTGAAGGTAGACGGATCACAAAGCTTGATCAGATTTTGCTTAATGGAAACAACATTGCAATTGTGAGTATAACATTAATTGTTTTCATTTTAGTTCACAAGCTTACTTTTCAAGCTGTTAGTACGTTAATAGTCATAAATGGTACCTGCTGCATCTGTTTTGGAACATCACAACGTACAATCCATCTGGCATTCTGTTAAATATCATGGGCAAAGCAAATGCTCAAAATTTTTTGGAATGAACAGATGTGCTTGAAGCTGGGAGATGTTTTTTGTAATCCTCTTGTGGGTAGGCTGTTTCATCATAATAAAAAAAGGCAAAAGGTTGCAACCCTGTGGTAAAGAAAGCTAAAGGGAAGATGAACCTTGATTGTAAGTATTGAATTCTTACTAACAATTTGTTTGCAATTCAGCTGGTTCCTGGTGGCTCTCCTGATCCGGAATGAGGGCGTGGACTCTTGTTTAGTCATTGAGGTGCTTTGTTTAGTGTGGTTGGATCCTGGAGACTCGAGTATATCCTCAGTTTTAACGAGGACCATGGCCGCGGAGAAAGGCTCAAGCTCTTGTTATTACACCTTTTACTTCAGATTCTTCAGAAATTGATTCTTGTATTGTAATGATCTCTTCTACCGAAACTATGAATGATGGATTGTTTATCCTAATTCCTAACCTCAAAATGATATGTTTCTAAGATCAAGACAACATCCGATTAGTTGCTTTTTAAAACCTTTTATTGCTTGTCAAGAATAATGTCTGTTTTCGGCTAAAACAATTTTGACTAACTACATTAGGATTTCTCTTGCATTTTCAGAAAATAGTTTTTAAGAATAAAAATTATGAAAAAAAAAATCAGTACTAATTCTATAATTAACAAAAAGAATCAATATGTTGGGGTAAAATGTTTTCAAGGTTGGTTTTTCAATAGTCTACAACTACAAAAATTCTGTTAGAATTGACTTGTTTTCCTAACCAATTGATATATTAAATTAGTTTAATAATAATTATAGTAATATATATGGCCTAATTATACCTAACCTACTTTAGGTTTTTCACGCCCATATATATTTTTTTTGGCGAATGGACAAATGACCTCGTTTTTTTGGGAACAATGGAGGGCACAAAGGCCCAACAACTACCTCACAATACTAAACCGTATAGCATAAACTAAAATTTCAGCATCCTTAACAAAAACAGGAACAACTAAAGGAGGGGGATCCTCAAAGTATAAAATATGCTTATTAGTAAGAGAATTACTTTCTCTGAAAATATGAGAAAGCTGACAGCACTAAGGATTATTCAGCAGACTTCTACAACTTTGAACTAGGAACCGGAGGGGTTGTTAACATTACAATCTTTCTGGATCAAAGAGACAGCTTTTAGACAATCAGACTCAACCTGCACTTGCCTAAACCCAGCATCCCAAACCATTTTGAGACCTTCAAACACAGCCCATAACTCTGCCTCAAGAATGTTCCCAGAGCCTCTATTCAAAGCAAAGCCCCTAATCCAATGACTATTATGATTTCTCAACACTCCAGCAGCAGCTATGAAACCAAGCTGAGGGTTTCTACTACCATTGACATTAAGCTTAACCCAATCAACCAAAGGGGGAACCCAAGCAATAAAAAGAGTGTGCACAGGGTTATTAATCTTACCACCATTAATAGAATGCATCCACTCCTTGACAACCTTTAATATGACCCTTTGAGGAACATCAGGGATCTTGAACTCTTCCTCAAACACAATATTGCAACGCCATTTTCAAATGTACCAAATAGTAAAAGCAAAGAGCATATATTTAGGAATTAAATCCTTACTCAAGCTTTTATCAAGTCGATTCTTGCCCAACTAAACCTCCAAGCTGTCACCAAAGGAAGCAGAATTCGAGATACCCTTCAGCCACCCTTCCCAAATGCCATTGGACATCTTACACCCTCTCAATAAATGATCCAAATCCTCCCTACCAAAGCCACGCTTAGGACAAGAATCATCAAGAGACAAACTCCTACTAGTTCTTTGAGTATTAGTCAACAATTTTCCATGCAAAAGTTTCCAAAGAAACAGATGGATTTTAGGAGGAATTTTAAGGGCCTAAATGAACTTCCACCTTCACTCTCTATCACTGAAGTGACTGTCATAGGCCGAGCTGACAGAGAAATTCCCATTTTTGGTCAAACCACAGATCTGTTTGTCAATTCCCCTATAACTGCCTCCAATAAATAAGCTCAAAATCTTGTTCACAATATAGTCAGGAAGGACAGTATAAAGTTTAACCTTGTTCCAGTCCCTATTATCAATATAATCCCTGATTTTCTCTTCCTTAATAAAATAAAAAATATCAGTAAAAGCATAGGCATCCTACCTATGGAACCCAATTGTCCTTTCATAAGGAAACCAAGTTACCACAGCCTACCCTCCAAATTAGACTCCTATTCAGCAGCACCATGCTAAACTTCTTAACCCTCCAAGTGCTAGAACAGCTACCTTGCTGGCTAGAATTGCTGGGGAAATGAGAATGACCCTTCAAATACTTGTTTCTCAAAATGTTACCCCACAACCCTATACTATAATTACTCAATCTCCAACCAGCCTTGGCCAACAAATCCTGATTCATCTTTTTAGTCTTCTTGATACTCAGGCCCCCAAATCTTTTAGGCAAACAAACAATGTCTCATTTGATAAAGTAAATCTTTTTCCTATCCGAGGAGTGACCCCAAACAAAATCTCTATTCAAACTATCAAGTTTGCTGGATATCTCTCCAGATAATTTAACAAACTACATAACAAAGATTGGTAAGGCAAAAGTGATAGATTTAATAAGAGGAACCCTCCCTGCCGTGTTAAGAGTGTTACATTTCCAGGCTGCCAATCTTTTGTGTACTATCTTCACTAACCCTATATAAGTATCCGACTTGATCCTACCATGAATCAAGGGCACCCCAAGATACTTACCCAAATTAGTAGTAAGAGGAGACTAACAAACTGTAGCTAGCTCCTTAGCCTACTTGCCACTATTATTCAAGGAATAGTAGACTGGACTTTTCAAAACTGACTCTCTTACCCGAATAGTTGCAAAACATGTCAAGGCAATTTTTCATAATCTTCGCTTGACTAATAGAGGCCTAACCAAAGAGAATAAGGTAGTTAGCAAAGAAAAGATGAGACACCTCAGGACCACCCTAGCAGTTTTAACAGGTTTTCAGATACCATCTTTAAGCTTCTGATTAATAATGTGGGAGAACTTTTCTATACATAGGACAAAAATGTACGGGGACAATGGATCACCTTGCCTAATACCTGCCCTAAGAATAAAACTATTAGAAGCTTCACCATTCATGTTGACTTTATACTGGACAGTAGTGATGCAGTACATAATAAGCTCACCAAATTTGCCTTCAAAACCAGCTTCCTTCAAGACCTTCCAAATGAAACCCCACTGGAGCCTATCATAGACTTTGGCAAGATCAATCTTCCAAGCTAAAAGACCTTTCTTGCCCTTAATAATTTTAAACTTGTGTAACACTTCTTGAGCAACCATAATGTTATATTAGATTTGGCAACCAAGAATAAAGGCAACCTGACTAGGACTCACCAAATTAGGTAGAAGTTGCCTCATTCTATTAGCAAGCACCTTGCTAATAACTTTGTAGGTTGTGTTACAAAGGTTAATTGGTTTAAAGTGTGTCATATTTAAAGGGCTGTAATTTTTGGGCACAATGGTTATGAGAGTTTGTTAATAGAAATAGGATACCTCCTTGAAATCAGACTGTCATTTACAAGCTTGACCAAATCACCTTTATACATCTCTCATTGATTTTGAAAAAATAGAGTTGGGAACCTATTAGGACCAGTGGCCTTTAGCCCTCCTATGCTAAATAAATCAGCCTTGACTTCCTTCTCACAAGTCCCTACTTGTAGACCAATGCAATAATCCTCATTAAGCACAGAAAGTAATTTGACAGCTCATCAAAGTCTTCAATGGGATCAACACACATAATTAGTTGCTGAAAGTAATTGACAGCAATCTCTTTTAATCCCTTCTTATCGCTAACCCAACTCCATCATCCTTTTTAAGACCTTCCAATTTATTAAATATTCTACTAATCAGAGTAGTGAGGTGGAAAAACTTAGTGTTCATATCTCTCTCCTTCAACCAATTAGTTCTAGACTTTTGTAACCAAAAGACTTCTTTCTGGTCAAAGATATTATTGTAATCCTCCAAAAGTTTGGCCTCCAAAATAGTAAACCTTTTATTAGAAACTCTGCTAAGACTGTTTTGAATACCCATTACTCTAGCCAAAAGTCTATTCTTCCACTTAAGAAGACTACCAAACACCTCTTTATTTCAAATCTTAAGGTTCTGAGTCAGTCTTTGAATCTTTTCCTCAATACTATCCTCCTTCATCTTACAATTCTTATTAACAAAATCAGTAAATGAATCATGCTTGAGCCACATTACTTCAAAACGAAAAGGTTTCAACACACCTCTAGGAACATGGTGACTATGAATATGAATAAGAATGGGCAATGGTCATAATTCACCCTTGGGAGGTGTCTTATGAAATCTTCAGCACACTTCAATCTCCAATCCATAGAGCAAAGAGACCTATCCAACCTAACCTATATATCATCACCTATACCCCTTTTAGCAACCCAAGTGAACTTTTGCCCAGTGAAACCCAAATCCACCAAATTATTTCTATTGATCCAATCCACAAAACTAGTTTTAACAAACTTAGCTCTACCCCTTCCCTTTTCACTACTACACGTGATTTCATTAAAATCATTTAAAACAACCTAAAGACCAATGAAACAATTTCTAACACCATCTAAGTAATCCCATAATCGTCTCCTAGAATTAATGGTGGGGCTAGTATAAACATCAGTCAACACCCACATAAATTTCCTCCATCCACACAAGCAGTGATGGACTGTTTAAAATCAGCCAAGATCTTTAAGTTAACCTTAGACTCATTCCATAGTAACCACAGCCCATCTGAAAACCCATCAACCTCTACTATATAATTATTCGAGAACCCCAAATTTTTAATGATAGAAGTAGCTCTGTAACCACTAATCCTAGACTCAAATATAGCAAAAATAACAAACTTATACATATTTTTAAAATCAACAACAGTTCTATAGAAATTCTTTTTTTATGCTCCTCTGATATTCCAACAACAAATCATTGAAAAAGTAAACACATATGGAAGAAAAAGTTACTCCACAGCCCCCATCATAACCTCCTTGAGTTTGGAGGCTACATCTTCAAAACAACTCTGATTAGCTTAAGTAATATCAATCTTGGACCTGATTTCAATGGCAGTCGACTGATTAATACCCATGTTGTTGTCCAGACCACCATTATCAGAAGCTTAATCTGTCTTCATGGCATTCTTGATATCCCGATGGAGTTGTTAAAGGACTCCAATTTCTTCTTGCACACTCTACGAGTTATCAACCCTATCTTCATTAATAATGTCTTCAAAATCCCTGCTATCAAAGAATACTTCTCATTTCCACTGCTGGTGTTGTACATCAATTGCTTTTTAGCCTTACTAATTATAGAGCCTGTGTAACACCCCCCGACCCGACCCGGCTGGATCGACCCAGGGAGCGCTACTCGGGCTTTCTTTTTCAAAATTTTCCAAATTCATTTTATAAACCGAAAATCGTTGTGAGCCCATCGATAGATTTTCAAACCATTGAAAAACCATATAGTTTATAAATTTTTAAAACCATTTTTGAGTGAGCCCAATCAATAAACTTTTTACAAAAATTCGGCAGAGTTCCGTTTGTTTTTCGGATTTTCCAAAACCTGTTTTTCCACAAAACAATGCAATTACAAATTCAATATCCACACTTCAATATCAATTTCAAACCATTGCGCACTCTGCCGTTTAGTGCGACTTTCCAATACAGTTTATAAATATATGAGAAACAGAAATTGATAAATAATTAATTACAAACATATTACAAAACATATTTACAAGTCCTCTGTATATGCATGCTTTCAGAATATATACATATAACAACAATATAGCTACCCAACTGTGATAACTCTGGGACTCTGTCAGCAAATCTGTCCCTCTTCAGTCTTTAGCTTCTTCGGGATCCCTGGTACCTACGCGTTAGAAACAAAACTAACGCGCTAAGCATATAGCTTAGTGGGTGTACATAAAAATCATAAATAACTTTTAAATAAGTAACGAATCACATTCTAGTCATTGATAAATCAATTTACCTTCCATATCAAACCGTAATCACAATTAAAACAATATTCTTACTCAATTCATTTTTGCAACTCATTTAATAATCATTTAATATAAACATTGAATTACACGTATTAAATCGATTTCAAACCACTAGATGAAATCATATTCACTTCACTTTTCAATTCAAATCAATTCTGGCCCCCTAGAATACTCAACATACTAGGACTGGAATATGGGTCAAACTCCCACCCTAGGACGAATCCTAAGAGTGGTACGTATCTCCCTACTCTAGGACCGTGGGTACGGAACCTAGAGAGGTACATAACTCCCTATCCCAGGAACGAATCCTTAGGAAGGTACGTGGCTCCCAACCCCCAGGATGAATCCTGAGGAGGTACGTGTCTCCCTGCCTCTGGACGAATCCATGAGGAGGTACATAATAATCATCAATAGCAATCAGTATCGGCGCAGTACTGCTCAGTGAACCCAGCTGGTATACCAACCTCCTATATCCATGTAGCACCCCCCGACCCGACCCGGCCGGACCGCACCGGGGAGCGCTACTCGGACATTCAGAACTTTTAAAAATTCATTTTGTAAACAGAAAACCATATAAATTATAGTTTAAAAATCGTTTTTGAGTGAGCCCATTCAATACAAATAGTTTTCCCTTTCAAGTGAGCCCATAACAATAAATAAACTTTTCACGAAAATTCGGCAGAGTACCGTTTGTGTTTCGGACTTTCCAAAACCCTGCTTTTATACAAAACAATTCCAATACAATTTCAATAGCAACACTTCTATATCACTTCAAACAGTTGCGCACTCTGCCGTTTAGTGCGACTTATCAAAATAGTTTATAAAATAAAATAAATCGAACTTAAACATTTACAATCACTTTGATAATAAAATACAGAAATCATAAACTAGTTAATTACAAAACATTTTACAAAACATATTTACAAATTCCCTGTATATGCATGCTTTCAGAGAATATATATACACATAACAAAAATATAACTACCCAACTGTACAATTTCTGTGACTCGGTCTGCAACTTGCACTTCCTTCAGTCTTTAGTCTCTTCTGGATTCCTGGTACCTACGCGTTAGACACAAAACTAACGCGCTAAGTATAAAGCTTAGTGGGTGTACTAAAACTATAAACTCAATTAAATAAATCACAATATATATATAATTCATTTCGAATCCATTTCAAAATCAAATAAATTTCAAAATCAGAGCATTAAACTAATTCAATCACTTTAAATTTCAATACTGCAATCAATATATAATTTCGATCAATAAAAGCATTCAATCCACATTTCAGTTCACTTCAAATCTGGCCCACTAGAATACTAAACATATACGGACTGGAATATGGGTCAAGCTCCCAACCCCCAGAACGAATTCTAAGGAGGTACGTGTCTCCCAACTCTAGGACCGTGGGTACGGAACCTAGAGAGGTACATAGCTCCCTATCCCAGGAACGAATCCTTGGGAAGGTACATTAACTCCCAACCCCCAGGACGAATCCTGAGGAGGTACGTATCTCCCAGCCTCTGGACGAATCCAAGAGGAGGTACATCAGTATCATCAATATCAATCAATCAGTATCGGCGCAGTACTGCTCAGTAAAACCCAGCTGGTATACCAACCTCCTATATCCATCTCTATGTCTAAGTATCCTAGGGCCGTTACAATAAACGATTTTCAAGTATTCGCAATAAATTACAAATCATAAACAATAGTCATGCAAGCAACTAAATCAAGTATTCCTCACAAATCGTAACAATCGGAATATTCGAAAACACGATCCAAATACGATCTATCATAAAATCATTCCAAATCAACAATAGATATATATAAATCATTAATTTTTCATATAAATAAACAAGTTTCTTACGAAAATCGAAAACGTGAAACTTCAACGAAATCGAAAACGAAAACGGAAACGAAAACGAAAACAATAACGAGATACTTTTCGTAAAGATTTCGAAATCGAAAGTACACCAACCTCGGTACCGTTTTTTGTTCGAGAAATCGCGGTTCGACGATCTCTTTTTTCCTTTCCTTTTTCCTTTCTCCTTCTTCCTCTTCTTCCTCTTTTTCTTTTTTTTTCTTTCTTCTTCTTCTCTCTTCTTCTTCTTCTTTTCTCTCTTTTCTCGGTTCTTTCTCTCTCTTTCTCGCTGTTTCTGTTTGCTGTGTGTGTTTTTCTCGCTTTCGCGAGAAGCTTCTCCTTTTTTTTATATTTTTTTCGCTACCGCGACCGCCGTCGCGACCTGTGGTCGCGGCACCAGGTCGCGATGCTCACTGGAGTGCGCGCACCGCCTTCCTCGCGAGCGCGCCTTGGTCGCGCGAGTGGTCGCGCTGCTCTCTGCCTGTTTTTGACACTTTCGTCGCGAGCAGTCCATCGCGACCTGTGGTCGCGGTGGCTGGTCGCGATGCTCACTGCTAGGTTTTGCCATTTTCGTCGCGAGCAAGCCATCGCGACCTGTGGTCGCGGTGACTGGTCGCGGTACTCACTGCCAGATTTTGCGTTTTTCACCGCGAGCGAGCTATCGCGACCTGTGGTCGCGATGCTCTCTGGTCCAATTTTCACTTTTTAATTACATTTATACCCCCTCAAATAGTAAAATTTATTTTCACATATTTCACATATATATCAAAAATTCATTACCCAAAATCCGGGATGTTACAATCCATTTCTATGTCTAAGTATCTTAGGGCCGTTTCCGATAAACTAGTTTCACAATAAATTTCGCAATAGTTACTCAATAAACAATAATTATTCAATAAACATACAATTTATACAATACTCTTCAAGAAAAACAATCAATAGTTATACGAAAATCTAAATCTAGTATTTTTAACGAAATCGAAATATTCAAAAACACGATCAAAATGCGATCTATCATAAAATCATTCCAAAATCAACCATAGATATATCAATCATCGATTTTTCATATAAAATAAACAATTTTCATACGAAAATCGAAAACGAGAAATTTCAACGAAATCGAAAACGAAAACGAAAACAATAACGAAATACTTTTCGTAAAGATTCCGAAATCGAAAGTACACCAACCTGGATACCGTTTTTCGTTCGAGAAATCGCGGTTCTACGATTTCTTTTTCCTTCCCTTTCCTTTTCTCTTCTCTTTCCTCTTCACTTTCCTCTTCACTTTCTTCTTCTTCTTCTTCTTCTTCTTCTTCTTCTTCTTTCTCTTTCTCTTCTTTCTCTCTTCTTCTTTCTTTTCTTTCTTTCTTTCTCGCTCTTTCTCTCGGCCTCTCCTCTCTCTTTTCTGTGTTCTGTGTGTTTTCTGGCTTCTGCAAGAAGCTTCTTTTTTTTTTTATATTTTTCGGCTGCAGCGACCGTCGTCGCGACCTGTGGTCGCGCCACCAGGTCGCGGTACTCACTGGAGCGTTTGCACCGCCTTCATCGCGAGCACACCTCGCGGTACCTTAGTCGCGCTGGTGGTCGCGTTGCTCACTGCCAGATTTTGCCATTTTCATCGCAAGCAGTTCATCGCGAGCTGTGGTCGCGATGACTGGTCGCGATGCTTACTGCCAAAAATCTCATTTTCCACCGCGAGCAAGCCATCGCGACCTGTGGTCGCGGTGACCAGGTCGCGATGCTCTCTGCTTCATTTTTCCTTTTTCTTGCTTCATTTTTGGACCGTTCCATCTGGTCCACCTGGAAATCATAAAAATAAACATACTTTTAATTACATTTACACCCCTTCCAATCACAAAATTTATTTTCACATATATAAAATTAATTATCCAAAATCCGGGATGTTACAATTACTTATTCTAAGAACTGTTACCATTCCTCACCTTAATACTCACCTTGGATTTATCATACTTTTTATTAACTCTAATTTTCTCCTTTAAGTTAGTGAACTCAGATAGAAACCTTTTTTGCTTCAAATTCATACTCTTACCCTTCTGAGTAACACTTACCTCACAACCATCCTTTGCCAAATCATTCAAAATATCAATCTTAGACCCTCCAACTTTACCAGCATTACTCGAACTAGTCCCCATGTATTTAAACCCTACCTTATCCTTCTTCACCCCTCCACTATATTTATCCAGGATCTCAGCATCACTAGATTTCAATTTTAAAGTCCCAAAATCATCTATGTTCTCAAACCTACCATACTTACCTCCAAATCCAGCTCTGCCATACCCATTCCCCTAATAATTTCTACCTCCCCTATTGTGAGAAACAAACATCTAAAGGCCAAAAGATTTGTTGCTCACCTCTTATTAAGAAGGGGGATTAATCCTAGTCTCCATCCAAAACCCTCATTCTGATTAACTTGAAGTCCTTCACGCCAGCTCTTTCTACCATGGCCAATCCTCTCACAACTGAAATAAATTAGCCCAATGCTTTCATATTCCACCCTCACTCTTCGATCATCTATCAACAGAGTTCCACGAAGAGGTTGAGACACATCAATCTCTACACAAATACTAGCAAATCTGCCTCTGGCCTGAGATTCTGTAATGAGATCCACTCTACACATGGACGCCAACATGCCACTAATGTTCCATAAGAGGTCCACCTTCATCCACTCCACTGGGAGTCTAGACAACCTGACCCAGACATGTATTTTCTCAATGTCTTGCTCTCTTGAGACGAAATTAGGCCTCCACCTCTGAGCCACTAGGTACTGGTTCGCAATTGCCTAGGGCCCCTAGTAGGAACAGCCTCCAAATTTTTTTGAACCGGAAACGAGCAACAAAAAACCTCTCATGTAAATCAATGAGCTATCATTGTCCAATAAGAGACCATTTTTGCTTGAGCTTAGTTAACATGAAGTTGAACGTGTGAGGACGCCTCATGTTCTTCAGAATAAGAGCGTTCTTCTATGGCCTATGTAACTGTTTCTTCAAGTCTTCAGACAATCTCATAGTTGGACCATCAAGACCTTCAGAAATAAAGACATCCCCTTGGTTTATCCTCAATCGCTCTTTAGCTGTACCAAACACTTTTCAGTATTTGGGATCAGCCATATTCAACATAGTAGATTTAAAGCTCGCAGTGGTGGGTTTTCTTCTCTCCTCTCCCTCAGCTTCTGATCTAGCTATCTTCGAGCTCATCGAACACTCAGGAAGTTTCACCGTCTCCTCCACCATGCTCTCCTCCACAAGTTAAGCTGACTAAGTAAAAATCTCATCTGTTTCCATCACAGAACAGTAAAAAAAAAAAAAAGCTAGAAATGCGTTGGAAAAATCGCCCCAAACCAGATCCACGCGCTAGACACATTCAAATTTTCCCATATTTTATGAGTTTACAAATGACCTCTTTACTGATGACGAAAGTTAGATTTAACCATTGATTTTGAAAAATGAACCATTGAATTTGAAAAATGTTTGAAATGTCTAAAATACATCTGAGGTCAATTTAAAACTTTTAAAAAATAAAAATAAATTAAAAAAAGATAAGTGGATCTCTAACGTCCATCAAATGAAAAATATATGGGATCTCCACCCTCATATAGATCAAATCTCCATTAATGTATAGACATTTTCAATTTACATATCTATCATCGATTTAGATCTCGTGATAGAGATTGCGACAAAGAAGAGATCTTCATCGATAGATATGAGATGGAGATCCCATATATAAATATATAAAACTTTTTAAAAAAATTCCTTGTGGAGATCCATCTATTTATTTTTTATTTTTTTAATATTTTAATATTTTATCTTTGCTATACATCTACAATGGATGGTAAAGATTCAGAATTATATTTTATGTTTTTTATTATTAACATTTGAAAACTCTTTAATTTAAAAGAAATAACAAATGGATGAAAAGATGACAAATACTCTTTTATCAGTTAATTTTAACTTTTGTTGATCAACGGTAAGGGGATCCTTTATCCATTAACCCAAAAGTTATACAAGGATGATGATTTCACTCGCGAATCCACGATCCCACGGGTTTCCACCTGCAATGAGTGGGTGTGGATTTTACTAATCCGGCTTGTGGGCGGGTTTGGATGTAAAATTGAAACCCAATACGAGTTTTGGATTCGAGTTTAAAAAAAATCTACATCTGAACCCGTATAAATTTAAAAAAATAGATAATAATTTTTAATTTTTATGAATTTATAGTAAACTTCGAGACTACTATAAATATTTTTAGTTTTTTATTTTGTTTATATGAATATGGTATAATTTGATATTTAAAGATGATTTAATACTAGTGAATTTGTATTTGTATTTGTATTTTTTTAAATAATATTTTTTATTTTACAGATTTGGACCTATGATTGCAAACCCGAACCTACGAACTCGTAAAATTATGCGGGTTAGCGGACTGGTGCGGGTTTGAGTCAAACCCGCAGGTGCAAACTCGCACCTGAACTCGTATAATTTTGCATGTTTACAGGTGAATTTAGATTCTAAAAAATAATACGAGTTTGGGTTTGAATTTGGCCAAACTCGCTCGAACTCAACCTGCTGCCGTCCTAGTCTTCCTACACTTAGCAATTTAATAAATAAAGGTAGAATTCAAACCCCTATTATAGAAGTGAAGAGGGAAGTGTTCAACTACTTTACTATTAGTAGATGTGCAATGAAAATTAATAATTGAGGCTGCCATATCGTACGCACGGGAATTAAGATACCCATATTACCCATGATGAAAAGAAGAAAATTACTATTAAACCTTTAAGATATTTAAAAATAATAATAAAATTTTAATATAATAACAAATCTAAAATAATAATAATAAAAAAAAAAAAGATCCAACGGCACATTCAATTTCATCATCACTAATTACCATCCATCTCCCACACATTCAATTTCATCATCACCAATTCATCATCTATCTGCATCATTCTTCAACTTCATGAATATAATTACCCACCACCACACAACATCAAAACTCTAACCCCCACAACCACCACGCAAACACTAAACCTAACCAACACTGGTGGAGGAGATTCCGCGTCAATCTCCTCCATTGGGAGGGGATCCGACAGGTATTCTCATGAAAGAAAGAAAAAAAAAAAAGGAACTCATGAATTCTCTTGCTATATTTTGATAATTGCTTTATTTGTTTATTTATTTAAAAAAAAAAATCATGATCATTAGCTTTTAAGCACTCTTGAGCAATTACAATTAATTCGAAATTTAGAATAGGGGCACGTGACTCGAACTTACGATATCTGAGTATAAGTATAAGGAGTAAGTCACTAGACCAAACTCATCTTATTAGCTTCTCGGCACTTGATGATACAACTTTTGTTGATATACATGAGAGCATTACATCATAATTGCTTCTTCCTCACACAAATAGTTACTTTTTAAAGCAAATTACTTGTTTACCCTCATTTCATTTCTCTAATTACCAAACTGACAATAAAAGTTAACAACCAAATTATCATTTTAACGAGCTTATAATATAGTGGGGTAAAATGACGAATCCTAAAACGTCAGGTATAATGGAACACCGATTTGTCAAAACCACGGGAAAATAAAAATTGAACTTTAAAGTAGTAATATCTTATCTAACCAGAAGGATTTGTACCATTTTTAATTTTATTTTTAAGATATAGAGTTTGATAATTATGGGCAATTATTACAAAAGTTTTTGATTTTTTTATTAATTTAAAGTAGTTTGTAACTTTTTTATTTTTTTTATTTTTGACTAAATTGGTTCTCTCACGGTGTATATATATATATAAAATACTAAGGTTTAATATAGATGAACTAAGTGTGAATATAAGATATAATTATGATAATTATTATATAAATAGGTGGGCTACTACTAATCATGATAGCCACTATACAAATATATATAGGCTGCTAGTAATAATGTATATGAACTGTTGAACATGAATAGCATCAGAGGATTGATTATTAATATGTTAGCCTCTGAAATTGTAAAATTCATATAGAGATAAGAGTTGTATAGAACAATCATTTTTATACATCATTTGTAATATTGCTTTCCTTAATATCAAAGTTTATTTAATTCTCTTTAGTGAAAGTTATTAAAAATAGCTTAAATAGTATGTGAAAAATTGTTTTTAACTACTTTTAAAATTAATAGTCATTTCAATAATTTAATATCATAAACAACCCTCAACACACTTAAAAACCACCCCTGATTAGATAATTAAAAAAAAACCCGAGTAATGGCAAAATTATAAAATAGTTCATCGTAAATTACATTAACAGCCCTAATTATAATAAAACCGTCTTCAATTGTAACTATTTTTTTTTATCTTTCTTCAAAACCCTAATTAAAAACTCCTTATTATTTAATTCTTTTCTTTTTATATTTTCAAACCACAAAAAAAAATCAAAACTTATTATTAAATGTTGGATGGTCGCTTGACAAATTTTCTCATTCTCAATTCCTTTCTGTTAGCCAAATAAGGTATGGAAAAAAATATTAATTTTATGGATTATTTAGTTTTTTATTTAAAATATTTTTTTATGTTATTATTTTGTCCAATGTGTTTAATTGATTTGAGTTGTATATGGTTTTGATTTGTGGTTAAAAGGATTTGGGTGATATTGGGTTTTTTATTTGTGAATTGTTAATGGTTAAAATCTGGTCAGTAAAATGTTTATTAGTGAAATGGTAGTTAGTGAAATGTTTATTAGTGAAATGATTTTCGATGAAATGTTAGTTAGTGAAATATTTTTCAGTGAAATATTTGTTAGTGAAATATTTGTCAGTGAAATGTTTATCAGTAAAATATTAGTTAATGAAATGTTTTTCAGTGAAATGTTGTAGTTAAATATTTATTAGTGAAATGTGTGTTAGTGAAATATTGTTTAGTAAAATGTTATTAAGTGAAATGTTGGTTAAGGAAATATTTTTCAGTGAAATGTTTGCAGTGTAACCTTATTAGTGATTATATATATATATATATATATATATATATATATATATATAGTGAAATATTATTAGAATCTAAACATTTGTCACTTATTTCAGGAAATGAATGACCATAGGCTTATACTCAAATGTAATTGACATATATACACCACCTATTAATCCAGTTCCCCATTCATCTC
This sequence comes from Xanthoceras sorbifolium, assembly GCA_003430845.1. Classification (NCBI taxonomy): domain Eukaryota; kingdom Viridiplantae; phylum Streptophyta; class Magnoliopsida; order Sapindales; family Sapindaceae; genus Xanthoceras; species Xanthoceras sorbifolium. Next base: position 36,688,313 of record CM010608.1, read on the forward strand.
TATGGGATGTATTTACAGAGGTGAGCAGTCAGCTAGTACTACCATCAATATAGAAAAGGCAATTGGGAAGGCCTATATAGTCCAGGATACCTTCGAGTGGTGAGATCTAACGGTTGAACAAATGCACAAAATGTGGTGGAACAGGATACAATTATTTGGGTTGTCTAAACCCACGTCAAAAAACTACAGTTGCTGAGCCTACTACTTCTATAAGTCAAGAAGTTCAGGTACGTCAACAGAGAAAATGTGGTGCATGTAAGCAGTTAGGACATAACCGCTTGATATGCCTGTTTGTTGACCACAATCAAACCACTGACAAGACGAATACTGGTACATGTGGAAGTGGAGAATAGATTGATGTGGACTTTAATTGAATTTCAAACTTGTTCTAAATTTAAGTTATTGGATAGATATTATTAATTTAATACAACTTGTTACGAATTTAATCTGACTCTTTATTAAGTTTATATAATCTCAAACTTCACTATTTATTTTTGTTTCAAATTTATCAACTTCTGAATTTTGTTTTCATTGCAGCAAAATGTTGCAAACTATAGCAAACTCAAGTCAATCTTAGTGAGACATCTCATGTGACGTGAGGTGAAGGAGACACAAGATCTTCTGGCAATATCCTACAAGCCAAAGCTAGTACAGTCTCATTCATTACAGCTTTTTTGAATAAATTGTTACTCTAAAGTCTAAATGAATCATTTGCACACAAAAACTCCTACATAAAAAAAAAAAAGAAGACATTTTTGAACAAATATGATGGTCTTATACACTAGATTTGTTGAATTGTTGGGATTACTAAATTTAACAATATCACTTTGAAGTTCGATACTGGTAACTACCAAAATATACTCTGTAAATGAACAAGGACATAAAATCCATAGATTCAGACCAACTTTAATAAGGACTATTGAGATTCTCATATGATGAGTGCATGTGTTCAGTGTTGGCAACAACAGAAGTCATAGGAAAATTTCTCTAGAATTCATCATTAGATGTATGAACTATCAAGCTATAACATTATATTAATTATAAAAAAAAAATACATATAATTGCTTTAAATGCTGCAGATTAGGGATGAATGTTGTCTATTTGGCTCTTGTTCATGGAGATACGAAGATGGTAAACAACGACAAGTAGCCAAGGACATGAGCAATGCCTTTTCTATGTAACACCCCCTGACCCGACCCGACTGGATCGATCCAGGGAGCGTTACCGGGTTTTCAAAACTTTCTAAATTCTCGTTTCTCATATCAAACCATTTAAAAATCATATCATTTTGTAATTCAAAAATATTTTTCTAGTGAGCCCATCGAAATACACATTTAAAAAAATTTCGGTAGAGTTCCCTCTGTTTTTCTGATTTCCCAAAACCTGTTTTCCACAAAACTCTAATCAAATCAAATTCACAACAACACTTCAAATATCATTTTCAATCAAATGCGCACTCTGCCGTTTAGTACGACTTTCCAACAGATTAAAATAAAATAATTCATAATTCAATATTTATAAACAATCTACAAATGAAAAACAGAAATCATAAGATTATTTACAAAACACATATATAAATTCTTCAAAATTTACGGACTTCTGTATATGCACGCTACAGAATATATATACAAAAATATATTACTACCCAAGTCAATGTAGTGACTCTGAATTCCAAGCTGCAGGTACCTCCTCTCTATTCCTTATCTGCCTCGGTATCCCTGTGACCTACGCGCGATAAAAACCGACGTGCTAAGCATATAGCTTAGTGGGTGTACACTAAACTCATTTATAAAAATCATAATATAATTGACATATTCTAAATCTCAATGTAATTAAATAAAACCATACCATATTCAATTCGATTAGGAATTTGAAACATATGAAATCAATGTAATAAAAACAACTAAATCAATTTAATAATTCATACTAAATGAAATTCTCACTGTATTTTACAATCAATTTCACTTACTAAAATACACGTATAAATAAAATCAATTTCTAACTTCACTTATATACATATTACTCAATCCACTTCAAATTTGGCCCTCTGGAATACTCAACATAAACTAAGACTGAAATATGGGTCGTTCGACCACATTGACTGTCTGTCGAACATAACTCTCACCATAGGACGAATCCTAAGAGTGGTACGTATCTCCCTACTCTAGAACCGAGTGGTCGGAACCTAGAGAGGTACATAGCTCCCTATCCCAGGAACGAATCCTTAGGAAGGTAAGTGTCTCCCTACCCCAGGACGAATCCGTGAGGAGGTACGTGTCTCCCTACCCCTGGACGAATCCGTGAGGAGGTACGTGTCTCCCTACCCCTGGACGAATCCATGAGGAGGTACATGATAAGTCATCAATAGCAATATCAATGTCGGTGCAGTACTGCTCACTGAACCCAGCTGGTATACCAACCTCCTATATCCGTATATATGTCCAAGTATCCTAGGGCCATTAAATTTGATTAAATTCAAATCAGTAAACACATTAACAAAATTCAAACTTATTTCACAAATTAATATTTCACAAATTATAAAATCATCGCATACAATATATATAAATCTATATAAAGATATAGAGTCAAAATCAATTTATATATATATATATAGATAAATCTATATTTAGAATCACTTTTGCATAAACTATATATATATATATATATATATATTCAGAATCACAATATATCATCAATAATTAAAAATAATATAAACGATTCTGAATTAAATTTCTGAAAAATCTGAAAAATACGAAAATTAGTGTACACCGAACCTGGATAATTTCCTAACACTTTTCTTTTCCTTTTCTTTTTCTTCTTCCTTCCTCCTCCTTCTTCTTCTTCTCTTCTTCTTCTTTTCTTTTCTCTTCTTTCTCTCTCCTCTTCTCTCTTCTTTCTTCTTTCTTCTCTCACGCGAACTCTTCTCTTTCTTTCTCTTCCAAGTCTGTCTCTGCTTGTTTCTATTCTTTGTTTTAGAGAATACATTTGGTGTGCTGTGCCAATCAAAATATTTCTCTTTCTTTTTTTTTAATAGATTTTCTTTGTGTGTAAACACTCACACACATACTCACATACATATATAAATATCTTCTTAATTACTATTTGCTCCCTTGAACTTCTTAAAATTCTACAATGGCACAAATTTATTCTTAATCACATTCTGTCTCCATAATTATTCCAAAAATATTCCACATCTATCCAATTACCAAATTGACTTCACCAATATTCAATTAGACTCGTTATTCTCCAAATGCACTATAAAAAGAATATACTTTTCATAATTCGAAAAATTAGGGGTGTTACAATTCTTCCCCTCTTAAGAAATTTCGTCATCAAAATTTACCTCAGTCGAATAGTTGTGGATATTGTTGTCTCATGATTTCTTCACTTTCCCAGGTAGCTTCTTCTACATTGTGATTTCTCCAGAGAACTTTCACCAGTGGAATTCTTTTATTTCGTAATTCTTTCATCTCCCGATCAAGAATCTGCACTGGTTCCTCCTCATATGTCAGGTCTGGTCGGATTTCAATACTTTCGGCCTGAACTCTGTGGGAAGGATCAGATCTGTATCTCCTCAGCATAGACACATGGAAAACATTATGAATCTTTTCTAATTCTGGAGGTAAAGCTAGTCTGTAGGCTACTGGTCCCACACGTTCAATGATTTCGTATGGCCCAATAAACCTAGGACTCAACTTACCTTTTCTGCCAAATCTAAGCACTTTCTTCCACGGAGATACTTTCAGGAACATTCTCTCACCGACTTCATATTCTATCTCTTTCCTTTTCAAATCTGCATATGATTTCTGTCGGTCAGAAGTAACTTTCAATCTATCCTTGATAAGCTTCACCTTCTCCTCAGTTTGTCGAATCAAGTCTGGGCCTACTAACCCGTCCTCTCCTAACTCTGTCCAGCATACTGGAGTCATACATTTTCTTCCATACAGTGCCTCGTACGGTACCATAGCTATGCTCGTCTGGTAACTGTTGTTGTAGGCGAATTCAATCAATGGGAGATGATCCGCCCAACTCCTTTCAAAATCAATTACACAACTCCTGAGCATATCTTCAAGTACCTGAATTACCCTTTCTGATTGTCCGTCTGTCTGCGGATGAAAGGCTGTACCCAAGGCTTCTTGAAACTTCTTCCAAAATTTGGATGTAAACCTCGGATCTCTATCTGATATTATGGATGCAGGCACTCCATGCAATCTGACTATCTCTTTGATATACAATTCTGCCAGTCGATCCAGGGAATAGTCAGTTCTGACAGGTAGAAAGTGTGCTGACTTCGTCAATCGGTCCACTATAACCCATACTGCATCGTGTTTACTCCGGGTGAGTGGCAATCCGGTGACAAAGTCCATTGTAATGCGGTCCCACTTCCATTCAGGTATTGCTATTGGCTGTAACAATCCTGATGGAACCTGGTGTTCAGCTTTCACCTGTTGACAGGTCATGCATCTATTCACAAATTCTACCACATCTTTCTTCATACCAGACCACCAATACTAAGTTTTCAAGTCTCTATACATTTTTGTACCACCTGGGTGCATCACATACGAACTACTGTGTGCCTCTGTCAGGATCATCTTTCTCAATTCTTCATCATCTGGAATACACATCCTGTTTCTGAAACACACAATACCATCAGTTCTGATTGAAAAGTCCAGATGCTTTCCTTCTGGAATCTGTCCACATATCATCTGGATTCTAGCATCCTGTTTCTGTTTGTTTGCAATCTGCTGAATCAGACTGAGTCTATATATCAATTCAGCCACCAATGCATTATCTAGATTCAGCTGCAATTGCACATTCATAGCCTTCAAAACAAACAGTGCTTTTTTGCTCAGAGCATCTGCTACCACATACGCCTTTCCTGGATGGTAGTCGATTACACAATCATAGTCTTTAATCAACTCCATCTACCGTCTCTGTCTCAAATTTAGCTCTCTCTGGGTAGGCAGATATTTCAGACTCTTGTGATCCGTGTAGATATAACATTTCTCACCATACAAGTAATGCCTCCAGATTTTCAAAGCGAATACGATGGCTGCAAGTTCCAGATCATGTATCGGATAGTTCTGCTCATGCGTTTTCAACTGTCTGGACGCATATGCAACCACCTTGCCTTCCTGCATCAATACACAGCCTAAACCCTGATGTAAGGCATCACTATAGATCACAAAGTCTTTACCTGAAACAGGCTGAATCAGGACTGGAGCCTCAACTAGCATCGCCTTCAATCGGTCAAAAGCTGCCTGGCATCTGTCAGTCCATTCAAATCTGACATTCTTATGCAGTAGCTTGGTCAACGGACTTGCTATGGAGGAGAATCCCTTCACAAACCGTCGATAATAACCTGCCAAGTCTAAGAAACTTCTGACTTCTGTAACATTTCTGGGAGGCTTCCATTCCACTATTACTTCAATCTTTTTAGGATCCGCCTTAATACCCTCTGCTGACACAATGTGACCCAGAAATGCTATCTCAGGTAACCAAAATTCACATTTGCTCAGTTTACCATACAGTTGCTTCTCCCTCAGAATCTGTAGTACTACTCTGAGGTGCCTGTCATGGTCCTCTACCGTCTGTGAATACACCAGGATATCATCGATAAATACCACCACAAATTGATCCAAGTATGGTCGGAATACCCGGTTCATCAAGGCCATAAAGGCTGCAGGTGCATTAGTCAGCCCAAATGGCATCACTACAAATTCATAGTGTCCATACCTGGTTCTGAATGCAGTTTTCGGAATATCTGAATCTTTTATCCTCAACTGATGTAACCTGATCTAGCTCCAAGGGGATACACTGGGTCTAATGAAGCTCTTATCCAGCAATTCTTGTAACTGTATCTTCAGTTCTTTTAGTTCTGCTGGTGTCATTCTGTAGGGAGCTATCGATACTGGAGACGTACCTGGTACCACATCAATTACAAACTCCACTTCTCTCTGAGGTGGCAAACCAGGAAGCTTCTCTGAAAACACATCTGTAAAGTCACACACAGTGGGTATCTTCTGAATTTCAGAATTAACCTTTCTGAAATCAACCACCTGTACCAAATACGCTTCACACCCTTTTCTGATCAGTTTACAGGCTGCAGTGGCTGAAATAACATTGGAGAGAAAATCTCTTCGTTCACCCACTATAGTGATTTCTGCACCATCTGCTGTTCTGAGGGTCACTGGTTTCAGTTCACAGTCAATCACCACTTTATGCCGAGTTAACCAATCCATGCCTAGGATCACATCAAACTCATGGAATGGCAACTCCATCAAATCTCCTGGGAATTCACATTCCTGTATCCGAATCGGACAATTTCTGTACACACGGTTCACAACTACACTTTGACCTATCGGATTACTAACTAACACATCATATTCAGTAAGTTCAGTTTCCATATTTCGGTGTTTCAGCATGGCATCACATATATATGAATGAGTGGAACCTGGATCTATCAATGCAATAGCTGTAACACCCCCTGACCCAACCCGGCTGGATCGACCCAGGGAGCGCTACTCGGGTTTTCAAAACTTTCTCAATTCATTTTATAATTTCTAAAATCACTGTGAGCCCATCAAATCAATTTTTCAAACCATTGGAAAACCATCTAGTTTATAAGTTTTAAAACCATTTCCGAGTGAGCCCATCGCAATAAACGTTTTATAAAAATTCGGTAGAGTTCCGTTTGTTTTTCGGATTTCCCAAAACCTGTTTTTCCACAACTCAAATCAAATACAAATTCAATAACACTTCAAATATCATTTTTAATCAATTGCGCACTCTGCCGTTTAGTGCGACTTTCCAACAACAGTTTATAAAATAAAACGATTCAAAAGTCAATATTTACAAACATTCTAAAAATAAAAAATAAAAACAGAAATCATAAACCAATTTAATTACAAAACAGAATTTTACAAAACGTTTACAAATCTCTGTATATACATGCATATCAATCACAATACACGTCAACATAAATATCTACCCCTGCAATGCAACTCTACTCCTCTGTCTGCAGGAACCTCCTCTTCAGTCTTTTGCCTCTTCAGTATCCCTGGTATCTACGCGTTAGAAACAAAACTAACGCGCTAAGCATATAGCTTAGTGGGTGATCACTAAACTCAATTATGAAAAATCATAAATAACCTTTAATAAGAAACAAATCACAATATATATATATATATATATATATATATATATATATATACATATATATATATATTTCAATTCTAATCATTTACAAATCAATCTAACTTCAAAATCAAACCATAAAGCAGTTATAATCACATTAACCTCAAGAATAAAATCAACATGTAAAATCAATGAATAAAGTTACTCAATTCACTTTTTAATTCACTTCAAATCTGGCCCGCTAGAATACTCAACATACTAGGACTGGAATATGGGTCGAACTCTCACCCTAGGACGAATCCTAAGAGTGGTACGTATCTCCCTACTCTAGGACCGAGGGTACGGAACCTAGAGAGGTACATAACTCCCTATCCCAGGAACGAATCCTTAGAAAGGTACGTGTCTCCCAACCTCAGGACGAATCCGTGAGGAGGTACGTGTCTCCCTGCCCCTGGACGAATCCATGAGGAGGTACATAATAATCATCAATAGCATATCAATATCGGTGCAGTACTGCTCACTGAACCCAGCTGGTATACCAACCTCCTATATCCATTTCTATGTCTAAGTATCCTAGGGCCGTTACGATAAACTTTTTTCAATATTCACTATATTTACAATCAACGGAAACATTCGAGTTCAATAACATAAATTTTTCATGGGAAAATCAACATTATTTATACAATAATCGAAAACAAAAAGTTTCCACGAAATCGAAGTAATGAAAATACGATCAACAATAAAATCATTCAACGAAAATAAAATCAACACATGAGAATGAAAATCTTCGAATAAATCTCAGATTCAAACTAAAAATACTTAATGCTTTTTGTAAAGAGTTCGAAAACGGAGGTACACCAACCTGGATACCGTTTTTCTTTCGACAAATCGCGTTTCTACGATTTTCTTTTCCTTTTCCTTTCCCTTTCTCTTTCACCTTTTCTTTCCTTCTTCTTCTCTTCTTCCTCTTCTTCTTCTTTCTTCTTCTTTCTTCTTTCTTTCTTTCTCTCGGTCTCTCCTCTCTCTTCTCTCTGTTCTGTGTTTTCTGTGGCTTCTGCGAGAAGCTAATTTTTTTTTTTTTATATATATTTCGGTCGTCGCGACCTGTGATCGCCCCACCAGGTCGCGGTACTCACTGGAGCGTTTCCACCGCTTTCATCGCGAGCACACCTCGCGGTACTATGGTCACGCTGGTGGTCGCGTTGCTCACTACCAGAATTTGACATTTTCATCGCGAGCAGTTCATCGCGATCTGTGGTCGCGGTGACTGGTCGCGATGCTCACTGCCAAAAATCACATTTTTCACCGCGAACAGGTCATCGCGATCTGTGGTCGCGGTGACCAGGTCGCGATGCTCACTGCCTCGGTTTTCAATTTTTCTTGCATCATTTTTGGACCGTTCCATCTAGTCCACCTGGAAATCATAAAAATAAACATACTTTTAATTATATTTACACCCCCTCCAATCACAAAATTTATATTCACATATATAAAATTAATTATCCGAAATCCGGGATGTTACAATAGCTGTAGTATCAAAAATAGAAATAATACCAGCTATCACGTCAGGCGCATCCTTGTCTTCCTGAGCTCTAACACCATAAACTCGTGCAGGAGCTCGACTATCGGGTCTTGCCACTGACTCTGACACTCCTCTGTGGCTACCACCTTCAGGCACTGCCTGACTAGGCCTCCTACCTCTAGAAGTAGTAAGGGCTGGTCTCTCTGGCTGCGGAGATCTAATCTGTGGGCAATCCCTCAAGAAATGGTCATGAGATCCACATCTCAGGCAGGCTCCTGTAAGCTTCCAGCATTCACCAAGATGTTTTCTTCCACAATGTTCACACAAGGCAGGCGCTGGTCCCCTAACTGTACTCCTAGGGGTACTGGCCACGGAAGTTGCAGACTGACCAGGCCGAGCTGTGGGTACAGGCCTCTGTGACTGCACTGGACCACTAGGCTGCGGTCCTTTAAATTTCTTACTCTGGGGCTGATATGAGCTGGATGGCCCTGCCCCTCTTCTTTGCTGCCCTCTGTCTCTTCTGTCCTGCTCTTCCTTCTTAATTCTTTCTACATTCAGAGCTGCCGAGACAAGTCTGGTAAAATCTTCGAATTCAAAGGCAGCAACCTGTAACATTTCTCAAATAATCAACATTCTATTCATAGATTCACAATTCAGTAAGTAGAAATTAGGAATATCACACAACCTGTAGGCGGATATAATCATTCAGTCCATCTTTAAACCTCCTACATTTATCCGCCTCTGTCGCCACCATATCTCGTGCATATTTACTCAACCTGACAAATTCTCTCTCATATTCGGTCACTGTCATCTGCCTTTGCTTCAGATTATCCAAATAGATGCGACCAATATATTTTCTCCGGAACTCCTTCTGAAAGAAATCCCACGTTCTATCCTCTGGTCGCACTGTCTGTATAATGGAGGTCCACCATTGATAGGCATCCTCCTGCAATAAGGATACTGCACACTCCAGTCTCTCTTCAGATGTGCAGTGCATCTGCTCTAATATTCTGTCAGTCCTCTCAAACCAGTACTCTGCTGCAGATGCATCCTCATCCTTTCTGCCATGAAAATCCGTGGGTCTGTATTTAGCCAGTCGCTCTATGGCTGATCTTCGTGGCGCTGCTCTAGCCACATTCTGAAAGAACTTAGCCATCTGCTGCATAAATGCTGGCTGTACAGGATCCGCCACTCTCGGACTTACTGATTCCCTGTATGCTCCCCCAGCCACGCTGGCGGGACTCTCAGGTCTATCACCGCTTCCTTCCATTTCTTTTATCCTATATCAGACAGAAGAGAGGTCTGCAGATTAGAGTCACACATTCTTATGGGTATCTTTATACATTGCATGCATATACAGACTCTTTGGTCCAGAAACGCCTAAACCGAGCTCTGATACCACTTAAATGTAACACCCCCTGACCTGACCCGACCCGACTGGATCGACCCAGGGAGCGTTACCGGGTTTTCAAAACTTTCTAAATTCTCGTTTCTCATATCAAACCATTTAAAAATCATATCATTTTGTAATTCAAAAATATTTTTCTAGTGAGCCCATCGAAATACACATTTAAAAAAATTTCGGCAGAGTTCCCTCTGTTTTTCTGATTTCCCAAAACCTGTTTTCCACAAAACTCTAATCAAATCAAATTCACAACAACACTTCAAATATCATTTTCAATCAAATGCGCACTCTGCCGTTTAGTACGACTTTCCAACATATTAAAATAAAATAATTCATAATTCAATATTTATAAACAATCTACAAATGAAAAACAGAAATCATAAGATTATTTACAAAACACATATATAAACTCTTCAAAATTTACGGACTTCTTTATATGCACGCTACAGAATATATATACAAAAATATATTACTACCCAAGTCAATGTAGTGACTCTGAATTCCAAGCTGCAGGTACCTCCTCTCTATTCCTTATCTGCCTCGGTATCCCTGTGACTTACGCGCGATAAAAACCGACGCGCTAAGCATATAGCTTAGTGGGTGTACACTAAACTCATTTATAAAAATCATAATATAATTGACATATTCTAAATCTCAATGTAATTAAATAAAACCATACCATATTCAATTCGATTAGGAATTTGAAACATATGAAATCAATGTAATAAAAACAACTAAATCAATTTAATAATTCGTACTAAATGAAATTCTCACTGTATTTTACAATCAATTTCACTTACTAAAATACACGTATAAATAAAATCAATTTCTAACTTCACTTATATACATATTACTCAATCCACTTCAAATCTGGCCCTCTGGAATACTCAACATAAACTAGGACTGGAATAAGGGTCGTTCGACCACAGTGACTGTCTGTCGAACATAACTCCCACCCTAGGACGAATCCTAAGAGTGGTACGTATCTCCCTACTCTAGAACCGAGTGGTCGGAACCTAGAGAGGTACATAGCTCCCTATCCCAGGAATGAATCCTTAGGAAGGTAAGTGTCTCCCTACCCCAGGACGAATCCGTGAGGAGGTACGTGTCTCCCTACCCCTGGACGAATCCATGAGGAGGTACATGATAAGTCATCAATAGCAATATCAATGTCGGTGCAGTACTGCTCACTGAACCCAGCTGGTATACCAACCTTCTATATCCGTATATATGTCCAAGTATCCTAGGGCCATTAAATTTGATTAAATTCAAATCAATAAACACATTGACAAAATTCAAACTTATTTCACAAATTAATATTTCACAAATTATAAAATCATCACATACAATATATATAAATCTATATAAAGATATAGAGTCAAAATCAATTTATATATATATATATATATATATAGTTTATGCTAAAGTGATTCTAAATATAGTTTATGCTAAAGTGATTCTAAATATAGATTTATCTATATATATATATATTCAGAATCACAATATATCATCAATAATTAAAAATAATATAAACGATTCTGAATTAAATTTCTGAAAAATCTGAAAAATACGAAAATTAGTGTACACCGAACCTGAATAATTTCCTAACACTTTTCTTTTCCTTTTCTTTTTCCTCTTCCTTCCTCCTTCTTCTTCTTCTTCTTCTTCTTCTCTTCTTCTTCTTTTCTTTTCTCTTCTTTCTCTCTCCTCTTCTCTCTTCTCTCTTCTTTCTTCTCTCACGCGAACTCTTCTCTTTCTTTCTCTGCCAAGTCTGTCTCTGCTTGTTTCTATTCTTTGTTTTAGAGAATACATTTGGTGTGCTGTGCCAATCAAAATATTTCTCTTTTTTTTTTTTTTTTTTTTAATAGATTTTCTTTGTGTGTAAACACTCACACACATACTCACATACATATATAAATATCTTCCTAATTACCATTTGCTCCCTTGAACTTCTTAAAATTCTACAATGGCACAAATTTATTCTTAATCACATTCTATCTCCATAATTATTCCAAAAATATTCCACATCTATCCAATTACCAATTTGACTTTACCAATATTCAATTAGACCCGTTATTCTCCAAATGCACTATAAAAAGAATATACTTTTCATAATTCGAAAAATTAGGGACGTTACATTCTACATCTTTTTTTCGGACATCTTCTGATCAAAGAGATTGCATACTCAAAGAACACTGCATCATAAGGCAATATAATAGGTCCATTACTTGGCAATCCAAACTCATCTTTCCGCAACATCAGTTAAAGCCAAAGCTAGTGCAGTCTCATTCATTAAGTTCACAATATACTAAAAATCGAGAACCATGAATAAACATAAAGCGGAACCAGAAGGTATTTCATTAACCAATGAGCTTTTATGACTTTCCTCCAGAGATAAATAGGGATAGTGCTGATTGTGAACAAGAAGATAGGGATGAGCTATGCTGCATCAGGCCATTCACCGTATGATTAAACATTAACAAAAGTTCCAGATATACACGAATTTGCATTGCATCATTACATTAAAACTTTGAACATCAAAACTATTCCAAACACTTGATTATAAAATAGTCAGGAAAATAAGAAAAAGATAAGATAAGTTCAAAGTTGGAAATGCTAAATCACATGAATAGTAGGCCTTGGGACTAAATCTCATTGGTAAAAATCAGCCATTGGGAAGTAGTTATCAAAATAATTTGAACATGTCATTGCCCTCAACATCATAAATGACTTCACTTTATTACTCAGACGCAAATATTATTGTATGAACAGTTGTGTTAGGTCGAGTATTTTCTAGGTTGGCTAATTCCGTGCAAAACACTCTTTGGTTGTAATTGTGTTTAGGAGCTTTCGTTGAAGACATCAAGATCATCGATTCATTTGGTAAGTTGCTCTCAATCTCACAAAGGTTTTTAGGATCTCACACACTCACAACATATCATTCATTATGTTTCTAGGCATCTCATTCATCATTGACATGGTCTATGGTGCATAGTTCATTGTATTGTATTCATATGTTATGTTCTACAGATGCATCCTATAGATGGTCCCATATCTCCACCTTCCTATCCGAATTTCAAAGTGTATTCTTCATGAAAGTTGTTGGCTTATGTGTGTACTTAATTTTGTAATTTTTTCAGAATTTTCTAGGCGGCACTTCGCTAGATATTAGATAGAAACGGGACATAGGTCAGTGCTGGAAAAACAGGGGAGACAGTTTTTATGTGTCATGTATGTGGTCCAATATGGCACCCTTACTGTCCGAATTTTAAATGGTGTTCTTCATGAAAGTTGTTCATATATGTGTCTACTTTCTTCAGTTATTTTTTCAGAATTTTCTGGGTGGCGTTTCTCTAGATATTAGCTTGAAACCGAACATAGGTCAGTGTAGAAAACTGCACCCGACCCAACATGTGCGTCCGACCCGTTTTGTGTGGCAACCCGACCCGTGGCTCTTCCTATATAAATGCCACTTCGTCTTTTTCATCCAAAATCCAAAAAAAAAAAAAGAACCCTAGCAGCTCCCTCTCTTCATACTCTCTCAACTCTAAGCTCTCAAAACTCACCCAATCTATCTTGTATGTCCATGGAATCAAATTAGAGACTTGTGGTAAGTTTGTTTCTTGTTTGTTCAAGTTGTTTTATGATTCATTTCATTTGAATCTCTTTGTTGTTCTTGAATGAGAGTTAATGGAGTTTTATAGATATTAATTGAATGAAAGCTTGTGGGTTTTGTGTTTAATGCATGATAAGGCATTTAGGAAGTTAAATTAGTACCTAGATAACTTGATGTTGTGATTTAGAATGCATTTATCTTGCTTGAATGAATTAAGCATCTATCTCACATGTGTTTAGTGGATTAGTACTAATCTAGGTTGGATCAAGAGTGTTAGTTGTTGTTATAATAATTTACTTGTTGTTAAAATCACATTCATATAAACATGTTGGCTGCCTTGTAGAGTTCATGCATTGAATATGTTTGTTTCATGACTTGAAAGTGTTGAATTTGTTGCAAAAATTGTTAGGTCTTGAAATGTGTTTATGCTAAGTGTTATTTAAGTAGATTGTGTGCACTAGTTCACTTAGCATCATAGGTTGTATTAGTCATGCATCCTAATTGTATGTTCATGCATCATTGAACACTTAAACTATAATCCTTTGTGTTATTGGAAGAGCTTGTGTGACTTTGGTGAAGTCTTGTGAACAAGCTCAAGGTTTGCTTCTTGTGCAAAAGTTGCATTTGTGTGGAATTTCACTAGTTGGCTCTTGCGAGACGATAGGTGTAGGCTCACGCCAATAGGAGTGTGAATTCTAGGATAGCTTGAAGATATACGTTTAGTCACCTAGTGGATCTTGGGAGATCATTAGGGAAAAGGCCTGCGGGTAGACTAGAGCGGGATAGTCCAAGAGGAGTGAGTCATTGTAATTTCAACTTGAGGGTGTACTGCATTTATCACTAGTGGATTGTCCGTTAAGTGGCCAAGAGTGGTCCCGTGGTTTTTGATCCCTTGTTGGAAAGGGTTTTCCACGCTAAAATCCTTGTGTTGATTTTGTTTATCTCTTCCGCATTTGTTATATGTTTATAATTGTTGAATTGATCTAATTAAATTGTTGGTAATAAAAAAATTGGGTAAGAACCTATTCATCCCCCTCTAGGTTCATATAGACCGTTGCACGTAAACTTTCAAGTTGAACTCTGAGTTCAAGCATTGTGATAGACAAGACATAAGACAATTTGCTCAGCACATTAGTTGGTTATCTGAACTCGCCTGAAAAATTGCACAAAGAGGAAGCACTGGAAAACAATTTGCTCAACACATTATTTCAGCTAAGGCTGCTCTTTGATTATTTGAGATGCAATGGAAAACAACGGATAAATTTAGAAAAAGACAAAGCATAGCTAAAATATAATAATAAAAAAGTACTCATGTTTATACTTCTAGTGTTACATGACAAAAAAAAAGTAAAACTATACAACTTCTCTCTTCATTTTCATTTCATTTTATATATACTTTTTAAGGCAAATGTACATGAATCAGTAAGAAAATATTTATAGGTTCTGATAAAACCTGGGGAAGAAGACGATGAGGGAAAATAATTCTTAAATTCACTGCCTGCAAAGAGTAACAACAAATTGACTTATTAAAAAAAATAAAATCTAATATCATTGCAAAATAGGCATAAGACAGGCATATCTAGTAACATATAAATAAAGAAAATAAGTATCAATTTGAATTATAACGTGACCAAAACTAAGTAAACTTAATTCATAAAACAATTATGATATACCAACTTTGAATTAGTTTACTAACAACTTTGAATTAATTTACTAACAAACACGGAGAATGAGCCATTACAAATCACTACCTATATAATTTTTTTTAGGGACAAATTCATAAATAGCTATATAAGTATATAAAAAATTGTTTTTAGCCACATTTAAAAATATAATCGTTTTTAGCTATTTCTGAAATGACAAATTTATTTGAAACCCTCCTATAAATATCTTGGTAAAATTATAAAAAAAAACCCTCACAATTAATAGGTAAAAACAGAATTGATGAGAGAGGTAAAATATTTTTCTAACATCAGAAATACCTAGGTCAAAAAAATTTCAAAATAATAATCCCTAACCACTCAATCATCGCCGTCGTGTTCGCTTCGCTTTTGCTATTCGTCCTTGTTGTTCGCCGTTGCCGTCACGAAGATGAACATACAGTCCGAGACGAACTCGAGCATCGTTGGTCGCCGCTTGTCCCTTATCTTCGACGCCATCGGGATTGCATTTGTCATTCATCCTTGACGTGAGGCGTCGCCGTCGCGGATTGGAGCAGAAGAAACAGCTTGCATTTCTATCTTTGAGTCTCCTGAAATGCCGTGTTGTGCTGTGGTCGAACTTGCCACCTTGAAAGAGAAGGAAAATTTTGATTCGGAAATGGAAAGTGTTTGCAACGCTCTTCAGGTTAGTTTATATTGATAAACCTCTCATGAAGTGTTATTATTAACTTTCTTTATGTAATTCTTGATTTCATTTAATAGGGTGCATTTGATAATTTGAGCATTTAAAGTTATTATATCTTGTTTTGTAATTTTTTATTGTTTACAGAATAATTGCTCCACTTTTGGTGTTTAATTTCAGTTTTAGGCTACATATATTGGTCCTTGCGTCTATAGTGGAAAAAAAAAATTAAGATAAAAAAAAGGGACAAAATCAAAAATGGTCTAAAAATTATTGAAAAAATTATTTTTAGCTTCAAATGAAAAAAATAATTATTTTTAGCTATTTCTGGAATGGTAGATTATTTTTAAATATTTATATAAATATGTAGGTAAAATTTGAGTTGAACCCACATTTATGTTTCCAGATTTGATTTTCCTCTTTTAATGAATTAGATTTTTCTTTCTCTACAAAAAACCTAGAATCTGAAAAGTTTTTTCTTCCTCCCTTCCCTAGCTGCCGTTGACAGACACCCTCCCTCACTGCCATTTTCCGTTGACTTTCAAGCTCCCTCGCCGCCGAGAATAAATTCGAAAAAGAAACTTTAGTTTTATGACAGTGAGTTTGAATTCTTGTTATTATATCTTTCTTAATTGATGTATAGTTTCTACAATTTCTTTTTATTTAATGTATTGTGTTATATTCTTTGTTTTTTTTTTTTATTATTCTCTGAAATATTTTTTGCTATTTTTGAATTAAAAACTTAGCTTTGATGGTGTGGGATATATTTCTTGCTTCAAATGTTATACTTAGTCTGTCTACACAATTCTTGTGTACTCTATACTTATCAATTTCATCCAAAAATTTTAAAATTTTGAAATTAGAGACTATACTCTCGGCGTGTTTTTTCAAGAAATTTGTTACTATGCATCTATGAGTTTATGTATATGTCGTTATTTTCAAGTTATTAAGTTTATGTATTTATCGTTTTTTATGGTGCAGAGGTTAGAAATAATATCACTTCCTTGACGGCTAAAAAGGTAATTACGAAGGTGTTGATCTTACTTTCAAACTTTTTTTTTCTTTGTTTATCCTATGGCTATAAATTAAATTTGTTATTGAGTTAAATTTACTATTGAAGATTATGAAGTTTTCTTTCTATATTTTGGCACCTAAAGATTATTAGCATACTGAACATGTTTCAAAGTTATGAAAAAGGAGAAAAAAAAAAAAAATCAAAACCACATTCGTATCGTCCTTTGACATGTCTAAACTCCACCAACTACAAAGTGCAACTATGGCCCGAGTTCCTTTACCAATTTTTGTTTACTGAAACTTGAATATATAGGGAAGGGATGGCAAAGTTGTCAAATTATGCAATGTGATGTAAATTTTCATTCAGGGAAGGCTTGAATTGAATTTGATTTACTAGACACGATTGTAATTGATTGTATAGAATTGAATTTTTAGTTGTCCAAAAATATTTGGTTTTCTCATCTGGTATCGAAGTTGTCATTGTTGGATATTATTTTGATAAGTGTTTTTTAATTGTTGGATAGTAGGTGAAAATTCAGTAATTCCTTTGATTGATCTAGCCGAGAAACTCTTAAGCAATTGAGTCAACTAATTTCAGTTTGTTTTCATATAAATGTGTGTATTGGTGTCCGTTTATATATATTTCTTGGCATTTTATTACAACATTGCAGGTCCTTATCCCATGTTGTATTGGTAATTACCATTGAGTTTTGTGCAAAATAACATTGCGGAAGAAAATGATTCTCATTTATGACTCCCTCCAGAATATAAAAATCCAAACCACCACATTTCACAAATAAAGCCATTAATAAAATTTTTACCATCAATGTTGCGGTGTGGGAGATTCTTCGATAATGCAGGTAACGCCCCCTAGACAGATGGAATAAAGGTTGATGTACTTCCTCCCGATAAATTGCCACAGCAGCTAGACGAGTAATGAAGTTTATGAAAAATATTTGTGATTCATTATTTCCTTAATATTTGTATACACTTTGTAACGAATGTATTGTTTATTGAAATTACAGGAGCAGCTGTGGGGCTTTCGTCATGAAGTACATGGAAAACATAATGACATATAAATAACTAAATTTGGATTTTGATAAAGAAGATACCAAAAAAATTCATGAGGAGATTGCAATGGAAATTTTTTCTTATAGTGTACCCGTGGACTGATATATATGTTGAAATTTGTTAGTGGCTAATTATTATGCTATTTTGGTATTATCCAAATATACAAATGGGCATTTATATTGTCATATATTATGTTATTATTCCATGTGTTGTTTACATTTTAATGGATTGATGGAATAATGGTTGTTCTTTTTATTGTATTAGTTATGTGCTTATTATCTTAGTTACTTGTTTTTTAATGTTGTTGGTATACTTGATGTAAGACACAACAATTTGACTTACAAACATTAAAATTTTAGATAGTCAAGCTTTACCAATCTGCTGAAAAACTGAAAGTTGCGATTTATGATTTGTAACCATAAATCTAAATCTTACTAATTAAAATTAAAGTAAAAGAAACTCTTGAGTTAAAGCTTCCGTTGATCTCCAATAGCAGCTAAAAAAAATGAATAAAGTTTAGTTATTCTTCATTTAATAACTTGTGAATACTCACTAATATAACTGGTAAGGTTTCTTATTGTATAAGTGTCCTGGGATCAAATATCACTAACCTCAAGAGGTTTTGGTTTACATGTCATTACAATTGTTGGAAGACTTGACAATACATAATCCCATGTAAATAAGACTTTAAATGCACATAAGAAAGTAAAGTCACACTGCTTACCACAACCTTCTGTCCATAGTTCCACTATTTTAAAAGGGGAGGGGGACAATTCAACAATGTGTACATCATCGTTTCCCAAAATTTGTAACTTTTTTGGGTGACGACTCCAAGCAACCGTACTGATGCTTATGTCATACCATGTACTATCAATGTTAAACTTTCGATATATCAACTCAACCAACCCTGTAAGTTTCCACCCTCTAGAAACCAATACCCTAACCGGTGAACCACCAACATAATCTAGACCATTTCATTGTCCATTATAGTTAAGTATAAGCCTACGGGTATTCATTTCCTGAAATAAGAGACAAATATTTAGAATGTGCAACATTTCACAAAGAACATTAATAAAAATTCACTAATAATATTTCGCTCCGAACATTTCAGTAACAACATTTCACTGAAAACAACTACACCTTAAACATTTCACTAACCTACATTTCATTAATAAACATTTCACTAATCTACATTTTACTAACCTATATTTCACTAACCAACATTTCACTAATCAACATTTCACTAACTAAAGTTTCACTAACCAACTTTTCACTAACATATTCCATAACCATTAAAATTTCACAAAACTAAACCCCAATATCACCCAAATGCTTTCAACCATAAATCAAACACACTATACAAATAAAATAAACAAATAAAAAACTTAAAAAACCATAAAATACATTCTAAATAAAATACAAAAAAATTCATAAAATTACCTCCAAGTTTTGATTTTGTTGATATAATAGAGTTGGTAAAGACAATATGATTAGTGTCTGAAAAATAAAGGAGTGTAACTAACTTTCATGAAAAAGATAAATAAATAAATAAATAAATAACAGGAAAGAGACATAGAGTGCTGCTACCATAGAAGGAAAAAAAATAAAAAAATAAAAAGGGGTTGACGTCGGCGGAAAAAAAAAACTGTATTTATTTTAACTACGTTAAAGTGTAAAATGAATTTTTTGTAATTTTTAATGGGTTTTCTATAATTTTCAATTTTTTGAAGTCTTTTTGTAATTATCCAGTCAGATAGTAGTTGAGGGTATTTATGTTATTTTTTTTATCAAAGTGGCTAAAAACAATTATTTTTTCATGTATTGCTAAAAATAATTTTTTTAATAATTTTTAGGCCATTTTTAATAATTTTCACTATAAAAAAAATGTCAAACCATTTTCACTAATTATTTTTATTTTTTCCATGTCAATATGGTACATTTGTTACTTTTGTAATATTTAATTAAAGAGTTAATTACACCTACCTCCTCTGAGGTTTGCTTAATTATAGGTGGAGTCAACTTTTACGTTTGTTGACAAACATCTCCATTGTCGTTAGTCAAATTTAACATGCATAAGGGCATTTATGTCTTTTTATACTTATTAAATTTTATTTTATTAAATAAAAATTAGAGAATTTAAAAAAACTCTTATCCCTCTATCTTTGAGATGATAGACGATTATGATTTACTTAAAAAATATTTTTTTTAAAAAATAACAATTATTAAAAATAATATTCAGATTAAATCTCTACTGTCCATCAAGATTGATGGATAATGGAGATTCAATCTGAATCTCCACCAAAAAAAAGAAAATTGAAGAACCCAGAAGTGAGTTCATCCACGAACCCAAAAGATTTATAGGTTCTTCGAAGAACCCTCAATCAACCTAAAAGGGTTCTTCAAAAATTTTTTTATTCTTGGTGAAAATCCAATCTCCAGATTAAATTGATGGATGGTGGAGATTCAATCTGGAGATTATTTTTTTATAATAATTTTATTTTGTAAAAAAAAGAAAAAATCTCCACCATCCATCTCAGGTGAGATGGACTGTGGATATCTAAACTTATTTTTTATTTTTATTTAATAAATATTAATAATTTTAAATATTATTGTAGGGGTATTGTGATATTTTTAATTGTTAAACCTAATCAACCGTTAAATTTAACGAAAATTGACTAACGGCAAATGAGTTGTTTGTTAATAAATCTAAAAGTTGACTCCGCCTTGAGCAAGCCTCAAGAGATATGGATATAATTAACTCTTGATTAAGATATAACTTTACTCCTATAATAGTTAAAGTTGACTGCTGAAATTGTTAGGAAGAACCAATTTGATACTTATAAAAAAAATATGGGGACGAATTTAGTCAATAATAAAAAAGTGGCAAAGCAATTTAAACTTGAAAAAAAAAAAATAGTACAGGAATTATATAGTAATTTGTCGATTTTTGTCTAAATTTAATTGGTACAAATCCTCCCTTAGATTAACAGCACCGTAAATTTTACTAACTCGAATGAGGGAATTTTCTCGTAAAAACCAAATTATTTATTTATTATTAGCCCAAATCATGCAATTTCCTCAAAAAAAAGAAAGTAATGAGATTGGTTTGGGTGGCAATAGTTGGAGAAGATGAGTTATCTATTAGAAACCCTAACAAAGAAGAAGGAAATCGATAGCATCATCAGAGACACCATCGACAAAGTCCTCGTACTCCGCTTTGGCCGCTCCAACGACTCCCTTTGTCTCCAGCTCGATGATATCGTACCTTCTCTTTCTCTTTCTCTTTCTCTTTCTCTTTCTCTGTTGATTAATGATTCAATGTTTTTCACAATCTCTCTACTCGCAGCTTGCAAAATCAGCACCTGAGGTTTCCAAGTTTGCCAGCGTGGCTCTGGTGGACATTGATTCCGAGGAGCTTCAGGTTTATGTAAACTACTTCGATATCACTTTGGTTCCATCCACTATTTTCTTCTTCAATGCTCACCATATCAAGATGGATTCTGGGTTCGTACTCTTTTTACTTTTCTTTTCATGAATCAATTTTCTTTAATTTTAGCTCACCGTTGTGTTTTGCTTTCTTGGACCTTGAGGAAGCTTAAAAATAAAAAAATAAAAACGAAACAATCTAATAGTAATCTAATAGTACTCATAACCTTCACTCTCCAAATTTTGATTACTCCATTACAATTATATAATTCTGTTGAAATCTATTGGAGTTCTTACTGCAATCTGTTAATGTTTATGCTAGAAATGAATTGTGTAACTGTCAATGCTTTACAGAGTCCTTTCTAATTGTGTAAATTTCCTTGTGTGTGTGTAACATTTCATCATGAAACAAATTGTGTTTCTGAGACTACTGTTTTAAAGTTTAGGATTGTTTCTCCATGATACAGGACTGCTGATCACACTAAATGGGTGGGTGCATTTCACAGAAAACAAGACTTCATTGACGTTGTTGAGGTATGTCATCTTTGATTCCTAGGACTTAGTGTAGATTGCTAGCCTTGCCTATGGATATACAACATAGTTGCCTTGTTACTTTTATGGTAATCTGGAATTTATACTGTTCATATTTAAACTGATACAATGTTTGACATATAATACCTGCCCTATTAATGACCAGGTTTCCTTCTTGCTTGTAAATAACTACTTCTTAGAATTTGGGTGTGTAGTGTTGGAGATGGAAATTCACTTATTCGTTAAATGTGGTGATTTACACTTCCCTTGTGACAATCCCTGCTTTTTACCTCTCATTATTTATATCAAACCAAGTTAAGCACAGATGTTGGAGAATTAGCAAATGGTTTCCATTTATTTGAGTTTAAGGGTTGAACGATGGAGTCATGGCATGGTGCTCAATACTTGTAGTTGGTTTAAAAATAAAATAGGAATAAAGATCTTAAGTCTCGTATGTGTATGGAGATACCCTGTAGCCATGTGAGTTAAATGCTCTGGTTCATGTGAATACAAGAAGTCATCCTAACAGGCAAGATTATAGAGTAGCAAGACAACAAACTGTCCTATAATCAGGGAAGTTTGTAACCTAGCCATGTTGATTGATTTATCTTGTACTAAGGTGCTAGCTGGCTTTTTAGGGTTTTCAACAAAGTGTTTAGTGATACTTTGGAGTCGAATTTGTATCCATGAAAAAATTAAAGCATGTCTGCATATGAATGATCATGATTGGCTTAGATTTGTTTCCACTGGTGGACATGTTTCTTATGCTTGGTATAGTCTCATTATGCTTTTCTCAAAACCAGTGCTCTTGAGAAGGTATACTTTGCACACAAGAGAAGAAAGAGGCCACTCCCACTTTTTCTTTTTACTGACGAGTATTGGTGTTACTAGGGTGGGAAGTGAGACCATTGATCTATTCTTCCATCATTGCCCAGAGATCTCTTTGTTGAGCAATTAGTTTGCAAGTTGTGTGGGATTAGTGCCCCTTCTTGTCTTCCTGATCATGTTCGGAATAGGAAAACCAGTTTGAAAACTTGTTTTATCCTGTGTCAAGGTAGGGCAGGACATGATTATGAGACTTCAGAAGTGGACCGCAAAATTTACAAATTTTAACTATTTGTTTTTCATGGAGTACGTGATTTGTGTGTGGCGTAAAGTAAATATTGACTCTTATGTCAGAGGTGGTTATTTAAACTTCTGCCTTCTGCAGTTGACTAGAGATGACCTGACCTTTTATTGTAAAGGATAAATTCTTATTGTTAAAAAATAATAATAATAGTGGGAAACATTTGACCACATTTGTAGTTGTCTCCCCACATGTTAAATACTGAAAAGAACATGATGCATATTCTGTGATGTGCAATCATTTGGCCCAAAAAATTAGCCTTTCTGGGTGAGAATGCGTCTTTGGTTAGCCAGAAAGTTCAAGTATTATTATTTTCTAACCATTTTGCATGAGTTATGTATGTGTAATGGATATATTGCAGAGTTATGCTTGGTGCAGGTTTATTAACATGTTTAGTTGTTGCAGGCAATATTTAGAGGTGCCATGAAAGGCAAGTTGATCGTGCATTGCCCTCTACCCCCAGAGCGAATACCAAAATATCAGTTGTTATACAAGGATGTGTAGGAGGCGACTGCACAGGTCTTTGCATTGTTTCAAGCTACATATTTTTCTTGAGAGAATATTATAGGAGTCGATTTCCTCGGGATTTTCTTTATAAATATTCTTACTTAGGATCTTTCTAATATCTAGGACTAGAGTTGATGTGAGTGCTCACAAGCGAGAAGAAGATTGGTGTAACATAGGGCCGGCAAAATCGGTCATAACCTGCAAACCCGACATAAATTCGAGATAAATAAACGGGTTAGGGTCAATAAACGGGTCAACCCGTGTGATCCGTTTGTATAAATAGGTCGTGTCGAGTTGTGCTAAACGGGTTGTGGGTTGACCCGTGTAACCCGTTTATTAGTTGTTATATTATAATTTTAAAAAAATTAGGGGTTACTGTCTCAATATGATATCTATTACAACGTATATATTTAAATTTAAGCAAGCGTTTTTTTAAACTGCTTGAATATAAAGTATCATGGATACATATTTTAGTTCTGTTTGCCAATAAGATTGTGGCTTTCTGGAGCCCTCAATTAGGTCTGCATGACCTGATATGGTATTTACCTTAATTATAAGTGATATGGTATTTACCTTAATTATAAGTGATGTCAAATTTAAGAAATACTTCCTATCACGAAGAATAGAATGTGTTATTGTACTATCAATCAAACTTATACTTTCACCTTCTTCATTGAAAACAGATGGTCTATCCATATCTTAGATTTCATTAAACATATAATATATATATATATATATATATATATATATATATATATATATATATGTTTCATGAAAAGTACATCTCATTTGATTGCAAAAAGAAGAAAAACAAGAACACAAAATTAAAAAAAAAACACACACATAATATGGTTGGCACACACAAAATTAAAAAACACGTATCTTGGTTGGCACGGGCATTCCCATTGCCAGGTACACAAAAATAGTGATTATTAAACCTTAACTGGTGTACCAGAGTCAACCTTTCCATTTTTATCCTCAAAAAAATTTGGAATATTAAGATGAGTAATATTTTTTGGATTTGATAAATTTGTAAGATTGGTCTCAATTTCCTTTTACTTTTCTTTTATAGACTACACTAAATCTAAAACAAACATCTTCATTACTTTAGTGGTTTTGTATTATGTAGTTTTGTTTTTGTCTTTATCTTGTTTAGCCACATAAACATATCACTTCTAGGGTGTATTATTGATGTTCTAGTGCCATGAGGATTTATAACTACGACCACGTTAACCATGCTCTTGTCTACGTCCTCGTCCATGGCGCTGACCACGTCCATGACTTGTATATTTGTTGGCATTCACTTATGAAAATGATAATGAACCAGTTGGATGTAATTCATGATTTATCATTAGCAATTTATTATTTTGTTTAGAAACCAATAAACACGATATTAGTTCTGAATATCTTTGGAATCGACGTTCTCTATATTATTGCTGTAGGAGCACATTTGAAGCATGAAAAGTGGAAAATATTTTTTTCTAACATATCTTGCTCAGTCACTGTTTCACTACACAATTTTAGTTGTGAAGTGATCTTGAATAAAGCATAATTATACCCAGCAATTGTCATGTAATCTTATAATCTTAAATGGGTCCAATCATATCTTGCTTTTGGGAGAAATACGTCCCTTTGATGATCATATCAATCTTTTAGATTGTTGCACAATATTAATGGTTCTTTTACCATGGGATATTGGGCCTTTAGACTCTCATACAGATGATGTCAGAGAAAAATTATCGTCTTGGCCTTATCGTGCTGGGCTGTCTCTTGTTGACTCACTGTACCACCGTCGGTGTCTTCACTCCAAAAGGTTGGCTTTTGCCTGTAAGCAATGAACAAAGTTAGAAGGGATCCCAATATAGGATCGGAATCACCTTTCGAAGATATTGACCACACATCGAACTATCAATATATAACCAGACTTTAGTTTATAAAAGCTTTTTATCCTTTCCTGTTGGTTGTTTAGGTTTTATATAAAAAGTCATTGTATGAAACCGCTGTGCATATTAATAAGGTTAATCATGCTGATTATGTGTTCTGATATGAAATAATTAGTACGAGAAAGAAAAATGAGAGGACAAAACACTCACCAAGCACAAGCACACAAAGATTTATGTTTTTCTTTTGATAGGAATTAGTAGCGTACAATTTATCAAGCAAAGATTTGTTCATATAGGATTTACAGCCACTCCGTTTGGCCAATTAAATAATTGGCCAGCTCCACAAAAGCATATTAAAATAATTATTAATATGGTGAGAATCCACCCACTTTTACATATATAAGAGGTTAGTTTATTTAGAACTCAAATTAAATTACTTCATTAAGAATAACAGTTACAAATTGGATACAACTCAAGTCACCAGTTGCCTGAGGCCAGGTTGTTCGACTAAATTTAGACTATGCCAAACACGGCTTATTGATTTTTGGTGATTGGTACAATCAATCATTATGATATATATGCGATAATCAACCAAGCTTATTCTTGGACAAAATTTATCTACCGAGCATCCTTTGACAAGTGGGCGTTACTTTCAACCATTCGCGCATTGCATAGCTCATCAGCACAGTCCCCTCTTTCAAAAACTGCTGCGGCTCCCATTCCCGACCCTGCAGTGATCATTCATGCTTATATCGTTTGTCAACAATAAACAAATGCCAATGCACAATTATTAAACTTCTAACATGATTAAAATAGAGTTAACACGAACACGACACGCCAAATGACCCGTTTGACCCATATACATCTATTAATTCATTTATATTCAAAATAAGATATTTTTTATATGCGGAAAATTTAATTGGATCCCCAATGTTTGACTCTTTTTTTATTTAATGTAACTTATAAGATAAAATTTATTTCTTTATTTAATTAAAGGTAAAATAAACTTTTTATAGATTTTATGATAGTTGACTATCAAAAATTTGGTGAGAGGGATCAATTTGAACTATTTTTGATAAATTAGGAACCAAAAGAATAAATAAAAAAAAGAAAAGAAAAGTGAAAAAGTGTTTTTTCGGAAAAAAAAAAAGGTAGGGACCCAATTAAAATTTTCCCTTTTTATATTTAAAATAAAAAAAATCTATAAAACATTCAATAATATCAATACTAATAAACTAAATCCACAATCCAAAACATTAATGTAGTTCGTGCAAAGGTCCATAAACACACAACCACAAGTCCAAAAAAATAAAACCAAACCACAAAATCCACAATATTCATAATAGAAATATAGAAAGAGGAAAAAAGTCTACAAAGTCCAAAGTCCAAAGAGGCCGCATCCAAATTCTAAAATCTAAAAACGCAACATCCAAGTTCTACTTGAATTATTATTATAATTGATGGGTCAGCACGAGACGAACCCGATTATAACGATTTAGAGTTCATCCTAAACAAGTCGTGTCAATAAACGGGTCAATCCGCTTAACCTGTTTGATAAACGTATCATGTTTGGGTTTAGGGAGTTGTGTCACAGGTTGACATACTTAAGAGTTAATGAGGTTAAGGGCATAGTTGTAATTTTCCTTCCAGTACATTTTAGAAAATTAAAATCTCTAAACCTAAATCAGATTTTATCTCACTCTCCTCACTGCCTCACGTTGCACAGCCACACCCTCACCACCACTCACCACTCACTCACTAAGTCACTTTTTTCTCTCTCATGAGTCACCGTTTTCTCTCTCATATGAGTTTTTTTTTACATATTATTTCTTGTCTTTGTAAGCAACATTACTATTTCTGATTTTCTAGAATTTTAGAAAAAATCACAAACACTCTAGTCTTAGTTTTTCTCCCACCACAATCACCCCTTTTAAGGCTCTCTTGTATGTACCTTTCTTTCTTCAACTATTTTCTCCTGGTTTCTCTTCTTTTTTTTTTTTTTTCTTTTTTTCCTTCTTTTTTTTTCCTTGCTATTTGCTTGACGAAAAGAGATCTAGAGATAAACAATATATAAGTGGATTTTTTTACGTGTTTGAAGTTTATTTACTATTATTTCTCACTTTTTTTTTTCAGTATATATCCAACCACTAGACACCAGTTGAACAAATCCCTACTCGTGGATCAATGTTCATGAAACCCCAAAATTGTTTTTTCATTATTAAATTTGAAATAAATAATAACAGTAGACTAGTAGTTGAAACAAAAATAAATAAGTTTAACGACGTTGATGTTGATAATTGTATCTTTAGGTTTGATAGTATGGAAGATTATTATAATGGTGACACTCAAGTAGACACGGTCAATACTAACTCAAATAGACACAGTCGATATTAACAATAACTCAAGCAGAATTATGATGTTGTATCTTTAGACTTTAGAGTTTGGATGTCATCTCTTTGGATTTTTGTGGATTTTTTTTCTTCCTATTCTATTATGAATGTTATGGAATTTGTGGTTTGAATTTATTTTTTTGGACTTCTGGTTTGGATAGCTTGTGGTAGTGTATTTATAGCCCTTGTGGACTTGTTTGAACTTTACGTTAACTTTATTAATATTTTGAATTTTTGGATTATGAATTTATTTGATTAGTATTGTTACCATTGTATGTTTATAGTTTTTTTAAAATTTTAAATATAAAAATATCTTATTTTTGTAATAAATGTATTAATATGTCAAACTAGTCATTTATATGGATCAAACGTGTCGTTTTAATGGATTGTTTAAACAGGTCATTTAACACAACGGGTTAGGCATACTGCTTTCGTGTTGAACTATTTTAATTGTGTCGTGTTTGGGTTTAGGGTGTCTAACTCATTTAATAATTATGTTGTGTTCGGATTGACTTAAAAATAATCATATTGTATTATGGTTGACCTAACCCGACCCGCTAACCCGGATTGCCACATTATTAATAATTTGTGGTGACCTATAGCTGTAACATTAATTACACCTCACCTAGTCAGTTTCCAGGATATAGGATTGCCAGTGAAATAGAGAAATTCACAAAATCAGTTTATGTCCAGTTTAGTGAGTTTAGACGACCCAGTACATCGTACCATATGCTTAACCGGTCCATTCTATAACATGTTGAAGTTCAACGACTGTATGAAAATGGTCATTTTAGTGTACGTCTAGCCGAAAAAGTTTTTTTAATTCCAAAATCTCTTTTTAGTTTTTTTTTATTATTATTATTTAGTTATCACTCCAGTAGAATTTTTGGACGATTAAAAAAATTATTTTTTGTCTACTGAGAAACTTAAATTTTAAACTTTTTTAAGTATATTTTCTTTAGGTAATTCCATCATTTTAAAGGGATTTGATTGGCAATCAAACAACCAACGTCTTTCTTAAGCTCTTCTAAACGGACCCCTAATGTGGGTGAACGCCATGAACTGCGTCTAGCATCAATCAAAGTTAGTAATCCGTACAGACAGTAAATCCATCTTGTGGATTCTATTATGCATTGAATTAGCTATAGTTTTCCCAAAAAATAAGAGAATCAGCTACAACCTGCCATTTTCTCGGTCCCATACAATCTACACTAGTCTATAGCCAGTCCTTTATAATTTCACCTATGCTTACCTGATCCAAACATAGCTTCACAATTCTAATAACTTATTACATCCTAACTAGCTTTCATGTGCTGTATATTTATGTACTGACATAGATAGAAAAAAAGAGACAGACCTATGCACATGGAGATCACTCCAAAGCGACAGTCCTTGCCACGACGCTTCATCTCATGCAATAGAGTTGCAACACAGCGTGCACCTAATACAGGAAACAACAGGTAGCTTCAATTTATGTTTGAATGAAGGCTTTGTTATTCAAGAGAAAACTTAGTTTCTTATAAATTATAATTAAAAATATTTCACTTTTTTTTTTTTTTTTTTCGTGTGTTCTCTGGCAGATGCCAGGCTTCTAAGACCAGTGAACAACAAATGATGATGCAGATACATTTGTTTTTAGCAAACCATGTTGTTTTAAGTACCTGTAGCACCTAAGGGATGCCCAAGAGCAATTGCACCTCCATTAACATTGACTATTTCAGGATCAAGCTCCAGCTTCTTACAACAGTAAACATACTGGGATGCAAATGCCTGAACAATGAACAGTACACTGCTTAGCTAAAAATTGTTGACCTTCGATCAAATTTACTGTGACAGATACAACAGTCATATAAACCTAATACCTCATTTATCTCAAACAAGTCAATATCACTAAGCTCGAGACCTGCAGACCTTACTGCAGCTGGAATTGCAACAGCTGGACCTATGCCCATGACCGCTGGATCCACACCAACAGCAGCAAAACTTCTGCAAGAGAAAGAAGTTCAAGAACATGAATTTCAGTCTCTATTACAATTTAAAAGTACATCAAGGTAAAATCCGCTTTGTCCAGTGTTATAAATCAAGCTCCTGTAATTAGAAGCAAAGAAGACATTCCATTTATACATATTCTTATTCATATCACACCTTAGTTTGCCCTACTCTAGATTCCAAAAGTTAGTAAGCTAGCTTGTTAATACCTTTTGTATTCACTAAAAGTTGTTATTTGTTTATCTGTCGGAACCTTCAATTCTTCCTTTGTAGTGCATATCTTATTGGCGATACAACTACTGTATTTAAGAGAAAATATTTTTGTAGACAATCTCCACGATAAACTTGTTCTCACAAGTACAGTTTTAAAACTTAAGTAATGAACTTCTTAGTAAAAGTCATTTACTCAGAAAATGGTGTCAGCAGGCTCTATTTCTTGCTTAACTTTACCAATTAGATATAGCTTCCATTCTGCTGAGTGTTTCGATAAGCCTTTCCACTAAAATTTGCATAAAACACAGTCATGTTTCTGATAAAAGTAAACCATCCTTGTCTTCTCTGCCCGGTCAACAGAAGAATATTTCACTTTATTTTTTATTAGTATTTATGGTGCATAGGTTGGATTGGGTTGGGATTGGGAAGCACTTCTCAAACATGTTAGATATCTTCACAGAGACAATGAAAAGGACGGCAACAACCGGCCTAAACTTTGATTTCACTTCATTGTTGCCAGTCATCGAGATTCGAGAATAGTTCATATAGGTGCATATCAATATCAAGCAGGTAATATAACTGGATTTTTGTTACCTGAACGCACCAAGAATTGGAAGTCCCTTCTGCATGGCCAAGCTTCTCTTCATAAGGAGGACAGCTCCAGCACCATCACTCACTTGACTAGCATTCCCTAAATATAATTTGCAGAAAGATTCAGTTTGAACTCTATCAAGTTACTGATGAAGATTCTGCTAGACAAATATCAACAAGTATGACAATTTTGAATACCAGCAGTTGTAGTCCCATCCTTCTTAAATGCAGGCTTCAGCTTTGCCAGATCTGCCATATTTGCGTTTGGCCGGATACCATCATCCACAGAAATTGTGACAGGCTTCTCACTTCCAGTTTTTGGGTCCACAATCTTAATGAAATAATTGTCAGTCATATGACAAATTTTAAATAGAAAGAAGAAAATGTTCTGGACAATAAACCAAGAATTTACCTTAGTAGAAACGGGGATAATTTCATCTTTAAATTTACCAGAAGCAGTTGCAGCAGCAGCACGCCTATGAGATTCAACCTATTCTCATAACTCCAAGTTATTAAGCAAATATAGATTATGTTTGCATCAGGAAAAAATATCTCAAGTTTATAGAGCTCACCGCTGCATGGTCTTGTTCTTGCCGTGTCACACCATAACGCTGTGCAACATTTTCAGAAGTAATACCCATAGGAAGAAGACAGTCTCGGGCTTGGGCAAAGATCTCTACCTGTCAACAGTATAAATTTTAATTTAGGGTACTATACTACTATTTCACATATAATTCACCATTCATAGCTAATAGATTTTGAATATACTTTTGGGTTATGGGGAAGACTGCCTATAGAATCTACAGTCATACACTCCAATCCAGCCCCAATACCTGACATATAAGCAAAACAGTTCAGGACCAAGCCAAAGATAGTTTAAATTGGATGAATTCAAAGAATCACTTTTAAATTAAAAAGTACTCTTTAAGTCTTACCAACGTCATACAATCCTGCTTTTATAGCAGTAGCAACATCAGCAACTGCCTGTAGGCCAGATGAACACTGTCGGTTGACGGTTCTGATGGGCACCGTTTCTGGTTGAAACAAATACATTACATACCCAAGGGCTAGAATGAATTTAAAGGTTAACTACACTGAACACAAAATGAAACTGTCCTTCCTGCCTTGTCCTTCACATAATATTTGGGTCAGACTATTCTTCTCTTTTATATTATTTAGCATCATGATGTTGGCAATGACTCCATTTTAACAACACAATAGCATGGTCAAATGCGACATAACTTCAAACAAGTCAAAAGGGTTCATGCAGAAGAAAAACAAATACCAGGGAAACCAGCATAGAATGATGCCACTCTACATTCCATGGCTCTTAGTGAGCCTGGTGCCAAAACTGTACCAACAACTATATCTCCTACTTCACTTGGATTCAATTTTGTTTTTTCTATCAATGCCTGCACAGAGAATTCACCATACAATATCAAAAGAAACATAAAAGCTAACAACCCGAATGTTGCTCCAGAAAAATTAACCCAAAATTGTATAAACATTTATGTCCAAACAGATTTTCAACATTCCATTACTTTAGCCTCCAAACAAACTCCTTCCCATGACAAATAAACTAAACGCATCAAACCTTAAGAACATGTGCAAGTAGATCGTCAGCTTTGGTATTCTTGAAGCCTCCACGCTTTGCCTTGCAGATTGCAGTTCGATACGCACTGTTTGACATAAATTTTATAGCAAATTCAATTCCATTGACAGGTAGAAACTAAGTTAAAAGATTTAAATCAAAAGTCATCAATAGATTGATACTCATTTCCATAAACTGTTAACTTACGCCACAATTACTACATCATCTGCGAACGCAGCCTGCCGACGATAAGCAGCACTATCCCCAGCCGCACAAATTGAAGCCTTGACAACATCAAGTCAGAAGATTAAAAGCAAATCATTTGGAATTGGAAGGATAATAATACATACAGTAGAGCTAAACTGCCAAGCAATTGCCAAAATGAATATGGAGTTGAAACAAATACATCAACTCCCAAATCATTGAAGATTGAATTTAAAAAAAAAAAAAAAACAATTGCATGTCTTCATTCAGCGGAAAACTCCACAGATCAAAGCATAATCCAGTAAATAAAGTACAGATGGACACATAAACAATAAATAAAAATAATAATAACAGAGAAGAAATATAAAATTCAAGGAAATTTTACTAAAATCTCTTGAGAAAAAAATAAATAGATAACTTACTGATAGAGAAGGTGCTTCATCGGTTTGAGGAGAAGGAAGGGAGGTGGGTTTCAAATGTTGAAGTAGAATCTTCTGTCTGCTGAGTGCTTTCTCCATCTCTGTCTCTTTGTTTTGTATGTATATAGATATTTTGCTCTGTATAATGAAATGCTTATGAGTCCAGATTTAGAGAGGACATATATAGTATAGGTCAGAGTTCAAGCTTTTGTAAATTTCCTTGGTAAGTTTAGTGAAGAAAAGACCAAGACCTGTGACCAGCTCACTATCACAGGACTTGTTAGTGGTATTTGGTAGTGACAAAAGTGATTAATCATTGACAATGTGCAATTGATACCCTCCACACACATCGTCGGGACTAATCAAACAACTCTCCGAAAGGGAAGTAGTGGTACCAACTGACCACGAGGGGTTTTAAAACTGGTTCCAACTCGGTACTGACGAATGATTTAACCGTCGCGAGGGCATTTTTATTACTCAGTACTCACGCCACACTCATGTTATGTTATTTTTATGTCCAATTTTTCCTTCTTTTTTTTTTCATTTATTATTATTTTGAGGTCATTTCATGGGCCCATTCTTTTGCCATCTCAAACGTCCAAAAAGAGTGTGGGTGAGAACCGGAAAATTGAATATTTTAAACTCATGATTCATGTTTTTCGAGTCTGAAAACGAATTATGGAGCTGACTTGATCATCTTTATCGTTGACTGATGGCTTCCACGTAAGTTCACTTCTCTTTTCTTATTTTTAAATCTGACATCCATGCGGATCATCTGTCCAAACCGGTGAAAATTAATCGGTCCAAAAAACCAACTCTCGCTCAAGTCCCTATTACATAGAGAGCTGCGCACTTGCACAGTTGACGGCTGTATGCCAGCCACGTGTGTGCATTCGTTGACCTTCATTTTATTTTTAAATATAAACGAAATTTATTTTAATTTTTATTTTATTAAAATATTATTTTTTAATTGATATTTTTTTTTTACTATGTATAGGTTTTTTAAAAAAAATTTATCATTTTAGTTTTTTTAATTAAATTTTTAATGATCAAACACGATAGAATATATACATTGATCATTTTACTCTTATCTTTAAATATTTAAGTTAAAAATATAATTTTATATTTTAATTTTTAAAATTTAACAAATTAACTTTAAGTTATACATCTAATAAGAATCTAATATGTGTCAATTAAAAAATTTAAAATTATAAAATATATAAAATTTATAAGATTAGTTCTTAAATATTAAAATTAAATAAATTAATTAATTAACACTATAATTAAAAATTTTTTAAAAAAATAAAAAAAATCAGTATAATAATGACTAATTTTTAAAAATTCAATAATTTAAAATAACACTTTAAATTAATATTAAAATATAAAAAATAAATTTTATGTATGAAATAAATTATAATAAATTATAAATTAAAAATAAAATATTTTTTAAAAATATCAAGAAATGAGGAGTATTATTTAAAAATTATAAATTATTATTTAATTATTATTTTTAAAAATAAAATAAATTATTAAAGTAATTTTTAATTATTTTTAAAACTATTTTTTTCTATTTTTCTATTTTTTTCAATTATTATTCTATTTTTTAATTTAATTTTTTTATATAATTTATTTTTTAACCTTAATTTTTATTTTTATGCTTAAAGACTGAATTATTCCTAACACCATCAAATTTAATTTACAGTTGACTAATAGAATGACTAAATTGATGAATTTTTAATAGAATGACTAAATTGATGAACTTTTAAATTTTATTTTAATTACAATTTTATCAATTTTTAAATTAAAAATAAATTAAGAATTTTTCTTTATTTACTTTATTTTCATTCACTTTTCCATTTAAATACTTTTTATTATAAACCTTTTTTTCAGTTTTTTTTTTATAATTATATTTTTTTTTCTGAAACTAAATATAAAATTAATCAATTTATAGGAATTTTTATATTAACATATTAAATTAATTATATATCCAATCATCGATCATTTTTACCAAATAAACATCTTTTTACTAATACATTTATTGTTTAGTTTCAAACGAATAAACTTCAACCAAATTATTTAAGATTAGAAAATATATATATATATATATATATATATATATATATATATATATCCAATCATAAATCTTATTGACACCCTCACTTAATTCTTATAATTTTAAAAATATAATAATAAAAAAAAATTAAGTATAAAAACTCTTTTAATATTATAAACTGTTAGTTTAGTGTTAATGGAAAAATATGTACCAATAGAAATATATTTCTTTTGATTGAAAATTTGATGAACGAAATATAAATGAGCTTTTATTGAATATGGATAATTAAATATGTAACAAAAATTTTATAAATTAATTTTTTTTCAGTATTTAATTTTATTAAACAACTTTTACTTTTAAGTAAAAAAAAAAAAAAAAACCATCACCCAATATGACTCATCGACAAAAGCACTCATTCAGCCTGCCAATATTTTAAATTTAAGTTGTCACCACCGTAAGTGGTATATTAAAAAAAGAAGAAAAAAAAAGAACAATTTACTTAAAAAGCATCTATTTGGAGAAGATAATGGCCAAAAACACAAATTTTAAAAAAAATATTTTATTTTATTTTTTAACTTTTAACTCTATATAATTAAAAAAAAATTATTTATTAGCCTGCTACCGCTGTCCATAGGGACAGCTCTTACATAGATGAAGGAAATACATACCCACAACTTAGAGTTATATAAGTAGATATACAATCATGAAACTTTTTAAAAATTGATATTATCATCAACCAACTATAAATTATATGGTATTATATATAAATTAATCATGCAAAAATTTTAATTAATTTTCTGTTTTGAAAAAAATGTTTTTGGAAGTGCCAGCTTGGTTTATTCGAGTCTCTTAAGATTTGAGATAAAATACTTCTAAATACAAAAGAAGCCAAGCACTACACCTGTGTAGGTACAAAATTACAGACGACGACATTTTTTTCACAGCAAACTAATTAGGGAACTGTAAATGCTCTCTTCATGGT
Source organism: Xanthoceras sorbifolium (assembly GCA_003430845.1). Classification (NCBI taxonomy): domain Eukaryota; kingdom Viridiplantae; phylum Streptophyta; class Magnoliopsida; order Sapindales; family Sapindaceae; genus Xanthoceras; species Xanthoceras sorbifolium. The sequence goes on from CM010608.1 coordinate 36,724,326, forward strand.
TTACTACTATGATCCGAGGTTGTTTTTTTTTTTTTTTTAATATACAAAAAGAATAAAAAAATAAAGATATGTCTATTAACAAAGGTGAGAAGCAAATAGCAACTATAGGCAACAAACTCTACCCTCCCCTACCACAAGAGCTGCTCTCGACAGTATACAAATTACAAAACAGGTTGATTCACGTCTTCGTTCATGTGGTAGCACTAGGCGTCATATATCTTGACTGATTGTTCAGTCCCTTTGCCTGAAATGCCAAAGACATAGACCGCAACCTGTTTGTTATCTCCGTAAATGACGGTCTGCCTTCAGGTTCTGGTGACCAGCACTGTTCCATTAACTTCCTCCAATCGGGATCACAACGTTCAGGAATAGGAGGTCGAAGAGTGTTCTTCACAATGCCCCCTGCATATAATTCACAAACAAATCAGAAAAAAATAAATTAAACAAAATAGAGAATAAACAGGTTTCAGTTTGCACATAGCAGATAGCCAAATCCTGAAATCGTTACCAACATATAGAAGTAAAATGCTATGATCTCAAAGTGTTTAGAGTTAACAAGTATTCAACTATTCATTCTGCCCAGCTGCCTTACAAGGACACCTTATATAGCTGACCAATCATGTTCTATACGCATCTTGAGATAAGTACAACTCCAGCAATGCTAAGGAACCAAACTAAATGAGAATGAAAGCATATAAATTTTCTCCACACGAGCATTTCGAGCATCCAAAGACAATAGATAACACAGTTCCTAAGACAACTTTAAGTAGTTCTCTCTCTCAGCTTTGTGTTGGTGTGTGAGTGTGCTCTTTTTTTTCGAAACCAATAGTTTTAAACTTGAATACAAGCTAATTCTTACACCTCATTAAAATCTATATATATATATATATATATATATTTTAAAAGCAGCATTGAACGTGAGGACAAGAGGTCTCATGCTGACAAGACATATACAATACGATGAGAAACTTGAAGGGTTCCTCACAATGAAGTTTAATGGATAGCTTTAAAATAAAGAAGTTCAATATTGAATATCAAAGTTTTAACATGGTCAATATTATTGATTTTTGTCTTTCTTTCTTGCAAGAGAAGAACCTAAATTCCGTAAAATTTCATCTCACACTTATGATATGGGCCAAAACCGAATGGTTCATATCTTAATTAAAACCTAATAGCATTTTGCTTCCCAGAATTAGGTCATTCTAAAATTTAAACTGAAGTACTTAATCTTTATATCTGTACTACAAACTAGTCAATCCCACAGATCAATTCTATTCAGACAGCAATCATGCATCTTAAATAGAGGCATTCTAAAAGAAGCACAGAAGATAGTAGGTTTATTTTAGCACTAATGAGATCCACACAGCACGCTACCAGACCAAAAACTTTACCACCACCATGATAACCATTATTAATTCCATAGCATGTCCACTTCGTTAAAATATGTATTCCACTTACAAAATGATGACAACATGCATCCTCTGCCATCAGCACAAGTACACTCTGTTACCTTGCATAACTCATTGCAATCATTCTTGAATTAACTCCAGTAGACCCAACATTTAGTTCTCTTACACAATTGAGGCATTATATAAGACTCAATGGAACAGGATAAACCAGAGTTTTAATATATATATATATATATATATATATAGCAAGCTTGTAAGAAGTTGAAAACGATACACGTTCATTTGGACTTTTATGTAAAACTTCAAATTAGTTCTGCATAATTGAAATTAAGACTATAAAATTAAATAAAATAAATTATATTTATTTTAACCCCAGGTTTATCATCTTATTGCCCTTTTGTTATGAATTTAAGAAGAAAATCATAAGGTTGCACAAGTGAATACTTATACAGCTAAAGCGAAAGGCAAACTAGTCCTTGATTAGTGTCAAAATCTATTAATCAGCTCTTTTTGAATTAAATCAGTATTCAAATTGTCTCTATAGCTTTTCAACTATATACTTTTCAATCACCATCTTTCCCTACAAATTTATAACAGGAAACATAAGAAAATTAAGAACTTGAATATTGGTTATCAATATTTTAAAAAGGAAGGATCATAGATATGACTCCAAATATTTAGGGTAAGTACATCAATATAAATATATGCAAATATTATTTAGAAGTTAGTATTGGTATTTCTTTTTCCGTTTTGGTATTTTTTCTATTTCCTAGACAAAGTTATATAAAAATAACCCACAATTTGGAAAAAAAATATCTTTAATAATGTAGCATGAACATCTAAAAGTTAAAATCCAACATAATCTAATCAATTATCTCCATATTTATAATATTTTGTTTTCAATTTTTTTTTTGTTGATCTGCTTTTCAATACCAAAAAAAAAAAAAAATACAATCTGCACTGATCTGAAAAATCAGATTCAGACAATCGGACCAAAGCAGACTCCATAACTGTTTTTTAATCCAATCTGAAATCCAAGAAATCCAAAAAATAGGACTGGATTGATCTGATCAGGTCCATTTGCCACCATTAATTACATTTTGGAGGGGAAAGGAGGATGAAAGCAAGTAATTCTTTCAAGATGGGTGTCTTTGTAATATTAATATGGAAGAAAAGAGAAGATAAAAAGCTTGAGATCAAGAGGTTATTTTCAACAAGGAAAAATGAAAGTCATAAAAATGGGAAAGTGAAAAGAAAAGCAGACTTACATATACAACATTTTAACTTAAAGACTAGCTTTGAGACATTATTGTCAAAAAGAAATTTCAACCTAATTTTGGTGTATGATCATACCAAACTTCACACCTTCTATAGGACTATAAGATTTCATTAACAGTAGACCCTCTGGAAATAAGAAATGCAAATTAATTTAATGGCCCATTACCACACTCCATAACAGTACAAGTAAACCAAATTGAATTGATCCTCAAGAAAGTTCCCCATACCCTTATATTCACATATATGCTGTGCGTACCTCTAGATATAACTGGCATTGGCTGCAGCACTGATAAGTCTACACTCCCCGTGCATGAACCTAGCATATCTTAGATATGGGAGGGTATCGAATCATATGGTAAGTTAAGACACAACATGAAATTGTTAACTAACTCCTACTTGATTCATACAACTTCAATTTAGCCCATTGGAAATTCTATGGAGTGACAATGAACAAATTGCTTTGTTTCAATTATCATTTCCTGGTTTTTGGGAATAATTGCATTTCACACACACCAAGAAAAAAAACTGTAATTAGGCTGATGTTCTTGCATCTTCCCCAAACATATGGAACTCCAATTTAGTAATTAGCCAATTAAAAATAGGTTAATGAAAACCTTACCAATAATTGCACCACAATGCATATCTGCATAAGGTTCCTTCCCCGTCAAAATTTCCCACATCGAAATGCCAAATGAGAAAACATCAACCTGTCAAATCAAATCCATATTGTTGAATGAGTAACTATAAGATTTACAATGGTTTGACATATTCTGGTATTAACTCACCTTCTCTGAGACTCGGCTACTACTACCATTCAACAGTTCTGGTGCCATCCAAGGGAGTGTGCCTCGCACACCACCGGATACCAGAGTATTGCGTTTGATTCTTGACAATCCAAAGTCTCCAACCTGCAGAAACCAATACCATTGATCATGCTTGATATTCGGGAATCCCAGAAAATATTTTGATAACTGAAGAGGCATTTGAGAGAACCTTCCCCACAAAAAGTTCATCCAAACTTAGTATCAACCATTTATAGGTTCTAGCCTAATTTCGAACTAATGGTTAGAGGAACTGATCTCTGCCTAAATATGTGAGTCAAATGCTTCTTGAGGATGTTAATACTCTATTTTGCATTAAAGTTTGGTTAGTTTCAATTCAGGCTCAAATTCTTTAGCATCATATAAAGCATCTAGAAAGCAACATGTCTTGTTTTTGTGTGGAATTAGACAACTAAATCTTTACTTTGCATATGGGCCGTTGTGGGTCCCTCAGATTGACTAACAGATTGTCACATTTCAGATCAAAATGGACAATGTTTTTTGAGTGCAAGTATTCCATGCCAAAAGCTGCATCCATGGCAATTATAAGCTTTTTACGACAATCAAGTAATCTGCATAAGAATCCCAAAATCCAATTAAAGCGTTAATAACCAATGGAAGCACATATTTAATTAAGAAATGGAAGCTAAATTACCTATTTTTCTTAAGTAGGGCATGCCTAAGTGATCCATTGACCATAAATTCAGTTACAGTGGCCAAGGTTCCTCCAGTTCCATCTGGTACTACCCCGTAGAATGCAACAACATTTGGATGATGAAGATTTGAGAGAATTTGTGCCTCTCTCCAGAAGTCTTTGGTCTGTATAGACAAAATATTCATCAGCTTCACATGCAAGTGAGGTGATTTTTTTTTTTTTAGAAAAAGTTTGTACAGAAGAAATCTATACTATCTACAGAAAGAAGGGTTCCCCATTATGTTTCTCTCATTTTTTCCTGTTGATAACCAAACATAACCCAGACAAAATATTGTAGATTCAAACATTAACAATAGGTGAAACAGTAATTCTATAACAATCCAGAATAAAAATGTGACTTCAATGGATTCTTATGTGTTCATTATAATCCCTTGATTCTTCTTACTCAAGTCAACCATACTGTCAATTTTCAATCATTCTTGCACCATCAATAGCCCCTAATATCTTAGGAATCTTTTGAGCCACCTGCTCCCCTTCTTTAGACTGAAACACCCTCCACTCAAAAATTGTAATAATGATAAGCCACACCACCACATTTGTCAACTTCTGCCACAACCAGATATCATATGTATCTATTAGAGACGGTTGACCAAATCTGAGTGTTATTTTAGGAAATAAATATTCTAGATTATTGTCATTAGTTATTTATTTCCCAGTTTGTAATCTCTAGAAATTAGAAATAGTTATTAACTAGAACAAGTCCTACTAATTCTAGTAGGAAGAATTAGTAGTCCTTTGTGTATATATATGTAGTTGTGTATTTACAAGAAGTAAATAATATACATTATACTTTTCAGAATTATTCATGGTATATGATAAACACCCTAAGAGTCCCAAACATATTTTGGACTCCCTTACCTTCTTTTCTGTCTCGGTTCCTTCCACCATGAAGCAACCATGTTTGAGACATCCTCTAGTACCGTACCCAGATCCTCTTCAGCCGGAAATCAACCCATATCCACCTCAGCCGAAAATCAACTATCTCACACAGATCACCATTCAGTTCGAATCACCAACATTCGGCTCAATGGAGACAACTTTCTCTGTTGGACCCTATCTGTACGCATGTACATTGGCGGACGTGGGAAGGTAGGATACCTGACTGGAGAAAAGGCCGAACCCAACGAGCAGGACAGCCAATACGCGACTTGGGATGCCAAAAATTCCATGGTGATGGTCTGGCTTGTCAATTCGATGTAGGAAGATATTAGTGTGAATTACCTAGGCTATTTAACGGCCAAAGACATGTGGGATAATCTGAATTAGATGTATTCAGATCTTAGCAATCAATCTCAAATTTACGAATTACAACTCAAAGTCAGAGAAATCAAGCAAGGATCAGAGACTGTAACCAAATACTTTGCAGGGTTGAAACGACTTTGGCAAGGCCTTGATACGTTCAACTACTACAAGTGACACCACCCAGAGGATGGAGTCTATTTTCAAAAGGTAATTGATAATACAAGAGTTTTAAAGTTCCTTGTTGGATTAAATCTTGAGTTTGATGATCATTGGGAGACAACCACTTCCCGGTATTAATGAAGTGTTTGCACTTTGCCGAAGGAAGGAAGAGAGCTGAAGATCAATGATGTTGGGGAAGAAAGAAATATCATAGCAGACTGTTTGCAGAGACGTCTACCCTTGTCACACAGGAGGCTGTTGCGGCTGCTGGGTTCAAGGCTAATGTCTGCAAAGTTGAGGACAAGCCTAGGGTCTGGTGTGATCACTGCAATCGACCATGCCATACCCGAGAGACATGCTGGAAACTCCATGCAAAACCAGCAAACTGGAAGCCCCAAGATAGGCCAAATACAGCCCCAGCTAATGCTCAACCCGCCGGGCAGCTGCAACTTAGCAGGGAACAAGTGGATCAGCTCCTAAAATTAATAAAAAAACAGCCCCAGCACCAGCGCTAACCCCAGTGGATACCTTGCCCAAACAGGTAACGCTTCTACCGATTTTATAGGTCAACTTACCTTTGCACCTTGGATCATTGATTCAGGGCATCAGACCACATAACTAGTGCTTCATCTTTATTTAAAACATATTTTTCTTGTCCTGGAAACCAAAAAGTTCGAATTGCAGATGGAAGTTTATCTTTCATTGCAGGGAAAGGTTCTATTCAAAGTTCTGATAATATTATTTTAAATTATGTATTACATGTTCCTAATCTTTCCTGTAACCTCTTATCAGTCAGTAAATTATCTCAATATTCTAATTACTCCATAATTTTTTCTCCTATACACTATGAATTTTAGAACAGGACTATGGGGAAGATGATTGGAAGTACTAAAATGAAGAATGGACTTTATTATTTTAAGGATGGCTCTCTTTAACATAAGCTCGCTCTGGGGTTGCAATGTAATATGGGTTCTCTCCCGGTAAGAGAACAAATTATGATTTGACATTTTAGATTAGAACATCCTAACTTTGCATATTTAAGGCACCTGTTTCCTAGTTTATTTAATAAAGTATCGTTTAAAAACTTTCAATGTGATGTGTGCTGTTTTTCTAAGAGTCAACGAAAATCGTATGCTTCAAAACCTTATCAGGCCTCAAAACCATTCTATTTAATACACAGTGACGTTTGGGGACCCTCAAAACTATCAACCCTAACTGACAAAAGGTGGTTTGTAACTTTTATAGATGATCATACTAGATTAAGTTGGATTTACTTAATGAAAACAAAATCAAAAGTTAAAAAATTGTTTCAAGATTTTTATAAATTAATTGAAACTCAATTTTAAACTAAAATTAGTATTTTACGAAATGATAATGGAAAAGAATATTTTAATCAGTATCTTGGAAATTTTTTAACTAAAAAAGGAATTCAACATCAATCTATTTGTCGGGATACACCCCAACAAAATGGGATTGCAGAAAGAAAAAACCGCCATCTTTTACAGGTCAGTAGGGCTCTTATGCGATCCATGAATGTTCCAAAATATTTATAGGTAGAAGCTGTCTTAACAACAGCATATTTGATCAATAGGGTTCCCTATCGAGTCTTAAATCATGAAACTCCTTTAAATTTTTGTTCATATACCTAATATATTTCGTTCTAAACTTGATGTTAGGGCTAAAAAATGTGTTTTGGCTGTGCTCCTAATAAAAAAGAGTATAAATGTTTTAATCTTGTTACAAAGAAAGTTTTTTTAAGTATGGATGTTGTCTTTGCTGAACAAAAATCATTTTTTAATAAAACTCATCTTCAGGGAGGGAGTGAAAAAGAAGATGAGGAATTTGAGTTTGACCCTAGTATTGTTGTTTTACCAGATTCTGTTTTCCCTATTATTTCAAATGATTATGAAGAGGTTATTTTTCACAAGAAAACAGAGTCTAGTGATAATGAGCTAGGAACAAATCAATTGCCAAATCTTACTGATTTTAATTCAGGGGGAGAAACATTATAGGATAAAGATCCTAATTTGGATAATTATCCTACAATAGAGCTGAAAGTTTGTACAAGAAGGAAACCTCGATGTAATAAAGAACAACCTCATCCAGTACCTATCCGGCTACCTTCTCCAAGTCCTGATACGAACAAGCTGTGACTCAACCAGGTATCGCTTCAGTTCCTATTTTTTGTCCTGTATCTGAGTCTATTAATTCTGAATTTACTACTGCTCTTGATATTCTCATAGCTATTAGGAAAGGGGTCTGAACTTGTACTAAACACCCTATAGCCAAATACTTGTCCCTATCACAGATTGTCTAATAAGCATAGAGCCTTCACCTCAAACATCACACTAAGGTATCTCTAGAGATATCCGAGAAGCCCTAGAACACCCAAACTGGAAACCGGCTGCTATAGAGGAAATAAGTGCTCTCAATAAAAATAAAACCTGGGAAATCACTGATCTACCAGTTGGAAAGAAAACAGTGGAGTGCAAATGGGTCTTTACTGTTAAATGCAGGGTTGATAGGTCAATATAGAGATACAAAGCCAGACTTATTGTAAAAGAATTCACTCAAACTTATGGCCTTGACTACCAAGAAACTTTTGCACTTGTAGCGAAAGTGAATTCTATTCGCATTCTCCTATATGTGGCAGTGAATTTCGGCTGGCCTTTACACCAGCTAAATGTAAAAAACGCCTTCCTTAATGGCAATCTTGAAGAGGAAGTGTTCATGGAACCTCCACTTGGGTTTGAAAAAGAAATGGGCAGTGGAAAAGTATGTAGACTGGTGAAGTCCTTGTATGGACTCAAGCAATCTCTTAGAGCATGGTTTGAAAGGTTTGGAAAGGTTGTGAGAAAGCTTGGGTATAATCAAAGTCAAGGAGATCACATATTGTTTGTTAAACACTCTAGTGAAGGAAAGAAGGCGATCCTAATTGTCTATGTAGATGACATTATTCTGACTGGAGATGATAGTGAAGAAATTGAAAGAGTCAATAAGTCTTTGGCAAGTGAATTTGAAATTAAAGATCTAGGACAACTGAAGTATTTCCTAGGAATGGAGTTTGCTAGGTCCAAGAAAGGGATCTTTGTTTCCCAGAGAAAGTGTGTGCTAGATTTATTAGGCGAAATGGGTATAGCAGGATGTAGAGTTGCTGAGACACCACTTGAGCTGAATCTAAAACTTGAGGCTGCCAAACCGGAAAATATGGTGGACCGAGAACAGTACCAAAGGCTAGCGGGAAAACTGATTTACCTAGCCCTTACTAGACCCGACATCTCATTTGTGGTGAGCTTGATAAGTCAGTTTATGCATTCACTAGGATCAGAACATTATGAGGCAATTTTGAGGATCCTGAGATACCTAAAGGGAACTCCAGGGAAAAGACTTTTGTTTGCTAATAATGGACACTTGCAGGTTGAAGTTTATACATATGCAGATTAGGCAGGAAGTATAACTGACAGAAGATCAACTTCTGGCTATTGCACATTTGTTGGTGGTAATCTAGTAACTTGGCGAAGCAAGAAACAGAGTATTGTGGCAAGAAATAGTGCAGAAGCCGAATTCAAAGCTGCAGCCCTTGCAATCTGTGAGATAATGTGGATTAGGGGATTGCTTGAAGACCTAAAAATCTATATTCCCTCACCTCTAAAACTCTACTGTGATAATAAGTTAGCTATTGCTATAGCTCACAATCCGATTCTACATGACAGAACTAAGCATATCGAACTAGACAAGCATTTCATCAAAGAAAAAATAGATAGTGGACAGATTTGCATGATCTACCTACCTACCTACCACAAAACAGGTAGCTAACGTTTTCACTAAGGGCCTACCGAAGAAACAGTTTGAAAAGTTGATATGCAAACTGGCCAATGAAGACATCTTTAGACCAACTTGAGGGGGAGTGTTGGAGAAGGTTGATCGAATCTTCCAGATTCGATTGAGTGTTATTTTAGAAAGTAATTAAGTAAATATTCTACATTATTGTAATTAGTTATTTATTCCCTAGTTTGTAATCTCTAGAAATTAGGAGTAGTTATTACCTAGAACTAGTCCTACTAGAATTAGGAGTCCTTTGTGTATATATATGTAGCTGTGTATTTACAAGAAGTAATTAATATACTTTTCAGAATTCTCCAATATCAATAATTGTTACCCATAATCATCTGAAACTAAAATCTTCCATAATGGAAAGCAATTCTAGAAACGGAAGGAAGCATAACAATTGTCAAGCCATCTTTAGTATTAGAAAGTAAAGAAGAATAGAGGCCAAAACAGAGGTAATATGAGGAAGAATAACAAGATTGCAATCTAGTTTATTGATTTTCTATGACAATGTTAAACAAACTCTCTTCATTGCTTGGATAATCAAATGGTTAAAACTTGGCTTGCAAACTTACGGCATGAACTATGAAGCTAGAGGAATGTATGTTAATATATTGTGGAAAATATACTGTTAAGTGTTGAAAAAGTGAAATCTGGGGACAATGGTAGACATGAATAAGGGAATCTCCAAAGTTACCTGCCCTAATATGTTCTAAGTACTTCTTATTTAAGTTTTAAATAAACAAAGAAAAGGCACTGGAAAGAAATGTGTTGAAACCCACCAACCGTTCTTGCTCTGACGATCTGCCAGCAAAGCAGCTCCTTTTAATTCTCTTTATAGCAACATCTGTTCCCCGCCATTTGCCATGATAGACAGTTCCATATGTACCAGATCCTAACTCTTGTAGTTCTTCAAGATCAGCATTCCTTATAATCTGTATATCATCAAGAATTGAGCCTTGCATAAAACTTAAATAAGAACCAAGTTAAAAATCAACATGAAGCTGGTCACTAAACAATGAATAACATGACATTTCAAAACTACTTTTATAACTAACAAGTATCAAATGCAAGTGAAAACACTATCAGAAGTAAACAGACAAGTCCTATAGTACGGTATGGTTTGGCCTATTTAATGAACAAGGAGATATTATTGGTTCTATAAAACATGTGAATATAGAGTCAATAAAAAGATATCAAACGAAGTTCCAACTTGTGCAAGCCTGATGATAAGTTAGCAAATGTCTTCATATATGTATAAAAACTGAACATTTGTTTTCCTGTAATTTCTCAGATTTTGACGGAGAACAGCAAAAACAGACTTCCAATAAGCAGAAATGGTATTTAGCTCATAGGACTAGGGACCTGAAAGTTATGCAACTAAAATAGAATAACATTGATTTTAATGGCCCGCATCAAAAGTATTGGCACACTCTGGTGTCATTTTTGTTGGGACAACCAGGTAACTCCAAAATCACATGCTTTGTCAAATTAACATAACGCAAGATATAAATGAAGGTAAGCTGAATTCAGAACTTCAAAAAACTTTTGTTGTCTAATAAGAGGTGAACTTTATATTATACAAAAGCTATGCCACCTGACAGTTTATAGCTAGCAAGACCACGCCTCCTGAACTCCTTCAAGTGATCCAAGGCATGAGGAATAAAACTAAAAAGCTAGGAGATATAAGGAAGACTGACTTCTTTTCTTTTTTTGAAATAGGAAGATGACTATTTTAATCAATGTTTTATTAAGTACTCTTTTGTTATACAACACTGACAGCAGGGAGACAATATATCTACGTAGGTGTTTTTGGTATCATAACAAACGCACTGTCAGTCGCTAAAAAAGAACCCTTCATATTCTTCAGCAAGACCTAGAAATTAGAATTTTCTTCAAAACAAATCTCAACCAGAAGGCAGGTCATGACACAGCATTCAGGTCGGCACACATTCAATCTTCCAAGCACAAAGATAAACTAAAATTCCTAAAAGGATTAATAACAATTTCAACAAGAAAATTTATATTGAAATCAAATGTAAATTACTCAATATAACAGCATCGAACCTGCAAGCCATAGATACTGGCCTCCATTTCAGCTATCATTGCATCACTAAAAGATTCGTCCTTGTCTGAAACATCAGATCTAGAATCCTAAAAATAAAAAAAATAAAAAACATGCAGCAACTTAAACAAACAAGTAGAAGCTTAATTTACAAGACCAGAGACTAGTAAGTAGTAATTAGTAAAATAAAGGAACCTTACCTCAGACTCAGATTCCATCTCTAACTCTATTGCATCAGGGGAAATGATATCACTGCTGGCCACACCCGTGACATGTGAAGCAGCTGTTACTAAAGATTCAAGGGAAGCAGGCACATTAGCAGTCACATCATCCCTACCAATCACTGCCTCCAGCTGATTTATATTTTTATTAACTGAGGGATTTGTTTGGGTCAACAAAACCTCTTGTACAATTGACTTCTTATAAAATCCTCCAAAGCCCACTTTCTCAACCTTATTATCAGGGTAATTTACAAAACTGTCGTCAAGGGGTGAAAGCTCTCTCTTAAATGCGACATCTGTGGTTGGGTTCAACAACAGATTACAGAGGTCGTTGTTATGCAAGCTCTCTCTTGGACCACTATCAATGTGAATTGAAGACGGGGACAAATCTGCAGAGGCTATCAATGTAGGTTCTCTAATACCTGTACTGTTTTGACTTTCAACAGGTTGCAACTGCTCCGATTCATGGAAAACTAAACCATTAAATGGCCCAGACATAAAATCAGCCAAATAATTTTCAGCATGAGAGCCCTGTCCTTCATTAGAAAATGATCCTGCCACTTCACAGTTCTTGGTCCATGATACATCACTGTGTTGTCTACCTAACATTGTGTCACCCAAATCAGAATGCTGATTATATGCAGTTTGGCCAACGGAAATGTGATCAGATGGGGTTTTGTTCAGTTCATGGTGTTTTGGGTGCTCCATCAAAATGTTTTCAGAAGGTTTGAGACCAGTATCAGTGTGAACTGAAGACAGGGACAAATCTGCAGAGGCTATCAACGTAGGTTCTCTAATACCTGTACTGTTTTGAATTTCAACAGGTTGCAACTGCTTCGATTCATGGAAAACTAAACCATTGGATGGCCCAGACATCAGATCAACCAAGTAATTTTCATCATGAGAGCCCCGTTCTTCATTAGAAAACAATCCTGCAACTTCAAAGTTCTTGGTCCATGATACATCACTTTGTTGTCCACCAAACATTGTGTCACCCAAATCAGAATGCTGATTGTATGCAGTCTGACCAACGGAAAAGTGATCAGATGAGGTTTTGTTCGGTTCATGGTGTTTTGGGTGCTCCATCAAAATGATTTCAGAAGGTTTGAGACCAGTGTCCAAGAATGCAAGAGACGTATCCCCAGAGATCTGTATATCCTGTGTAAAAATATCAACACCAGATGTAGAAGTATGGTTGCAATTGACAATGGGAAAATTCTTCCCATATTCCATACCAGTAGCAGGTGATCTTCTTTCATAAAAGTTTCCACCTTGATCCAAAAAGAGATTTCTTTTATCAACCCCGATCATTTCTTCCAAAGTTGAAGAATTTCCATCAAAATGGTTTAATCTCATGAAACTGGAATGGCTCACATCATCATTAGCTGTTTGGGATCTGTCACTGATTTCACTATTAACCTTACAGATAGGTTCACTCCTGCTGGCTGCTTCTAAACATGAAGAATGGTGCAACGTAACTCCCTGTAATCCAGAAGACTCAATATCCAGTAAAGTGTTTTGCAGTCTTTGATCCAAAACATCAACATTCTCATGCAGTTGCATTGGCTTTTCTTGCAAGGCATTTGAAACAGGCAGTGAAGACAATTGTGTCTTTGCAAAGCTCAAGGGAGATGATGGGCTCACTCCTTCTGATGAACAGAAAACAGAGCTTCCTCCATATTCCTGTAGCTTTGAATCAGAATATGCATGCGGCATTCCATGATGAGGACCAATGGAGCCAATAGATTCTGACAACAGAGTAATGGGATCTTCTGGCCGTGACAAAGGCTTTTCTGAGTGGAATGTTCGGTCCTTATGCATAAGTCTCTCACAGGAGAAACCATCAAACTCACTATGCTTATGATCCAAAGCTGAATTATTTGAAAATTCTTTAATGTAATTGTGGTTGAGGAATTGTATTCCATGAAGTTGTTCTGGCTGGTTGGCATCAACCTGTTTGGAAGGATGATGACAATTTATTAAAGTTTCTAGACCCTGCATCGAATGTTTGTGATTACCAGTGTCAATGCTGGTGTCATCAGGTGGTAATTGTGCAGAAATGAAGGAACTGCTGCTTTCGATGCTGGAGTTATTGCCATGCAATTGCATATGAAAACTCTTGGAATCTGCACGCTGGAGTGGTATTGGAGAAACTGGAGGAGATTTACAGGAAGATCTGATTATATTATGGGATTCATTACACAATTGTGTGGGATGCAAAGCAGTTAAACCACCCTTAATCTCCAAAGGAAACATGGAAGTGGGAGCACGCTTGTGAAAGCTTGGATTACGATCCAAAGTTGTTCCTAGTTGGTTTAATTCACTTGCCAAACCCTGCGCAACAGAGTTTTTCCTAGGACTAGGCTCTAATATACCATTCACAGCAACAACATATTGGTAATCAGGATTGTTCTGCTGAATGGTGGTTGTCTCAAAGGAAGATGTATTTTCAGATTCAACCAAGGGAATCAAGAATAAACGAAGTCTTTGAGAACCCTCAAGCTTTTCAAGTCCACGGTATTCCTCTATCATATTCTGAAGGTCCTCATCTGAAGACACAGATATAAGAGCATCAAGATCCTCACCTGGAAGCTGGTATTTGATTGAATGAGGTTGGTTGCAAATATCCGATGTTCTCTTCATGAGTTCTTCCCAAGAAAGATTTGTCCTAATGGACATAATCCGTGTCTCTCCCCCAACATATCTCAGTTTTCCATCACTGGGCTTGGGCAATATTTTTCCACCAAAGCTGCAGAGAAATTTCATCTTCCCAGATTGAGATCCATTTGAAACGCCGGGCCCATTAAAGTTGTTACCATGAGGAGACTCTAACACATAAGTGGGCAGAGCAGTTGGCCCCAAACAAGACACTCGATCACCATTCAGTTCACCAAAAGCTCTTCTGGCCAAGTATCCACTGTCATCGTCTTCATTATGATTTCTGCCTAATTTATCACCACAAACTCCATTCTCAATCTCCTTAAGAGACCCCTTTGCAGAAGCAAGATCAGAAATATCAGATGCACACTCGGAATCCATTCTCCCCAACCCAAGAATTCGAGCAAGTTCCTCGTACCCCAGCAGGTGATTCTGGTCATAATTTTGTCCAACTTTAATTTCGTGATTCTGAGCTTTCGGAGCTGTAATAGGTACAGCAGGAATCCCTCTTCCTGAGACACGGTCTTGAAGAAACTCCATGGAAAATTCCTCACCTGTTTGTACGGAGACATTCTTATGTACAACTCTTCCCATATTTGGTACTGGAGAAGTCAATTCTTGCTGAAGCCATTGACCAGATGGGCAAGGCGCCTCATGGGTCATGGCAACATCAGATGTGTTCCTAGACCTATTCAGCTGCATCAGAGCATTACTGTAGCTCCTTCAGCTACTATTTTCCTCTCCAACCCGTAAATGAATACTGATAGAGTAAGTAATTCTCATATCAGTTTACTATCTCCACAATTTCAACTCCAAACTTTTTTACACTGAAGTTGTCAAATTATCAAACATAACATTTACTAAATTCCTATCTTCATGATCACAATCAATGCGAACAAAGAAATTTCTCAGCAACCTAATTAAACGAGCTCAATCAAATGTAACAAATCTATACACAAATTGAATCCTCTACATCCAAATTTACACTAAAAATACAAAAATGGAGTAAGCAATCCCAAATTACCCACAAAACATAACGTAAACAATCAATCAGGACTTCTATCTTTCATAAAACTGTGGCCAGAGCAACGATTCCCTTATAGCAGATCTGAAATTGCATGTGTACGAGAATCAATCTCGTAAATCAAGAGAACCGAATACCGCGTGATCCTCCATCAACATTTTGTAAACGAAACCTAAACAGGCCAGAAATAACATAAAATCAACCTCAATATTAGAAACGATCAAATTAAAACAAAAGTGATTAAAAATTGAAAAACAGATTGAATTGGAAAATAAAAGAGGATGAGAAGAAGAGTAACCTGATTTCAGACTCTCTCTCTTTTCTCAGAAATGCAGTGTCGTTGAAGTGAAATATTGAAAAATCGAAGAAGAGAAGAAAAGGAAGAGAAATTGGAAATGGAAGAAGGAGAGACGAGAGAGCGTGGCTTACGCCTGCACCACATTTAAAATTTCATTTCAATTCAATCTCGGTCATGCCGAGAAATAAGCGCCATTCGCACTATCACCTAAATTAAAATTTTCTCCTTTTTAACTCTTAAAACTCTTCTTCTTCTTCTTTTCTTCTTTTTACGTGGATTTCCATATTTTTATCAACTTTAAATTCATGTCCCAATTGTTTAAATTTACTATTCCGATCCTATATTAAAATTTTCTCCTTTTTAACTCTTTTAAACTCTTCTTCTTCTTTTTTACTTTTTACGTGGATTTCCATATTTTTATCAACTTTAAATTCATGTCCCAATTGTTTTGATTTTTTTTTTTTTTTACTATAGTAAAAGTGGGGATTAAAATTCGGACTTCAACTTTATTAAGAAGTATAATTACTGTCAAATTATACTTTCAATCCACAGTTTATTTTGAATTTTGATCGTTATAATTTTATTAAATTTAATCAAGGCTTTTTAAGTGAATTTTTAGCCAAAAGTTTGTTGAATTGACTTGAAACTTTTACAAACCAAATAATATGAAATTAAATTGATTTTTTTGACTTAACCTGAATTTATAATGTTAATATTCCGTGGTACGTTGTTCAACTAAATAATAATATAATTCTAACAATATGTATGTCGTTAAAATATTTATCTTAATGTGGTTTGATAATAAATAACGTAAATTATAATAACTGTATCGTAAATATATAGTTCATATCTGAACTATGTGCGTGTCACCTATCTATTACATTCTTTATACATTCATGAGCCGTGATTCAGAGGAAAGAACGGGAAAAAAATGCGTACAAGATGAGATGAATCGGAGGGCGTTGATATCCACCATAGAATTTGTTGGGTGAGAGCAGTTGGCATCTCAAACTTCAAAAGAATATTTGATAAAACTTATACGATCGTGATATTATATGTAACTGTGCAACCTTTGTAATCATATAGTTGAGGTGTACACCTGACCGAGTAATCCTATCCACTGGATTTGAAAATGTTAAATATTGAGCTTCAAGTCAGATAAAGTTCATAGTTTTAGAAAATAAATAAATAAATAATGGTTGGCAGTCTGTTATCATTGAAGAATTTTAAAAACAAAATCTGATAAAATCTTTTGCACTAGTTTTTGTTCTAATATATCTGTTCATAATTACGAGCGAGATTTTCACATTTTCGGCTCAGGCAAAGCTGAAGATCATGGAGGAGGAAGCTATGAAGCCTCCAGAGGTGAGCTCTAAGTGGGCTAGAGTGGGAGATGATGCGAGTGTGTCAATAATGATAAAGCCTTTGACAGATAGTTTCAAGTTAGAAGTTGTTGATCATGTCGAATCCTGGTAGTTGGTTTGAATTTGAAGCTAAGAATGAGAGGTTGAAAATCAAGAAGGATGATATTACTATATCTGAAGGTCTTAAAAAGCGAGAGAGTTGGTTTAAAAAAGAATGTTAGTGTTAAAAAAAGTGTGGTGGATGATGGTGTCATTGCCAAAGTTGAAATGGTAAAAAGCAATATTCAGTGTGTGCAATATCCAAAGGATGATGAGACCTATGGTATATTATACAAAAAAAATTTGAGTTTATTTGGATAGGTTGTGAATGGATCAAACATGAGTCAAGGAGGAAAATAGCTAGAAAAGCTATTTGGGAGGTACTTGGGCAGCATCTAACCACTCAAGGCGATGAGACCTGACAGTAATTCACCGCTTCAGGCCTTAAGCGGTGGCAGCCACCAAAGGCGGTGCAGGACTGTCAGTTGGTCGAGCCCTTCCCTCCTTGCCTTTGATTTATTGTTTTGATTCATGTTGACTTTCAAACTCGTTTTTAATGTTCTCTTAATTGGTTTTGAAAGTCTGAAAACTTTCGTGTGTATTAATTAATTAAATATCTTTAGAAAGTTTTCCTTTTTTTTTATTTTATTCTTTTAGAAAATTAACTCTCCTTTCCAAATTTTTTTAAAAAATCTAACAGAACAAATTTTCCTATTTCTTTTCTAATTTTTATTTTTACTCTCCATTGTTCTTATTATTTTCTCTTTGATTTTTTTTATGAGAGATTATGAGATTTCATAGACTATATTATTTTTGATATTACGCTTCATTATTTCTAATCTATATAATTGTATTGATATTTCATGTTATTTTATTCATGCATATATACATCTCACATATTAATATAAAAGATTTGAAATACTCATGTATTAATATGTTATTATTTTATAATCGGAAGAATTTGATGATTTGAAAAATTGTTATGAAAACTTTAATCATCTTATAAGTATCAAGTACTAACTATTTTATAATTGTATAGGAGATTTTTAATTGAGTAATATTTTTTCTAAAGGTAATTAGTAATATCATATTATTTAAATTTATATATAAAGGATGTGACATTTGAGTTGTAATTAATATTAGTTATGGCTAAGGAACCAGTTCCGGTTCCATTTTTAGACCAACCGGAACTGGGACAGTGGAGGTCTCGGTCCCGGTCCGGGTCTCAGTCCCGGTCCTGGTTCCGGTTAGAACCGGGGAGGAACCCTCGATTCTGATTCCTCCTCGATTTTTTTGGAACCGCCGGTTCCAAACCGGGGAGGAACCGAAAAAATAAAAATAAAATAAAAAATTATAAAAAAATTAATAAAAAAATTTAAAAATTAAAAGTGAGTAATGGGTTCAACAAGAAATTTATTACGATAATATTATAAAACTATAAAATTAAAAAGAAATTTAAATATATAAATAAAAAATTAGGGCTTGCACTTAATTTTAACTCAATTAAGCTGCCTACGTATACTCTAGGATGAATCAAAGCCCACGTAGTTCTTTTGCCTGTTATGTTCTGAAGGGAGAAGATGACCAATCGTTGCTTGTTCCTTCGATGGCCGTTGTTTCGTCGTTGGTGTCGAAGAAGTCATTGTCGTCGGATATCAGATCCAATTCCTGCTATCAGTATAAGGCTTTAGTACAGTCGTCAACACAGACCTGGATCTGTATTGAGTCAGGACTGAGCAATGTTTGTCTCTCGTCCAGAACATTGCCACCTACACTAAATTTCTGTTCGACGGCGACGGTCGAGACAGGGGTTCCAAAAATTTATTTGGCAATGATGCCCAAAATTGGAAAGTTAGTTTCGTGCTCCCTCCACCAATGTAGGACGTTAAAGTCTGGGATGTCAAAAAACTCAAAGGAGGTGTTTATGTAAACATCAACCTCTGAAACATAGGTTGATAAAGACGAACTCTCCGACGTCCTTACTTTTTTGGTAAACACGCTTGCCCCTAAATTCCTTAATGTGGAGGGAAAGCGCAAATGAGAATGACCAGTGCTACCGCTTTCGCTTGGTTCCGGTTGCCGAACATTAATGTTCAGCGATGGACCATATACAGAACGGTATTCATCATACATTGAATAAAATAAATTCCTAACATTATTATTTAAACCATTAATATCTATATTCGCTATCCCTAGAAATTGGTAAAAAAGTGTAAAAAATTCATATAAATTATTTAATTTATTCCTAGGGTAAAAAACTAATGCAGCAGTGCAGGAATGTCCCTATAATAGTTTATCCATCTATTGAAGGGAGTTTTAGAAAAAATTTTGATTATCGTATAACATGCGGAATTGGGTTTCAAAAATTTTTCTTATATTGAAAACCTTTTTTTCAATCAGAAACGAATTTCTGTATATACGCAGAAAAAGACTTTAGAAACTACATACATTTTTCTTGATTTTCTTTTTTCTAATTCCTCGATCTACCACCAGATCTTCCGAGCTATGATCCGCGGTCTGACAACGTGTGTGTGGGCACGTCATGGCAAGAGATGGAGGTCACGTGAAAAGAACGCCGACCGAATCCTGCAAAAGAGGGGAGAGTCAGAAAAAACCTGTTTTTCTTTTTTCTTCTCTCTTTGGTGGCCGAATTCTCTTTCTTTTTCACTTGTGTGTTCGGTTAGGTTTTTTCTAGCTATATAACACTTATATAGTAGTCTTTTAGCGTTTTAGTTTGACCAAGTTAAAATAGGATTCTAAATTCTATTTATTTTTAGTCTCCCTAAAGACTTGAACCTGTGACCTTTTGGACTATTAAAAAAATCTAATTATTTTAATTCTTTTGTCCTAGTCATTATTTAATCACATGACCTCATATTTAATAAATATAATTATTAATTATTAATTATTAATTTCTATTATTTTATTAAATATTTAATTAATTAAATAATCACATTATTTAATTATTCTCTTTTATTTTTATCGCATTACTTTCGTAACACTATTAATTGAACCATCCAATTAATCTACCGTGACCCTCGTTACCAACAACCATAAGGGCTAGCAAGGGGACCTAATGGACCCACAGTTTTGATCTCCAATAATACTTAGTAATATTAATTAAAACTCTTTAATTAATATTTCACGATTATTAACCTCAGAGTTATTCCACTAAAAACCCGAGGCTGCACTCTCAGAACTGTAGACATGTTTATACAATCTGAAGTCTCAGTGTCCATTGATATATCTAATTGTATATAGTGTGATCCTCCACAAATAGTTCATAACTAGAGTTAGTCCACAAAGTACCATTGATTCTCTAATGAACAATTAAATCCTGTCTTCCTCACGGAAAAAGGAGAGCGCTCATAATCGTTCAAGCCCCGAATCAACCCTTAAGGGAACTACTCATCTACTTCAATCAAGAAGGAGTGGATTCCACTATTATGTTTAAACCTTCTCAGCTACAAGCCAAACTGTAACTCCAAGATACGGAGGTATTAGTCGAGATTCTCATCAACCTCACTCATGGTAAATCAAAAGCCACGATCCAACCTTAAAGAGTCGATAAAACACTCAGGATTAAGATCACCTATAAATAACCATCGTTTATCGATTATATATGAATCTCATCTACTAACGGATCTTGGTGAGAGATTCATATAAATCGTGGCCCAGTCCTATATGATCTCATCATATAAGGTGCCTCCATTCTCATGTCAACTACATGAGCAGTCTAGGATAAGACCACCGTACTTTACAGAATGAACCACAGTAGTAGATCAATCACAAACAAAGTACCCAGCTTTGTTCGCTCTCTACGGACTCTTTAGATTGTACGTCTCAAAATGAATCATCTCTGTATATGACCATCATATACTCATTATGATATTACATCTTACATTCTAGGATGTTCTTGCACAATACGAATGTATTACTGAATATAAAACTTTTATAAACTTGAATGATAATCTAAATAATTCTTATTATTGTCTATAACCATTTACAATTACAATCTTTAGGGCATAAATTCCAACAATCTCCCACTTGCACTAAAGCGTATGAGACATGTCTTGTAATCCTAGACCCTCTAGGTGACCTTCAAACACTTTAGCCATCAAGGTCTTCGTAAATGGATTAGCTAGGTTATCTTGCGACGTAATCTTCGTCACGACCACGTCTCATCGCTGCACTATCTCTTTGATGAGATGATATTTCCTCTTTATATGCTTCTCTCTTTTGTGGCTTCTTGGTTCTTTGGAATTGGCCACAGCTCCACTATTATCACAATAAAGTGTCATGGGCCTATCCATATCTAGAACAACTTCCAGATCATTCAAGAACTTTCGGAGCCAAACGGCCTCCTTAGCTGCTTCACAAGCTGCTACGTACTCGGCTTCCATGGTGGAATCAGCAATGCAAGATTGCTTGATACTCTTCCAAATTATGGCTCCACCACCAAGGGTGAATACTGACCCAGACGTGGATTTCCTTGAATCCTTGTCTGACTGAAAGTCAGAATTTGTATATCCCAATGGAATCAAATTCGGATGGGAATATACAAGCATATAGTTTCTCGTTCTCCGAAGATACTTGAGAATATGCTTAACAGCAACCCAATGATCCAATCCTGGGTTGGACTGTTATCTACTGGCTACTCCCACTGCGAAGCATATGTCGGGTCTTGTGCATAGCATAGTATAGCATACATAAGACTGCCTACTACAGATGCATAGGAAATTCGCTCATATCCTCAATTTCTTGAGGTGTCTTAAGACACTGTTCCTTAGACAAGTGAACTTCATGTCTTGAAGGTAAACTACCTTTCTTGGAGTTCTGCATGGAAAATCGCACAAGTATCTTGTCGATATATGATGCTTAAGACAACGCTAACAGTTTGTTCTTACGATCCCTTATCAATTGGATCCCAAGAACATAACTTGCCTCTCCCAAATCTTTCATTTGGAATTGGTTAGCAAGCCAACCATTTACCTTTGACAATGTTCCTACGTCATTTCCAATGAGTAAGATGTCATCTACGTAAAGGACTAGGAAAACTACTTTCTTGTGAATGATGCGCTTGTATACACAAGGCTTATCAACGTTCTGCTCAAAGCCATAGGTTTTGATCGCAGTATCAAGCCTAATGTTCCAAGATCTAGACAATTGCTTAAGTCCATAAATGGACCTTTGCAGTTTGCAAACCTTTTGCTTTTGATTTTGGTATACGAATCCCTCTGGTTGCATCATATAGATGCTCTCGTCTAGATTTGCATTCAAGAATGCAGTCTTGACGTCCATTTGCCAGATTTCGTAATCGAAATAGGCAGCTATGGATAAGAGTATCCTAATAGACTTAAACATAGCTACTGGCGAGAAGGTTTCATCATAATCAATGCTTTCCTTTTGGGTGTAACCCTTAGCCAATAGTCTTGCCTTGAAGGTCTCTACCTTCCCGTCTATTCCTCTCTTATGCTTGTAAATCCACTTACATCTTATGGGTTTTATCCTATTTGGTAAGTCTACAAGTTCCCAAACTGAGTTGGAGTACATGGACTCTATCTCGAGATTCATGACTTCAAGTCATTCCTCTTTGTTAGAATCTTCCATTGCATGTCTAAATATCAATGGATCATCCACACTATCATTAGAAACGACACTCTATGCCTCTCCAATGCCTAAGTAGTGATCAGGTTGTCGAACAACCCTTCCACTACGCCTCGGCGGTAGTGTATCCTGACTAGGAATTATCTGACTATCAGATGTTTGTGGAATAATAACATCGTCTACAACCCTTGTTGACTGAGTACCGGTCGTACCATATTCTAGCTCTTTTAACATAATCTTACTACGAGGTTTATAATTACTCATATAATCCTCCTCAAGAAACGTTGCGTTTGTCAATACAAACACTTTGTTTTCTTGTGAATTATAAAAGAATCCACCTCGTGTTTCCTTTGGGTACCCTACAAATAAACATACTTGTGAACGAGGTTCCAGCTTTCCACGCCTATTCTTCAGTACATGTACTGGACATCTCCATATGCGAAAATGTCGTAAACTAGCTTTACGACCATTCCAACACTCTAGGGGAGTCTTAGGAACAGATTTGGATGGAACTACATTCAGTATGTAAGTCGCTGTTTGTAGTGCATATCCCCAAAAGGAATATGGTAATGATGAGAAACTAATCATAGATCTCACCATTTCCATCAAGGTCTTATTTCTCCTCTCCGCAACACCATTATGTTGTGGTGTACATGGAGCTATGAGTTGAGATACTATCCCATGCTCAACCATGTAGTCTTCAAACTCTTGGTCGAGATACTCACCCTCACGATCCGATCGTAATGATTTGATTGTTTTGTCTAATTGATTTTCAACTTCAGCTCGGAATTCTTTGAACATTTCAAAAATTTCCGACTTGCGTTACATTAAGTAAATATACGCGTATCTAGAGTAGTCGTCAATAAATGTGACATAATACTTATAACCACCTCTAGCTCTAATACTTATAGGTCCGCAGACGTCTGAATGTATAAGCTCAAGTGATTGTGTGGTTCTAATCCCCTTTCCTATAAAAGGTCTCTTGGTCATCTTACCCTGCAGACAAGATTCACAGACAAGTAAGGTACCAATCTCTAACTGACTTAAAGATCTGTTTTTTTACTAGTCTGTTTATCCTATCAAGGTTTATATGTCCAAGTCTTAGATGCCACAGATACGTGTCATCAGCTGGAGAAATCTTTTGTTGCTTTGTTTTAGGTTTTTCAACTTTAAACAATTTAGTATTAAGCAGTGTTGTATGAATTAACGGCTTTAAAACAGACAAATTATTTTCTATCGTACCACATATATTCAAACCATTTCTTGAAACAATAACTTATTTATCATTAAAAGAAATAGAATGTAATTGTTCAAGTAATCTGGAAACAGAAATCAAATTCCTTGTAAATCCATAAATGTAATAAACATTGTTCAACGAAAGAAAATTATTATAAAATTGTAGTCTAACTACTCTCACTACTTTAGCTGAAATGACGTCCCCTGTTCCGACGTGCATAGTGAATTACCTCTTCTCCAGTTTTTACCAATAATCATTCAAATGTAAAGAAGAACAAAATTAGTTAGTGGCCCCTGAATCTACTATTTAAGGTGAAGAATCATCTTCCACTAAACAAAATTTAATGATAAGTAAATCTGATTTACTTTTCACTTTCTTCTTATTGGAGAGCTTTTCGAGGTATTATAGACAGTTCCTCTTCCAATGACTAACCTCTTTGTAATAGAAACATTTTTCCTTTTGCTTAGTCAGTCGTGGTGCTCTTTATTTTGGGCTTAGCCTTTACTTTACCAGTAGATCTCTTCGTCTTCTTGAAACCAGAAGAAGATGGCTTAGCAACATTTGCTTTGCCGGTCTTACCTTTAGTAATTGGTCATGTGTTGGTTACAAGCTCTGGAGGACATTCCTTCGTAAGCACGAATTTAAGGTCTTTGCAGACCATGATTGCGTTCGTGTTGGTTCCACTTAATAAAGTTATCCCGGTTAATGTTTCGTTTGCGAGGAAATAACAATGCAGAAGATAACGTTGATATTTAAAGACATAAATATAAATTAATATCATTCATTTTATACATTCATATCAAATGCTATAGTTCGGCATAAAATTAAACATGATACATGAGCATATTTTAATGAATTAAAAAATCCCTAAAATTAGCTACTATGCCGCGATAATCCTGTAGCACCCCCCGACCCGACCCGGCCGGACCGACCCGGGGAGCGCTACTCCGACTTTCAAAAACTTTTCATAACTTCATTTTACATTTTAAAATCATTGTGAGCCCAAAACAAATAATTAAACTTTTTACGAAAATCCGGCAGAGTATCGTTTGTTTTCGGACTTACCAAAAACCTGCTTTTACACAAAATAATTCCAATACAATTTCCAACAACACTTCTATATAATTTCAAACAATTGCGCACTCTGCCGTTTAGTGCGACTTATCAATCACAATTTATAAAATAAAACAGTTCAAACTTTTATATATATATATATATATATAGACATTCAGAAATCG
Source organism: Xanthoceras sorbifolium (assembly GCA_003430845.1). Classification (NCBI taxonomy): domain Eukaryota; kingdom Viridiplantae; phylum Streptophyta; class Magnoliopsida; order Sapindales; family Sapindaceae; genus Xanthoceras; species Xanthoceras sorbifolium. The sequence continues at coordinate 36,749,529 of CM010608.1, forward strand.
TAAAGTAATTAATTAAAAACATATTACAAAACATATTTACAATTCCCCTGTATATGCATGCTTTCAGAATATATATACATAACAAAAATATAGCTACCCAACTGTACACTCTCTGTGACTCGGTCTGCAACTTGCTCTTCTTTCAGTCTCTAGCCTCCTCTGGATTCCTGGTACCTACGCGTTAGAAACAAACTAGCGCGCTAAGCATAAAGCTTAGTGGGTGTACTAAAAACTCAATTAAATAAATTACAATATAAATATATATATATATATATATATATATATATATATATATATATATCTCAATATATATTTCAAAACAATTCCATTTCTATTGCATTTCAAAACAATTAAATTTCGAAAATCAAAGCATTAAACAATTCCAATTACTTTAATTTCAATAATGAAGTCAATAATGAATGCTATTACTAAAGTCATTCGGTTCACTTTTCAATTTCAATCAATTCTGGCCCACTAGAATACTAAACATTCTAGGACTGGAATATGGGTCAATGTGACGTCCGGGGTTGCCCCGCAACAACAGTCACTGATATCACGTGATTGTCCGAGATTGCCCCGCAACAACAATCACTAATATCATCGCGATTGTCCGAGATTGCCCCGCAACAACAATCGCTAGTATCCTTGTGATCGTCCGAGATTGCCCCGCAACAACAATCACACAATAATAACGGCGCAGTACTGCTCAGAAAACCCAGCTGGTATACCAACCTCCTATATCCATTTCTATGTCTAAGTATCCTAGGGCCGTTACAATAAATAAATTTTCAAGTAAGCACAATATATTACAAATCATAAACAATAATCCTGTGAGCAGTATTTTTCACAAATCATAACAGTCAAAATATTCGAAATCGAAATTGAAATACGATTTATCCCAAATCAGTCTAAAATCAACAATAATCATACAAAAATATAAATCATGTATTATTAACGGAATCTACAAAATCGAAAGAAAACCAAGATGCGATCTAACATCAACGTGTTCCAAGATCAACCATAGATGCAGCAAATACATATAAAATAGACACTTTACTTATGAAAAATCAAAAACGAAAACTTTAAACGAAATCGAAAACGAGAAACAAAAACGATAAACTTAAACGAATACGTAATCGAAATATTTCTCGTAACGGTTTCGAAAACGAGAGTACACCTACTTGGAATCCGTGTTTTCGTTCGACAAACCGCGGTTCCACGGTTTCTTTCCCTTTTCCTTTCCACCTACACTTCCTTTTCTCTTCTCTCTCTTTCTTCTTCTTCTTTTTCCTTTTCTTCCCTTTTCTTTCTCTTCTCCTTCTCTTCTTCCTCTTCTTTTCTTTTCTTTTTCTCTCCCTCGGTTTGTCTCTTTCTTTCTATTTTTCTGTGGCTTCCGCGAGAAGCCAAAATTTTTTTTTTATATTTTTGTCGCTACCGCGACCGCGACCGCCGTCGCGACCTGTGGTCGCGGCACCAGGTCGCGATACTCACTGGAGTGCGCGCACCGCCTTCCTCGAGAGCGCGCCTTGATCGCGCGAGTGGTCGCGCTGCTCACTGCCAATTTTGACACTTTCATCGCGAGCAGTCCATCGCGACCTGTGGTCGTGGTGGCTGGTCGCGATGCTCACTGCCAGGTTTTGCCATTTTCATCGCGAGCAAGCCATCGCGACCTGTGGTCGCGGTGACTGGTCGCGGTACTCACTGCCAGATTTTACGTTTTTCACCGCGAGCGAGCCATCGCGACCTGTGGTCGCGGTGACCAGGTCGCGATGCTCTCTGGTTCAGTTTTCCAATTATTTTATTTTATTTATTTTTTCTCATTTTTCACTATTCAATCCGGTCCGCTGGAAATCATAAAATAAACATACATTTAATTACATTTATACCCCCTCAAATAGTAAAATTTATTTTCACATATTTCACATATATCAAAAATTCATTACCCGAAATCCGGGATGTTACAAATCCAACATACCACAAATAAGTGCCTAGGTAGGCTAGGTCAAATCCTTGCATGTTAGATCGAAACATTCTCAATCGGATAATACACCAGAATAACTTTTTATTCTTATATTATCCAACCATCGCTTTGATTTAGTCAGGACAATAAATTAATAACTTAATTAAGTCCTTTATGAGTGTGACCCATCGTTTCAGAATTCATGAACTTAACTTGAGAGTGCCTAGGTAGGCTAGGTCAGTCCCAAAATACATTATGAAAACCTATCCGTTAAGAAGTCAACCTTGGTATTGACTCTTGTGGACACCCTCAGTAGGGAGGACGAAAGCAAAGCCGTCACGAGGCACCACTCAAGCCTTACAGTGTTGAACTAATAATGGAGACTGCGGGATATAATGTCATATATCCCTCTCCCACTCACTATTTGTAATTTAGGATTTTCTTTAAACTAAGAGTTTCTAAAACTCTATGTTTCTAGTCTTTACTTAGATTCTACAGCTAATATAAAAGCTAAGTTTACTAATTATAATAAATTATTCAATTTTAACTCTTAAAATATAATTTATTATTTCAATTTCTAATTTACATAAACTATTTAAATAAACTAGAAATTAAATGTGAAATTATCAAGTTTTAACTATTAAAACTAAATCACATTATTTGGTCCAATTATGTCATTAATGTTTAATCAAATGAAATCTAACATTAAATGGAATACTTTAATATATAGATTAGTTATTAATGAGACTTACCAAATTTTTACTCCTAAAAACTAATCTTATTATTTGAGTATTTTTAATTAAGTAATTAATCTTATTAATCTTAATTAATGTAAGAACCAAACTAATCAATTTAATTAAACTCTTTAATTCGTTGATTAGTCATTAATGAGATTTACCAAGTTTTTACTCCTAAAAACTAATCTCATTATTCGATTCTTTTTAATTAAGTAATTAATCTTAATTAATACAAAGAATCTAACTAATCATTAATTAAACACTTTAATATAAATTAGTTATTAATGAGATTTACCAAGTTTTTACTCTTAAAAACTAATCTCATTATTTGGTTCTTTTTAATTAACTAATTAATCCAATTAATCTTAATTAATGATAAGAACCTAACTAATCTTTTTAATTAAACTCTTTAATTTGTTGATTAGTTAATTAATTGATATTACCAAGTTTTTACTCCTAAAAACTAAATCCATTATTTAATTGTCATTTATGAAATTGTTTCATATTTTAATCACATTAAAATAAAACAATATAATATGACAATTATGCATGACATATTATTATGCATATGTAGGCACATTTAATTTAGATGACATTCATATGTATGACAATATTTTAACATCCATATAATCATCACATGAAAATAAATAAAGCATACGTAATTGACCGAGTGACATGGGTTATCTAATTTAAACAACTCTAATTACAATTGTATTCCCAAGGCATTCTTTGGTCTTCACGAGTTCTTCTTCAATTTGAATTCTGCTTGTCTTCGTTTTCCTAATCAAATCAAACTTGATTTTTGTCAAAAGTCAACATCTTTTCCAAAGGTCCACGTGTTACCTAACACACACCCTAGGTCAAGACGAAACCCTAAACAACCCTAACGCGTGGGAAAGTGCGGCTGCCAGCAGCGTAGCCGTACGCACGCAAGGTGCGCACGGCCTTCGCGCAAGCCGAGCTTTCGCGCGCGTTCTTGGGTCGTTTCACCCACGGTTTTCCGCTCCAATTTTCTGCACTTTTTCCAGAAAATATTCAACAATATTTTTCCAGAAAAACAGCAAAAAAACGTCCGCAAAAAACACATAAAAAAGGCCACAGCGAAAACGCTAGAGCGCGAGCGTGCGCTGCCGCTGCCCTTGGGGCTGTGCAATTGTTTTTTTTTCCTCGTTTCTTCTTCGCATCATCCGCATCTTCGACTCTTCGTAGAGTAGATTGATTACAATAATAATAATACAAAAAAAAAAATTGCCATAAACAATAGGCCAAAAAATAAAAAATTCATCCTATAACCCATTCACCATATAATTAACGACCAACTACGCTTTTAAAATTATACAATCAAATTATATAACAATAAAAACAAATCATACATTCTAGATTTGTGCCTACACAATAATATATCACAAATTAAGAATTAAAAAGAAAAATAAAAATAAACAAGAAATATATAGTTTTTCTTTTTCTTTAGCGTATATACAAAAACTTAAAACCAAAGTCTCTGATACCAATTGAAGGGAGTTTTAGAAAAGATTTTGATTATCGTATAACCTGCGGAATTGGGTTTCAAAAATTTTCTTATATTGAAAACCTTTTTTCAATCAGGAACGAATTCCTGTATATACGCAGAAAAAGACTTTAGAAACTATATACCTTTTTCTTGATTTTCTTTTTTCTGATTCTGCGATCTACCATCAGATCTTCCAAGCTATGACCCGCGGTCTGACAACGTGTGTGTGGGCACGTCACGACAAGAGATGGAGGTCATGTGAAAAGAATGCTGACCAAATCTTGCAAAAGAGGGAAGAGTCAGAAAAAACCTTTTTTTCTTTTTTCTTCTCTCTTTGGTGGCCGAATTCTCTTTCTTTTTCACTTATGTGTTCGGTTAGGTTTTTTCTAGCTATATAACACTTATATAATAGTCATTTAGAGTTTTAGTTTGACCAAGTCAAAATAGAATTCTAAATCCTATTTATTTTTAGTTTCCCTAAAGACTTGAACCTGTGACCTTTTGGACTATTAAAATAATCTAATTATTTTAATTCTTTTGTCCTAGTCATTATTTAATCACATGACCTCATATTTAATAAATATAATTAATAATTATTAATTATTAATTTCTATTATTTTATTAAATATTTAATTAATTAAATAATCATATTATTTAATTATTCTCTTTTATTTTTATTGCATTACTTTCGTAACACTATTAATTGGACCATCCAATTAATCTACCATGACCCTCGTTACCAACAATCATAAGGGCTAGCAAGGGGACCTAATGGACCCACAGTTTTGAGCTCCAATAATACTTAGTAATATTAATTAAAACTCTTTAATTAATATTTCACGATTATTAACCTCGGAGTTATTCCACTAAAAACCCGAGGCTGCACTCTCAGAACTGTAGACGTGTTTATATAATCTGAAGTTTCAGTGTCTATTGATATAGCTAATTGCATATAGTGTTATCCTCCACAAATAGTTCATAACTAGAGCTGGGTCATAAAGTCCGTTATACCACTCTAGAAATATCTTTTCCTTTAGGTACCATTGATTCTCTAATGAACAATTAAATTCTATCTTCCTCACGGAAGAAGGAGAGCGCTCATAATCGTTCAAACCCCGAATCAACCCTTAAGGGAACTACTCATCTACTTCAATCAAGAAGGAGTGGATTCCACTATTGTGTTTAAACCTTCCTAGCCACAAGCCAAACTGTAACTCCAAGATACAGAGGTATTGATCGAGATTCTCATCAACCTCACTCATGGTAAATCAAAAGTCACGATCCAACCTAAAGGAGTCGATAAGACACTCAGGATTAAGAGCACCTATAAATAGCCATCGTTTATCGATTATATATGAATCTCATCTACTAACGGATCTTGGTGAGAGATTCATATAAAACGTGGCCCAGTCCTATATGATCTCATCATATAAGGTGTCTCCATTCTCATGTCAACTACATGAGCAGTCTAGGATAAGTCCACCGTACTTTACAGAATGGACTGCAGCAGTAGATCAATCACAAACAAAGTACTCAGCTTTGTTCGCTCTCTACAGACTCTTTAGATTGCACGTCTCAAAATGAATCCTATCTGTATATGACCATTATATACTCATTATGAGATTACATCTTGCAATCTAGGATGTTCTTGCACAATACGAATGTATTACTGAATATAAAACTTTTATAAACTTGAATGATAATCTGAATAATTCTTATTATTGTCTATAACCATTTACAATTACAAGTTTTATGACATAAATCCCAACATCTATCTCGCATTACACAAACACATGGAGCTACTTCTGGTATTTGTGCACATTCATTAAGTGTTCCTACAATATTAAGGGCTTCAAATAAAAATAAATGTGAAGTTGGATAATATATACCGGATAAAGCATGAGTTGTATCATGAAAAACTTTTAAAAGCATGTAAATTTTTGTACAAACATCCCAATGATGTTCATATAAATTAATGCTATTAACATTATGCTGTATAAATCTAACTAATAATTCTCTATACTCGTAGCTTTCACAAAGCAACTTATATGTGGAGTTCCAATGAGTTAGAACATCACGGGAAAAACCTAATTGGATGTTTCCCGTTAGCTTTATAATACCTAACCCATTATTTTATAGTGCTAGGATGTTTCCACAAATAGTATAGAACATCCTTAATTGGTGTAATCCACTCTTGTAGTGTTTACAAGTCATGTTGTACACATAAATTTAAAACATGGTAAACACATCTTTGATGAAAAAATCTGCTGCCGAAATAGGGTTGACACAATTGAATTAATTGTGGAACAGCGGCTGTATTATTTGCAGCATTATCAAAACCAATAGCAAAATTTTTACTTTCAATACAATATTCTTCAAAAATAATTTTCATTAATTTATAAATATTGTCAACAGTATGAGTATCATCAAAAACTCTAAATGCCAATATTCGTTTTTGCAAATCTCATGATTGGTCAACGTAATGGCAAGTAAGTCCTAAGTATGAATGTTTTTGCCAATGATCACTCCAGATATCGACACAAACAGACACACGACCCATATAATTTTGAAAATATTTTACTTATGCTTTTTTTTCTTTTTTATAAATATCACACATAGTACGTTTTAATGTGGTCCTAGATACTCTACATGTAGAGGGATTTAAAGCATTGTGACAATATTTTAAAAACCAGCTTTTTCTCCAAAACTAAAGGGAAGATGTTCGGTCACTACCATTCTTGCTAATTGTTTCCTATTTAAATAAAGGATGGTTAGGAGATGTGTACCTTAAAATTTGGTGTTGTCCTCGCTGATGGTGAGCTTCGGCTGGATGCTTGATGTTGATATGCTTCCAATACGTCCCGTACCCTCCGGATTTGTTCCATTTAAAATCTTTGGAACAATAGTTGCAAACCATTATAACTATCTCATCCTTCCACCCTCTTCATATGAACTTTAAAAAGTTCATATTTGTATTTTGCCAAATCTGGCTGCGGCATTTGTACAGTTTCACTTGGGGTTGGGGGGGTTGGAGTAGAGGGACTAGCACCAACAGAGGGATGAGAATAATAAGAAGTAAAATTAAAATGAGTTTCGTTACCAAAAATTACCTCCTCATATTCTCTTTGTTGCATGTATTCAGCAAAATTTTGATCGTTGGTATATTCTTGGAAAGAATGACTCTGCACTTCTTGAGCATTTAAATCCGGTACCTGCTCAACGTCTCTGCTAGAAATGGACCTTCTGAAATTGGAAACAGATTTTCGACCTCCGAAAATAGATGGTTTTGAGGATGATGTCATAATAATTTTATAAAAATAAAGTATTTAAACAAATAATGAAAATAATTGCAATAGTGAAAAACAAGAGCAAGATTGAGAGAATGAGAGAATTAGAGAAAGATTGAGAGAAAGAAAGATGATAGAACTATTAAAAGAATGAGAGAATATGTGTGAATGAATTGGAGAATTGATGGGGTTTATATAATTTTTTAGGTTGGAGAAAAAATTAATATTTTTTAAAATTTAGTGGGTGACAATATAATTTTGTAGGGGAGGTTTTGGTAATTTTACCTGAAAGAGTCGTTGGCCTCACTTCTGACTGCTGCCATGCTGCTATGGCAGCATGGCAGCAGGTGGCTGTTGGCCACCACTGTGGCCAACGGCTACAAATTTGAAATTTTTTTAATTTTTTTTAAAAAAAAAGGGTTTTAACCGGAACCGGGAGGTTCCGTGAACCACCGGTTACAAACCGGCGGTTCCGATTTGTAATTAAGGCCAATCGGAATTAGGACCGGGTGTCCCAGTTTCGGAACCGATTTTTAACCAGAACCGACCGCCAATTCGAACCGAACCGGGACCATGCTTAATTAATATATCATATATCATATTATCTTTTTATTAATAGAGTAATTACAACTCATATATCATATTATTTATATATAAAATTAGATAAATAATTTTGATAATAATGTCATTCTTTTTAATTTAAGTTCCACATCCTGGAAAGAATTATATTGTGCCATGTTTGTGCAATTTGCCCAAAAGAATCACAACATAAATATTTTTATTAATTCCATCTCAATCAATTTTCATCTCTAATTCCATTTGGTATGTAAATTATTGGGTTAATTGTATTAATGTTCTAAGTTTAGACGAAATTGCACTCTCAAACAATTTTTATATTTACTGTACAAACTTTCTTTTGACCAGTGTTAACTAACCGTTAACTAACTGAAATTTTAATATACCAAGGGGAGAAATATCATTTTGCACATCAATATAATTAAAATAATTAAAAATTAAAAAAGAAACCTTAAAAATTTAAATAACTACAAATTCAACTTAAAATAATTATAAAACGTATCATAAATATTTTTAAAATTTTTTAAAAAAATTAAAATGAAAAATGAGTCTGCATCATCTCCTCCCATGAAGGAGATCCCTCATGGGAGGAGATGATGCTAACCTCCAATGAATGTATGCGATTTTATTTATTTATTTATTTTTATCTTATTTATTTTTGAAAATTTGAGAAAAGTTAGAGTGTTTTTTTTAGTATTTTAGAAAATATTTGAGGTGAATTTTTATTTTTTAAATTTTATGTCATGTCAACCCTAAATTATAATTGAAGGCATTTTTGACTTGTTACAATTTTATGTTTGTCAACTAATTAAGAGGAGGTTTGTCCAATTAAAATAAGGGTTAATTGCAATAATTTTCTCTGAGTTTAGTAATATGAAAAAAATTTTAAACAAACACCCCCTGCTTTTAAAGTCAATATATTAACCTTAAGAGTAGTTTGATCTTTTTAGTTATCAGCAAAATAACTAATTTTATATTAACCCTAAAATATTATATAATTATATATCCACCTAAATAAATATTAAAAGCTAACCACATAAATTATCATAATTTTAATTCTACGCTAAATTAAAATTACGTGTATAATTAAATTATTTTTTATTTTCTTTTTATAAAGAATTACATTTATTTTTCAATTTAAAAAATAAACAACAAAATTAAAAGTTAAAATAAAAGAATATATAACAGATTAATCTCGTCAAAAAATAATTATATTTATTTTTATTTAAAAACTAAACACATTTAAAAAAAAATGTATAAAGTTCACCATCACTATCGACTTCATCTTTATCTCCAATATCATTACCAATTCATCTATTTTCATCACAGCTAACCAATACAAAACATACAAAAAAATACAAAAAAAGAAAAAAAATTCAAACTCATCCATTTATTTCTTAATTCTATTTCCATCACAACCAACAAATAAAAAACATCTTAAAAAACAAACCACAAAAAAAGTAAAACAATTCAAGATCTGCTGCAAAAAAAAAAAAAAACACAAAGAAAATCTAAAATTCTCTCATCATTACCATCAACTCCATCTTCATCTCTAATATCATTATCGACTCATCCATTTTCATGACATCAAACAAATATAAAATATATACAAAAAAAAAATTTAAATTCATCCATTTTTTCCTTAATTTTATTTACATCACAACCAACAAATACAAAACATTAAAAAAAAAAAATCACAAAAGAAGAAGAAAAAAATAAAGAACTGCTATTAAAAAAACCAAAAAAAAAAACTAAAATTATATAATGGATTTGAACATGTGTATTTTTTAAATAAAAAAGTAAATTTAAGTTTTTTTTTTGTTTTTCGGAGGATAATAAAAAAATAGTCTTTTATATATTATTTTATTTTAACTTTTAATTTTTTTGTAATGTTTTTATTTTTTAAATTAAAAAAATTAAATATAATCGTTTATAAAAGGAAAATAAAAAGGAATTTAATTATATACATAATTTTAATTTGTAATAGAATTAAAATTATGGTAACTTATGTGGTTAGCTTGTAATATTCTTTTAGGTGGATATATAATTATATAGTACTTTATGGTCAATATAGAATTAGTTATTTTATTTGATAACCAAAAAGACCAAACTACCATTTGATCAATAGGTTGACTTTAAAGGCATTGAGTGTTTGTGCTAATTTTAGACATTTGTTTAAAATTTTGTTTATATTACTAAACTCAGAAAAAGTTAGTACAATTAACCCTTAAAATAAATATTATCTAAGTGTACAACTTTGTCTTAACGGGTATTAGTGAAATTAATCCTATAATTTTTTTGCAGAATACAATCCTGACATTTGACCATATTGCAATGAAATGATAAAATTACACATAATTAAAAAATAATAAAATAATAAAATTTAAAAATTTAAAATTTAAAATTATTTTCTAATAAATTTATACCGCCCATCAATGGAGATTATATTAAAAAAAAGTTAAAAAAAAAAGAAACTGTAGGCTATATCTCTACAAAATAAAGAACCAAAAAAAAAAAAAAAGTAAAAAAGTGATCGAGATTGAGATCCTAGCCACCATTGCTGGAGATCTCCAGCGATGCCCATCTAGCTATCACCATTGCTGTATCTCCAGCGATGGTCAGATGGCCACCATAATCGCTAGACATCCAACGATGGTTGAATCAATATTTTTTTTTTTACTATGTTCTTGGTTTGGGTGGAGGTCCAATTTTCAGATTGGATCTCCACCCACCAAGACTTTTTTTTTTAAAAAATAATTTTTTTCAATATAATCTTACCTGCCCATTAAAATTGATATAGGTTGGAGATTCATTTAAATTTTTATAATTTTCTTAATTTTGTAGAAATAAATTTAAAAAGATAACCTTATTATCCTCCTAATCAGTTATCAAGTAATTAAGTGTACCAACTTATAATTAAGAGTAAATTTATAATTTTATTATAATATAGTTAAATATTCCAGTAATTTAATACAATTTGTCCTGCATTTTTTTAATTTTAACCGTTAAAATGCTTAAAAACTGATGTTAGCGACGAGTGAGTCAAGTTCAACTAGAACGAAGAAGCCAAGGAGACCGTATTTGACCAAAATGCCCCCACTTCAACAGTTGAGAAATGTCCAAGTCCACTTATTGTACGACTCATGGCATCGATAGGACAAATATACCACGTTTCATGCAATAAGTGGGGGTGCCTTATGAGACCGTTGCACCAAAAAGATATTTCTAACGACAGCTAGGAACACGTGTTCCATAAAATACTCCAAAAATAGAAAACTAAAAACCGCAACCTATTACTAGACCAGTAGGCATCGGGGGTGCCAATTATCTAGTGTGTTCAGATTCCGCGAACAAGAATTTCCCTCGTTTTACGCTACTATCTCGGAATCAAAGCACACACTTTACTCGCAAAAGCTAAACAACGCAACGCTAGCACCGTTTGATCTGGATCAGGAACAACAGCGACGCCATCTGGAGCGAGATTGCCGCCGATGGCCAAGTCGGGAGAGAATTTACGGTCTTCTTCTTCTTCCTCCTCCAGTTCCGGTGAAGTTTCAGTGAAATTTGAGCGCGAAATCGGCGGTGGAAGTGGCAGTGAAGTTAAAGAAGTTAACAGCAGACACACAAGTGCTGCTGGTGGTGGTCCCGCAAATAATGGAAATGCAAATTCTTCAGGTTAGTAGGGATTTGTGTTTGCCTACTGTCAAAACAAAACTGTTGCCCTTTTATTTTTTATTTTTACAGTATTTAGCGTCAGTGAATTTTATAGCTGTGAGAGAGTGTTTACGGAGTTTTGTTAATTCTAATTGTGTCATGTACTGTTTGAAAAGATCTTATCGGACTTGTCTTATTGGAGCTGATAACATATATGGCTAACAAGTTTTATGTATTGATTGTATAGGCTGCAATTCTGTTTTCCATTTGTGTATTGGACGCTACTGGTCAAAATTAACTGATTTTACTGGCATCATCAAATTTCTCCTTGGGAGTCCAAATCTTGAACTTAACATGAATTGATTGAATTTATAAGAATAATAACAATGGCATTATAATATTACATACGATCAGGTTTGAGATCTTAATCTGAATAATTTGCGCTTATGTGTGAATTCATTTATATTATATTTCTGCATTTTCTGTGAGCAGAAAATTCTAGCAGCAGAATTTCTAAGATAAACAACACTTTGCCAGTGGAGGTGTCAAGCAGTGACAAATTGGAACCAACATCAAGTACGCTTAAGTTAGAAAGAGCAAAAACTGAGAGTCATAGACCGCGTAATATACTTGCTGAAGAGGCAGCACAAATTTTTGACCACAAGATTTCTGACGACCAAAAGGTATAAATCATCTCAGATGTTTGTTAAATTCACCTTGAATCTCATGACATTTTGCTTCCACACTGTGTTATGTTTTGTCTAGCATAATCAGAGAGCTTTTGTTTCACTTGTCCAGACTCTAATGATGCTAAATTAGCGTTATAAACTGTCATCAGATCTATTTTTACAATTAATTATGACTTGTTGATCATAGTCCTATGTATTGCAATTTGTTAGAAACTATAATAACTAAAGGTTGTATGGGTTTACTAATGCTTACTTTTTGTCTGAGAAAGTTGAATTTGAGTCCTGATGTTTTTTTTTAATTTTGTGATAGATGTAGGGTTAAGTACCTTATGGGATTTATTGACATGCTTATTGTAAATAATAGGAACAATCAGCATCTCCAATTTGTTGTTATTAAAGAGGATATGAACAGTGTAGCTTGGTTAGATCTATTTGATGGTCTAAATTAATATTCTTGCCATTCAAAATTTTAAACCCCTAGTAGTCACCGTCTATCTTATTTTGCCTTGTAGTTGCTTCTTTAATTATTGCTGGTGTCGTCGTCATCATCATTGTAACAGTCAGTCTTTTAGCCATATAATTTGGTATTTCCTCGCATGTGTGACTGGGGTTCTTATTGAATAATTCAAAACTTTGCAGTTTAAATTGTTGAACAGAATAGCTACTGTGAAAGATGATGGAACTGTAGAATTTGAAGTTCCAGGAGATGTTGAACCTCAGGATCTTGGTGCTGGATCTGAAGATGTATATAACGAAGTTCAGGACGAGCCTCTTGATGCCACGGACCTTCAATATATACCACCATTGCAAATAGTAATGCTTATTGTTGGCACACGTGGCGATGTACAGCCATTTATTGCAATTGGAAAACGTCTGCAGGTAAGAAGAATATTCTCATGTTATTTCATGTTTCTGACTGAGTTTTATTTGCATGTAGTTCTATAATCCTACACTATGTTGTCTATTGATGGAATGTGGAAAACATACTTCTTTGAACTTTCATTATTTTGATAAAGCTTCCAAGCTTTTCTTACATATTTATGCTTTAATAATGTAATAGGCCGTCAATGAAACAAATAACTTCCACAATAAAGATCTTATAAACATTCAGATATTGTATTATTGAACATACAGTGTGAGCCAAAATAAAACTTAAGAGATCTGTTCTCTGCCACAAATCAAAGAAACACCGTTCAGTCACTTCTTTTCCTATCTGTAGAGAGGAATCGTAGGATCTGCTGTAGGGATGGCAACCATTCCCGGCTCTATTTGGGCCGGATTTTCCAAGTAATATTTAGGTTGTCTTTACTCAGCCCCAGGTATGGATATTTATATCCATATCGGGTCGGGTACCTGGTTGGGTAGCCTGGATTCTCTTTATTTTTTTTTATTTTACTTTTTCTAGTTAAAAAAAATTTAAATTCACAAACCTTAGCTTTTCTTTCTTTCTTTCTTCTAGAAAATATATAACACAATTCTCAAATCTTTATTAGCCATCAACACCACTGGAACCAAAACATTCGTGGGTCGCCAACATTTCTTGTCATTTAAGCTTTTCTTCCATTGCTTCCTCTCCTTTAGTTACACAAATAAAGTTTGATTTGGTTTGTTCATTGGTGGGGTAAAAAATAATTCGATCCGGATGTGGCATGTGTGTTGTGGTCAAAGAATGAGGAAAAATAAAAAGCATAAATTAAAAAAATAAAAGCAAATCTTCCTATAAAAAAGAAAAATTGAATAAAAGTATAGTTAGTGGAGAAGACCTTGATGTAGATGAATGTGATCTTCTCCACCAGGATAATTATTTGGTGTTTGATTGTTTGAGTCTACGAAATAGAAATAGACTCGGGTGTATTATTTTTAAATAGTTTTGGAAAATATTCATCTATGTCATTTTATCAAAGAATCATTATTGAATTAAATGCATTATTGGATTACTTTGATATGTTAACATTATATTCGGTAAAAGAAAACATTATTTAATTATTTTATCTTGCGATAAGTATGTTTTTTGTACGTCACCATTAATATGTTTTTTTAAATTTTACCATTAATTTGATGTTATAATTACTATTTTAGTTAGTTGTAGAAAATACTCATTTATTACCACTTATAAGAATAATTAAAAATGAAATTCATTTGTTTTGGAAATAAGCATAGTGAATTGGATGCTATAAATTTGAATTAAAGACCGGGTATACAGTACCTGTTAAAAAGAACTTTTAAAAAAAGTTAAAAATATAGTAAAGAAAGTCTACTAAAAAAACTTGGGTAAAAACCGGATATTGATACCCGGGCAGTCTACTGGGTAACTATTTGGGTGGATACCCGGTGTTGTGAAATTCAAGTTCACCCAGGTGTGGATAATGTCTAAAAAATTTTGAGTACCCGACAGGGCATGGACATATGGGTTTTTGCCATCCTTAATCTGCAGATACTTATGCTAGTAAGCTATGGCCAAGTGAAGCATAAGCGAAGCTGTAAAGGTGGATCTTATCCTTTTAAATATATGAATTGTACGTGTCAAGATTTACAAAATTTTGGGTATGCCTATCTTTTCATGTTAGTAATTGCTAGACTCAAAACTCAAAAGTTTAGACTATTAGGAAAGGACTCAACAATATTAATTAAGTATTCTAACAGACACCTTTACATGCAAGATTAACGAGTTTGCCACGTAGCTCAAGCTGAAACACAAACGCAACAAATTTAGATTACAAATAACAAATTCAGATTACAAATAACAAATTCAAATAAAATCATATGGGGGATGAACTGAGGCACTCCCAGTAAAATTGGTTTAGATATCATATTAGTAATTGCTCAACCAAAAAGCTTAACCTGGTAAGAAAGGGTCCAACAATAATATTTAAGTACTCTAACACTATAGTTCAATGTGTACAAACATTTACTTGACTGGGTGACGCGCCTATGCATGTAGCAAGCCTCTTTTCCCATGGAAATTGGCGAATGTTGATAATGAAAAAAGTTTTTGTGCTGTGGCTTGCTAGTTTGTTTGGGAGAAACATTTTTTAATCTCAGGAACATGACGTTATAAGGTTGATGAGGTTATATGAAAAACTTTTAGGTTTATTGTTTTTCTCTTGGGACCTGTGGGGTATTAAGGTTTGACTTCTTGATTTAGGGGTATTCTTATGATAAATTATCCAGAAATCATTCAAAGGAGTTTGACAAATTTACAACCCTTCTGAGTGTTAATATTTTGTTGCTGGGATGTAGATGCAATAGTTGGATATTAGATAATAACTGGCTGAAATGACAAACTTGCAATAGATATTTTAAGAGCAAGTTTCATTCATTTTCTAATTTTGTCATTTAATTGTTTGCACAGAAGATTATTGATTAAACATGTTGAATAATAATCTCAACAGGATAAGAAATCCATGAGTATGAAATTGAATGATTTTAAAATCCATAAGTTATTTTTAAAATAAGTAAACAAATAGTTTGTAGAAACTGTACTTCAAAATAAGCAATACTTCTATCAAATATACATATAATTAATTGGTTTACATGTTCTTGACTGATATTAGAAAACTTTCATACAATTCTTCGCTATGTCAGGCCCCGCAAACCTTAGCACTGGTTAGTAAAAGAGTGTACAGAAAACTTAGCAACCAACTGTTAATACTTCCCAACTAAAGTATTCTCTAAACGTGCTAAATAATTACTAGACTTAACAACTAATATAGTTCAATTGCAATATGTTTCTTCCAATATTGGGGCTATACCATCTACGTTTAACATTTATTCAAAAGCAGTAACAATAAATAGTTCTGATAAAAAAAATTAAAAAGTTTAATAGTGGAAATTTTGGCCTTTTCTAGTATTAGTAAATTTGTCTTGTTCTACAGGTTTTGTCTACCAATTGTTGGCAAATGCCTTACATGTTGATTATTACTATTAAACTTTTCAGTGCACCACTTTGTCATTGTTTCTATTATGAAGTTGTAGAATTTACAACCTCCCCGTTTCTTTCCTAATTGCAATGAATTTCTAACTTGCTTCTATGTGATAATCTTTTTCTATTTTGACCTTGACTTTTAGTAATCTTTTTCTTTTTCAAGATTTCTTATAAATTCTACAAATTGTGATAAAAACAAAGGTCAAATAATGTCCTGAAAAGTCTAGTTACAATCTACCTATAAGACATTTGCAACAATTGATAGACAAAACCTATAGAAGAAGAAAAGGTTAATAATACTAGTAAAAGCCAAAGTGCTTGCCATTTAAAATTTTATATTAAACCTTACTATTTTACCGTTTATAAAGTTGATGGATGACCTGCTAAAGCTCTACATACCTATGTTTGATGTGGATGTAGACTTTAAGGTTTATTTTTTTAATGGTATCTTTTGGGATATTGTTATTTAATAATTTGGTTTATTTTAGGTCTTATAACATTGGTTATTTGGTAGTTCTGGTTATTTCTAGTTATTTTGGTTATTTAGGAATATAGATTCCTTTTTGGAAGGCCATTATAAGTAGACATTCATTTGTTGCCCTACCATACTTGAAATGGAAAAGCAATGTTCTGCTCTCTCTCTCTCAGTAGTTCTAATTTTCTATGTCCCAAGTCTTCTACTTCGTTTTTCTACATTTATCTATCTGTCTCGCATCAGAAGTCTTTCAATACTTAACTCTTACATTCGAATTGATGGGTCAGTGGACTGTAGAATACAAGAGTACATCATGGTGGGTGAAGCAAACATCGGAGATGCATCAATGGTCGAAAAAGATTTTCAGTTGCAATATGTTTGGCAAATCCTTGAAAATTAATCTGAGCTGACATTCAATTCTATTGGTTCTACTTCAATGTATGTATACACATGTCAATCATTCAACTTTTGGATAACTTGCCAAAATGGCTTTATAGAAGGGCTAAAGATGTTTATTTTGAGGCTAGGCATGTTGCACATGCGGTAGGCTCTTTACATGAACTATGTTTTGCGCTGTTAATTGAATGGAAGTTTGCTTAGGAGAGATATGGTGGATGGAATGTTGTTGGAGGAACAAATGTTACTAATTTTATGGTGGGAGGCTAGTTCTTATTAATTTTAAGTTATAATGATTGGCCAAAACTTATTGAAAGAGAGAGTACTATAGTGGTTGGGTGCAGGGAATATGGATCACCCATTTCTTCATTGTCTAGTGGCAATGAATGTCACGCACCAAACATTTCTAGGCCTTTTTGTCTTGTTAGAGAGATTAGTAGAGACAAGTCTACATTAGGTGTTAACACTCAAAAGATAGGGAGAAAAGAGAACCATGTTATGTTATTATTCAGTCAAGGTACATGAATTTATAGTGCTAGGCCTAGAAGAGAAAAAGAAGTAGAATCAATTTACATATTACTGAATCAACCACCTAGCTAATTACATCAATTTATGGCTGATTGATATCATAGTTGTTGCTAATTGACGACTAGCTTTAACTTTCCCCTTTAAGTTGGAGCATAGATATTTTCAATGTTCTAGCTTGGAACATAGATAATATGGTAGTGAGTCCTTTCAAAAGGTTGACAAGGTGACTTGATAGAGGTGCCAACCAAATGACTTGACAGAGTGTGGACAAAACGGCTTAATAGAGTGGACGGAGGAAACAACTTGACAAAATGGCCGATGAAACTGCTTGAAAGAGGGACCGATGAAACAGCCCGACAAATTTATTTTTTATTTTTCCTTTATTAACTACTTCATAGAGAACACAACAACAATATCATCATCCAATACTGGAACACAAAAAAAACAACAATTTTTTGCTACACCAACAATAGCACAAAATGTGAGAGAGACATTACCATATGTAAGAAAGTAAGACCCGGTGAAAAGCAGACCCAAGAAAATAAGTATATAAAATATGAAGAAGAGAAATCACACCGCTATTGTTGGAGTGAGGAAAAGACTTTTTGAAAACAACTTTACGTACTGTCTCCCAAGATCTTGGGCAATGGCTTATTTGGAATTTGTGGAAATTTGGGCAAAACAGTAATTATTTATGAAGCAGGCGCGTGAAGAGCATGCAGAATTGCAGCCATCTGAATCGGAGAAAGACTCTTGTAGCAACTCTCTCATCAGCTTTATGAGAAGCACGCGAAAACTTGAACTCTTTATAGGTGTTCCTGTGCTGCCGTCTGCCACTACAGACGGTGGCACATATGAGATATTTCTAAAGGTTGTGGTTATTAGAAGGTTCAGGGCTCTTATACCATGTTAACACTCAAATATAGGAGAAAAGATTTATCGTGTCGTGTTATTATTCAGCAAAGATACATGGATTTATAGTGCTAGACCTAGGAGAGAAAATGAAGTAGTATCAGTTTACAGTAGTACTCAATCAATCACCTGGTTAATTACATCAATGGATGGTTGATTGACATTATATTTGTTGCTAATTGACAGCTAGCTTTAACATTAGGAATAGGCTTTTGAAGGAGAGCCCAACCATAATTCTTTGGTGACAACTCGAGTAATTTGACAAAAGTAGGTGTTGATATGCTGATTTATCTAGGATGACATCCATGGCATACCGATGCAGGTTCTCTATCATCCAAAATGAGTAGATATTGTGGCAAATTATAGTTGAGCTGTCACCAAAGAATTTGGTTGGGCCCACCTTCGAAGGCTCATTTATAATGTGGACTTGTTTCAACTCATCTTCCTCAAAGACGGCACCCAGAAATTTTTGGCGTGAGACGGTAAAGATGTTTCATATGGTAGGGCAGATGTGGACTTTTCTGTAATCTATTGTCTCCCAAATTAATGAAAAGGTTGATGCTTTTTGGGGTGGAAAGAATGCCATGGCATTGGTATTTTTACTGTTCTTTGGGTTATTCGGTTAGAGGAACAAACAAATTTTTGAGGCTGTCAAATAGGAGGAAAATAAGGGGCTGTCCAGTAGCATTTTAAAAAGGCTTTTCCATTTTTGAATTCTAAAACAAGCCACAAAATCGAGTTCGGTTGACATATTCAGAAAATTAACCACTGAATAAATACAAAAATAAGAAGAAGTACCTTAGGTTTTCCATATTATAAAAATAAGAAATTCAATTTCTCATTAATAGTTCATATTTTTTCTCTAAATTGTAGAGAAAAGATGATACCTAAATTTTCAGTTTTTCTATCAAACAAGTTTTCACTATTTTCCTGACTATTGGGGACCTAAGTCAAAATCCCCAAATTAAACCCTAAATCCCCATTTAAAACCTTAACCCTAGAAATTGAATTCTCTGACTAGTGAGTTTGATTTGATTAATCGAAGATTCGACTAACCAAACCTCTAGCACTAGTCTTTATGGGGATCTAATTCTAGCCCAAACAATTCCTAAGTGTTTGATCTCAGAAAAAGCCAAAATATAATGCCTTTGGTAATTGTCAGTAGACAGAAAATAAATTTTATTGCCAAAAGAATGAATATTGATTGATTACAACTCTTTTGTTTAATAAGCTATTTATACCTAACACAATCCGAATACAAAAAGGTTAAGATATCCTAATAAACTAGAAAACAAAAGGAATTAAAACTCAGACTAAGGTATTTCACTCGAATTAAAACTCAAACTAAGGTATTTCACTCTCTCAACCTCAATCTTTCCGATCTCCTAGTGATGGTCTCATCAGATACTAAACTTGTTTTCAGATTTTGAAAATAGCAAATCAAAAACACTAATTCATTTTCTTAAATGATTTTAGAACATGCCGGGTGAAAAATGATACTAGATGTACTCTTAACTTTCTCCGAGATAAGGTTTATTATCAAGCTTCTTTATGGGTTTTGATATCAAAAGAATTCAAGGACACCTCACTGTTTTTATTAAGCTTGACTGTAAGGTAAGGTTATGGCCATTTAAGATGTTTTTGTATTCCTGTTGGTCAACTTAAGATTGTATTATCAGTTTACTTCTGGTTGACTTATGTAGTTGTATCCATTCTGTCATTAATATATTTTTGGTTCTTTTTAAAAAAAAAGGTATATCTTTAATTTTATTGAGGAATGAAGGATGGAAGGAGGGAATGCAGTAGTTAATGTCAATATTATATAAAATGGGCTGTTGTGAGTAGTTACATTTGGGGCCTGGATAAGGTGGATGATTATTGTTGAAGGCAGTTAGCTTGTTTAGTGGGCATTCTGACAACTGCAACTGCAACTGCTTACACATTTTACTAACAACTCTTACCTGATCTACACTGCCATCGTATGTTCTTGTTTGCCAATATTTACGCATGGTGCCTATAAATTACATAATGGGTGGCTGTAGAATATGGAACTCATGGCTGCCATGACTTCAAGCGTATGGTTGACCTTCTCTCTTTCCCCACCACCCGCCCCCCCCCCCCCCCCCCCGGCGAAATAGATTGTTACTTGGTCTTATCTTGAAACCTTGGGTTGGTTTTATCTATTTTGGACTATGAGTGCAAAATATCTTCTCAGTTACAACATTGGGACCTTTGTTCTTGTGGTCCAAAGTTCTTTTTAGAAATGAGGTTATTACGAAATTATGCTTTATTTTTTTCAATGGAAAGGAAGTATGAGAATTTGCAGTTGGACTTTACTTTTAAGAGTTCAAGGTTTCATTATGTGATAATTTCATTCTAATTACCAGAATACTTGCATGCAGGACTATGGCCATCGTGTTAGACTAGCAACTCATTCCAATTTCAAAGATTTTGTCCTGACTGCTGGGTTGGAGTTCTATCCTTTAGGCGGAGATCCGAAAGTTCTCGCTGCTTGTATGTACCTAAACACTCCATTGACAGCTACAGTTATCATATATGAATTTTCTTTTGATTGTCCATCATCTTTATTGGGAGTGGTTTGCAACTTTGCATAGAACAGTTGACACATATATTTGCTGCTAGGGTTTTGCAGTCACATTTGGGGCTGTCAAAGCTTTCTAATAACCAGCTATCTAGTTCTTGCAACTTATTAAACCATAGATTTCAAGTTTTTGATTGCTTTGCTTGCTTAAAAAAATATTTGAGTTTTCTTGAATGGCGGTGAGGAATAACTCAAGTTCTCTTTCTCATTACCATGACACTTATACCTAATAATGATGTATATAATTATTCTAGCAGCAAAGTTCAAACTGGAAAAGATTTGTATTTAGGAGGGGGAACCTAATTTGAAATATATATTTTTTGGTTGTGAGAGATTCTCCATGTTAAGTATTTTATGAACTGATTTCTGGGCTACGGATTGTGATTTTCATTACTATTACGGCCCATTATATATAAAAGTGGTTTGTATGTTTAGATCCTGCAAGTTTCTTTCATAATATTTGAGAATCTGTGGTCTTTGATTTTGCATTATTTGGTGAGATCAGAGTATCCGAGTGTGATTGAAGAGAGCTGTGTATTCTTTCAAATAGGATTTACATTTTTGGTTAGCATACCTCAAGCGAGAGAGATGCAAGAAAAATGATAATCAATGAATACGAACAGAATACAACTGTATGTTGTGTGATTTGAGTAATGAAATATTGCTCCTGGCTAGTGGTGTTGCTGCTTTTTGATGAGGCATTTAAAAATGTGGCTTTGGATCCTCCCTTCTCTCTCTGTCTCTCTCTTGCTGTTTGGCTGTGGTCCTGTGGATGTTAACTGCCTCTAAGGCTTATTTTTTCTGTCAGTTGTCATATGAATGATTTCTCCTAGATGCATGCATGTGACATGCGAATAAAAATTAACGCATACATTTAGAATATAGTTTGTAGTTGGTTTTTTTGCACGAATGGTTTGCCATAGACATTTCTGGTCTTTGATAGTGGATGGTGTTTCTTTACGATCCTTTATCTGGTTGCTATTTCTTGTATGAAATTGATAGGTTTGGAGTTTACTAAATGCATTCCAGCAAATGTAAAATGTTGTCTGTGTCACCCATATAAATAAACTTGAAGATGATGATTATTTTACGAAGGCATGTTATCAGTATGCTCAAATTAATGGTTTTTATTTTCTCTGAGCAGATATGGTTAAAAATAAAGGCTTCTTGCCTTCAGGCCCTTCTGAAATACCCATTCAACGAAATCAATTGAAGGAAGTTATATACTCTTTACTTCCAGCCTGCAAAGAACCTGATATAGATTCTGGTATCCCCTTTAAGGCTGATGCAATTATTGCGAATCCTGTAACATACGGTTAGACTTTATCATTTTTGAATCTTTTACGTCATACATATAATTATAGTTGATTGTTTTGAACTCAGTAGTTTGTCAAGCATATCTGATGAATTGTTCTGAAGAATTTTTTATATTGAATGTTTCACATTTGTTTGTGATGTAGAAATTCTTATACCGTTTATAAGTGAAACTAGTACTGAGAAAAAGAACAAATATTGAACAGAAAATGTAAAATGCATTTTTCCCTTTTGAATAAATTTATCATAAAGAAAGATGTCTGCCTATAATTGATAAAATTGATGGAAATTTGTTTTTTTCTTTTGTCTTTATGGCATACCTCAAATCAATCAGTTTTCAACAGACATAAAGAAACATGTGAGGAAGTGGGTGCCTTTGTAAATACTGACAGGCAAATATTGGTAGAGTAGAACACTTTTAAGTTGTTGAGTGACTAGAGGAGGTGCAATACTTATATTGCATGGCTTGATGATTCTGAGGAGGATAGAAGTATATGGACTCTTGACAAGTCAGGCAACTTAAAGTCTTTTTGTGCCAGCTTAATAGAAGAGTCATTCATTCCATCTTTTGACATTTCTAAAGTAATTTGGAAGGTTAAGGTCCTTGCAAAAGTTAAAATTTTAGCTTGGATCATATGTCATGGGAAATTAAATACCAATGACATGATACAAAGGAGAAGACCTAGGATGTGTTTGCAACATCAATGGTGTATCATGTGCAAAAAGAATTTTAAAGCATAGATCATCTTTTTCTTCATTTTCTCATTGCTTCCGGCCTATGGAATAAGCTTTTTAAAAAGCTGTCCATCTTAAGGGGCCACTGCCTCTTCATTGTAGAGATATCCTAGGTGAATTTCTTGTTCCGTTTGGGGGAGGTAGCAAAGCTAAAACTCTTTGAAGATGTGCCATTGATGGCTCTCCTTTGGGTTGTTTGGACAGAAAGGAATAGAAGAATTTTTGAGAATGAAACATGAGAAGATATTTACTTTTTGTGGGATAGGATTCACTTTTGGGCTTCAGTTTCTCCGATTCTTAAAGAAGTTCCTTTCTTCTTTATCAACCTTAACTGGGAGGTTGCTCTAGCTCGGCAGGGTCTGTTTTTGCTCTTGCTTAGAACTTTGTGGGTGGCTTTTGTATTAAAATTTTCTGTTTTTTGGAAGCTGTTCGTTTCTCTTATTGTTAAGGAAAAGTTACTTTCTCCTAATGTATATCTTTTTGTTCAATACAATCGTTTTTGTTCAAAAAAAAAAAAAAAAAAGGACATAGCAATACTAATTTCCTTGGAAGAGATGCTTCTGGGTATCACTTTAAATGATGGATATGAAGGGTTATTAGATTAATGATATAAGGAAGAAGAGGCTACAACTGCATGAGAGATGCCTACCACTTCGAATACTCATTAATCTACCTTCAGATTAGTTCTGCCCTCTAGGAAAGTCTAATGCAATAACCTAAGTCTGCATTGATACATGTGCTATCAAGCATATGTCTTTTGACTTGACTTAATATAAAATGCTTCTCTTGCTATCCATTTTGACTTGCTTCACCACAAAACGATTGTGTAAGGGGTTGATCAAGCTAACTTATATTGTTTTGTTTGAAATTCTTGTCATGTGGAAACTGGTTTATTAAGTCCATCTCAGAATTTTTTATTATTTTGATCTTTATTTGATTAAAATAAATTCTAATTTGTTTGTTTTTAACCTCTACAAGAGATGCCTTGATGATAAGTCCTAGCAATGTAAATTTACTTGTTTCTGTTGCTTCCAGCTGATTACTATATTTGTGCTGCTGACAGAAATTGCAGTTATTCCCAAGAGGGGGGCGGTGGATGGTTGTATTTTAGATTTGGCCTGCCTAATGATTATATCAAAATGTTATGCTGTCTATTCGTATAATTTTAAATGTATCACTATGACCTTTTGACATATCCCTTCTATACTTTTCTGTGGAATGTGGATTGGAAAATTACCATGCTAGATCCTTATATGTTTGGATTTTATTGATTGTTTGTTGCAGAAAGTTTTTTTAATCAACATTCTAATACTAACCTTGGCAAATGCTTCTTTTAGGGCATACCCATGTGGCTGAGGCGCTAAAAATACCAATTCATGTATTTTTCACGATGCCATGGACGTAAGTCTTGTCTGGATAATAGAATCAAGCTGATATTAGCGTAGCTTAACTTCATCTGCTTTTGCAGTTTTACAACATGTGTTTTCTTCTTTGTTTTGTCTCAGTTAGTTGTTCTATTGCATGGTTTGATGGGGAATCTTAAATTGCTTTCCACAATCTTTTTCCTTCAGGCCAACCAGTGAGTTTCCTCATCCGTTGTCCCGCGTCAAGCAATCAGCTGGATACCGGGTAAGCTCATTGTATTCTGCTCTTTTTTCTCTCTGTATTACTGTTGTCTTTTTATCTCTCATGATTTTGCACTCTTTTTTTTTTTTGTATGATGTTGGGTCTATGATATTTTCTGCAGTTATCATATCAAATTGTCGACTCGTTGATTTGGCTTGGAATACGGGACATGATAAATGATGTTAGGAAGAAAAGGATGAAGCTACGGCCTGTTACATATTTAAGTGGTTCCCAAGGTTCTGATGCAGATGTTCCCATGGGATATATATGGAGTCCTCATCTTGTTCCTAAACCAAAAGGTTGTTACTTTAGATACTGATGTTTTAGTGTTAAAAGACTGTTATTCCATATCTTATTGGCATTTATGGCTATCAATTAATTTTTTTTATTTTTTTTCTGTATGTACTTTCTTCGGCAACAAATAGCCTTAGATTAAGCTTCGTAAAACCTTGAACTATAACTTCGCAATCTTTATAATCATGAGGAAGTATCTGAGGCTAGTTGATGTTCGGTGAGATTGATGTGTGACCTATCTTTCCACAATGTGTATAATTATGAATCCATTTCCACACCCCACTCAATCGCTCCAAATTTGATTGTCTGAATTGATATCCTGGGGGCTGAATGGAATCCTAAGTGATGACGTGCTTGATACCATATTCTGTCTTTCATTCATAACTGTTGTATGTATTTGCCATCTGTTTGAGTATGTATAGTTTTAGTAGCTGAAACACTTTCTCTACTATTGTTTGTGCTACGTTGATTAGGTTATACTTCTTCCATTCTTTCTTGGGTTGTGTTATATAACTACTATGCCAAAAAGAAGTTTAGGTTTACTGACAATTTAATAATTGTATCACAACCTTTTTTATTAATGTGTGTGTTAAAATCCCACTGCATGTCTTCATTTGTTTAGCATTTTAGTTCTGTTAAACTCATGTGACAGGCCTTTTGATTCATTTGATCTTGCACGTGAAGGGGTTTGTTAAATCCTTAAATGCTATTACTTAGCCTTTAACTATAAGTTTATGCAGTTAGGTTCAATGGTTATTTAAAAAAGTGCAATGTATCTTTTCATATCTTTATACACCATTGGCAATTAAAATTTAA
This sequence comes from Xanthoceras sorbifolium, assembly GCA_003430845.1. Lineage (NCBI taxonomy): Eukaryota > Viridiplantae > Streptophyta > Magnoliopsida > Sapindales > Sapindaceae > Xanthoceras > Xanthoceras sorbifolium. Next base: position 36,775,565 of record CM010608.1, read on the forward strand.
CTTGTGCTGCTTTTCTGTTGTATAAATTCTTGAATAGGTTCTCTGTCGAAATTATTAGAGAAATATGAGTCTTGAAACAAGTTATGTGCAATATAGTTGCTGAAATGTGAATAGAGCTCGTATAGAAGGATTCTGATATCTGATTTGCTTTTTACTGCTTGATTTGTAGACTGGGGACCAAAGGTTGATGTTGTAGGATTTTGCTTCCTCGATCTTGCATCAAACTATGAGCCTCCAGAATCACTTGTAAAGTGGCTTGAAGCTGGTACAAAGCCTATTTATATTGGATTTGGAAGCCTTGTAAGTTTGCTATCTTAATTGTGTAGCTATTTATTTGTTCTATTATTGTGAAATTTCGTGTGTTTTTAACTATCAAGCCTTCTTGAGAATATTGATGTGAGGCTAGGTATCCCTCTTCCATCTCTTAAACCCCTAGTTCTTCATCAAGGTGGGATCTGATCCCTTGTCTCTTATACAACACCATTAGGCTTTAAAACTTAAGTAGTGTTTTTATTCTTTTTTATTTTTTGTCTTTTAAGTCTTAATAGGTCTAAATTTAACTTAAATCTAATTAGGTCGTAATCCATAGCTCTTAGCTAATAATGTTAGTTTTTTTTTTTTTAATTTAGGATGGCTTAATTCAAATGTTAAATTTTTTTCTTACCCTTATAGTTATACACACACACACACACACACACACATATATATGTATGTATGTATGTTAGAATACTTAAATACTATTTTGGGCCCTTACCTAATAGTTTAACTTTTAAATTTATTGGTAACTGACATGGTATTAAAGCCTTATTATATTAGGGAGTCTTGAGTTCGAGTGCCCCACATGATTATATTTGCATTTGTTATTTGTTATGTGTTTGTATTTAAGCTCGAACCATGTGGCAAGCCTATTGGTCCTGCACGTGAGAGAGTGCTTAAGCATTTGAGTTTAGTGGTTATTGACAATATATATAAATTAATTTTTTATTTAATAAATGAAAATTTAATTATATGTTTAATTTTAATCAAATTAATACTGAAATAATAATAATTCGTTATTTTTTATTTATTAAAATATATAAAAAAATAAATATATTTTAAATTAAAAAATGGAGCCCATGCCGCCTCTGTCTCCTGTACTAGGAGGCTGGCAGTGGCCTCCTCTAGTAGGCATGGGGCCTCTGCCAACCTTCTCTAGAAGATGCTGGCAGCCTCCTCAAAAGCAAGCAGGTGGCCACTGGCCTCCTTCAATGTAAGGAAGTGTGGCCTCCTCCAGATCTAGGGAGAAGGAGGAGGAGGTCAGTGATCTCCTCAAATTCTACAGGGGTGGCCACTGACCTCCAGCAAGGAGCACGCCATTAGTCTTCACTGCAATTTAACGTTTTTATTTTCTACTTCTGGATATTTTTTTTTTTTTAATTTCAAACATAAATATCTTAAATTAATATTCGATTGTAATAAGACTTTCTAATAAAATAACAAATGCTAAGAGTATATATACTATTATTGAGCTCTTACCTAACAACTTAAGCTTTTAGTTCTAGTTGTTATTGACATGGTATTAGAGCGGGCTTACTACCCGATGTGGATATGTGAATTTATGATTGTGTTTTGGACCCTCACGAGGATGCGAGGTCCCTAGGAAGATTGTCACATCCCACATCGGTAGCGAGTGAGGTCCAAGACTTGTATATATGACTCGGTCTCTTAACTAAGTAGACACTTTTATTAATCAAGAAAAGCAAATCCGTGAGGGAAGGACGCGTGTGTAATGCTCAAAGCGGACAATATCAACTTGGTGGGCTTTGACTATTACAAATGGTATCAGAGCATAATTGACCTAGTGGTCTCCATTCCAAATCATGGGAATCCCCATATATTAAATAAATATATAATTATAACACGGTGCAACATGGGCGTATGTATCAATTCACGTGACAAGCCTAGAAGTCTGGCTTCGCACATGAGAGGGTGTGTTAGAGTATATATACTATTGTTAGGCCTTTACCTAATCGTTTAAGTTTTTGGTTCTAGGGCTTACTAACAACAAACCTCTTAATTGTTGACTCCTTCATGTTTTGAACTCATATTTTCAGATATGATTGTAAGTTTCAAATTTTCTTTTAAATTTTTGGTTAAGGGATGAAACCTTGTTGTTATATCTTTAATTCCAGTTATATCTTTCGATATAGTAGTTTATGGGAGCTGTTTGGGAACTTAAGTGGGCATAGACGTGGAGGAACCAGTAGTGGTTAGACAAGGAACCTGTGTCTGTGACTTCTTCTTGTACTTCTCCTGTTTCCTTTGTTCTCAAGGCAGAAAATCTGTTTGTACTTACAACCTGCAAAGGGGTTTTTAAAGATATTTTAAAAAAAAAGATTGGTAGAGTGGCTCAATGTAAAGCCTAGCTGTCAATGCAATTCGCGTGGGTAGGGAGAAGTTACCAACCATGTTCCAAGTAGGGTTCAGATGGAGAGGTAGGAACTAGAATGAAAAGGGAACATAAAAGGTTGAATGTATTTCAGTATCCCGATATATAATACTTATGCAATCTATTCATGAAGTAGCTCATATCAACCCCTGAGGTAGTGCATGGCATGGGGGAATTTCTTTAACACGTACTTATTCTTGGCAACTAAGTTGATGCTTGGTCTTTTAGAGATGAGATTTTTTTTGAGAAATGGGTTGAAATATAAAAATACAACATGTGTAACATATTAAAAACATTGTTGAAATTTTGTGCGCTGCCATTTGAATTTTCCAGCTATTTTATGTTGTTCTAATACCTTGTAAAAAATTGGATAAGTCCATTTTTGAAACTACAATAAATGCTCCCATATTGTAAGAAGGGCCCCACCCTTTTCCGGGGATTTAATATTCACCCAATTAATTGTCAACTTTATACTTGAGAGTGGATCAGATCCTCCAAAAGAAGGGTGATAATTGTCATGAAATATGATTCCTTTAATCGCCATTATAGCATCTTCTCTTTTCATTGCAGCCTGTTCAAGAGCCAGAGAAGATGACCCAAATAATTGTGGAAGCATTGGAAGTAACTGGACAAAGGGGTATCATTAACAAAGGCTGGGGTGGCCTTGGTGACTGTAAGTTTTTAGTAATCTATAATGCGTTGTGTGTTTGTTTGGCTCTATCTCCCTCTCTGTCTCCTTTTTCTTCTACTGCATTGTTTATCCACTCAGGGTTTGAATTCAAACTTACTTCACTGTATCTTATTTCCTCCCAGTGGCAGAACCAAAAGATTTCATATACTTATTGGACAATTGCCCCCATGACTGGCTATTCTTACAATGTAAAGCTGTGGTAAGTCTGTAAAACTTGGATAGCTTCGGTATTTGCTTATGTAATTGTACAATCTAGTGTATTTAGATTGTTCCCTGTCTTCATTTGTGCAACTTTTTTATCATGATGGTGATTATTGTTAGTCTGGATAGTCTAGTCATCCAGATTTTCCCTTAAAACTTAAGTTTTTTACCTTCAAAGTTTTAATATAACTGCAGAGCCATAATTAAATAAATGAATAAATAAAAAAACTCAAAACTTTGACAAAAGACTTGGTCAGGACACTTTAAAGCTCAAGCATGGCCTAGATGAAACTGACTTTTTAAGTCGGGGGTGCATCAGGCAGGTTGGTCAAGAATTTGGGACAAGTCAGTATCATAAAGAATCAACTCAAAAGTTGCTTGTCCTGGATCTTGAAATTCTTGTTTGGACTCTGGACCTAGATCAAGCTGTTGAGACTGAATCTAAAAATGACTTGTAACTGCTTGTTTTTTCTAGTTGCTTCTCGGGTTGAATCTGAAAACATGGTGTGGTGTGCTTTGCTTGATCTCATTATAGAGACCGCTACTAGGTATGGGTTCCAAAAATTGTGAGTGTTAGGATTTCCCACTTCTTGTCTAATAGTATACTGGAGATCATATGTGAGAACATCATCTTTTTTCTTTTTTGTTTTTAGATAGAAACAGATTACATGATAAAAGTTAAAAAAGAAAGGAAGATTTCTTGAATCACACAAAGCATATAAAGCAGAGAAAACTGTTTCTTTTGGTAGAAGTTCAAATACATGGAAGGATTTTATATGGGCTGTAAATTGTGATATGCTTACCAGGTAAATGGATATTGAAGTGTTTGTTGATGGCCAAATAATTGTTACAATTTGTTATTTTCTTTGAATGTAAACTCTCTTTTTGTTTCGATTATGATATCAACTTCTTGTTGATCTGCACTATGCTTCAGGTTCATCACGGTGGAGCTGGAACAACTGCTGCTGGTCTTAAAGCTGCGGTAATATGAAATGCTTGCTTTTATCATCTTTTCAGTACTTATAGTTCCATCTGATGTCATTTTTGCTTCATTTTGACACATTTTTTTTTTTTTTCTAAATTACAGTGCCCAACTACCATTGTACCTTTCTTTGGTGACCAACCTTTTTGGGGAGATCGAGTTCATGCCAGAGGAGTAGGTCCTCCACCCATCCCAATTGAGGAGTTCTCACTTCCCAAGTTGATTGATGCAATAAATTTCATGCTAGATCCAAAGGTAATGACAAGTTTCTGCATTTCTTTATGTAATTGTCCAACTTTATCTGCTGAAGACTCAAAAAGGAGCAGTGTATTTGCCCACTCTGACAGCATCATGTAAGGTTTGCCAGTAGTTTGAAAATCATCTGCTTTTGAGTAGATTACTTTTAATGAATTATCCTGGTTCAAGTTGATTTCCGAATTTAAACTTGCTGCAGAAACTGGATTTGTACCAACTAGAACACCACGTAAATAGAAGTTACCATTTTTTTGCCGAAGCTGTTTTATGGTTCTAGTAACAGCATGAACTAGGAGAGAAGAGTAAGGGTTCAATTCTTACCAGATTAATATAAAAGAAAAAGGAAAAATTCCATCATTTTTTATCTATAATACAGATAGGCAAATTAATAACTTTGTGTGTCTACAATGTTTCACTCTAGTTTAGTTACTCATAATATTGAATTAATTAGCGTAAATTATGTAAAATTAAGAAAATTTTAGCTAGGTCAGTTTCTATGATAGACTGTGGGAGGTAATTATCTGTACTGACTCACCTATGAGCCATGCCAGGTGAAGGAGCGTGCAGTTGAACTTGCAAAGGCCATGGAGACAGAAGATGGAGTAACTGGAGCAGTCAAAGCTTTTTTCAAACATTTTCCACGCCCGAAGACTCAGCCCAAACCAGAGCCCAAATCGGAGACTGAGCCATCACCAGAACCATCAAGCTGTTTCTCCATTAGTAGATGTTTTGGTTGTGCCTAAGTATCTTAACCGTTTCTGGTTAGACTTACACATCCTGCAGTTAGCAAGATGCCGGCAATATTTATTTTCTCTGCTATCCTCTTCTCGCCGGTTAGAGGCAGATATGTGCTCAGGCATCAGATGCCTGACCAGGGATCCTCGTTCATGGTTTGATATTTGTAATCATCGGGTTTTGCCAATTCAATTTAAGTTGCTACTGAAACAAATTATTATCTTATTACCTTTTTTTTTAATTAATTCTACAGGTTTTTCTGATTTGTACAAAGGCCTTTAATTTGTTTACAGATCAATTTGTTTGAGAGGATCCTGGATTCTTGTAACCCTATTAAAATTACTATTATTAGTAATAATATTGTTGATTTGTTGTTGTTTCAAATAAATGGTAATAGTATGTGAAAGCAGGATAGATGCACATCAGAAAATAATTGTAACCTTCTGGTTGATAGTGAAATGATTATAGTTGGAAGATATTGGGATGGATGCCACGTGTAACAAAGCTAATGGTGCTTGCGTTTTTTTTTTTAATGGAGGGGTGACATGAAGGTTGAGAGCAGCAGGCAAGGAATGGATGAGAATCGACACAAATTGCAGTTGCTTGGCGGTGGAGAAAGGAAGACAGAGAGTAGTGACTAGTAAGTGTTTAGCCCCATAACCATTTATAGAAAAAGCAGAGGAATACAGCAGAAGAGCCAATATGATGCAGAGAGGGAAAGCACACACCCACCACTCCACTGGACTGAAGTGGGGGGGACTGACTTCAGCTTTTAACATTGGCCAGGCCATTGGAGGTCACAGACGTGATCATCCAAGCTTGGCTATTCTCTGACACCCATGGTTCCTCATTCTTTTTTTTTCTTTTTTTTTTTCTTTTAAGGTCGCCTGCTAAGAAAAAACCAATCAAATGCCCATGAAACCGAAATTTATTTGTCAGCGAAAAAGAGAGAGATTCCATTTCCCAATTCAAAGATCTCTTTCAGCCAATCACTCTGTTTACTTGAGCATGCAGAAATGTCATAAATGATACTTCCACAACTCTCTCTCTCTTTCTCTTATCTCTTCAGTTCCCAAGCCCATACATCTCCTTGTTTCAAGCACTCTATTTAATAGTTTTCACAGAGTCACTTCACATTTTCCAATTCCTGAATCCTGACAATTTGGCTTCTGAACTCATACTTTACAACTCATCCTCCTCCTTTCATCTATTAATTTGGTGCTTCTCACTCTGTTTCTTCTACTGTTCTTCCTAAGCACTTGTCCTCCTTTTTTAAGGTCTTATTTATTTCCATTTACATTTGATTTTTTTTGTTTTTTGTTTGGGATTATATGGTAAACTGACCCTCTATAATGATTTTTTTTATTTTACAGACATGGAAAATGACCATCAGGAAAATCCATCATCAAGGGTTTTTCCATGCATGTTCTGTTCAAGAAAATTCTACAGTTCTCAGGCCTTAGGAGGCCATCAAAACGCTCACAAGAAGGAGAGAACAGCAGCAAGAAAGGCCAAACGTGCCTCTGAATACACAGCAACCCACAACTTCTCATCACCTTCACCAACTCTACCGATGGGTTTCGCTCCAACTCATCATCATCATCACCACCTTGGCCTTTTACACCCTTCACTCTACGTAACAGCTCACGCCGCCAACTTTGGCTATTTTCCTCCATCAGACAGAGACAAGCTAATTAAACCCAATGGTACTGCCAGATTTGACAATATGGTCTTGTACGGTGGGGGCTGTTCAAGTCCACATAAGTTTCAAGGGGATGACCCAAGCTTCTTGAATTGGCAGACAAGTGTACGATATGATGATCATGGAGACTTGTCCCGAAATCTTCCAGCTTCCATGGATTATAACGATCATCAAATTGGTAGTGCTGACAAGGGTAAAGATCCAAAAATTGATCTATCCCTCCATTTATGATGAGACAAGGTTAGTACTAGGACACAGTTTAAGCCATTCGCAATTTTGATAATTTCTTTCTGCCTATGTCTTCACAAATAAAGGTTGTTGATGACTTCAGCCATTTTTTGGCACTTGTTGTGGGAAAATAAATATTAGAAAGCAAAAGAAATCTCATTAGAATGTGGTTGTTATGTGGCTATTTGAGTCCCAAATTGAATTTCGGATCCATTGTTAGCAAGCTTATCTCTGTTATAATCTTTTTACATATCAAGTCAAGTAGTTAAAAAGATGCCAATTTGAGCACAATTTTGTAAAACATTTGCTGGCTCAATGACTGACTCGAAATTCCAGTATACTCCATATGGGTAAGTTCTATCTATCTATTGGTAAACATACTTTGCAACATATTCAATTCCATATGGGTAAGTACAAGATTGTGATCAAATGTACATCTTTGCCTACAGTTTCTACGATTGTTTTGAAGAATAGAGAAATATTACAAGACTTGGTCGTGAAAAACAAGTTACTGTGTTGACTTCCCCTTTATAGTATGGTCTTCTTCAATAATTATAACAGAGAAAAAGACTTAATTTTGCGCATAAAACTGCTCATGTCATTTCTGGACCAATAACTATAAAAGTTCTTTTGCAGTTGCAGTTGTACAATTAAGTTTGGATCAATGTTGGTAGTATCTGACTCTACGTATCATTTTTTTCTTTTTTATAAAACGTTACAATAAAAGGGTATATCTTTTATATTAAAGGATCTTACCATTCAGTCCTCGAATACGGGTGTAATACGATACAGTATTGATATAGAAAAAAAAAAAACTAAAAATGTAAGCATCGTAACAAGGATTTCTGGGGAAGTGTTAGTAGAATAAAACGTCATCTTGCCGGCACCCATAAAAATGCCTCAACTTGTTCGAAAGTTTTAGCGGCTGATGATGAGGATGATACTAGTTCTTATTTTGGAGATAATTTTAATTGATGTCATTTAAAGGGATAAAAATTGATAAACTTTTATTATTATTTTTTTATTTAAACTTAATGAATATTGACATATTCTAATTATGCTTATAAATATTTTGAATGTTGAGCAAATATGAGTTTTTTTTTATATTTATTTATACATAATTTTAATTATTATAAAAATTTATTATGTATTTTGTAATACTCGATGCGATTGGATACACAATATTTTAAAATAAAAATTAATCTATATTACAATTCACGAATTTGACAACCTTAGTTCGAATTTAAATCTTGTTTACACTAAGTTTGATGTAAGTGTGCAATGCCAAAAAAATTATTGTTTACACGAGATTCTGCTAATATTATGGTCGTGGTATTTTCTTTTTGTTATCTCACCAATATTTTTCTACTTTTTATTTTAGAATTTTAAAACGTCTATAGAATAATGGATTATCAAATGTTTATAATTGTCATATTATCAATTAGAGTTAATTATAATGAAATATCCTAACGTTTGATCATATTGTAATGAAATCGTATTATTTCTTAAACTACAATCAAATACCTCGAATAATTACCCATTTGAACCCTATTATATTTAAAAATATCAATTTTGAATCTATTTTTACCTTTTTAACTCATATTATCCTTATATTTTTCAAAATATATCAATTTAGTCCCTATGAACAAAATTTTAACCGTTAAACCTGACATAAAGTATAAATTTATCATCTTACCATTTTTTATTAAATTAGCAAGACGATTTTACCCTCCAACATTTTATATTTTTAACAATTTTATCTATTTTGATAATTCAATAAGAAAGTGATATATATTATAAAAATTTATTTTTTTATTCTTAAAAATGATTAAATAATAAAATAAATATGATAAAATTTATTAAAAATAAAAATAAAAATTTAAAAGTAATATCATTTATTAAAAATAAAATAAAATTCAAAATTGAATACTTATAAAACTCAAAATTTAGTAATTTAATATCTATATACTCTATAATATGCATATATGTATCTATAATATTTTAACATTTTATTTTTTTTACCTAAATCTTGAGTTTTGTTAGTATTAAATCTTGAAAAATTAATTTAAATTTTATAATTATTTTTAATAATAAAATTATAATATTTATTTTTTATTTAATCACTTTTCAGTATTTTTAAAAAAAATTTAAGTTTTTATAACACATATTAATTTTTTTTAAGTTGGTATTAATAAGTTAAATAAGCGTCATTTACCCCAAACCATTAAATTTGGGATATTAACAGAAGCGGTAATTCTATTAGGTGCGTTTGGTGCACGGGATTGGACTTGACTATTTTTATGGGATATGATAAGATTAAATTAGACTAAATTAAATTAGTACTGTGATATGTTTGGTGCCGCATGAATTGACTAAAATAGTACTATATCATGTTTGGTATAGTATGAGACTATATAAAATCATATTGAATTAAATTAATTTTCACATATAATAAAAATATTTTAAAATAAATTAAAATTACTTTAAATTAAATAAATAATAAAATAATTTAATTAAATATAGTGAAAAATATTTTTAATAAAATAAATTATTTAAATTATTTTTAAAGAATATACAAAACTATTTAAAATTAATTTTTTTATTATTAAAGATATATACTATTTTAATAAATTATATTATATATAAAATAATATTTTATAGAATGATTTAAATTTAAAAAAAAAAAGAGATGGGACTATTAGTCCCATTGATTTTGTCCAATCCCAACTTATCCCCAAATATAAGATTGGATTAATTTTAGTCTTATTTTATCCTTATCCCAGCTGTCAAACGCGTCTAGAGTTTACAACTTCCTTTAAGAGCGACTCCAACCCATGCTTAAAATGGTGCAAATGCACGATTTTGGTGCAATTTTTGATCCAACCCAACACTAAAACCCAATCTCCAATACCTTTTTTGGTGTTGGTGAACAGTGTTATATCATATTTGTTGTAACATTATTCACTTATACCAAAAACTATTCATTATTTTCAATTTTCAATTTTGCCCTTTGTGTTATAACTCCAACAAATTTTATTTCTTCTATATTCTTTAACTAATTTAATTAATTTATATATTTTAATAAATAAATAAATATATAAATTAACTTTATATAAAAAATATACCGTTGAGATTAATTTATCGAGAGCTTCAAAATGAGTACAATATTGATATATATTATTAAGTTATTTAATTAACTTATTAATTAAATATTTAACTCATTTAATGGTAGAAAAATAAGTGGGTGAAAAAAACAGTCGCTCGAAAAATACGTGGGTAAAAAATTAAATACAAATTTAATTAGTTGGATAAAAAAATTAGTTGAAAAAAAATAATTAAAATAATATTATATTAAAAATAATAATATTTAAGTATTCAATTTTTTTCATATAATATGTGTAATTATTTAATAATAATATTATAATACTAAATAAATAAATAAATATTATTTAAAGAATTATGTATAGAATATTATTTAAAAATAGTGTTTACATTAATTTGGTGTAAATTGGGTTGGAGATGAAAAAAATTTAGTATAAAAATATTCTAAAAAGATATTATTTTTACACCATTTTAATGCATTAAGTGCTGTAAATTGAAGATGGCCACATCAATAACAGTATAAGATTAACAGTATTTTGGATATGATGTAGTGATGTGATGTGATGGAGTTATGACCTAGTGAATTATAGTGATTTGAAATTTTGTAACAAACTTTTTCTTAGTTGTCTAAAATTCATCAAAAACATATATTCCAAATTCATTGAAAATTAATGATGAAATTTTATTAAAGACCTTAATTGTAGTAGACTAGTAGTGTTGGCCACAATTCGGTTTGAATCGGATGGTTTGAACCTAACTGTCGGGTCAGAATTAGGACCGTTAGTTCCGGTTCAAAACCAGTTTTGAATAAGGTAATTGGAATTGGGACCCACAATTTTAGTTTCAATTTTTTATTTTTAAGAATTAGAACCGCCGGTTTAAAATTGACGGGAAACCAGAACCTCTTTTTTTTAAAAAAAAATTGAAACAATTTTTTTTTTGTTGGGAGTAAAAAAACAAAATTGATTCTGGAACCGAAACCAGCTTGGAACAGCAAGTTCTGAGAACCGGATATGGAACCGAAACCGATGGTTCCCCACTAGTTTCGAAACCGGAATTGATACCCCACGGTTCCAGTTCTGATTCCCCCCTAGGAGAACCGGGACCGTAGCCAAAATTATCAGTGAAAACCTAAACTTCAAATCCGAACCAACTAATAAAATTAATCCAAATAATAAGATTAAAAGATGAGACATCACAAAAAAATGTAGAAAAGTTGTTGCCGATGATAAGAGTAATATTAGGTTACCTAAAAAATTTATCTAAATAATATAACATTTTAGTTGTTAATACCATATAAATTATTAAATAATGTGGCAAGTGAAAAAATATTAATAATTTATATACCATATTATTTAAATATAAATTTAGATAAATTTTTGGTACAACCTAATATTAGTCCCATGGTCAGAATTAGCAATGAGGTAACAAAATAGTGGAATCTTAAATAAATGATTAATGATAAAAGTGGACATTCACCATTGTTTTTTTTTTCTTTTCTTTTCTTACAACTTATAATCAAATGAGGCCCATTACCAAATTTATAAGCCCTTGTTAAGGGTAGTCTTGACCCATCTGTGGCCCATTCCTGGCAGCCTCGGCCTTTTTAGTTAAAAACTTGGGTCAAATTGACTAACGCAGTTGACGCATTTATTGTTATAAGTGGGCCAAGTGCACTAATAAGTGGGCCAAGTGCACTAACGCATCTTTCACAGAAGCTAGTCAAACTATTCAATATTTCTACGTTTTATAAAATATAAATTTTAAGTTATAAGAATTATTTATACATCTATTCGTAATTCAAGTAGTCCGTGCATTTTAATATTTAAATTTCATCATACATATTTATCAGTATATATAGGTGATCTAATTATAGGAGTAGACACTTAAACTGTGCATTTAGTGATTGATCTTTTTATTTTAATATTTTCTTAGGAAATTTTTTAACTAAACTTTTTTTTCTTTTCGCACTTCTTTTACGAAGATGGTTCATTTAAAAAACTTAAATTTATTAATTTTCTATACGCGCTTCCTTTTGTTCCCAAATACCCTTTTATCTCTCCATACTCCTTTTCTTAAAACATTTCATTTAAAAATAAATAAATTTGTTTAAATGCTTATTTGCAAAACCCTAGTTTTTTCCTCAAATTTAACTTTTAAATATTTTATTATTCTACAAAAGCTTGAAGTAATTACATCCAACTACTTAAGGTTTGCATATTCATTCTTATATACAATTTTTTGGTAAATGGACACACAACCCCCTCACCATTAATCAACCACAATATTTTCGTCCTTTAATCCATTTTTAATTTTTAAAACATATATTTAAAAAGATTTTAAAATATAAAAAATAATAAGACATTATTTTAAATCTCTACCATCCATCATAGATGAACAGTGGATATCAAATATAAAAATAGTTTAACACATTAAAAATTTATGAAAAAATAAATAATAAACAAATGAATTTTCACCAATCATGTCTGAGATCAAAATGTGAAGAACAAAAATTATTTTGGTCCCTATATTTTTTTAAATTATTACTTTTTGACCCATCAATTCAGTCATAATACTATATATATTTAATCATGTTTATCTTATTATTCTAAATGTTATTAGACATTATCTAGATTAGTTAGGACTTACAATTTGTCACAAAATCTTGAAAATCCAACCTTAAATACATTAAAGGCTAAACATGGGCAAAACTATCATTTTTAGCTCTGTTTTGGAAGCCAAAATAAAAGCAAATCGATTTTCCTATTTACCTGAATCGGTTAACTTGTTTGGCTTATTTTTATAGGTAGGACAAAACTGATTTACCGGTTTACTCGATCTGGATTTACCAATTTGAGGATTTTAAATTTCTAACAGCTATAAAGAGCCACTTTTGTATTCAACCTATAAATACAAGCCTTGAAATGTCCAAAGAACACTTCAAAGAGCCTTGAAAACTTCTCCAAGATCCCAATAAAGTTCTCTTAGTCTTGTTGAGCCAAAAACTTTTATGCTTACACAATCAAATATATTTTTATGTTTAGATTTTTTATATTCACCCTTTGAGAGAGTTTGATTTGTTGTCGTAATAATTTTATTTTGTCTCTCGAGTGTGAGAAACACTTATTGAGTGTTAGGATCTATATGTCGGATTGTAAATCCAAGTGTGGGGTATCACTTGGTTGGTTTGTAACGAGACATCTCTTGGAGATTATGTAAATTTTAAATCATAATTTTATTTTATTAAAATAATAATAATTGTGTTAATCGATTTGATAAATGAGAGTTTGGTTGGGAGACCAATTCTCTCTCTTGATTCTTCTCCTTAAATCTTCTCATTATACACGTTTAATTTCATTTTTTTTAACGTTATACATATTTTTCTCTATATATACAGACGGTGTACAACTAGTTTAGAATCATTCAGAATATATAGAAGGCTCTCAAAAAAAAAAATTCAAGCGGTGTCTTCTACTTTTTTTATTTCTCAAGCAAGTCAAGTTTGTGTTCTACTTTTTTCTTTCCCAAGCAAAAAAAAAGGTCTACTTTCTATTTTTTATTCAAGCACAGTAAGTTTACTTTTTGTTCTGCCCTTTGTTATTTCCAAATTAAACAAAACAAACTACTGTTTTGTTCATTTTTTATTCCCGAATTCAGCTAACAGCACTGTGCAGTTTCTCCTTTATTAATTTATTTCCGGAACAAACAACAAAGTTTATTTGTTTCTATTTTTTTTTTATTTTATTATTTACCAATTTCGAGCAGTGTTTGTAGGGTGTTAGTATGATTATGGGCTGTTTTATCCTGGGGACGACAAGATTGTATACTGTTTGTACAAAATTTGGACAGAGTTGCGAAACGTCATAAAGAGAGCGACCTAGTCCGCGACTCAACCCAAGTTTGGTATTTATTTATTGTACTTTGCAGTATAATTTTTTTGTATTTTGTATTCCGCGGCAACAATGTTAAGACGTTTTCTTCTGTTGCCATGACTACTGATATTATTAAAACTACAACCAATCTGAATAAACCTTTCCGTTTTGAGAGGATTCATTTTAAAAGATGGAGACATAAAATGCTATTTTTTTTAACTAGAAAATAAGTTGCTTATGTTCTTACTATTGAAAAACCAATTATGCATCTTCCTGCTGCTGCACCAAAGGAACATGAATTTTGAGTCGAAAATAATTTCCTATGCAAGAATTATATTCTTAATGGTTTGTCTGATGATCTGTTGTACTTTGCAGCAGCATTTTTTTTTTTTTTTGTATTTTGTATTCTACAGCAACAATTTTAAGACATTTTCTTCTGCTGCCATGATCACTGTTATTATTAAAACTACACCTGATCTAAGCAAACCTTTCCGTTTTGAGGTGATTCATTTCAAAAGATGTAGGCAGAAAATGCTATTTTTCTTATTAGAAAAAATGTTGCTTATATTCTTACTATTGAAAAACCAATTCTGTCTATTCCTCTTGCTGCACCAAAGGAACATGAATCTTGGGACGAAAATGATTTTCTATGCAAGAATTATATTCTTAATGTTTTGTCTGATGATCTGTATGACTATTACAACTTTGACATATATGCCAAGGAAATTTTGGATACACTTCAGAAAAATACAACACAAAAGAGGTTGAAGTAAAGAAATATACAGTAAGTCGATACATGAAATATCAAATAACTTATGACAAATCTGTAGAAGCCCAATCACATGAGCTACAAAAGATTGCACATAAATCATCTTTGAAGGTATGTTTCTGGATAAGCAATTTCATATTGCTGTTCTAATTGATAAATTGTCCCCTAATTGGAAAGACTTAGAAAATGTACTTAGGCACAAAAAACTAAAGAATTTTCTTTAGAGAGTTTGATTACTCATCTTCGGATTGAAGAAAAAACCCGTAAACAAGATAAAAAAGTTGAAGTACTTGTTATTTCTAATAACAATACTAAAAAGAATTTTACCTCTGTTATTCTGAAACCTAATGGAAAAAATATGAAGAATCAGAATTGTAACAACCAGAATCGCAATAATCAGAATAAGAATAATTCACAGAATCAGAATTGACAGCAACCCTCGTCAATAAATGATTCGAAACAGTTTACATGTTATAATTATAACAAGCTAGGTCATTTGGCTTGGAACTGTCGGAATAGGCGTCGTCCTGCTCCGCATGCGAACCTTGCTGAAGAGCAACTTATTGCTATGATTTCTGAAATCAATATTATTGGTAAATCTGAGGGGTGATGGGTAGACACTGGCGCCTCTTACTATGTTTGCTATGATCGAGTAATGTTTAAATCATATTCTGAAACTGTGGACAATAAAGTGTTGTTAGGTGATTCCCACTCCATTATTATTACTGGTACTGGTAAAGTGGACTTAAAGTTTACCTCTAGAAAGATTGTCATTCTTAAGGATGTACTACATATTCTAGAGATGAGGAAGAACTTGGTGTCGGGCTACCTTCTTAATAAGGCTGGGTTTACTTAAACTATTGGGCCTGATTCGTATACCATTACTAAAAATAATGTATTTATTGGGAAAAGGTATGCAACTGATGGAATGTTCAAATTGAATGTTGAGATGAATAAAAATGTTTCTTCTGCTTACATGTTATGTCCTTTTAATACTTGACATGCTAGACTTTGTCATATTAATAAACGCATAATTAAGAACATGAGTAAATTAGAACTAATTCCTAAATTGTCTCTGAATGATTTGATAAATGTGAATTTTGTAGTCAAGCTAAAATTACTAAAACCCTGCATAAATCAGTTCTTAGATAATCTAAACCACTTGATTTGATACATTCTGGTATTTGTGAACTTGATGGTGTATTAACTAGAAATGGAAAATGTTTTTTTTATTACTTTTATTGATGATTGCTCTGATTATACATTTGTATATCTTATGAAAAATAAAAATGAAGCGTTTGATATGTTCAAATTATTTTTTACAGAAATTAAAAATTAATTTAATAGAAAAATAAAGAAATTTCACATGATATAAGCACTGAATATGATTATGGTATTTTTAATAAATTTTACAAAACTCACGGAATCATACATGAAAAAACTGTATCTTATTCTTCTGAAATGAATGGTAAGACTAAAAGAAAAAAATAGAACTTTTACTAAGTATATAGTTGTTATTTTAATTAACCCTGGTGCTGCTTCTCATTGGTGGGGATAAATTTTATTGACTGTTTGTTATGTGCTAAATAGAGTTACCAAATCAAGACGTAAAATCTCTCATTTTGAAGTGTTTAAAAATAAAAAATCTAATTTGTCTTATTTTAATATTTGGGGTTGTTTAGCCTATATTCGAATTTCTGATCCTAAAAGGAATAAGCTTGCTAGTAGAGCATATGAATGTGTATTTATTGGTTATGTTGTGAATAGCAAAGCTTATAGATTTTTTTGACTTAAATAATCATGTTATTATTGAATCGAATGATGTTGATTTTTATGAACATAATTTCCTTTTATACTGAAAAATAGTGGGGGCTCGACATCTAGTAATATGCCTATGATTATAATTAATGAGGAAGTAGATTCTTAACCTAGGAGAAGTAAACGAGTCCGAACCACTAAAGATTATGGTTCTGATTTCTATGCATATACCTTAGAAAGAGGACCCTCACACTTTCCAGGAAGTCTTTTCTTTTTTAGATGCCAATTTATGGCAAGAGGCTATTGATGATGAAATGGACTCGCTTGAGTCTAATAGAACTTGACATTTAGCTGACTTACCTCTAGGTTGTAAAACAATAGGTTGTAAGTGGATTCTTAAAAAGAAACTGAAATGCGATGGTACGGTTGATAAATATAAGACTTGTCTTGTAGCCAAAGAGTTTAGACAAAGAGAAAATATAGATTTCATTGACACCTTTTCACATGTTACTAGTATTGCATCTATTCGTGTGTTATTTTCTCTTGCTGCTGTTCATGATCTTATTGTGCACCAAATGGATGTTAAAAATGATTTCTTAAATGGTGAATTGGAAGAAGAGATTTATATGGATCAACCTGAAGGTTTTATTATTCCTGGTCAAGAAAACAAAGTATGTAAACTTGATAAATCACTTTATAGTTTGAAACAGACACCTAAATAGTGGCATGAAAAATTCAATAATCTTATTATGTCACATGGTTTCAAAGCGTATGAAAGTGATAAGTGTATTTATTATAGTTAAGAAAATGACATTTGAACTATTTTATGTCTTCATGTGGATGACTTGCTTATGTTTGATTCTAATATTCATGTCGCAAATAATGTGAAATCTATATTTTGTGCTAATTTTGACATGAAAAATCTCGGAAAAGTAAATGTGATTAGGAATTAAAATCACTAGGTCTAAAAAAAGAATTTCTTTGAATCAATCTCATTACATTGAAAAGATCTTAAAGAAATATAATAACTTTAACTGTAAACCAGCATGTACTCCTTATGATCCTAATGTTAAGTTGTTCAAGAACATCAGAGGCAATGTTAGACAAACTGAGTATGCGAGCATCATTGGTAGTCTACGATATGCTTTTGATTGCACTAGGCAAGACATAGCTTATGTTGTGAGATTATTATGCAGGTTTACCAATAGACCTAATATTGAGCATTGGCATGCTATTAAAAGGGTCATGAGGTACCTTAAGAGGACTATGAACCTTGGATTATATTATCAGAAGTTTCCCGCTATCCTAGAAGAATACAGCAATGCTGATTGAAACACCCTTCCCGAAGACTCCAAGGCAACCAGTGGCTATATATTTAGCATAGCTGGAGGTGCTGTTTCTTGGAAGTCTAAGAAACAGACTATATTGGCTCAATCAATAATGGAGTCAGAAATGATAGCACTAGCATCAGCTAGTAAAGAAGTAGGTTGGTTAAGAAGTCTCTTATCTGAAATCCATTTATGAGAAAGACCGATTCCAGCTGTCTTGATCCATTGCGATAGTATCGCGGGTATTACAAAGATTCAGAACCGTAATTAAAATGGAAAAAAGGCGACAAATATGTTACAAACATAGTATTGTTTAAGAATTTCTCTCTACTGAAACTATAAGAGTGGATCATGTACGTACCAATGATAACTTTGCTGACCCTTTGACGAAAGGATTAGCTAGAGAGAAGGTTTTCAAAACCTCGAAAGGAATGAGACTAATGCCCTTAGAATGATGAATCACTCATAATGGTAACTCAACCTATAGACTGGAGATCTCAAGAACTAGGTTCAATGGGTAATAACAAGTCATAGAGTGATTAGTGGTGAATCATGCTATTATATAAGTTCTATTCGATATATTACGTGAAGTATGATATCCTGAAGCGATGTAAAGTTGAATTTATTTTAAACTCTTAATGAGTTCTATACTCTATGTGGAGTGGAGTACTTGGCTACATGAGTAATCTTGATAGACTCACCTAAGTGATGTGAAAGTGTGGCCGCTTTCTATGGAATTTTAGGCAAATTCTCCAGAGCATTCACTATACTGGGATACATATGCATGACCGTAAAGCACGAGTTTTTTGACTTAACCCTATTAGGGTTGTGTGTGAGATGTTTGTTAGAAATAGAGTTTAAAACTATGAGTTACTCTAGTATAATCTAAATCATGTATACTATGCAATGGTTCAAGTCGATAGACACCTTTGTTTATACATAATCTTATATTATAGTATATATATTGCTCGATGAAAATATTTTTTTAAAATTTAACTAGGGAATTGTTGGAGAGTATGTAAATTTTAAATCATAATTTTATTATTATAAAAATAATAATAATTGTATTAATTGACTTGGTAAAAGAGAGTTTGGTTGGGAGACCAATTCTCTCTTTTGATTCTTCTCCTCAAATCCTTCCACTATATATGTTCAATTTCATTTTTTTTTAATGTTATACATATTTTTATATACAGACAGTGTACAACCAGTTTAGAATCATTCAGAATACATAGAAAACTCTCAAAAGCAAACCAAAAAAAAAAAAAATGAAAATTCAAGCAGTGTCTTCTACTTTTTTATTTCTCAAGTAAGTCAAGTTTGTGTTCTACTTTTTTTTTTTCCCAAGCAAAAAAAAAGTCCACTTTCTATTTTATATTGGGGGATTATCATTTTAGTCCCTATGTTTTGGATAATTATCAATTTTTTAAATGAGTTATGGTTAATGGTACACTTGGTCTTTAACTTTTAGAAAATGTATTAATTTGGTCCCTCTGTTAGTTAAACTTAACGGTTCCAAGGGTATTTTCGTCTTTAAACCTATCAATAACTCAACAGTAAATTTTTTAGTAAAATGATATATCTATCCCTAGTTAAAAATTTAAAATAAATTAAATTTAAAAAATTAAAAATTTCAAAATGATTTTCTATAGATCTCCACTGTCCATCAATCTTGATAGACGGTAAAGATTATATCGAAATTTTTTTAAAAAAATAAAATTTAAAATTAAATATTTTTTTAAAAAAATTGAAAATGAAAATGGTGGAGATCTAGATTAGATCTCCACCGTCCATCCAGATGGATGGACGGTGGAGATCCAATCTGGATCTTCACCAACCTACAAAAAAAATTGAAGAAGATGAACGAACCCAGAAACTGGGTTCGTTGAACCTTAACGAACCCATATCTTGGTTCGTTGAGGTTCGACGAACCTAGATATGGGTTCGTTGATCCCTCAACGAACCCAGTCTGGGTTCGTTGAAGATCTTCAACGAACCCAGTTTCTGGGTTCATTGACCTTAACGAACCCAGATCTGGGTTCGTTGAGGATGAACGAACCCTCATCTTCTTCAGTTTGAATTTTTTTTTTTTGAGTTGGTGGAGATCCAGGTTGGATCTCCACCATCCATCCAGATGGAGATCCAATCTGGATCTCCACCAATTTTCAATTTCAATTTTTTTGAAAACAAAAATTTTTTAAAAAAAATTATATTTTCACTTTAATTTTTTTAAAAAAATTTAATATAATCTTTACTGTTCATCAAGACTGATGGACGGTGAAGATCCATTAAAAAATATTTTTTAAATATTTTAAATATTATTTTTAAATATTTAAATGAAATTACTATATTACCCTTCTATTTATTAATAATCATTTTAAAATTTTGAGGTTAAAATTGTCATTTAACTCATTTAAATAGTATTAAGGGCAAAATTGGCAAAAAGACAATTTTGTCAAGATTGACTAACAGAAATTTAGTCAGAGAGATCAAATTGATACATTTTCTAAAAGTTAAGGACCAAGTGTATCATTAATCATAGCTCATTTAAAAAATTGATAATTGTCCAAAACTTAGGGACCAAAATGATAATCCCCTTTTTTATTCAAGCATAGCAAGTTCACTTACTGTTTCGCTTTTTGTTATTTCCAAATTCAAACAAAACAAACTGCTGTTCCTTTTTTATTCCCGAATTCAACCAATAGCACTGTGCAGTTTCTGTTTTATTTACAGCACAAATAGCAAATTGAAGTTTCTGTTTTATTAATTTATTTCTGGAACAAACAACAAAGTTTATTTTGTTTCTACTTTTTTGTTTTATTATTTACCGATTACAAGCAGTGTTTGTGGGGTGTTAGTATTCCGGTTTTCTTCAGTACAAAGAATTTCGAGACATAAGTGATTATGGGCTGCTTTATCTTCAGAACGATGGGGTTGTATACTGTTTGTACAAAATTTGAGCACAGTCGTGAAACGTCTTAAATAGAGCGACCTAGTCCGCGACTCAACCCAAGTTTAGTATTTATTTATTGTACTTTAGAGCAGCATTTTTTTGCATTTTGTATTCTGCAGCAACATTAATGTGACGATAAAATTGGCATTTGAAAGTCCAAGTTTGGAAGAGGCTTGAGGAGAGAATGTAAGCATGAATGAAACCAAACCCACCATAAGTTTGGTGTTTTATCTCTTTTATCCTTGAAACTCTTTACTTCGTACAATTTATATATATATATATATATATATATATATATATATATATATATATATATATTGTTCATATTTATACTTTGAACAAAAAATTTAGAATTACATATAGTGGTTAGGAATTTGATAAAAACTCAATTCATCCCTTTTTATATTGTCTTTCGATCCAACAATATTATAATACAATAGTTCTCGTGTTCGTTCAACACTTCTTTAAAGAATGAAAAATGTTACTGCAGATTTTATACAGTGTGTTAGGATCTCAGCCAGTGCTTTGATGCCACTGTTAGGATCCTGTATGTGGAAGCAATATACCGCAACTAAAATAGAGATTTGAGAAAAGTAGAGAAGAACTGGACACACAGTATTTACGTGGTAAAACCCCCAATTAATTTGAGGGAAACATCCACGGGTAAAGATAGAATGACTTTACTAGACTAAAATAATTACAACCTCTCTCTAATAACACTAGGAGAGAACAACCTCACAAGAGGCTTTAGGGAGAAGAGAAGAGACTACATTTTTGGGATGAGTTACAAATGAATGAAGGGGGGTACGTCACTGTTCACTGTGACGTCACTGTTTACGTCCTGTTCACTGTGACGTCATTGCTTACGTCACTGTGTGACTGTAGCACTGGATCGGCCCGATACTATTCATATATCCTTATTCACCCGTACTATTCCTATTGGGTCAGCCCAATACTATTTGGGCTTCTACCCTCCCTTTTGGGCCTCATTTTGGGCCTGAAAAATTGTCTTCACTATTTTAACATTCTCCCACTTGAAGTCATTTTTCATGGTCCATCCGTCTCTTTCTAATCTTTGCTCATACTCATGCTGCTTACGTTTCTACCAGGCCGAATGAGGATCAACACCATATGAACTTGTCAGTATTGATTGGCTTGGTCGTTGCATCTGCTAGGTTCTCCTCGGTGTGAATCTTTTTTTCATATCCACACTTCCGTCTTCCACTACTACTTGAATTCCTACGTGCTTTATCCTGGAATGAAAAGGTCGGAATCCTTGCAATATGCAAAGCACTTTGACTGTCACAAAACAGAGGAATTTTCTCTTGTTTGTGCCCAAGCTCCTCCATTAACCTCTTAATCCAAATTGCTTCTTTACAAGCTTGTGTAGCTGCCATATACTCAGCTTCTATTGTAGATGAAGCCATAACAGTTTGTAATTTGGAAATCCAGCTCACAGCTCCTCTTGCACATAACCTGTAGTGGAATTTCTTTCATCGAGATCTCCTGCAAAATCTGACTCTTCATAGCCTCTGACAGTGAATTCTGATCCTTCACAACATAATGCAACATCTGAGATTCCTCTGATGTATCTCAGAATCCTCTTCATACTATTCCAATGCTCTTTACCAAGATCCGCCATGTACCGACTAGCTACTCACACTGCTTGTGCAATGTCCGGTCTTATACATATCATAGCGAACATTAAACCTCCCACTGCCGATGCATACGGTAATCGAGACATCTCCATCCTTTCTGCTTCATAGCTAGGACTCATACTTGAGGATAACTTGAAATTAACAGGAAGAGGGGTAGAAATTGGCTTACAATCTTTGCATATTGAAGCGGTGCAAGATTTTACTGAGATAGGTCTTCTCGAAAAGCCAAACCTTCCTATTATTTCGGTCTCGTTGAATTTGCATCCTTAGAATCTTGTTTGCTGGTCCTAAATCCTTCATATCAAACTTCCTAGCCAACCGTGCCTTTAATTCTCGGACTCAATCTTTGTTGGGGCCTTGTACCAACATGTCGTCCACGTACAACAACATTACGATGAAATCACCATCATCACCAAACCTCTTGTAATAAGTACAATGGTCTGCACTAAATCTGTTGTACCCAAGGCTTATAATGAGGAATCAAATCTCTTGTACGAACACCTCGACGCCTGTTTTAAACCGTACAGAGATTTGGTACACCTGCAAACCAAGTTCTCCTTGCCTTTTTTTTTCAGCAAAACCTTCTGGTTTGAGCATATAAATTTCTTCTTCAACTTGTCCATGAAGAAACGCAGTTTTCACATCTAACTGCTCTAAACGTAGATCAAATACAGCACACGTAGCCAGGACTACTCCGACTGTTGTAAGTCAAACCACAGGGGATAATATCTCACTGAAGTCAATACATTCTTTCTGAGCATATCCTTTCACCACCAGTCTTGCACGAAACCGCTCTACTTGATCATTGCTATCTTGTGTGATCTTATAGACCCACTTTTTGCCAATAGCTTTCCTTCCATGTGGTAGTGGTACAAGTTTCCATGTCGGGTTCTTATGAGAGCTTTCTTCATGCATTACTGTTATCCACAAGGATACACTTGAGCTATTAATTGCTTCATTGAGAGTTAATGACTCTCCATCCTTTGTTAGAAGACAGTATGCAACATTGCCCTTTGTAACATACTCCGAGTGCCATACCGATTCTTTCCTCTCTCGAGTCGACCGCCGAAAATCATAGCCTCGGACTCATCTGATACTTGTGCCTCGTGCGCTGATGCTGCTTCAGAAGAATCTGAATCTTCTTTTTCTGAATTTTCCTCCTGAACTATTGTAGTCTCTGAATTTCCTTTTGAAGTGCCATCGCCTTCTTCCTTCTGTATTTGATTTTCTACAAAGATAGCATCCATGCTGACTATGACTTTGTGGGCAGTGGGGTCCCACAAGCGATACCCCTTTACTCCATCAGCATATCCTTAGAAATACTCGATCCTCTTTTATGAATCAAGTTCCACCCGCGCTTTAAAGACTTTAAACACTGCACACATATCTGACTTTCTCTTGATCGGGTACACCCAGCATCTCCTGGAGTAATCAGCAATGAAGGTCACCATGTACCTTGCTCCTCCTAGGGATATATCCGGTGATTCCCAGACATCAGAATGAATCAAGTCTAGAATGCATTCTCTTCTAGCAGTACTGCTGCTGGACTTCAATCTATACTGCTTACTTGTAACACAATACTCACATAAGAATATATTTGCTGATTTGAGCCCAAGAAGCAGATTTCTATCGGAGAGAATCTTCAAACCTCATTCCGATATATGGCCAATTTGCAATGCCACAATATCGTTGATTCTTTTCCATGGTTGGTTGACACATCACATGAATCTGCTTCCTATAGTGTTTCTCCTTTAAGCATGTATAGATTTGCAGCGAGTTTCTATGCCTTCATCAATGCAAGCGCGCCTCTGACAATTTCCAAGATCCTATTTTCTACATAGGTCTTACATCCAAGATCTAATTGTCCCAAAGACAATTGATTCTTCTTTAGGCCATTCACCTGTCGTACCTCCTGAGTGGTGCGAACCGTACCATCGTGCATTTTTATCTTAATGGTACCAATACCAGCGATCTCCTAGGCATGATAATTACCCACAGATCCTCCAAGATAGGTTCATATTTGTGGAACCATTCTCTTCGTGAGGTCATGTGTCATATGGTTGCTGAATCTAGACGCCATGCATCAGCAAACCGTTCTCTGCCTTCACTATCAGTAGTGTCCTCGCTGTGTAAACTTCACCATCATCTGAGGTGCTACACCCTTGAAAGCTTGATAAATCTGGAGCTCCGTTATCCCACTCTTCTTCTTGTGCCAACACTCTAATATGGCATGCCCGCTTTGCCACAATTGTAGCATTTGATACTCTTCTTACTTCTTAATTTTGACCTACCATGATTACGACTCCCACTGGGGCCATGTTCCGTTGATCTTCCTCTCATCATCGTTAATGCTTCTGCCTATTGTGGACTTGTGAATCTGTCTTCCTTGTTTTTGCGCCTGCTCCCTTTATCTAATACAGCGGCTGCAATATCATTAAAGACTAGATGCTCCACAATACTTGATGATGAGTTGATCATACAAATCTGGTAGACTCTGAAGTGGAAGTTTCGCACGCTCATTTTCAAGGTGTTGATGTGGTCAGTCATCGTCGAAGATTCTGCCATTCGAAGAGTATAGAGTCTCCTTTTTCAAGAAGATTTTGTTGTGTAGTGATTTGGCCTCATATTACTTTGTCAGAGTATCCCATGTCTCCTTTACCGTCTTCTTCTCTGCCATACTTGATAGTACTTCATCAGCAAGTGCCAAATGCAGATTGGCAGCTGCATTACCTCCCATCATCAGTAATCTCTTTTGGTCTGCCTCCAATTGCTGTCCGGCAATTGTCTTCCATTAGTATTGCCCTCATCTTCCTCTTCTTCCACAACGTGAAATTGCTTTCGTCGAACTTCTCAATCTTGAACTTTGTTGCCATCATGTTGATGATGATCTGCTTCTTACTTGGACCGATTCACACTATATCACCATATAGTACCCGTATACTGGAATAGTGACCGTAGTTATGAACAGTGCACCAGGTAAGTTCCCAGGAAAGAGAGGTGGGTCACAACGGACACTCTTAAGTACCAAGTCTTTCCTTAGCCAGAACCTATCCTAGACATGCATTTTCCATACCACCACACTTATTTCCAGCAACGACGAATCTACCGGAAGCTCCTTAATCAGTAAACTCAAGAACAATTCTTTTCTGATGTGGAAGATCAGCCAATGCTGCAACCACAGAGCATACTAAGAATTTCCTAGAGAATCTGACACCTTAGCAACTCGGAATGCAACCTGAGGCTCTGATACCACTGTTAGGATCTCAGACAGTGCTTTGATGCCACTGTTAGGATCCTGTATGTGGAAGCAATATACCGCAACTAAAATAGAGATTTGAGAAAAGTAGAGAAGAACTGGACACACAGTATTTACGTGGTAAAACCCCCAATTAATTTGAGGGAAACATCCACGGGTAAAGATAGAATGACTTTACTAGACCAAAATAATTACAACCTCTCTCTAATAACACTAGGAGAGAACAACCTCACAAGAGGCTTTAGGGAGAAGAGAAGAGACTACATTTTTGGGATGAGTTACAAATGAATAAAGGGGGGTACGTCACTGTTCACACGGGCACTGTTCACACGTACGTCACTGTTTACAGTGTGGGACCCACCAGTTGCGCTGTCATTTCACTGTTCACTGTGACGTCACTGTTTACGTCCTGTTCACTGTGACGTCATTGCTTACGTCACTGTGTGACTGTAGCACTGGATCGGCCCGATACTATTCATATATCCTTATTCACCCGTACTATTTCTATTGGGTCAGCCCAATACTATTTGGACTTCTACCCTCCCTTTTGGGCCTCATTTTGGGCCTGAAAAATTGTCTTCACTATTTTAACACAGTGTAACTGAAACAAGACATATTGTTCAACACTTTGACAGAAAATTTATTAGAATTGAAAATACAAAAAATAAGGAAGTTCAAGAAGGTAGGCAAGTGTTTAATTGAAAACATTGAACCACCGAATGGCTGAATATGAGGTATGCAACCAGACATTTGCTGATTTCAACAGTTGAATAATGAAAACTTTGAAAACTTAGGCATAACCCAAATTTGACAAGGCCCCACCAGTCTGCTAGCAGACATGGAAAAAGAGGCTGGGTCTTACTGGAGATGGTAATTGGGCTGATGACAAACCCAACTAAAAGGGTTGAGATAGCAGCCTGTCTTGGGTCAGCTTGGTGCCTAATTATGCCGAAACAATCCCAAGCCAGCAAACAATACAACCACATGGGATGTATCATGCTGAGGGACTTTGACATCATGCTCATGTGTTCTCCTAATCCCCATTGTGAATCACAAATGAGATTTTAGGATAAGGAACTCAATAGATAGTTCTACACGTGTACACCCTCGTTTCTGCGTGAGAAAGTTTCAAGTGAGACAGATATATCAAAATATCATAATTAGTTGATATAATAATTAAAACAATATATATATATATATAGAAAAATTATATGAAGATATAAATGATAGAGATTGAAAAAACATGTCCAAATGATCCTTTGGTTAAGACAATGGTTGAGTTGGACTTTGTTTTTTTATTAATGGGAAAGACAAGTAGGTGTTGGTGGCAAAAAATTAATGTGTTGTTGCTTCTCTTCAAGTCTAAAAATCAATTATGCATAGAAACAATAATGGAACACAAAAAAGATGATAGGGAGAGTACCGCTGAGTTCCTGGCACAAATGCCGCACTCTAATAATCAAATATGATATTATGAGCATATTTCACTTTCCCACCAATGACCATTCTACACGTGTAGATCTAGGAGTTGAAAAAACTAAAGCAATTTCCAACCAATATTATACGCAATTTTGACCAAATTAATGAGAATGTGAAAATTTCACTTGTTTACACCGTGAATGTAATGATCACTGCGTGTCATTTTTATGCTACAAAGCTTGACTCTTCCTGAAGCTAGTGTGCTCCATTAGATTCAACATTAATATCATTTGTTTCTTTTAGTGAGGTTAAAAGTGAGATAAACTTGTAGATCGATTTACAGTTAAAGTGGTTAGTGTATCTCCTTTCTATTTTAATTTGTAAAAGTTCAAGTCTCACTATACATATTTACCAGTATGTGTTCGTAGTTTTCTCCCCTTATTGTGAGAGTATATGTCTCTTGTTATGGAGTAGACATGTTATTAATCTTGTAATTGTACATTTAAAACAAAAAAAAAAAAAGGCCTAGACATCTACTTCTATTTTGGAGCCGCCTGCTCCCAACAACGGGAGGGGTTTACTCCTAACACGGGGAGAGGTCTACCCATACAATTGTGCCTTTATGGACAATAGTAGAAATAATATATACACTATCTAGGTGTTGAACCTTGGTAGCTTGAAGGAGTTTAAGGCTCTTCCAACCACCATGACAATGGACTTTTAGTAATTAATTACCTATTTCAATTTGTATTTTTAAAACTCTTTTTTGATTTATTTGAATCATAAATTTAATAGTTTCAAATCCAGTAATAGTAATATGACCCAAATCATTCCATCAGTTATATTTAAATGAAATAAGTGAAAATATTATTAAAGTTAGCTGTAGAAATTATGGACATTTTGCATCTTAAAAGAAAAGGCAATAATTTAAATCACGTGGATTAACTCAACTGGTTAGATCCTAAGTTTAATTTCTAAAAGTCACTAGTTCAATTCTCCACATGACCAGTTTATAAGGAATATCCTTGTAAATCCCTTAGTTCTAAAGTAGATAGTATACTCTTGATCGAACCAGAGAGGTAAATTAATTCAAGATACGCATAAGTTTATTCGAAAGGCCTCAATCAGTTCACAGTATGATGAACAAGTACAATGCTATGACCATCATCCAAAAGATACACAAACATGTACGGTAATATTGCATATTATATTGTTGAAGAATAATGTATTTATATATACAAAAAACTAAAAAAAATAAAATACAATAAAATAAAAAGAAACTCTAGCGGAATCAAAAGAAGATGCATCTCTGTTGATGATGTACTTTGCCAACCCGAAAAATTCGGAACAGGCAACCAATTTAATCGTGTTCTTGTCAGAAACTCGTGTATTTTTTCTTATAATCTATTAATTTTATTTTATTTAATTTATATCATGTGAAAAGGCTAGCACGATATCTTGCTTGAAACGCTAAATTTTCTTTTGGGTTTTGTTCACATTGGAAAGCAATCATAGGACTGATAATAAGATAATTTGGAATCTGGATTGATGTGCATGGCAAATTATTTTAACACAAAAAAGAAAAAAAAGAGAGAGTTTCTTTAGCTTTTGGCACGTAGAATAGTGAGAATATTCGCATTCTATATAAATTAATAAAAAAAAATATTAATGTATAAAATAAAATCTGGCAAAGTGAAACTAATGTATAGGGTTGTTTGGATGGGTCACATGCCTTTACCAGAAAACTACGTGCTGGGATGAATGCTAGCTTCTATAATTGATATACTCAAGAAACTTATATATATATAGGCATAATTGATAAGATTATAAAATAACTAATATTATTACTTTTAAAAAAATTTAGAAACTATATACATGCATGAATCATGAATCGTGATGCAAATATATAAAATTTTGGTGGTTGAAATCATACAAAACATAAATGTCAAAGGATGGATGTTCTTACATTACAAGTCAGTATGAATAAAAATTAAGGAATTAATGTAGAAAAATATTTTATGTAAAAAATAATTGAAAGCTCATTGATAAGTGAATAAAGTTGATGTGGAATTCCTAAGCCGGCAAGGAAATAATAAGTCTATGTAGCACTTGTGCTGGTGCTTATAATAAATACATGCACATCGCATGGATAAACATGGCCCATCGAGTATTATTTTGCTCTTTTGTGTCCCAGTTGATGTTATATATATATATATATATATATATATATATATATATATATATATATATATATATATATGCGCACGTGCGCTAATTATATAGATTTTTCCTGAAATTTTATCAACTACAAGCGGAATCAACTTTATCGTTTATTGACAAATACCTCTCATACCCTTAGTAAAATTTAGTCAAATGTAACAATTGATCAGGAGAGGTCTTTGTCAAAAAATTGAATAATTGGCTAAAAGTTGACTCCACTTGCAATTGAACAAACCCAAAAGACGGAAGATCTTTATCGATAAACCCAAAAGTTGACTCCGCTTGTAATTTATCAAACCTCAGGGGAGGTAGAATTTATTTACTATATATATATATATGCTAACTACCTGAATTATGGGAGGATGTACTTAATTTTTTCTTACATAAACATCCACCATTTATTCATCCTCAATTAGATTATTACAACAAGAATAATGTTCCACTACCCAAAAGTTTGTCCAAATAATATGACAAACTGATTTAAAGCAACTATATTAATGTGTTGATGATGTGATAGTCAGGAACGGAGCTAGAAAATTATATTTGGAAGGCAAAGATAATAAAATACAATATTTAGGAGCTCAAAGTAAAAAAATTTCAAATTAATTAATAAATACACATATATAAATTTTATAAAAATAAAATTTTTGGAGGGCCATGGCTCCACCATCCACTCATGTTTAGTAGTAGTTACAAATCAGTTTGTCATCTTACTTGAACTAATTTTTAGACCGGGGTACATCATTCTAAAAATTTATAATGGAGCTATAAGAGTGGGTCATGTACGTACCAATGATAACTTGGCTGACCCTTTGACGAAAGGATTAGCTAAAGAACTAATTTTTATAATGGAAAAATGCGACAAATATGTTACAAACATAGTACTGTTAGAGAATTTCTCTCTACTGGAGCTATAAGAGTGGGTCATGTACGTACCAATGATAACTTGGCTGACCCTTTGACGAAAGGATTAGCTAAAGAAAAGGGTTTCAAAACCTCGAAAAGAATGAGACTAATGCCATTAGAATGATGAATCACTCATGATGGTAACCCAACCTATAGATTGGAAATCCCAAGAACTAGGTTCAATGGGTAATAACAAGTCATGGAGTGATTAGTGGTGAATTATGCTATTATATAAGTTTTATTCGATATATTACGTGAAGCATGATACCCTGAAGCGATGTAAAGTTGAATTTATTTTAAACTCTTAATGAGTTATATACTCTATGTGGAGTAGAGTACCTAGCTACATGAGTAATCTTGATAGACTCACCTAAGTGATGTGAAAGTGTGGCCGCTTTCTATGAAATTTTAGGCAAATTCTCTAGAGCATTCACTATACTGGGATATATATGCATGGCCGTAAAGCACGAGTTTTTTGACTTCACCCTAGTAGGGTTGTGTGTGAGATGGTTGTTAGAGATAAAGTTTAAAACTATGAGTTACTCTAGTATAATCTAAATCATCTACACTATGCAAGGGTTCAAGTCGATAGACACATTTATTAATGCACAATATTATATTATAGTATATATATTGCTCGATGAAAATATTTTTTTTAAATTCAAGTGGGAGATTGTTGGAGATTATGTGAATTTTAAATCATAATTTTATTATTATAAAAATAATAATAATTGTATTAATTGACTTGATAAAAGAGAGTTTGGTTGGAAGACTAATTCTCTCTTCTGACTCTTCTCCTCAAATTCTTTCACTATATATGTTCAATTTCATTTTTTTTTTTAATGTTATACATATTTTTCTCTATATATACAGACAGTGTACAACCAGTTTAGAATCATTCAGGATACATAGAAAACTCTCAAAAGTAAACCAAGAAAAAAAAAAAGGAATTCAAGCGGTGTCTTCTACTTTTTTATTTCTCAAGTAAATCAAGTTTGTGTTCTACTTTTTATTCTTTCCCAAGCAAAAAGAAAGTCCACTTTCTATTTTTTATTCAAGCACAGCAAGTTCACTTACTGTTCCGCTTTTTGTTATTTCCAAATTCAAACAAAACAAATTACTGTTCCTTTTTTATTTCTGAATTCAACCAATAGCACTGTGCAGTTTATGTTTTATTTACAGCACAAATAGCAAATTGAAGGTTTTGTTTTATTAATTTATTTCTGGAACAAAAAATAAAGTTTATTTTGTTTCTACTTTTTTTTGTTTTATTATTTACCGATTTCAAGCAGTGTTTGTGGGGTGTTAGTATTCCGATTTTCTTCATTATAGAGAATTTCGAGACAGAGGTGATTATGGGCTGCTTTATTTTGGGAACGATGGGGTTATATACTGTTTGTACAAAATTTGGGCACAGTCTTGAAACGTCTTAAAGAGAGCGACCTAATCCGTGACTCAACCCAAGTTTAGTATTCCGATTTTCTTCATTATAGAGAATTTCGAGACAGAGGTGATTATGGGCTGCTTTTATTTTGGGAACGATGGGGTTATATACTGTTTGTACAATATTTGGGCACAATCTTGAAACGTTTTAAAGAGAGCGACCTAATCCGTGACTCAACCCAAGTTTAGTATTTATTTATTGTACTTTACAGCAGTATTTTTTTGTATTTTGTATTATGCAGCAACATTAATGTGACGATAAAATTGGCATTTGAAAGTCCAAGTTTGGAAGAGGCTTGAGGAGTGAATGTAAGCATGAATGAGACCAAACCCACCGTAAGTTTGGTGTTTTATCTCTTTTATCCTTCAAACTCTTTACTTTGTACAATTTACTTATATATATATATATATTGTTCATATTTATACTTTGAACAAAAAATTTAGAATTACATATAAAGCTTGACTCTTCCTGAAGCTAGTGTGCTCCATTAGATTCAACATTAATATCATTTGTTTCTTTTAGTGAGGTTAAAAGTGAGATAAACTTGTAGATCGGTTTACAGTTCAAGTGTTTAGCATACATCATTTCTAATTTAATTGGTGAGAGTTTAAGTCTCACTATATATATATTTATTAGTATATGTTCGTAGTTTTCATCCCTTAACTCCAGAGTGGATAGTATGCTCTTAACCGAACTAGAGAAATAAATTAATTCAAGATACGCATAAGTTTATTCGAAAGACCTCAATCAGTTCACAATATGATGAACAAGTACAATGCTGGCCATGACCATCATCCAAAAGATACACAAACATGTACGGTAATATTGCATATTATATTGTTGAAGAATAATGTATTTATATAAACAAAAAACTAAAAAAAATAAAATACAATAATAATAATAATAAATAAAATAAAAAGAAACTCTAGCGGAATCAAAAGAAAGATGCATCTCTGTTGATGATGTACTTTGCCAACCCGAAAAATTCGGAACAGGCAACCAATTTAATCGTGTTCTTGTCAGAAACTCATGTATTTTTTCTTATAATCCATTAATTTTATTTTATTTAATTTATATCATGTGAAAAGGCTAGCACGATATCTTGCTTGAAACGCTAAATTTTCTTTTGGGTTTTGTTCACATTGGAAAGCAATCATAGGTCTGATAATAAGATAATTTGGAATCTGGATTGATGTGCATGGCAAATTATTTTAATTATTTTAATACCAAAAATAAGAGAGTTTCTTTAGCTTTTGGCACGTAGAACAGTGAGAATATTCGCATTCTATATAAATTAATAAAAAAAAAATATTAATGTATAAAATAAAATCTGGCAAAGTGAAACTAATGTATAGGGTTGTTTGGATGGGTCACATGCCTTTACCAGAAAACTACGTGCTGGGATGAATGCTAGCTTCTATAATTGATATACTCAAGAACTTATATATATATATAGGCATAATTGATATAATATAAGATTATAAAATAACTAATATTATTACTTTTAAAAAAAATTAGAAACTATATACATGCATGAATCATGAATCGTGATACAAATATATGAAATTTTGGTGGTTGAAATCATACAAAACATAAATGTCAAAGGATGGATGTTCTTAAATTACAAGTCAGTATGAATAAAAATTAAGGAATTAATGTAGAAAAATATTTTATGTAAAAAATAATTGAAAGCTCATTGATAAATGAATAAAGTTGATGTGGAATTCCTAAGCCGGCAAGGAAATAATAAGTCTATGTAGCACTTGTGCTGGTGCTTATAATAAATACATGCACATCGCATGGATAAACATGGCCCATCGAGTATTATTTTGCTCTTTTGTGTCCCAATTGATGTTATATATATATATATATATGCGCACGTGCGCTAATTATATAGATTTTTTCTGAAATTTTATCAACTACAAGCGGAATCAACTTTATCGTTTATTGACAAATACCTCTCATACCCTTAGTAAAATTTAGTCAAATGTAACAATTGATCAGGAGAGGTCTTTGTCAAAAAATTGAAGAATTGGCTAAAAGTTGACTCCACTTGCAATTGAACAAGCCCAAAAGACGGAAGATCTTTATCAATAAACCCAAAAGTTGACTCCGCTTGTAATTTATCAAACCTCAGGGGAGGTAGAATTTATTTACTATATATATATATATATATATATATATATATATATATATATATATGCTAACTACCTGAATTATGGGAGGATGTACTTAATTTTTTCTTACATAAACATCCACCATTTATTCATCCTCAATTAGAATATTACAACAAGAATAATGTTCCACTACCCAAAAGTTTCTCCAAATAATATGACAAACTGATTTGAAGCAACTATATTAATGTGTTGATGATGTGATAGTCAGGAACGGAGCTAGAAAATTATATTTGGAAGGCGAAGATAATAAAATACAATATTTAGGGGCTCAAAGTAAAAAAATTTCAAATTAATTAATAAATACACATATATAAATTTTATAAAAATAAAATTTTTGGAGGGCCATGGCTCCACCATCCACTCATGTTTAGTAGTAGTTACAAATCAGTTTGTCATCTTACTTGAACTAATTTTTAGACCGGGGTACATCATTCTAAAAATAACTAGTGAGTTGGGATCCATTTATTTTTAATTTTTTTTAAGGGTAATTTATTTAAAATTATTTACTCTTCACAACTCTTGAATTTAAATTAAAGAGACAAGATATAATAGTTACCAATTTAAATTATGATAGCCCCACCCTACAATTTAATGGAAAAACAATATAAATGGCCTTTTCTTTTTGTATTGAGACAATTTGTTAAAATGGTAAACAAATTATATTGTAAGTTTTTTTTTTTTTTTTTTTGGGAATAAAATAGCAATTTGAAGAAGTTCCAAGTCAAAGAGATAGTTAGGTTTAGTATCAAACATGACATGGGGATTACACAAACATTACCAAAGACTGCATATTACTAGAAGCAATTACTTTCGGTTGGATTTCAATTTCATAACCCACATTATATATCTGTCACTAACTATAATGCTCGGTTTAAATAATCTCACTAATCTTAGTGATAATCCAACAAAACAAGACGGCGATGGTTTTTCTTTTATTTCTTTTAAGGGTATAATTACAATATTAATAACAAGAGTATTGAGATGAATCACTAAACGTACGGTTTGAATATCTAGTCTCACAATAAGGGAAGAAAATTATTCATACATACTGATAAATCGATATATTAAAACTTAAACCCTCACCACTGAAGTGGAATAAAAATGCACTAGATGATGATGGATTGATAATTGTGTTTTATCTAAATTTTGACAAATTTGGTCAAACCGTAACTAAGATGTTTGGGGGAGTTAGTGATCCGGACTGAGTGGAGGCATGTGGTTGGGAAACTTGAACCAATTTTGACAAAATCTTTGTCAATACTGACTTTAAACTAACCAGTCACTTTCTCTCTTGTAGTCTTGTTTACAAATTCTGCTGTCTGGCTGGTCAGTTGAAGACTTAAGTGTTTGTTTTCCTTCCACTTTTCTTTCTCACCAAACATTTTTTCACTCATTATCCATTACCAGTTATTATAAATGCTCTAATTTCAGATGTCAATTAATTCTTAGGAAAACTTTAAATTAGTGACTTTTGACGAAATGTCATTTATTTATTTATATAATTTTTATTTATAGGGTCCCTAATTTATTATAAATAAATTAATTTGGCTTTTCAGTTAGTTAAACTTAACGATTCGATAAATATTTTTAAACTTTGTAATATCTTTCACATGCCCACATTTAAAAAAAATAAACAAATTAAATAAATATATAAAATAATTTAAACTAAATTATAAAAAATTTAAAATGCGAAAACTGGTGTAAAAAACTATTAAAAAAAATCAAAATTAAGTTCTTTTATTTAAAAAAATTGGAATTAACAAAATGAAGAATAAAAAAACTAAAGAAAATGTTTTAAAAACCAAAAACAAAATAAAAATAAGGTAGAGATTCAACCAGATTGAATCTACATACATGGATAGACGATGGTGATCCAGTATGGATTGGATCACCACCCCATTAGTAGATCTCGAATGGATCTCAATTGTCTGAGATGGAGATAGGTGAGGTGGTCACCTCCTTTCTCGATTTTAAGGAGGAGGCGTCGCCTTCTTCTTTGACGGAGATCTCCATTTGAAATCGAAGTAAATCTTCGTCAAGGAGGGGGCAACGCCGCCTCCAGCTGCCTCCTCCTTGTGATCTTTGTTGCCCTCCATCCGCCATGAGATCTACTAATGGATGTGGAGATCCAACTCATATTGGAAACAGTGGAGATCCAATTTGGGATTATCTCTACCTTTTTTAATTTTTAATTTTAAAACATTTCTTTTATTTTTTTTAATTCTCCATTTTGTTCATTTTAATTTATTTTTAAAATAACTTAATTTGATTTTTAATAGTTTTTAACTCTTTTTTATTTTTTTTGGAAGTTATTTTTTAAATAAAATAAATAAATTTGAATTTTTTAAATGGTTTTTATGTATTTAAGTTTTTTTATAGTGTAATTTAATTTTTTTAATGAATTTATTAATTGAAGAGTAAAATTATAATTCTACACTGATTCTGTGACAGTTCACTGTCAAAAAGTTGTTAAGGATGATCAATTTTATCTATTTAGGATAAATTAGGAATTATATAAGCTAAAAAAAAATATAATTAAAAAAGTGACTTTTCGTTAAAAGTTAAAGACTAAATTAAAATTTTTCCTTAAGTTTTTCCAATTAATGGTTGACTATAACCCATTAAATCTACCTACTTCTACTTAATCAACTTATCATAAACCTCGTCCTGAACTTTAATAATTTTTGTACGGATTCCAAAAATATATTGTGCACCATATATTTGTTCTCATTTTGAATATATAAAGTTCATATATTTAATCTTAAAATTATTTTTGATGATCTGCGTAAAGGTATATGTTAAAGGTTTAATTTTAAAGGTAGAAAATCATATATTCAAATTATAGAAGTATGACATTCAAATAGACACTAGAATTTTAATAATTGATGTACTAACAAATTGAGTGTGTAACTATATTGCGATCAAGTGATATCTCATGATAGCTTTCGTGCACCTAAAACTAATTCATCTCTCTGATCCGATCAAAGGTATGTCATTCATGTCGGAGATAAGGGATTCAAAAGGAAATTTCTTATGACCTAATCATATAGGGGTTCAAACTAGTAATTTCTAAGGAGCAAACTTAGAGCCTGATGAGTTGAGCTAACCCACATAATTTATACACTTGCACACATAGAAAATTAATAAATTCTATGTTCTTAAAAGTACATATATTTGTAATACATTATGGTAGTGATGACAGGAACGAACCACTCCTAGAATAACCACAATAGCTCCACGATTGATAAATAAATTAGTGGGGATATATCGACTAGACGGTGGGTCAACCAATATGCAATGTCACCGCCGCTACAATACCTAACCTCCATACACGTAATAATAAAAATAATTTTGAAAAAAAAAAAAATGAAACCTAAAGGCTCAAAATGCCATTTGTAAGCTTGATTTTTAGAGGAGACCATGCATGAATTAATTAAGCGCAATATAAGGAAAAGAAAAGAAATAAAAATATTGGGAAGAATCAAGACAGCTTCTCATTTACTAGCCACGTGAATATGTACTTGTACGTAGTGGGAATTCAATTACGTAATAAAATAAAATTCTTTTGTATTCAATTTTTATAAGTGGAAGTTGGTCGGACCCGTAGACCAAAATATGAAAATTATAGGAAGACTTGTTAGGCAGTGAGGAGACTATTGGTATTGGGAATGTGGTTATCAATTACCACCGCCCGATTCCGTTAGAGCTTTGCATGTTCGAGTGGTCCTCTTGTGAATTTATGATGTGGTCAAATATTGGTCACAGCAGCCAAAATTGCAACAGAGAATAACTTCAAACTTTTATAATTCATAAAAAAAATATATGTTTGTAACAGCTTTTTTATTGGCTAAAAGAGTTTTTTTCTTTTTTTTAATCTTAAAAACTCTTTTCAGTTTCTTTTGAGTCGTTTGGTTGTTACTCTAGTAGAGCTTTTAGACGGTTAAAAAAATTATTTTACGTTTACTTGAAAAAGTTTAAATTTTAGGTTTTTTCAAGTAGATTTTTTTAAATTTTTAAAAATATTAAAATGCTTAATATAACCCTATTATATTTTGTTAATTCTATTGTTTCAAAGACCTTTTTTAATTGACAACCAAACGGCTAAAATCTTTTCCTTAAAAACTTTACTTGTAAAAGCTCTACACAGATAAACTCTTCCAAACGGACAATAAATTGGGTCACTTTTAACGCCAGAGAGGTTGTAATGCAACTGCATACACGGGTTGGGTCACATGTACGTAGGCTACATTAGGTTTTGCTGACAAATTAATCCGTTTTGTTTTGTTTTATGGGCACACAAAGTGTATATAAAACACGTGACATCATAACACGAAATTGATATGCAACTAATTCTATCTGAATTAGGCGAATTGAATTAGTCTTCGCAACTTAAATAATTGAGGATTAATGATGTTCTAACAAATAAAGCAATGTTTTGGGGTCAATGGTCATCAAAGTCCAAAGACATGATCCCCTGAAAGCAGTGTTGGGCAAATTGTGGTACTTGATCAGACATTTCAAAGCAAATGCTTAGAGAGTGAAACCGGCAAGTTAATTTGGTAACAAACATATATGGCTCGCAGGATGGTAGCTTTTTCCACACTTTAATATGACACCTCTCATATTCAGCAAAACCCACTTCCTTCTTGGTGGGTTTGTCTCACTTTTGGCTTTATGTATAGGAAATTAATTAAGAGAGAAAGTGTTTAATGGTAAAATCATAATCAGCCTGTATAACTTTTTACTAAGAGTATTATCACACAGCATGATATGAGTGGATCAAATATACTACATGGATAATATTATGAATCTTTTCAGTTAAAAAAAAGAAGAAAAAAGTTACTGATTTTACCATACAATGTACTAACCTTAATTGAATTCTATTAAAAAAGTCATGTACATGTCTGCATTGCAGTCGCATTCTATTTTATACAAGGGATAGGTTAAAAATCATACACAGTAATAGCCTTATCTGTAGAGATCTTTAAAAAGTGCTCCATCAACAAGTTTAATGAAGCAGGCTGAACCATGTCTTTTTTTATAAATTATTATGATTGGGAACGACAACTTAAACCCATTTAAGTTATGTTATGGGCACTATACATTCCATGTCTAATTATTAAAATAAAATTATTATATATTTTCTACGAAGATGATAATTCGAACCTTTAATATTATTAAATTAAAAAAAAATTATATTATTATATTTGTATAAGTTGAATAACATCACAAGACGTTTACAACCGGTCAACAAAATTTGAAATCATCATTTT
The DNA here is from genome assembly GCA_003430845.1 of Xanthoceras sorbifolium. Classification (NCBI taxonomy): domain Eukaryota; kingdom Viridiplantae; phylum Streptophyta; class Magnoliopsida; order Sapindales; family Sapindaceae; genus Xanthoceras; species Xanthoceras sorbifolium. The sequence continues at coordinate 36,814,922 of CM010608.1, forward strand.
AGGCTTGGAGGAGTGCGGTGATTGCGTACAAATTGAAATTTTCATTTCTCTGTGACTCTGTCATTGGCGTAATTTGAGAAAGAAAAACGACCGGGAAATTTGGAATGAACACTTTGTTCGGATTTGTGTACGGACTCGTAACCGGAATAGCCGGTGAACTAGGGGATCGCACTATCGCAGGATGTCTTTGTCCTAACACGTTGTTACCGTACTTTCGAAGGACACCTGTCCATTGACGGTCGTAATTTATTATTCGTACAGTGACCTGGAACTCAGTCACTGTTTGACGATGTTCACGTGGCAACGCGTCCGCCAAATACAGCGAGTACAGCGCGAGTACAAAATTAGTAAGAAAAATAAATAATCTGAGGTGGAGCCACGGTGGTCCCGGAGGTGCATAGCCGATCTGTCAGATTGGAGATGGCGAGGCACGTGATTTTACGGACACATGTGACACGTGGGAGTAGTAAAGTCTTTTGGTGAGGAAAACGAGAGAGAGAATCAGTTAGTGGCAGTTAGAGAGGCTGTTAAATGTGGTATATTGCCGGGGTTAACTAAACCTTACTATGGTTAAGAGTTAATAGTGGTATTTTCGCAACATTAGGCTGTGTTTGGAACAACGTGTTAAATTCGATCAACGAATTTAAGAACAAATCAAATTCATTGGTCGGTGCTGTTACAGAGTTTTTAGAGCTTGTTTGTCAACGTTTTTAGAAGTTTATTTTTAATTTTTTAACTCAAAAATTATTTTAAGAGTGTTTAAATTTATTAAAAAAAGAATTTTTAAATTTTAAAAGTTATTTTAAACAAATTAAAAATATATAAATTTTATAAAAAAAACTTTTAAAAATTCAAAAGTATAAAATAAAAATTCGGTTAAACATAACTTTATTACTACTGTCCAATTGTAGATTCATAACCCACTTTGGTGAGTTAGGTCTTCTTTATTTTTTTTTAATTGATTTTTTTAAAAAATCAATAAAATAAAAAATTATAAAAATTAATTCAAAAAATATTAATAATTTTAGTTTATTTAAAAGTTATTATAATTTTTTTAAGAAGTGATTATAATTTTCTTCAAATATGTTTTTAATAATTTTAATTTACTAAAAATAATCTTAAATTTTTTATTTAATTCAATTTCATTAAACATAATACGATATCATATTCATTGCAATTTAATCATTCAATTCGATTTAATTCAATCAAATATAATATAACGTAACACCATACTAAACAAAGCCAGTCTAAATGGCATACCAAACAAAGCCTTAGGTTCAAACGCAACGTTTTTGGCTATATAAAGCCGCCATCATCAGAGCATTTTCTTTGACTCAATTTTGTTTCATTTTTACACTGAGAGGGAGAGAGGAAGAGAGACAGAGATATTCACTGTATCATTGAAACAGAGAGAAGAGAGAGCTTCGAAGAGCAGCGACAATGGCGGTTTCTCAGAGATGCTTAATCTCTGCATGTGCATTGCTGATTCTCTGGCTGTTTGTTAGCGTTAAAGCCTCAACAGAGAATCACGAGCTAAAATCCAGGTATAATATTTCTGGCCGAGATTCACTGTGTAGCTTTTTTTTTTTTTTTTTTTTATGTTTTCGACGATGAGCGACAGCGTTTTCGTTCTTTACAATTTCTTCATTTTGCTTTTTCATCTTCAAATATGAACTAATGCTTGTTCAAATAAATAATATAATCTGAATTCTCACCTCCGTTTTTGATTGAATTGTGTGTCTGTGTGTATCAGGTCGACGAAACCAGAGCAGTTGCGGAACTTTAACAGTTCATCAATGGCGGACAGGTTAGTGTTACCGGAAACAAGCTCAAAAGCTTCAACGTCAGATCCTCAGTTGTACTTTCTAACAAATCTTACACTTCCACGTGTTAACGGCGTTACAAGGATCGTAAGCTAAATAAGTTTATTACTAGCAGGCTTCTCTGAACAGTTGGACGGTCTAAACCGTTGGGATCAGATCTGAAAAATCTGGATCATTAATGCGGTTATGGTAGTCTTGTGTACAAAAACCAACAAAAAAAAAGAGAAAAAAATAGTCGACCGTAATTCAACTGACGGTGACCACCATATTCTTTTTAATATACCAAAATGCCCTTAACAGTATTCGAACTCGTGTTCAATCGGAGTTAGATGCCAAATGCAAATATGGTAATATCATAAGGATAGATTAGTCATTTAGTATCGCGGATAATGAGGAGCTCGAGCTTTTAGCAGTAGTGAGATTTTGGGGGCTAAAACATTGTATACGTTTTATTTATTTATTTATAATTGGGTTTTCATTTTCTTTTTCATAATTTAAGAACTCTTTCTTGCTTTTTAATTAGGAAAATTAATAATTTATGAACGTTTCATTTACTTTAGGTCTGACGATTCATGGAGTGAGCACGCGGTTCACGATCCAGAAGAAGTTGCTTCTATGGTTGACATGTAAGTCTCTGTTTCTCTCTCTCTTTCTCTCTCTCTCTCTCTCTATATATATATATATATATATATCAAAATAAATAATAATACTAAACTTTCAGGGCTATTCTTTAATGAGGCAAATTGTGCTCTTTGGTTTTTTTAAAACTGGGTAGAAATATAGCATAGTCTCCTAGACGAGGGCTCACATGACCCGTACAAATGAGTCCACTTGTAGTTTTGACGTCTTTTTACTCATCTGTATCTTCGCATGTGGGTAAAAGTTGCGGTCCAACTCCAACTACTTTTACCATAGAAGTTTCAGTCAAAGGAGTCAATTCATGGAAGGGTAGCTGTTTTGTGGATCTGACCCGCAACCGCAAGCATGTTCATTTTTCCACATATGCATTTTTTCTGCATTTATTGACATTATTCTAAAATTTGCAATGTTTTGGAGTAGTGGGGTCCTAAAGTTGAGTATTAGTTGTCTTGAAAGAGAATTTGGGAAAGATAATTAACGACTATGATTGGCTGTTTAATATTTGATTAATGTGTTTAGCAAAGGTTTAGCTGATAACCAAAGGACCACCCCTCCCACTTTTTTTTATTTTTTTTTTAAGGGTAGAGAAATATAATTTAGATTATGAGGAATCAACCATCATGTTCTCTCCTGTTGCAATTAATCCCTCCGCCCTTGTAATCTCGCTGCCAGCTTACCCACACATGCGTATGTCGTGAGATCCGCGCATCACGCTATTATTTTATTTATTGTCGTTTTCTTTCCTTATCCAATTATCTTCCCCAAGTACAATGGCTTTATAAGCCTATGCAAATAACTTTATCATGTATTTGTCCTGCATATTATAAAGAAAATAACTATCTTATTTCTTTTTCGTAAAGCAACTACTTGAACCCACTTCATATGCATATATTCTGTTAGGACAAATATATTAGAAAAAGATGCCACTTGTATCATCATATGTTTATGATGACATATTTTATTTTGGCTTCATTTTTTGCTTTACTAGATATTGTATGAGATCCTGCATTAGTAAATAGTAATTGTTGCATTCATGAACCTGTTCTTCCATCAAAATTTAATGATTGCCTTAATTACATTATTTAGAATCTTTTGGTATTAAATTTTATCAGAGGTTTTACATGTTTATTAATTTTGTACCACATGTAGACATACCAATGATGGTGATTCTATTCTGTTATTTTCACCCTAGCATTCAATTGAAACCATAATAATGTCATGAAATGCATTATATCTTAGTTTGGTGGGGTAGCCTCCTTAAATTATGCTGCCCATCTCCAGACTGTCGAGCCACGAGATCCAGATCACAGATCTGGTTGCATACAAGAAAACTCTAGCAGAATTCTTTCTCGATGTATTTATAGTAGTTAGTTGATCTACTGACACGGCCCCATTTTTGATGTCCACCGACACACCAAGTACCAGACAAGAATTAGCTTCCCCCCACCTTTAGCATTTAATTCTCATAGCGAAATCTGGTCATTGGATCAGCAACTTTCCGTATGAACCGTATCCATCCATCCGTATACATCTCCTTCCTTAAGTCACATGGCCAGCTTAGGGCCAACATTAATTTAAGTCTCAAGTTGAGTTATGACTTTGAAACATATTAATGTTGTCATCATAATCGTCTATCAATGTCCCCTTTTTTTTCCTTAATTTAATTATAAATCTTCACATGCTTTAGTATTAACCTAAAGTTCAATACTTCATTTAATGGTTGTAGTGATGCTAAAATTGTGTGAATTTTGGAATTCATCAGGACAATTCGTAATAGCACTGAGAGGAGAAATTTGGGATTTTTCTCATGCGGAACCGGCAACCCGATTGATGATTGTTGGCGCTGTGATCGCAATTGGCAATTTCACCGTAAGCGCCTTGCTAATTGTGGCATTGGCTTTGGACGCAATGCTGTTGGTGGTCGTGATGGCAAATACTATGTTGTTAGTGACCCCAGCGATGACGACGCAGTCAACCCTCGACCAGGCACACTTCGGCATGCTGTCATCCAGGACAGGCCGTTGTGGATTGTGTTCAAACGGGACATGGTGATAACACTCAAGGAAGAGCTTATAATGAATAGCTTTAAGACAATTGATGCTCGTGGAACAAATGTCCACATTGCTAATGGGGCTTGCATCACAATCCAATTTGTCACAAATATCATTATTCACGGTCTACATATCCATGATTGTAAACCTACCGGCAATGCAATGGTTCGAAGCTCACCAAGTCATTATGGGTGGAGAACAATGGCTGATGGAGATGGCATCTCCATTTTCGGATCAAGCCATGTTTGGATTGACCATAATTCTCTATCTAATTGTGCTGATGGTCTTATTGATGCTATAATGGGCTCTACTGCGATCACTATCTCCAACAACTTCTTCACCCATCATAATGAGGTATCTAATTTTTGCCACGCCTAAATTTTCTCAAGTAATGGAAGTAACTATTAACTGAACAAGAGGCTAATGTTTATTTTTCTCTAATATTATACAGGTTATGCTATTGGGTCACAGTGACTCGTATACAAGGGACAAGCAGATGCAAGTGACCATAGCCTACAACCATTTTGGAGAAGGTCTTATCCAGAGAATGCCAAGGCAATATATCTAGTCTCAAACAGTCAACATTGATTATAATTATAAGAGTTGTAATTTAAATTGACTGAGTTAATGGGATGGTCTTTGCAGGTGTCGGCATGGATATTTCCACGTGGTGAACAACGACTACACGCACTGGGAAATGTATGCGATTGGTGGAAGTGCCGAACCCACGATTAATAGTCAGGGCAATAGATACCTTGCCCCAACAAATCCCTTTGCTAAAGAGGTATATATTTAATTAATATGAGAATAAAATAAAAATCTAATTACATGATGATGATAATAAAACTGATATATGTATATATGGTGTCCAGGTAACGAAAAGGGTGGACACAACAGATGGTGTATGGAAACATTGGAATTGGAGATCAGAGGGAGACCTAATGCTGAATGGAGCCTACTTCACCGCATCAGGAGCTGGAGCTGCTGCCAGCTATGCCAGGGCCTCAAGTTTAGGTGCCAAGTCTTCTTCCATGGTTGGCACTCTTACTTCTACTGCTGGTGCCCTTTTCTGCCGCAGGGGCAGGCAATGTTAATTCTCAATCCCATCAACCACATTACAAGCCAAAACCACAAAAAAAAAAAAAAATCAAAATTTCTTCTTTTGTCATTGTTATAGCGTCTCCAATGAGCTTCGCTACTATTCTGTCTAGTTTTTACATCTCTTTTTTTTCATATTTTCTCGACCCAATATTTGACAAGTGTACAAATTTTTTCTACAATTGTCATATGTCTCAACCCATTATACAATATTCACTTGTCATAATGCCATTGATCGACCTTGGCAAATACTTCATCTGCCGTAGTGTTGTTCACTTCTTTTATTTGTATTTTTGTTTCCTCTCTTTTGTTTCATTTCTGTAACAGAGTTACTCTCAGTCTATGTATCTATAGATCCTTTTAATTTAATTATTTGGACTCATGAGTTCCATAAGTAACAAGACTTTTGTAATCAAGTGGGAATTTATTAATTCCCACATTTTCATCATTGTGTCTTGTCTTATATGCACTCCAATACTTTTAAGATTAGTTTAAAAGCAAATTGCACATGATTGTTGCTAATTTTAATTGCATTTATTTATGTTGGCATCGCTTGAGTTGCATGTGAGGAGGGACACCCTAAGCATGAGATGCATTCCTCACCTAAGAAAGTATACAAAACAGTTGAAATTTGCTAGCCAATCTCTGTGTAGAATCCCAAGTTGCTTGTATGATATCGGCCAAAGCACCCTGAATGAATCGCGAGCTGATTTAAAAAATATAAACTACAATGCCACCCAAAATACATCCCAACTTCCCAACCGTGGACATGTGATGTGAGTGGCTGACTCCATTTTGAATTTGGAGTTTGGACTCGGCAGCAGCCATCTCTTTTATATATATATAGGGAATCATACAAACAACCCATAACGTATGATAAAATTACACACCTAAGGTTTTTTTATGATAAAATTTGAACATATTAATACAAACCTCACCTAAAGTTTGATAAATATTATTCGGACATCCCTTACCATCAACTTTATTCCGTTAACGTTAATCTCACAGTAGACAAGTAAAGATAAAATGTTACTTTTAGCACTCAAGGCAGTATGTGTCAAATAAATTTAATTAAATTTAATATAATAGTATATTAGAAAAATATTATTTAATAAAATAAATGAATATTTTATTAGTTTCTTGGTTGCTGTGGCTGTGGCTGGTCACAATTTGGGGTTCTTCTTGTTTGGCAGCCGAGCCTTCACAAAATCACCATATCCTCCTAGAGCCTTTGATCTTCCTCCCATGAGTTGTGAGAACTTACAATTATTGTGCAAAGATAACAGTTGTGGGTTTTTTTGGATATGAATTTGTACGTTTTTTTTTTCTTTTCTTTTCTTTTGTTTGAAGAATAATTTGTTTACTGGGTGAAGTCTGTGTGATATATTTTTACTCGATTAGCTAACTAAATTAACTGGTAAATTATATTGCCTTCAAGTTTGAACTGGGTTTGGGTTTATTTATTTTTCAATTTCCTCAATTTCTTTCACTTTCTCTCCCCTCTCCGTCTCTCTTTACCAGCATCTCCAACAATACTCCTATTCCTTCTCCATTTTTAGAGTTTCAAAAAGAATATTCTCTCAATATTCCAACTCTAAATTTTTTTTCCTCCAACAACAAACTCTATCTCTATCTTAAAAATATCTTATATTTTTATTATTTTTTTGATTTTGTTGCTACAAATTAATTTTTATATCACTTTATTTTTACACTAAGTTTTTATAAATATTATTTTAATATTATTTAAAATCTTTTTGTTAAAATTGTAATATAATTTTATTAATTTATTATATAATATTTTAATTTATAAATTATTATTTGGATGACCTTCCAGAATATTAATGCCTTGAGTATTACGTATTTAACTTGTTACTTTTTTTTGTCTTTTTTTTATTATCGTTATTGTAATGTTTTTATGTCATTTTTATTCTTTATTTCGAATTTTAATATTAATGAGACTATCTCGATCTTTATTTTATTATTAATTTATAATTATTACTATGTCTATAATATATATAATAGGATAAATTGCAATAAGATACCCAGACATTTGGTCATATTACAATGAGATTGCATTTTTACTTAAACTACAATAGAGTACCCTAAATAATTACAATTTGGTCCCTAATATATTTTAAAATATCATTTTTTGATCTATTGTTATCTTTTCAACTCATTTGGTCCATAACTTTTTAAAATACATTAATTTAATCTTTATGACTAAAAACTTTTGACGATCAAATCTGATATAAAGTATAAATTGATAATTTTATATTTTTTATTAAATTATTAAATTAGAATGATGCTTTTACCCTTTAACTTTTTAACAATTTTCATATTTCATAGTCTAATAAAAATTAATATACGTTATAAAAATTTAATTTTTTTAAAAACACTTAAAAAAGATTAAATAAAATAATTAAATTTATTAAAAATAAAAATACTATAAAAATTTGACCTATTTTTACATTTGAATAATTTAATCTTTTAGATAACTCAATAAGAAATTATTATTTATTATAAAATTTATATTATTTTTGAAGTACTTAAAAATGATTAAATAAAAAATAAATATGATAAAATTTATCAAAAATTAAAAACATTTAAAAGTAACGTCATTTATTAAAATAAAAAAAAAATTAAGATTAAATACTTATAAAACTCCAAGTTTAACAAAAAAAAATGTTAAAAAATATTATATATACATATTTTAGAATATATTATATAGTATATATACATTATATATATAATAATAGAATTACAGTATATATACATGCATTTATTATTATATTATAAAATCAAAATATAATAATAAAACCGTTATATATATAAATTTATTATATATATATATATGTACGTATGTGTGTATGTGGGGGTATTAGATTACTAAATTTTGAGTTTTATAATTATTCAATATTAAATTTTATTTTATTTTTAAAAAATCATATTACTTTTAAGATTTTTAAATTTTTTTTATTTTGTATTTTTAATAAATTTTATCATGTTTATTTTATTATTTTATTATTATAAATATTTTTAAAAAAATTAAACTTTTATAACGTATATTAATATTTTATTGGACTATCAAAATAAATAAAGTTATTAAAAAATTAAAGAATAAAGTATAATTCTAATTTAATAATTTAATAAAAATACAAAATGACCAGTTTATATTTTATATTAGCTTTGACTATTTTGGTCATAGACATTAAATTAATGTATTTTAAAAACGTTAGGGACTATATGAGTTAAAAAAATAAAATTATATCAAAAATTGATATTTTATATTACATTAGGGACCAATTGAGAATTATCCGAGATACTTCATTGTAGTTTAAGTAAAAGTACAATCTCATTGCAATATGATCAAATATTAGGGTATCTTATTGCAATTTGCCCTATATAATATTCTTTATTTTAATACTAACTTATAATTATTAAAATGTCTATTATATATAGTATAGGAATAATAATTACTCAATTTTTTTTTTTAAAAAAATATATTCAATATTAGTCTCATTTTAAAGATCTAGATGAGACCTTTGTAATAGTATAATTTTTATAATTATATGATTTATAAATTATAAATTATTATACATTAATTAAATTTAATTAAAAATGTCAAAATGATATCAATGTCCAATATTTGTTTATAACTATGAACATAAGGGTAAAATGAGAATATGAAAAATTAAAAATAATTTTAGAGTATGAAAAATGGTACTCCAAATCGAGAGGGAGAGAAAGCAAAACTCTAAAAAAATTTCTTAGAGATTGTAGGATGGAATGTTGTTGAAGCAAATGGTACTCCAAATGTGAGTATACTCCATTTTGGAGTATTATTGGAGATGCTCTAACTCCCCTTCTCTTTCTTCACCCATTTCTCTCTTTATCTCACCGTCTTTCTCTAAATTCTGCAACTCTCCCCTCTCTCTACTCTCCGTCTCTCTCCAACTCCCCTTCTCTTTCTTTCACTTTCTTCACCCATTTCTCTCTCTATCTCACCGTCTCTCTCTCTAAATTCTGCAACTCATCTCTCTCTACTTCTTCCCATCTCTCTCTCTCTCTCTTGTAGTTTGGATGGTAGTCTAGGGAGGTGTTGGGTGCTTGGGGCCGGCGCCGCAAATGAGATTGAGCGGTGATGGTGGTGGAATTTGTGTTTTGAGTTTGAATGGTTAATGAAAAAATCTTTTGAAAAAAATGGAAAAAAAAAAATGCATTGGGTGGCGGTGGGTTTGCTTGGGTGGTTGAATTTCGACTTTGAGTGGTTGATTAAAAAAAATTTGAAAACAATTGAAGGAAAAAAAATATGTATTCAGTGGTTTGAGTGATGGTTTGGGTGGTTGAATATGAATTGTATTTGAGTTGATGAGAAAATAAATTGAAAAAAAAAAATTTGTATTTTAGTTGTTGTTGATGATGATGATGAATGATAATTGATGGTGATGGAGGAGAAGAGAGAGAATATTAAATTTATATGGTGATAATAATAATGACGGAGAAGAGAAAAAATATAAATTACCCTTTTATTTATTATTTTTAACTTGGGGTTGACAGATACTCTTCGAATATTTAATTTTTTTTTATCATTTTTTAAATTGTAAATGGGCAAAATGATCAAACTATTAACAGACAGATACAGTGGTTTATCAAAAATGATGGTCTGACTATTAATCGATTAGGAGCATTTGAGTCTGTTAATACTTTTGTCTACTGTCAAATTAACTTAACGGACTAAAATTAACTATGTGTACATAATATTTATCAAACTTCAAGTGAAGTTTGTAATAATAAGTCTATACTTTATTTGTGTGTAATTTTATCAAACTTCAAGAGTGTTTATGTAATTCCCCCGTATGTATGTAAACGTAATTCCCTAAAACCTCTATTTATAAATGAACATGTTAACTTTTAAACTTCTATATATACACGTATTAATTTTTGACAATATTTGTTGTTTTTATTTATTTATGAGTCATATTCATACATGTATCTTGGGAAAAAGCAAAACATATACAAATAATAAAAATATAAAACTTTTTTTCAAAATTAATAAATATTTATTTATTTTTAAATAATATTACTTTAAAAATAATTTTTCTCAGTTCAAAAAAATATTATTTTATAGGGGTTTTAGTTTTAAATTTGGACTCTCTATCACTTAGGCTCATGAAATTGGAGCCCATCTCACATGTTTTGACACTTGACACCCATTTTCTTTACAAGGGGCTAGCCTAGAGTTTACACAAAATCTTACTAATTGTCTTGGTCTTTAAGACTTCAAAATTTTTTGAATGATTTGTATCAATTCATATCCTACATTCAAACAACCCAATCCTACCCATTTTCTCTCTCATCTCTCGTATCCTTTTATATCACTAAACGTACGATCTGAATATCTACTCTAATAATATGAGATATCTACTTCCTACAATAAATAAAAAAAAAACTACTCACACATATTAATAAAGAAAGAAAACTACTCACTTAAACTATGAGGGAATGTGCGTACTATAGATAACTTTTATTGTTGTCTAATACTCTCTCTCTCATTAAAAAAATCTATCTTGGTTCTTTTGGTTCTCATATTACTCTACTCTAATACTTCATATATCTCTAGCCATCAATATATAATCGGATTGTCAAAGTTGATTTACGAAAAATTATTGTTAGAATTATTTTTAAAACAATGCAGCACCATACTAATGTATTATTTTTAATTTGTATTTTCTCCTCCCTCATTTTCATATTATCTACAAATCAATTAATGTACAAAATTACTAATATTTTGTTATACTATAGTAACAAAATATTATCTATTAACGAGTTTGTTATCAAAAATATTTATAATTTAAGTCTTTAATGTATAATGATGTTAAGTATATGAGATTTTATTATATTTTAACGACAAATTTATCTCTTAGAAAATTCAAACACTCTCGTAGTCCTTTTATGTCACTCTATTACCAATATCTATTTGTTCCTCAATTGTCCATATGACCAACCTCCGATAGCATCACAAGTCATGGTAGAAAGCTGAGGAAAATGGATTTTTATTGGCCTTCCAGAAGTTCAAAACATCCATTTTAATTAATTTTTCAAGTTTTGGTTCATCCAAACACAATTCCAGTTATGTTTTCTGAGTGCAAACACTAGAATTTTTCATCTTTTTCAACACACTCAAAACTCCTATACATATATTTTTAAAGCGAAAACAACAATGTTAATGTTATGTAAAATAAATAGAAGTTAATAATTACCTGCATAAGATCCACCGATAATGTCGAATACATCGAGAGTACTAGTGTTGATGTTGAAGTGAATCCTCATGTAGAATTGATCATGTACTCACTTTAAAAAATAAAATGAAATAAACAACTTATTTCAAATATGTTCTGATCAGGGCCGGCTCATAGCTTTTTGTGGTTCTAGATAAAAATATATATATATATATATATATATATATATTAGGCCCTCAAGATTGTTGGGAAAAAAAAATATTAAGCCCTCAAGATTATATATATATATATATATATATATATATATATAAGGTATATGAAAATATTGGGCCTTCAAAATTAATAATATGTGCTTTCAAAATTATTAGACCTTGGGCGATTGGCCTATTCGCCCTTGGCCAGCACCCGAGCCTAGTTCCCATGAATTGTAGTCATAAACTTTCTTTGTATGCAAACTCAACAAACGTCATCTTGACAAGGATCCAAAATCAAAGCTACCATGTCAAGAGAATGCAACCTCAATACTTCTGGAATTTATTGTACATTTGAGTGATCATATTTTTTAAGAACACATCAAACTATTTTTCAAGTTTTGGTTCAAAAACAAATGAGTCCATAACACTTTGGGGAAATACAAATTTGAAGTACAAATTTTTAGGAACTAGTAACTAAGAATTGATAAAGAAAAGTTAAATGAACTAATCTTTGCAATTAGTTTCGGTTGAGTTCCAGCAAATATAAAAATTAAAACCAATAAAATGACAATCGAAAACAATAAAGGAGTTTACTAAACTTTTAACTATTTTGGCACAATATATGTAGAGCGAGAAGAGAAGGGAACTTCACTTATACAGCTTAGTTTCGGGATATTGAACGCGTTTATTAATTGAGAATAAAATTAAAAAAATTAGATTTTATTAGAAATTGTATCAGAAAAGAAAACTTAATTCCTCTCGCATAAGGAATTAGGTTTCATTTCCAAGTAAGAATTTAATTTTTTTTATTTGTGTGTAGATTCATGATTCCTTATATGGAAGGGATGAAATTAATTTCCTTTTTAAATTCACGTAATTTGATTCCTAACAATAATCACAAATAACTACTAATCCTATTTGAGTCCTACTAGTATTTAGGGAAACATGCTAGATTAAAAATAAATAAATAAAAATAAAGAAAAAGAATTCCTTACCTGACATGGTTTTAGTTTTAGGAAGTAAACTTTTGTCTTGTTTACATTATAAATAGGCCAAAGGAAGATTGATTTCTCCAAATTAAATTGAATCAAATATGGCAGACGCCATTGATCATGCTCACATAACAGAAGACAACAATGATCTTATTGATCAAAATCATCATGAGGAATCTTCATCGTCGTCCAAATCCATCATTACGTTCAAACTCCATCCTGACTCGATACACTCTCGGTTTTTCATGACACAATCTAATATCATGGTGTTTCATTATAATAGTCCGCTTGTGGGACCGGCGGTGGAGATTGGCGAGGAAGAGATCGTATCCAGGTCCGACGAAGCTTATTCAAAATTTCGTGAGATGCTGTGTTTAGTAGAGATAGCTTCTTCTTACAGAGACAGGCTCATCCGCTATGGGATCAAGAAAGCACGAGAATTGATTCTTTCTGGTCGGAAAAAGGAACCAGCAGAAGAATTTTCCGAGATTAAATGCAAGCTGCGTTTCTACACTAAGCACATGGTAGAGTTAAGAGGAGAGGAGACGGGTATGGTCCCTGCCAGTAACTCAGCCATTGAAGCTTTGGAAGTAGGTAAATTAAGAGACATTGTTAAACAAGATGGTTCTGAGGAATTCTCGTGCAGTATTTGCTTGGAGGAAGAGAAGGAGCTTGAAGCTGAGTCTTTGGTTACTCGTATGCCATGCAAACATGTTTTTCACTCTAAATGCATCACTCAGTGGTTGAAGATCAGCCATTACTGCCCCATGTGCCGCTTCGTCCTTGCTTAATATATATATATATATATATATTTGTTAATTTGTTTGCCCGTTTTACCTTATCGTTAATTTTTCTAATTTGTATTAATTAGACTTCATCACAGTTTTAAACAATTACTTGTTATTTGCCAATTGTAATTCTCTTTTTCAGTAATGATATCCAGTTTTCTTTTTTCTTTTTTTTTTTGGGAAAAAAAAAGTTATTTACGGGGTTTCGATAGACCTTTTTTACATGATTTTATATATTGAGAATCTTTATATAGTATTTGTATGAGATAGATAGGGATGGCTGCGATTCCGGTTCTGAAACTGCTGATTTTGGTTTCTCCTTCGGTTCCTAAAACTGACGATTTCAAGCTGTTCCAGTTTTGGAACTAGCCAAAAATTTTTTTTTTCCAAATGGCTTTTTTTCAAAGAATTTTTTTTTTATTAATAGAGGAGAGCTGGAACCAAATCGGAACAGGGACCATAGGTCTCGATTCCGGTCCTCCGGTTCTGAACTGGAATCGGACCGGGACGACTGGTTCCAGTTCAAAACTGCCGGGACAGTTCAAACCGAACCATGGCCGACCCTAAAGATAGATGACATGAGAATAAATCTAAATTGAATATATATTAGATGCAGAGATCCTAATTTATCAGTTTTGTAGCATTACAAGATAGTTTATCAAGTCTAATAAACTAATATTTCATACAAAAAAAAAATATGTAAAATCCCAGGCGTGAAAATATACAAAATTACATTAAAAAATAAAAAAAAAAACACCCATTATATTTTGAAAAATCACCCATCATTATAGATTTATAATAGTTTTTTTTTTTTTACTTGATCACTATAGTAGTTGAGATCATTAAAACAATATTTTTTATTCACATGATCGTGTTTAACTAGACATAAATACAAACAAAAATTCTGTTAAAGAAATTTTATGTTTAAAATTTGTAACTTAAAATAATAAATTTTGAATGCTAAATACATTCTTTAAAAATGTTCATAAAGGGTAAAGTGGAGAGTTTAAAATAAAGAAAGAAAAGAAATAGCGGGTTATACATCCAAATATTTTAGGACTCTAAAAGATTTATAATTAATCTTATAATTATCAAATTAAAAAAAATAAATTGGGGGATTAGGAATCCTGATTGTACATTTTTAGTGAAATGAGAACAGGACTTTTATGCTTATCATAACCAAACAATGGAATGAGAAAAATAAAAAATAAAAAAGATTTATAAAGGTAGGAACATAATAGTTTTTTGGAGTTGGGAAAAAACCAACAAAAACCAACTAGTTTGGGGTTCCCCACCCCTGTAAACTGCAAAGAGAGGTCAACTGTTGCTTAGCATATAAAATTCCACCATTTTTATTAATTATATAAGTCTACCGTATCTAACAAAATGAATCCCTATATATGTAGCCCCATAATCTCTACCTTCTCACACGTGCTGTTAAATACGTATGGTGAAACTTAAAACCCACCATGAGCGTGAATGGGAAAGATGCATTAACCATTTGAGTTATAAAGTGGATGTGGAATTGCCACCATCTTAATAACAATATAATATATGTATCAGAATTGGCTTCAAAATTCATTTTCACACTACAAGCAACAAAGATATGAACAAAAGAAGAGTAAGAATAATTCTGACAATCCACACTACAAGATGCAATATCACAAATTACATGAGTTTTCCCACCCACAAAATACTAGCCTTCATGTGAAAAAAGTGTACCCTTCCTTCACTACCAATTTCCCACTTAGTTAGACTTATAGAGAGAGGGAGAGAGAATATGATAACTAAAAACACATAATTTGATGGAAAAATGTTAGAAATGGAAACTCAGTTCAGAAGGGGGTACCGATTTCACTCCTTGTTTCAGTTGGGCTGTACAATGCTGACCTGTTTCTTGGTCTATTCTCCTCCAACTGCTTGACAACTTCATCCATGGTCGGTCTAACCGAAGCTACTGGAGCACAACAACCCATTGCAAGCTTCAATGCCTGAACTAACCCATCTTCCATTGGACTCCTAATCCCCTTCAAAACCTCCACATCAAAAACCTCCATTGTTGTCTCCTCCAAAACTGCCACTTTCACCATTGAAGGCAAGTCAACAAAGTCACTGTTTCTCCCATTTTTACCTGGTTTCTTTCCAATAAGAATCTCCAATAATAGTATCCCAAACGCATATACATCTGTCCTGGAATTACATTTCTTCATCTTTTGAAGCTCTGGTGCTTTGTAACCATCAGTTTTCGCAAGTGCTACTATGTCATCAGCAACAGATGGGATCATTAGTTTGTCAAGCCCAAACTCGGTTAGCCTGGACACAAAGAAGTCATCCACAAGCACATTCTTTGATCTCACATTCCCATGCGTGATGGGTATTTCCAGACCAGTATGAAGATATGCTAGCCCCTTGGCTATACCCAATGCAATCTTGTGTCGCCGAGCCCAATTAAGCACTGGCTTTCCAGCTCTAGTATCTGCATTCAAGCACATCAGATGAAACAAAAGATTAATTAAATTGCATTTTGTCACAGAATAGTAGATGCAAATAAGCACTCAGACAACCCATGAACTGTTTAGGTCAAAAGGCCAATGCAATGACTTTTTTTTTTTTTTAACATCAACTTGTTCGTTCATATTGCTCTAAATTGATCTTTTGTAAAGAAAAGATTGAACATTTTTGGGTTTCATTAGACTCAAAACTTTTTAGTTATATTCCACTTTCACCTTAAGTACAAGTCTATTGAATTGGCCCGAGGATTTTTTATTATAAGCAAGTGGCTTTTCTCTTCCTGAAACTTGACTAGGAGGTACAAACTAATACTTCAGTACGAATTTGACTCTCACGAGTTTAGCAGTGACTATGGGAGTTAACTGTGGCAAGAAAATTTTGGGTGACTTCATGCGATGGGGAATGCCAATGAGTTTCCTTTGGCATTTAACCTGAGTTTGTAATTTCTTGACTTAAATTATGTGATTGGAACTAACCAATGGCTCCCTAACATCTCAAAAACTTGATCTAAAGACAATGGAATGCTTTCGAATATTACTGGCAGCCAAATTTCACACATGGTAGGTTTTGCATAATAAATCTTCTCTTAATTAACATATGTGGAATCATTTAAGCCATTTTTCTGTACCGTTCTGAACCATATAAGACAACATTCCTATATCTATTTTCTTAATGGCTAAATGCAGTACCATTCATGTAGTTGCTTGTGTTCATTTCTAACATTTATTTACTATTTGACCAATTAAGCCTCAATCCGGGGCAAAATTTGAGCACCACTATGTGTTTATGTGTGTTGACAAACACAGTAAGTATAAATCTTACACACAGGTAGCACAATAATGTATTCACGAAAGGCATAATAATAATAAAAAATCAAATGCAGAGCAAGTGCAAATAAATGTGCATACCATGTAAGAATTCATGGAGGCTCCTGCTGGGAAGATAATCATAAATGAGCAATTTCTCTCCTCTCTTTCCCTGATAGAAAGCCCTTAATGGAATCAAATTCTCATGTCGAACTCTTCCCAATTGCTTTATCACAGGCAAACATGAACTCCTATCCTTGCAACTACCTTCCCTCAACAACCTCAAAGCTATGTTCCCTCCATCAGCTAGCTTTGCCTTATAAGCAGTACCATAACTTGTCTTCTCAATAACTTGTCCCGTTGCATTCAACACATCCTCCAATGTCAAATGCTCACCGCCTTGAAACAAAATTAGCTTCCCTTCACCACCACTGCCTGCACCACCACTAGTAACACCATTTTCTTCATATTCTCCTTCCTCTAATTCCTCTTCACTCTCTCCCCGGCTTTTTCTCTTCTTATTTTGCACATAACCAATCAACAATGAAGCCAAAACCACCGCTCCAGTCATCAGTCCAATCACAAGACCGGCAATTGCACCAGCGCTCAACCTAGAATTTCCATTGCAACTGTTTAGAGGTAACCCACAAAGGGCAGGATTGTTTCCTTCAAAAACTTCCACACCAAACTTTGATTCACTAAAAACTGGCAACATCCCACTGAAATTGTTGTGGGAAAGGTTCAACTTTTCAAGTTTCAACTCAGATAAACTCTGCGGAATGGAACCTGAAAACATGTTATTTGAAAGATCAAGCTCTCTAAGGCCCTGAAAACTAGTTATAAACTCGGGGAAACTCCCTGAAAACTTGTTGCTACCTAAATCAAGAAACTGCAAGTTCTTGCAACTAAAGTTTGGCAGTGCAGGTTCAGGGAGAGTCCTCTCTAGTGAATTGCCATGAAGCCTAAGAGAAACAAGCCTGTCACATAAATTCCAAATTGATGGAGCCAAAACACCACTAAAAAGATTATCACCCAAATCAATATCAGAGAGTGAAGAGCTGTAACCGAGCTCAAGAGGGATGGTTCCTTGCAGTGAGTTGATATTAAGATACAAACTTTGAAGCATAGAGAACTCACCAAGCTCTCTAGGGAGCGAACCAGAGAGGTTAGCAGATGGTAGCTGAAGAGAGAGAAGGTGAATAGAGGAGTCTTTATATAGAGAAAGATTGGCCCACTGTGGTGCAGAGAGATCGCTGCAGGACAGTGGAGAGCCATTGGAGAAAACCCATTTGAGTCCTCTCCACTGACAGAGAGGCACAGATAAGTTCCATGAAGATAATAGCAAGTTCTCAGTGTTACCTTGTAGTGAAGCTTTTATATTTCGTAAGAGAAGCTCAACATCTGAAGAAGAAGAAGAAGAAGAAGCAGAAGAAGAAGATAAAGCTATAGTGAAAAAGAAGCAGAAAATGTACAAAGAGTAAAGTTTCAGAAACGCCATGAATGAAGCAGAGAGAGAGAGAGAGAGGAAAGATGATAATGTGGGTTTGTGGAGTTCTATAAGAGGGTTCTTCTTCTTTTGGGAAAGCTGACAGAGTGTTGACTATGCGTAATTATTCTACGGACATGATTTGACTATTTAACACCACAATTAATCACATTAGGATGTATCATCCTACACCGTTTAATTTTAATGAATGCTGGTTTTCCAAGAAAATAAAGATGATCAAACGGTGATGAGGTGCAGCTGAAAACAGCATAAACATGAATTATACTAAGTAATTAATTGTCTTCACGCTCGCCTTTGGAATTACAAAATTTTTACTTAATAAAAAATTCTAGTTCGCACTTTTTGAGGAAGAAAGGCTTGTTTTGCAGGACGCCACCAAGCATTGTCTTTTCAAGGTGAAAAAAATAAGGTGCGGGTGCATAGTAGTTATGATGTTCCTTTGCTTATCATTGTACGCGTGTTAATAACGTTGGTAATCTGACCGATCATTAATCTAAAGTAGTGTTTAGTGGGGCCTCACAAAAAGTACATTATGATTCGAGTGTGAAGATGATATGAAGAGTGAGGAGTGCATGTTGACGTTGATGGTTTTGGGTCCAAAATGCTAGTGGGTCCAAGAAAATAAAGTTCAAAGGAAAAGGTCATACGGGTGAAGTGAAGATATGAAAGGAGCTGGAGAATAGAGGAATTTTAATTTCAGGTGTAATCATCATTCATACTGTGGGGTCCTCCTCATCAAGTATTATTTTTTTAAAATAAATAACATCTACATACTTTAAGATTTACTTAATTACAGTCAGAGTCAACTTTTGAATTTATTAACAAAAACCTCCCATTTTATTAGTCAACTTTTAAATTTATTAACAAACACCTCTCCTTCCGTTAGTCAACTTTTGAATTTTTTGACAAAGAACTCCCCCGATCAACTGTTATATTTAATCAAATTTTACTAAAGGAGAAGAGATATTTATCAATAAACGATAAAATTGACTCCTCTTGTAGTTGATAAAATCTCAGGAGAGGTCGATACAATTAACTCTATTTTTTTTTTTTTAATATTTCTCTCAGATAATGTCTTGAGACAGTTTATAAGCATTTCAGACTAATTTAAATCTCTAGTCAGGTCCATATTGAGACTAATGAATTTATAAAAAAATTTCTTATAGTCTGACCATATAAAGGTTAGCAAATTTACAACCTGACCAGTTATGCTAACCTACACAGTGCAAGTATTATTTGTCAATAGGTCATATTCTCTGTCTTCTGAAATAACACTTCAATTTTTAGCTGATGTTTTTTTATTTTTCAAAGGAGATTAGCTATCATGCTGCATGTACATGAACCTGAACTTTGAATATCATGAAAAGGCAGTGAATTCAACAAATTCTAAGACATTTCTCTATTCAAAATCACGCCACTTGTGAGGAATTATTGGATTCCTTAATAAATGATCGTAAATCTTTGACCTTTGTCGTCCCATCAAGTACTTCTAATCATATCTTATTATTTAACTTTATTATTGGAGGAATATTTCCCTCGTTTGACAAAAGTTTGAAACCATTTTCATTTTCAAAGGAAAGAATATCAGGGTGTATTTAATCTATAATTTATTGGAGTTTGATAGATTTTTTTAAGTTATAGATTTTAGTAAAGTTTGCGGATTCTATAGATTCTATGTAGATTTTGTAAAATTTCTATATAAAGTTTGTTAATAGTTTAAAATTTATCAAATTTCATGAGTAAAACAAAATTTGTCAACTGACTTTTCATTTATATTTTTTATTTTAAAATTCATCAAAATTCATTCAATTATATCACTTAAATAAAATCTACAAAATCTATGACTTTTTGAACACATATAAATTTCGATGGATTTTTTAAAAAATTTATAAAAATCTGAATTAAATACACCCAGATTTCGATTGACTTTTTAAAAGTTTGTAAAAATCTAAATTAAATACACTCAGATTTCGATGAATTCCTTATAAGTTTGAATTGAATACACTCAGATTTCGACGCACTTTTAAATTTTAACCAATTCTAAAATGAATACACCCCGGTAAAGCACCAAAGTGGGATTTCAAATATAGTACCAATTGAGACTCACTTGCGTTTGACATTTTAAAGGAACAAAACACCCACTACAATTTTTTCTATTTGCATGGAATTTTGTCTCGCATGGTGGAAACATATTCATTGCCATTTCTTTTCCCTTTTAAAAAAAAAATAATTTCTCTAAAAGTAAATAAATTACACAATAACTAATGCCATACATGCATGCAGCATGCCAGTACACAGAAATGAGTGAGGTAAACGGTGGAATATGGAGGAGGGTAAGATTCTTAGAGATCTTTTGCAGTGAATTTGCCACCTTATTTGCTGGAGAAACGTTTGGGAACAGTATCACCATGTACGATTTTATGCATGAATTTTAAAATTCAAAATAATCACAATCATGATTTGATTTTTCAACAGAAATTTCTCGTTTCATTGAAGTTTTTCTTCATTATTGATCCTTTAATGGTAGTAGCTGACCACCAACCTGCTAGACAAGACTACAACTTAGTAACATCATTTTAAATGAACTGTAATGTAAAGCATTGTGTTATTTGTTCATCAAATTCCCTAAAAAATATAGAAGGCATGAAGTTATACTGTGGAAGAGTATCTAAAATCGAACAAGAAATTAATCCAAAAATCTTTACAACAGATGCAGGTTCTATGTTCTTTGAAGATTGTTTGCCCAGTGATCTTCAAATCAAGTTCTGATACGATATAAGATTAAATTAGATGCAGGTACAGAATACTGGCTCATTATTATGTTACAATTTACATAGCACTAATCAAAGTAGATTACTTTATTCCTCTGTTTGGAACATGTATACAATAAAGATGTACTCTGTGAATGTGATGTATAATAAGAAAGAAACTAACAATCAATGAGATCTATAGTATGTTATGCTGAAATCCAAGCAAACTCAAAGTGGGATCACATGTCAACTTGAGTTTCATAACTAAAACGGTGAGCATCTGTAAGAATATCGACACGTTAGATAGAAGTTGAAGGACAATTACATGAAATGGATAGAGTAAACACGTTGCAATGAGATCTCTGACGGATTAACTAACAAACCTAATACAATTTTGAATCTTGTGGTGGGAAAATTTCTGGCACTGAATATGTGGAACTATAGCATTATATAGCAATTCGATAATCATGTAACATTTTTAGTGTTATTTTAAGTCACAGTACTGTACAGTTGCTGACAAAAAACCTGATACAAAATCTTACTGACCTTTGTACGCTGATGAGATCACGACAGTAAGAAGTTTACCAGTAGTCCATACAAGAACAAGAACCATCCTGAAAATGGTGAAATCGCTTTCGATCCCTTACAATTATCTTACGTTTATAAATCTTAGAGATTAGTTTTACTGAAGAGTGACAATCTTCGCACATTCTTAAGTTCTTCACTATCCGAAGTGTTGTTTCAGGCCTTGTACTAATTAAGCCAAAGGCTATTGCAATCTTCTCACTGTGATAGTGTAAGCTACTTTCTTTCTCTTCCTCCTCCACGTTGAGCAAGACTTGTGTTGTGTTTGGCTTATAGCCTAATAACTTCAATTGGTGGGAGATTTTCTCCAACATTGAGTGAATTTCTTTGGCTTTTGGATGTGAATCATCTTCAACAAGGAACTCATGTATCACTCCATCAAGTTCAATCCAACTGCAACCTGGGTCTTTCAATATATGCATTTGTTTCATTTTTAACCTCACCTCCGCAACCCCATCCCAGTTCCCTGAAGAGGCATACATATTTGATAGACCCACATAAGCTCCACTATCATGAGGAACCAAATCCATTAGAATCTTTGCTACACGTTCACCCATCTCAATGTTTCCATGCATTTTACAAGCACCGAGCAACGCTTTCCATATCACATCATCTGGTTTAAATGGCATACTCCATATAAGCTCTTCAGCTTCTTTCAAAAGGCCAGCACGACCTAATAGGTCAACCATGCAGCCATAATGTTCAATCCTAGGTTCCAAACCAACAACATTTACCATGTGGTTGAAATATAACTGACCCTCTTCCACTAACCCTGCATGACTACAAGCAGTCAGGATGCCGATATACACAACATCAGTAGGTTTAACCCCAGCTTGTTCCGTCCTTGAGAAACAATCAAGAGCATCCTTTGCTAGACCATGCATGGCAAACCCTCCAATCATAGCACTCCATGTTATCGGGTTCCTTTTAGGTATCCTCTCAAAGACTTGAATTGAATTCTCGATGCTGCCACATTTAGAATACATATCAATTAAAGCAGAGCCTAGCACATCATCAATCTCAATTCCATTCTTCTCTGCATACAAATGCACCCATTTGCCCAGTTCAAGCGCCCCAAGTCTTGAAATTGCAGGAAGAACACTAACCAGAGTCACGTAATTTGGACACGTGTCTCCCATTTGCATCTCACGAAACATCTCAATTGCCTCCCTGAATTGCCCATTTTGTGCATACCCAGATATAATTACATTCCACGAAACCTCACTTCTTTGAGGCATTTTATCAAACAACTCCCTAGAAGCTGTAAAATTTCCAAGTCTAACATACCCGTCAATCATCACATTCCATAAAACCACATTACCCTCTTGCCGCCTCTTATCTCTCACTAACTTGCTACTATTACCAAATTCAGTAATGTTTTTATAGAACAATACATGAGCATCATCCATATCTCTACACATAACATACATCCGAACAAGATTGCTAAGAACAAACTCATCATAAACCAATCCGAACTTCACTATCAACCCATGTACCTGTTTTCCTTCTTGAAGCCTCGCCGTTTTTGCACAGGATTTTAACACAGAAGGGAATGTAAAATTATTTGGCAACACAAAACCATCGCAGACCATTTCGTAAAACAAAAACAAAGAATTCAATGCATCATCATCATGTTTACTCTCACTGAAAGCTCTAATCAAAGTATTGTAAGCAAAGCAATTCGGTTCACACATTTGGGAAAAGACCTTACGCGCGTAAACAAGGTCTCGGTGATGGGAGAGAGAGCAGAAACGGAGAATTTCGGCAGAGGCAAGTGGGTCGTGGATTTTGCCAGTTTTGATGAAGTTGGCATGAACTTGGCGCAGGTGTCTCATGTTCTTGCATTTTGAAATTTCTGGAAATAGAGAAGATGGGTGCGGTGGTGAGTTTGTAGTGGTGGGTTTGGAGATTGTTGATAAGTTCATGAGTTTGAATTTGATTATGCGCAAGTAAAAGCAAAGAGTGAGCCTATAAGCTTTATGGATGAGCCACTTATATATTACCCTCAGGGACCCATCCCGTCCCGCCCCCAACTCAAACCAAAATAATTAAGTTCGTGGAGAATTCGGGAATAATTTCAAAAATCAGTTTCTAAAAAGGTACTGGTGCATTTATGTGTGAGGCAGGATTGACGTTTTAGCTAATTTCGCCTCACACAACAGTCCTGTCGTGGTAGGATTGTTATGTTCGGGTTGTTTTTTATTTTTTTTATTTTAATAAAATATATATATATAAAATATTAAAATTTATCTTAAAAATATTTTATTTTAATAATAATTTATAAATTAAATTAAATATTTTATTTTTAATTTAAATAATTTTATTTTTATTGACATTAAATTTAAAAGATTTATTTTATTTAAAAATTAATTTAATATAATATTAATTTAATTAATTTATATTATATTAAATATAAAATACAATTATTCTTATTAAATTCTATAAAATACTAAATAAGAGACAATACTATTTTTAGTTCAATTCGTACTGCACCAAACACATCACAGGACTAATTTAATTCAATCAAATCCAATCCAATCCAATCATATCCCATAATATAGTTTGATCCAATCACGTGCACGAAACGCAACTAGCCGTTCCCATCCCATCTTATTATTTATTTCTTTAATATAATATTAATATTTAATTAATAAAATAGGACAAAAATTATTTTAGTCCATAACTTTTTTTTTAATTATAAATTTTTAATCGATATTTTTTTTAGATCGTGTGATCCCTAATTTTTTTAAAATTAATCATTCATTAGTTAACAGTTAGTCAAATTTAATAGTGTTAGAAATATTTTATTATTTAGGGCGATTATCAATTTGGTCTCTAACTTTTGAGAAATTGTCAATTTTTTAAACCAGTTTCGTTTATTGGTATCCTTGGACTCTAACTTTATGAAAATGTATCAATTTGGTCCGTTTGACTAATTTTCTAACGGTCAAACCTCACAGAATTGGTAAAAATACTGATTTGCCCTTGACTCCATTTAAATAAGTCAAAATTATAATTTTAACCTCAAGTTTTAAAAAAATATATTAATAATTAGACGGATAGTATGGTCATTTTAAATTAATTTTTAATTAAAAATTTAAAATATTTTTAAATACCCTTAAAAAAATATTTTTAAATGGATTTCCACCGTCTATCAAAATTAATGAATGGTAGAGATTATATCGAAATTTTTAAAAAAAAATAAAAATTGTAAAATTAATTTTTTTTTTACTGTTTAAAAAAAAAGTTGATGTTCTTGGTGGAGATCCAGACAGTATTTTGGATCTCCACCAAGAACAGCAAAAAAAAAAAAAATTGAAGTTGAAGATGTGGATTCGATTCAAATCCAGATCTGGGTTCGAATCGAACCCAAATCTTCAACTTTAACTTTTTTTTTTTTTTGCTGTTCTTAGTGGAGATGATGGAACCAAGAACATCAACTTTTTTTAAAATAGTAAAAAAAAAATTAAATTGAAAAAAATTTAATTTTGCAGTTTTTATTTTTTTAAAAAAAAATTCGATATAATTTCCACTGTCCATCAATTTTACAATTTTGATGGACGGTGGAAATTTTTATTTAATTTTTTTTAAAATTTCTAATTTTATTTAATTTTTTAATTAGGGGTAGGTTGAAAGACAAAATATTCTTATAACAGTGAAGTCTAACTAACGGTTGACTAACAGAAGGGCCAAATTGATACGTTTCCAGAAAGTTAGGGTCCAATGATATCAATAAACGAAACTGATTTAAAAAATTGATAATTTTTCAAAAGTTAGGGACCAAATTGATAATCACCCTATTATTTACAAACAAAAATAAAAATTAAGATTAAAAAATTATTAATAAAAATTTAATTTTGAAAATAAAATAATAATAACTGAAAAAATTAAAAATAGAAAAAAATAATTTTTAAAAATAACTAAAATTTTTTATTTTCAAAATAATTATTAATAATTTTCAAAATATAATTATTAATAATTTTCAAAATAATAATACCTTCTCTTGACATTTTAAAAATTATTTTATTACTTTAATAGTTATTTTATTTTTAATTTTTAATTTAGTGTAATTTATTTTTATATATAAAATTTATTTTTTATTTAATATTAATTTGAAGTGTTATTTTAAATTATTGAATTTTCGTATATTATTTATTTATTGTAATTATTTTTTAATTTTTTAAAGGTTTTTAATTTTAGTGTTAATTTTTTAAAATTACTTTATAAAAAATTTTAATATTTAAGGGCTTTTTTTTTTATAAATTTTGTGTATTTTATAATTATAATTTTTTTTTTGTTGACACATGTTAGATTCTTGTTGGATATATAGATTAAGGTTAATTTGTTAAATTTTAAAAAATAAAGGGTAAAATCGTATTTTCAACCCAATCGTTTAAATTTAAAGGTAAAATGATCAATATATATATATATATATATATATTATGTCATGTTCGACTGTTAAAAATTTGGTCAGAAGAGTTAAAATAATAGATTTTTAAATAGTTAGGGACCATGTGAGTCAAAAAAGAAAACATTAATAAAAAAGTAACAATTCGAGAAAAGGTAGGGGTCAAAATAAATTTCGCCCAAATAAATTATATAAATTTTATTAAGTAATGAAAATTAATATATATAAGCTACAAAGTTTATAAAAAAAGCTAATTTATTTGTAGTTTTTAATAAAAATATTATTCATTGAATTTTGAGTTTAATTATTTACTTTTTTTTTTATTGTTTCTTATTTAAATTTTCATGAATTTAATTGTATAGTCAATTATGAACATTTAAATTGTATTTTTTATACGTTAATATTAAGCTTATTTAAAATATAATAATTTATTTTATAAAAAATATAAAAATTATTTAATATATATATATATAGGTGGTGAAGGTGCATGTGTCAAAGTATGGTAGGGTTGGCGCCACCTTTCCCCGTCCCGAAAATTCCTTCTCTCTAGCCTGATTTTCAATTGTCGAGGTTGAAGGCAAATAATTTTATTGTGGTCGGGATTAGGAATTCCTAACTCCGCCATAAACCCGCTCCATTGACATCCCTATATATAACCACTAGGGTTGAGAACCGAATTAAACCTAAGTTCTTTTGTAAAAGAAATTTAATTCTCCTTAATTCCCCCTTTCACTCAAGGAATTAAGTTCTTTTTCTTGATTCTTTCTAGTGAAATTTGAATTCTTTTAGATTTCATTTCCGATTAGTAAACTTACCCTTAGTGAATTTCTTTTCATGTTCTTATGGGCACTCGGTAAGATCTTAGGAAAAAATAGTTTAGAAGCTATATATATTTTATTTTTAGTAGTGCTATGTAATTTAAAATAGTGAAAATTGTTAAAAATGATCTAAAAATTATTAACAAAATTATTTTTAGTCACATATGAAAAAATAATCGTTTATAGCCAATTTAAAAAGAAATAACATAAATACCCTCAATTACCCACCGATTGAAAAATTACAAAAAGACCCTAAAATAGTAAAAATTATAAAAAAAACCCATTAAAAATTATTGAAAAACCCATTTTACACATTTAAACAAAAACATTTTTTTCTTCTTTTCACTCTTTTTTTTATATATTTTTTTCTTCTATGGCAGCAACTCTTTCTTTTTATTTTGTCACTTCTTTTTTTATTTTTTTCATTAAAACTAATTACACACCTTTATTTTTCAAACACCCATCATCTTATCTTTACCAACTCTATTATATCAACAAAATCAAAACTTATAGGTAATTTCATAGAATTTTTTGTATTTTATTTAGAATGTATTTTATGGATTTTTTTAAGTTTTATTTTATTTTATTTATATATTGTATTTAATTTGTGGTTGAAAGAATTTGGGTACTATTAGGGTTTATTTTTGTGAAATTTTAATGGTTATGGAATATGTTAGTGAAATGTAGGTTAGTGAAACATTTGGTAACAATATTGGTTAGTAAAATGTTGGTTAGTGAAATATTGGATAGTAAAGTGTTTGTTAGTGAAATATTAGTTAGTCAAATGTAGATTAGTGAAAGAGCTAATTGCACTCACACCCCCTGAGGTTTGGCCAACTACAGGTAAAATCAACTTTATCATTTATTAACAATGACACCCCCTTGACTTTAGTCAAAGTGAACAGTATTAGGGGTATTTTCGTCTTTTTCAATTTTTAATTTTATTTTATTAAATAATAAATCAAAAAATTAAAATAAAATAATAAAATTATTTAAAAATTAATAAAAAATAAAAAATTAATTAATTTAAATCCATTTTCCAGATCGAATCTCAACCGTCCATCAAGATTAATGAAGGGTTGAGATTCAATCTGAAAATGGATCCAAAAAAAAAAAAAAAAAATTTTTTGGATCTTCGAAGAACCCAATCTGGGTTCTTCGAAGAACCCAGAGAGGGTTCTTCGATCTCTGGGTTCAGATCGAAGAACCCTTCTGGGTTCTTCGAACGAAGAACCATCGAACCATGGTTCTTCGTTCGAAGAACCCAGAGGGTTCTTCGATCGAACCCATCTGGGTTCGATCGAAGAACCCAGTTTTCTGGGCAGTTTTTTCTTCGATCGAAGAACCCAGATGGGTTCGATCGAAGAACCCTCTGGGTTCTTCGAACGAAGAACCATGGTTCGATGGTTCTTCGTTCGAAGAACCCAGTTGGGTTCTTCGATCGAACCCAGATGGGTTCGATCGAAGAACCCAGAAGGGTTCTTCGATCTGAACCCAGAGATCGAAGAACCCTCTCTGGGTTCTTCGAAGAACCCAGATTGGGTTCTTCGAAGATCCAAAAAAATTTTTTTTTTTTTTTTTTGGATCCATTTTCAGATTGAATCTCAACCCTTCATTAATCTTGATGGACGGTTGAGATTCGATCTGGAAAATGGATTTAAATTAATTAATTTTTTATTTTTTATTAATTTTTAAATAATTTTATTATTTTATTTTAATTTTTTGATTTATTATTTAATAAAATAAAATTAAAAATTGAAAAAGACGAAAATACCCCTGATACTGTTCACTTTGACTAAAGTCAAGGGGGTGTCATTGTTAATAAATGATAAAGTTGATTTTACCTGTAGTTGGCCAAACCTCAGGGGGTGTGAGTGCAATTAGCTCTTAGTGAAATGTAGGTTAGTGAAATATAAATTAGTGAAATGTATGTTAGTGAAATGTAGATTAGTGAAATATTGGTTAGTGAAATGTTGTTTAGTGAAATGTTGGTTAGTGAAATATAAGTTAGTGAAATGTAGGTTAGCGAAATGTATGTTAGTAAAATATATATTCGTGAAATATTTCAGGTGTAATTGTTTTCAGTGAAATGTTGTTACTTAAATGTTTTGAGTGAAACATTATCAGTTACATGTACTTTTATTAATATTTTTGTGAAATGTAGCATCTTTTAAATATTTGTCTCTTATTTCAGGAAATGAATACCCGTAAACTTCTACTCAAATGGATAATGAGATGGTCTAGATTATGTTGGTGGTTCACCGGTTGGGTTACTGGTTTCTGAAAGGTTGAAACTTACAGGGTTGGTTGAGTTGATATGTTGAAAATTTAACATTGACAGTGTAACATCCCGGATTTCGGATAATTAATTTTATATATGTGAACATAAATTTTGTGATTGGAGGGGGTGTAAATGTAATTAAAAGTATGTTTATTTTTATGATTTCCAGGTGGACCAGATGGAACGGTCCAAAAATGATCCAAGAAAAAGGAAAACCGAGGCAGTGAGTATCGCGACCTGGTCACCGCGACCACAGATTGCGATGACCTGCTCGCGATGAAAAATGGAGATTCTTGGCAGTGAGCATCGCGACCAGTCACCGCGATGAACTGCTCGCGATGAAAATGTCAAATTCTGGCAGTGAGCAACGCGACCACCAGCGCGACCAAGGTACCGCGAGGTGTGCTCGCGATGAAGGCGGTGCAAACGCTCCAGTGAGTACCGCGACCTGGTGGCGCGACCACAGGTCGCGACGACGGTCGCGACAGCCGAAAAATATAAAAAAAAGTAGCTTCTCGCAGAAGCCAGAAAACACACAGAGCAGAAAAGAGAGAGGAGAGACCGAGGAAAAAAAGAAAAGAAAGAAGAAGAAAGAAAGCAAAGAAAGAGAAAGGAGAGAAAGAAGAAGAAGAAGAAGAAAGAAAGAAGAAGAGGAAGAAGAAGAGGAAGGAAAGAGAGAAAAGAAAGTGTGGGTGAAAGAGAAAGGTAAAAAGGGAAAGGAAAAGAAAATCATGGAACCGTGATTTTCAGAAAGGAAACGGTATCCAGGTAGGTGTACTTTTGTTTTCGGAATCTTTACGAAAAGTATTAAGTATTTCATTTTCGATTTCGTTGAAATTTCTCGTTTTCGATTTTCGTATGAAAATTGTTTATTTTATATGAAAAATCGATGATTGATTACTATTGTTGATTTTCCCATGACAAATCTATGTTATTGACATCAAATATTTCCGTTGATCGTGTATATAGTGAATATTTGCAAAATAGTTTATCGAAACGGCCCTCGGGTACTTAGACATAGAAATGGATATAGGAGGTTGGTATACCAGTTGGGTTTACTGAGCAGTACTGCGCCGATACTGATTGCTATTGATGATTATTATGTACCTCCTTATGGATTCGTCCAGGGGCAGGGAGACACGTATTTCCTCACGGATTCGTCCTGAGGGTTGGGAGACACGTACCTTCCTAAGGATTCGTTCCTGGGATAGGGAGTTATGTACCTCTCTAGGTTCCGTACCCTCGGTCCTAGAGTAGGGAGATACGTACCACTCTTAGGATTCGTCCTAGGGTGGGAGTTTGACCCATATTCCAGTCCTAGTATGTTGAGTATTCTAGAGGGCCAGAATTGAATTGAATTACATGATATGTTTATAAGTGTTTTTTTTGAAATCGATTTAATACGTGTGATTCAGTGTTTATATTAAATGATTGTAAACGAATTGTGTATTTCAGTGTTTATATTAAATGATTATTAAATGAATTGCGAAAACGAATTGAGTGAGAATATTGTTTTAGTTGAGCTTATGGTTTGATTTTGAAGTATATATATATATATATATATATTGTGATTTGTTTCCTATTAAAAGTTATTTATGATTTTCATATTTGAGTTTAGTGTACACCCATTAAGCTATATGCTTAGCGCGTTAGTTTTGTTTCTAACGCGTAGGTACTAAGGATCCGGAAGAGGCTAAAGACTGAAGAGAGAGAGAGAGTTGCTGACAGAGTCCCAGAGTTATCACAGTTGGGTAGCTATATTGTTGTTATATGTATATATTCTGAAAGCATGCGTATACAGAGGATTTGTAAATATGTTTCATAATATGTTTTGTAATTAAATATTTTATGATTTCTGTCTTTTATTATTAGAATGTTTGTAAATATCGACTCTTGAATGATTCTATTTTATAAACTGTTGTTGGAAAGTCGCACTAAACGGCAGAGTGCGCAATTGATTAAAAAATGATATTTGAAGTGTTATTGAATTTGTATTTGATTTGAGTTGTGGAAAAACAGGGTTTGGGAAATCCGAAAAATAAACGGAACTCTGCCGAAATTTTTGTAAAAAGTTTATTTATTGGGCTCACTTGAAAAACTATCAACTATTTGGTTTTCCAATGGTTTGAAAATTATTCGATGGGCTCACAACGGTTTTCGGTTTATAAAATGAGTTTAGAAAGTTTTGAAAGTCCGAGTAGCGCTCCCTGGGTCGGTCCAACCGGGTTGGGTCATGGGGTGTGACATTTAATTGGTATCAAAGCGCGGTTTAGGCGTTTCTGGACCAAAGAGTCTGTGTATGCATGCATTGTCTAAAGATACCCATAGGAATGTGTGACTTTAATCTGCAGACCTCTCTTCTGTCTTATAGGATAAAAGAAATGGAAGGAAGTGGTGATAGACCTGAGAGTCCCGCCAGTGTGGCTAGGGGAGCATCTGGGGAATCAATAAGTCCGAGAGTAGCGGACCCTGTACAGCCAGTATTTATGCAGCAAATGGCTGAGTTCTTTC
This sequence comes from Xanthoceras sorbifolium, assembly GCA_003430845.1. Taxonomy (NCBI): domain Eukaryota; kingdom Viridiplantae; phylum Streptophyta; class Magnoliopsida; order Sapindales; family Sapindaceae; genus Xanthoceras; species Xanthoceras sorbifolium. The sequence continues at coordinate 36,846,923 of CM010608.1, forward strand.
AGAACGTGGCTAGAGCAGCACCACGAAGATCAGCCATAGAGCGATTGGCTAAACACAGACCCACTGATTTCCATGGCAGAAAGGATGAGGATCCATCTGCCGCAGAATACTGGTTTGAGAGGACGAATAGAATATTGGAGCAGATGTACTGCAAACCTGAAGAGCGATTAGAGTGTGCAGTATCCTTATTGCAGGAGGATGCCTACCAGTGGTGGACCTCCATTATACAGACAGTGCGACCAGAGGATAGAACGTGAGATTTCTTTCAGAAGGAATTCCGGAGAAAATATATTGGTCGCATCTATTTGGACAATTTGAAGAGGGAGTTTACCAACCTGAAGCAAAGGCAGATAACAGTGACTGAATATGAGAGGGAGTTTGTCAGGTTGAGTAAATATGCGAAAGAGATGGTGGCCACCGAGGCGGATAAATGTAGGAGGTTTGAAGATGGACTGAACGATTATATCCGCCTACAGGTTGTGTAACATTATGAATTTCTAAGTAATTGATTTTGAATATATAACTAGATTGTGGATTAATTGAGGAATGTTACAGGTGGCTGCCTTTGAATTCGAAGATTTTACCCGACTCGTCTCGGCAGCTCTGAATGTAGAGAGAATTAAAAAGGAAGAGCAGGCCAGAAGAGACAGGGGGCAGCAAAGAAGAGGGGCAGGGCCATCCAGCTCATATCAGCCCCAGAGTAAGAAATTAAAGGGACCATAGCCTAGTGGTCCAGTGCAGTCACAGAGGCCTGTACCTACAGCTAGGTCTGGTCAGTCTACAACTTCCGTGGCCAGTACCCCTAGGAGTGCAGGCAGAGGACCAGCCCCTGCCTTGTGTGACCATTGTGGAAGAAGACATATTGGGGAATGCTGGAAGCTTACAGGAGCCTGCCTGAGATGTGGATCTCATGACCATTTCCTGAGGGATTGCCCACAGATGAGATCCCAGCAGCCAGAGAGATCAGCCCCTATTACTTCCAGAGGTAGGAGGCCTAGTCAGGCAGTACCTGAAGGTGGTAGCCACAGAGGAGTGTCAGAATCAGTGGCCAGACCCGATAGTCGAGCTCCTGCACGAGTTTATGGTGTTAGAGCTCAGGAAGACAAGGATGCGCCTGACCTGATAGCTGGTATTATTTCTATTTTTGATACTACAGCTATTGCATTAATAGATCCAGGTTCCACTCATTCATACATCTGTGATGCATTGTTGAGACAAAGAAGTTTGCAAACTGAACCTACTGAATATGATGTGTTAGTCAGTAATCCGATAGGTCAGAGTGTAGTTGTGAACCGTATATACAGAAATTGTCCGATTCGGATACAGGAGTGTGACTTTCCTGGAGATTTGATGGAGTTGCCATTCCATGAGTTTGATGTGATACTAGGCATGGATTGGTTAACTCGACATAGAGTAGTGATCGACTGTAAACTGAAACGAGTGACTCTCAGGACAGTAGATGGTGCAGAAATCACAATGGTGGGTGAAAGGAGGGATTTTCTCTCCAATGTCATCTCAGCCACTGCAGCCTGTAAACTGATCAGAAAGGGGTATGAAGCATATTTGGCACAGGTGGTTGATTCCAGAAAAGTTAATGCTGAAATCCAGAATATACCCACTGTATGTGATTTTATAGATGTGTTTCCAGAGGAGCTTCCTGGTTTGCCACCTCAGAGAGAAGTGGAGTTTGTGATTGATGTGGTACCAGGTACGTCTCCAGTATCGATAGCTCCCTATAGAATGGCCCCAGCAGAACTGAAAGAACTGAAGATACAGTTACAGGAATTGCTGGATAAGGGCTTCATTAGGCCCAGTGTATCTCCCTGGGGAGCTCCAGTGCTGTTTGTGAAAAAGAAAGATGGGTCATTGAGATTGTGCATCTATTACAGGCAGCTGAATAAACTTACTGTCAAGAACAAGTATCCGTTGTCGAGAATCGATGATTTGTTCGATCAACTGAGAGGAGCCTGTGTCTTCTCAAAGATAGATCTGAGATCAGGTTATCATCAGTTGAGAATAAAAGATTCAGATGTTCCGAAAACTGCATTCAGAACCAGGTATGGACACTATGAATTTGTAGTGATGCCATTTGGGCTGACTAATGCACCTGCAGCCTTTATGGATCTGATGAACAGAATATTCCGACCATACTTGGATCAGTTTGTGGTAGTTTTTATCGATGATATCCTGGTGTACTCACAGACGGCAGAGGACCATGACAGGCACCTCAGAGTAGTACTGCAGATTCTGAGGGAGAAGCAACTGTATGGCAAACTGAGCAAATGTGAATTCTGGTTGCCTGAGATTGCATTTCTAGGTCACATTGTATCAGCAGAGGATATTAAGGCAGATCCGAAAAAGATTGAAGCAATAGTGAAATGGAAGCCTCCCAGAAATGTTACAGAAGTCAGAAGTTTTCTAGGCCTGGCAGGTTATTATCGACGGTTTGTGAAGGGGTTTTCCTCCATAGCAAGTCCGTTGACTAAGCTACTGCATAAGAATGTCAGATTTGAATGGACTGACAGATGCCAAGCAGCTTTTGACAGATTGAAGTCAATGCTTGTTGAGGCTCCAGTTCTGATTCAGCCTGTTTCAGGTAAAGACTTTGTGATCTTTAGTGATGCCTCACACCATGGTTTGGGATGTGTATTGATGCAGGAAGGCAAGGTGGTTGCATATGTGTCCAGACAGTTGAAAAATCATGAGCTGAACTATCCGATTCATGATCTGGAGCTTGCAGCCATAGTCTTCGCTTTGAAAATATGGAGGCATTACTTATATGGTGAGAAATGTTATATATACACAGATCACAAGAGTCTGAAATATCTGCCTACCCAAAGAGAGCTCAACCTGAGACAGAGACGATGGATGGAGTTGATTAAAGATTATGACTGTATAATCGACTATCATCCAGGAAAGGCGAATGTGGTCGCAGATGCGTTGAGCAGAAAAGTATTGTTTGCTCTGAAGGCTATGAATGTGCAATTACAGCTGAATCCAGATAATGCATTGGTAGTTGAATTGATATGCAGACCTAGTCTGATTCAGCAGATCGCAGATAAACAGAAGCAGGATGCTAGAATTCAGCTGATATGTGAACAAATCCCAGAAGGGAAGCATCCGAAATTCTCAATCAGAACTGACGGTATTATGTGTTTCAGAGACAGGATTTGTATTCCAGAAGATGAAGAATTGAGAAAAATGATCCTGACAGAGGCACACAGTAGTTCGTATGCGATGCACCCAGGTAGCACAAAAATGTACAGAGATTTGAAAACTCAGTACTGGTGGTCTGGTATGAAAAAGGATATGGTAGAATTTGTGAATAGATACATGACTTGTCAGCAGGTGAAAGCTGAACACCAGGTTTCATCAGGATTGTTACAGCCAATAGCACTACCTGAATGGAAATGGGATCACATCACTATGGACTTTGTCACTGGATTGCCACTTACCCGGAGTAAACACGATGCAGTATGGGTTATAGTGGACCGATTGATAAAGTCAGCACATTTTCTACCTGTCAGAATTGACTATTCCCTGGATCGACTGGCAGAATTGTACATCAGAGAAATAGTCAGATTGCATGGAGTGCCTGCATCCATAATATCAGATAGAGATCCGAGGTTTACATCGAGATTCTGGAAGCAGTTTCAAGAAGCCTTGGGTACTCGACTGAGTTTTAGTACAGCCTTCCATCCACAGACAGACGGACAATCAGAAAGAGTGATTCAGGTGCTTGAAGATATGCTCAGGAGTTGTGTAATTGACTTTGAAGGAAGTTGGGCGGATCATCTCCCATTGATTGAATTCGCCTACAACAACAGTTACCAGTCGAGCATAGCTATGGCACCGTATGAGGCATTGTATGGAAGGAAATGCAGGACTCCAGTATGCTGGACAGAGTTAGGAGAGGACATGTTAGTAGGCCCAGACTTGATTCGACAAACTAAGGAGAAGGTGAAGATTACCAAGGATAGACTGAAAGTTGCTTCTGACCGACAGAAATCATATGCAGATTTGAAAAGAAAAGAGATAGAATATGAAGTCGATGAGAAAGTGTTCCTGAAAGTATCTCCGTGGAAGAAAGTGCTCCAATTTGGCAGAAAAGGTAAGTTGAGTCCTAGGTTTATTGGCCCATACGAAATCATTGAACGTGTGGGACCAGTAGCCTACAGACTAGCTTTACCTCCAGAATTAGAAAAGATTCATAATGTTTTCCATGTGTCTATGCTGAGGAGATACAGATCTGATCCTTCCCACAGAATTCCGGCCGAAAGCATTGAAATCTGACCAGACCTGACATATGAGGAGGAACCAGTGCAGATTCTTGATCGACAGATTAAAGAGCTAAGAAATAAAAGAGTGCCACTGGTGAAAGTCCTCTGGAGGAATCATAAAGTAGAATAGGCTACCTGGGAGAGTGAAGAAACGATGCGACAACAGTATCCGCAACTGTTTCATTGAGGTAAATTTTGAGGACGAAATTTCTTAAGAGGGGAAGAATTGTAACATCCCGGATTTCGGATAATTAATTTCATATATGTGAACATAAATTTTGTGATTGGAGGGGGTGTAAATGTAATTAAAAGTATGTTTATTTTTATGATTTCCAGGTGGACCAGATGGAACGGTCCAAAAATGATCCAAAAAAAAGGAAAACCGAGGCAGTGAGTATTGCGACTTGGTCACTGCGACCACAGATCGCGATGACCTGCTCGCGATTAAAAATGGAGATTCTTGGCAGTGAGCATCGCGACCAGTCACCGCGACCACAGCTCGCGATGAACTGTTCGCGATGAAAATGTCAAATTCTGGCAGTGAGCAACGCGACCACCAGCGCGACCAAGGTACCGCGAGGTGTGCTCGCGATGAAGGGGGTGCAAACGCTCCAGTGAGTACCGCGAAATATAAAAAAAGTATAAAAAAAAGTAGCTTCTCACAGAAGCCAGAAAACACACAGAGCAGAAAAGAGAGAGGAGAGACCGAGGAAAAAAAGAAAAGAAAGAAGAAGAAAGAAAGAAAAGAAGGAGAAAAGAGAGAAAGAAGAAGAATAAAGAAAGAAGAAGAAAGAGAAGGAAGAAGAAGAGGAAGAAGAAGAGGAAGGAAAGAGAGAAAAGAAAGTGTGGGTGAAAGAGAAAGGTAAAAAGGGAAAGAAAAAGAAAATCGTGGAACCGCGATTTGCCGAAAGGAAACGATATCCAGGTAGGTGTACTTTTGTTTTCGGAATCTTTACGAAAAGTATTAAGTATTTCGTTTTCGTTTTCGTTTTCGTTTTCGATTTCGATTTCGTTGAAATTTCTCGTTTTCGATTTTCGTATGAAAATTGTTTATTTTATATGAAAAATCGATGATTGATTACTATTGTTGATTTTCCCATGACAAATCTATGTTATTGACATCAAATGTTTCCGTTGATCGTGTATATAGTGAATATTTGCAAAATAGTTTATCGAAACGGCCCTAGGGTACTTAGACATAGAAATGGATATAGGAGGTTGGTATACCAGCTGGGTTTACTGAGCAGTACTGCGCCGATACTGATTGCTATTGATGATTATTATGTACCTCCTCATGGATTCGTCCAGGGGCAGGGAGACACGTACCTCCTCACGGATTCGTCCTGAGGGTTTGGAGACACGTACCTTCCTAAGGATTCGTTCCTGGGATAGGGAGTTATGTATCTCTCTAGGTTCCGTACCCTCGGTCCTAGAGTAGGGAGATACGTACCACTCTTAGGATTCGTTCTAGGGTGGGAGTTTGACCCATATTCCAGTCCTAGTATGTTGAGTATTCTAGAGGGCCAGAATTGAATTGAATTACATGATATGTTTATAAGTGTTTTTTTTTAAATCGATTTAATACGTGTGATTCAGTGTTTATATTAAATGATTGTAAACGAATTGTGTATTTCAGTGTTTATATTAAATGATTATTAAATGAATTGCGAAAACGAATTGAGTGAGAATATTGTTTTAGTTGAGCTTATGGTTTGATTTTGAAGTATATATATATATATATATATATATATATATATATATATATATTGTGATTTGTTTCCTATTAAAAGTTATTTATGATTTTCATATTTGAGTTTAGTGTACACCCACTAAGCTATATGCTTAGCTCGTTAGTTTTGTTTCTAACGCGTAGGTACCAGGGATCCGGAAGAGGCTAAAGACTGAAGAGAGAGAGAGAGAGAGTTGCTGACAGAGTCCCAGAGTTATCACAGTTGGGTAGCTATATTGTTGTTATATGTATATATTCTGAAAGCATGCATATACAGAAGATTTGTAAATATGTTTCGTAATATGTTTTGTAATTAAATATTTTATGATTTCTGTCTTTTATTATTAGAATGTTTGTAAATATCGACTCTTGAATGATTCTATTTTATAAACTGTTGTTGGAAAGTCGCACTAAACGGCAGAGTGCGCAATTGATTAAAAAATGATATTTGAAGTGTTATTGAATTTGTATTTGATTTGAGTTGTGGAAAAACAGGGTTTGGGAAATCCGAAAAACAAACGGAACTCTGCCGAAATTTTTGTAAAAAGTTTATTTATTGGGCTCACTTGAAAAACTATCAACTATTTGGTTTTCCAATGGTTTGAAAATTATTCGATGGGCTCACAACGGTTTTCGGTTTATAAAATGAGTTTAGAAAGTTTTGAAAGTCCGAGTAGCGCTCCCTGGGTCGGTCCAATCGGGTCGGGTCATGGTGTGTGACAGACAGTACACGGTATGACATAGACAGCAGTACGGTCGCTTAAAGATTGAATTCTCAATCTTTCACTAACCTACATTGGACTAACTAACATTTCATTAACAAACATTTTACTATCCAATATTTTATTAACCAATATTTCACTAACTAATATTATTACCAAATGTTTCGCTAACCTACATTTCACTAATAAATCTTTCACTAACTACCGTTTTACTAACTAACTTTTCACTAACATATTCCATAACCATTAAAATTTCACAAAAATAAACCCTAATATCACTCAAATTCTTTAAACCACAAATCAAATACAATATACAAATAAAATAAAAAACTTAAAAAAAATCCATAAAATACATTCTAAATAAAATACAAAAAATTCCTTAAAATTACCTTTAAGTTTTGATTTTGTTGATATAATTGAGTTGGTAAAGACAAGATGATGGGTGTTTAAAAAATAAAGTTGTGTAACTAGTTTTAATGAAAAATAAAAAAAAAAGGTGACAAAACAAAAAGAAAGAGCTGCTGCCATAAAAAGAAAAAAAATATAAAAAAAAGAGTGAAAAGAAGAAAAAAATATTTTTATTAAATGTGTAAAATGAGTTTTTCAGTAATTTTTAATGGATTTTTTTATAATTTTAAATTTTTGGGGATTTTTTTGTAATTATCTAGTCAGTGGGTGGTTGAAGGGTATTTATGTTAGTTTTTTTTTCAAAATGGTTAAAAACGATTATTTTTTCATTTGAGGCTAAAAATAATTATTTTTATAATTTTTTGACCACTTTTAATTTTATCCCTTCAAAATATTGCCCAAAAATCAATTAAATGATATGGTAAGCAATTTGCTGTTACTATATCATTTCCCACATTATCCCATAATTTATATGGTAAAGATAACTCATTTACCACGTCATTTGAATTGATTTTTGTATTAATTTTTTAAGTTGTGTAGTATTATTCTATATATTTTTAGTTGAAAAAAACAAATTATATATCGTAAATATTTACTCAGTTCGATTCGATTTCTCAAGCGAAAACCAAAATTGAATTAACATAATTCGATTTTTTTTTTCTCTAATCAGTTTGAACCAAATCAAAATTGAAAATCGACCCGTATTTTTGGTTTAGTTTGATTTGGTTTCAAATTTCATGCCCTCCCCTAAACCATAGAATATTTAGACTTCACCGATAAGCATCCTAGTCATAATTATTTCTTGGCCAAATTGTAGTAACTTATCCTAACTTTACTTTTAAATTACATGCGTCAACTGCTAATTCGTTAATTACACAAATAATATTGATTAGCATTGATCAATGTTAGTCAATTACGGTAGAGGGAAAACTTCACTTTTGTCCTTGAAAAAAATAATAATTTATAATATACAATGCATTAATTAATTAAACATAATAAAAAACCAAATAATAATAATAATAGTAATTGTTAGCCTCAAGACTTTAACACTTGATTTTGATAATAACAAACACTTAAAAGTGCTAACAAAGTTTCAAGCATTTTGAAGTTATCAATTCTACATTCATCGAGAAGTAGATATCAAACATTTAGACATCAAAAGAAATTCTCTTAAAAATTATCGAAATTGTGTCTAAACTTTCAAATTATTTAAAGTGCGGTTTTAAGGAGGTCAGTGACGGCTATAAGACCCATTTTGGCTATTGCGGAAGGGTGAAATCGATCAGCAACTGCTCCTTGACTTTCAAAGCTAATACAACTAGTTTTTGTAGCTGGTCTCCAGCGGCTATGAAATCAATGTGCGATCAGTCTCTAACAACTTTTCTAACTAACAAAAACGAGTAGTTTTTCAATTATTCTATAAATATAAGTCTCTAGCTCATTCAAAACACTCCCAAGAGCTTAGCAAACTTCTCTAACATCACCATGAAGTGTTCTAAATATTCTTGAGTTAAAAAGTTTCATTCTTACACATCAAACATATATTTTTACTTAAATTTTATGAGAAAGCTTTTAACTTTATATTTACTCTTAAGAGAGAACCAAATATTATTGTAATATTTTTTTAGTGTGATACTCTTGAGATTGTAATAATGTGTGACATTGCACCTTGAATGTAAAGGTTGCAGCAGCAGCATTGATACTAATAATACTAATAATAATAGAAATAGTAATGCTAATAATAGTAAAAATAGCAATAATAATAAGAACTCAATCGATGTTGGAGGGGACTCCACAACAACCGGTGGAGTATTGCCTCCAGAAGGAGATGGAGAAGATCGTCTTCTGTTGATTGTTTTAAAATTACCTTACCAAGAACCAACCATAAACAACTAGCGAGATATTTAGCAACTATATTATAAAAAACATTACAGAAAAACTGACTGATGTGAAATCCAAAACACAAGTTTAATATATCCTAGAAGGAAGTATAAAAGTGATTCTAAGCTCATCTCAAGCTTTAAATAAACATAAAAGGAAACATCACATGAGTTTTAATCGCTTCCAACCCAAATAGTCGATCGATATAGTAATCAGCACTTATGAAACTCAGTCTGCGAAAATATATTAAATGACAAGGGGTGAGCTGTACTATGGACAAGATGAGGTTAATCCAGTGATTTGCCCCTCACACTTACACCCTTAAGATTGTGAGTTCAGATCCTAAATCACGAATTAACTGTAATGATTCAAAAAAAAAAACTCAATTACGATACATAATACTTAATTGAAAACATTTGTAACGAATACTTTAATACTTATAGATTTTAATTAACAAATAATGAGATATAAATAATAAATAAACTTTCGAATAAAACTTTCATCATATGCTAACAAATAATCTAATTTCACAAAAATAAGCTTCAGTCAAGTAGTATCACCAATACTTCCGGTGACCCAACCATTTCATTACAGAAATTAAAACTAGACTAATATCTTAACGTTTCATTTGTCGCTCACTGCATCTAAGTCTATCACTACCGATCATTATTCATTACATTTCACATTTCATTTACTACTGACATTGAGCAAAAACATATCGATATATCAATACAATGTTTAATAGAACCACAAAAGAATTTAACATTTGCTTTTCGTAAACATATCATATGCTAAAACTTCATTTCTTTATAAATGCATTTTGTTCGTTTTACACATGCAATAATTTTCCAGCAAATCAGAGTGATCTATTAACAAACACATTTTGCTTTATATGTTCAGTGCATTATCACAAAGTTGCCGTGATGAGTGAGTGATTCAACCAAAATTTTGACGATTTCGAACCAGCTAATTCCATCCAGCAATTATCATTTATCACTTGTACTTCTCCATTATTCTTCTAGCTTCATCAAGAGCTTCCTCCTCAGTCGATGTGGAACCTTTGTCCTCCGTATATGTGGAAGTGGAACCGCCACTCCCTTTTGACCTATCATCTTTGTTCAATGCAATGAATATGAAATATGCAAGTCCCATTGTAGCCTGTTCACCAAAGAGAGTACAAAATTCAGCACTATTATCATATAATGCCCCAAAGTGGCTTTAGAAAGCCCCCCTGTTCTTTTTCTTCTGTTTGTTTAAAAGAACGAAAATAATCATTTCTACAAAATAATATTATGCGTAAACAAACTAACTGTGACACTAATACGTTCAAGTTTAAAAAATATTGTTTCTGTGGAATAACATTAAAACTTTATATGTTCAACTGATTTGCAAAACAAAAAATAAACGTAAGACACAATAAGAAAATTTAACACAATAGAAACTAGTTCAGACATCAAAGGCTTCTAACGTAATGGCAGTACAGTATTATCCATGGAGCAAACATATAATGCTTAAAGCCTCAAATAAAATAATTTTAATCATCAGAAAATCACAGTAGAATAGATAATTCATTGTTCCTCTTTTAAGAATTAAACAGACAAGCCAAAACCAAATAATGATCACCAAATAAGATCACAAGAGGCACAGAAAAAATTAAGATATTGAATTTTAGGTGGAAAATCCCTCAATATGAGGGAGCCCAAATACGACGACCAAGACACCCAAAGAGAAGCTTGCACGTTTATAGAGAGAAAGTAGGTTTGAGGGAGCCCTCTGCAATGTGAGAGTGAAGGGGAGATTCAGTTGTGTGGAGCACCTCCTTACGTGGAATGTGAGACCCACCAACTAAAGATTTTTGTTCCATATGAAAACCTTATAAAACAGAAAGAGATGTGGCGCTGCACAAAAAAGATAAATAAACAGAAGAAAGGTATGTGCAGCAGAGAGGGGAAAAAAAAGAGGAGAGAGTGGATTTTTTTTTTTGGCATCAATGTGACCATAATTCAATGGTGAATCATCTTCCAAACTATTGAAATTCAGTATTAACATTGGTGACGGCCTAAGCTACGTTTCTCCAAGGTTTTTGGATCGTTGTTTCCTCTATCATATGGGCTTCTATCTGGTGCAACAAAATTTTTTAGTTTAATGATATTTGTTGAAAACTAATTTTGAGTCAAGATTAGATGATTATCAACTACTGGTTTTTATTACAGAAAAATTAGTTGCAACTGTTAATTTATGAGTGAAGGTTTTTCCTGGATTAGCGTTCCACGGGTTTCCCTTCACATTAATGGGTTTTCCTCGTGAATTTCAGACTTTCAGTGTCTTGATTGTTTTGTGCTTCTTGTGATTTTATTTGTCAATTTAGTTGGTTTTGGCTTACTACTAAATTGTATCAAGATGGAAAAAGAATTATTTATTCTGCTATGCTTTTTCTGCTAACTAAAATCATTTTAGCGGAGTTTTTTTTTTCCTAACATATATGAACACATGCATATACATGTTATTGCTATTACTATCCTCTAGAATCCTAGTCTTAGTACTAACATGCCCTTGATTGACAGATGAGGATTACATGAGCAACATTGTAAAATCTTGACAACCAGCCATGTATAAAATTGAAGTGGATATTGGGCTCTTGCACAAGATCATTTTTAAATATCATAATGGTTCCACAATTAATAGTACTAACAACATTTATTTTGTTCTATTAAATAAAAACCAAAATAATATCACCAATCTACTCTTACAGATGGGGAAGTAGGAAAAAAATAATAACAGTAATAATAGATAAAAAAAACTTACTAAGACAAAGAACGCAGTAGAGAGGAATGACTTCAGTACAAAGAGTGAAAGAGTCAATGCAACTATGGTCATGGAAATCCTTGCTACTGGTCTTGGTACAGAGTCCTAACAACAAAAGGATGAATAAGTAAATCTTTTAACAATAACTTCAATTAGAGAGGGTAAAACTTGTACACAGACAAAGTAAACTTACAGGCACTAGACTGGTACCAGCCTCAATTCCATCTTTTCCAACCTTCCATGCTGTTTGAAGAACTATTTCATGGAGTTCATAATGGTAGTTAGCACAGAACAAGCAAAAAAAAAAAAAAAAAACTCAAATGTAGTATGTTGTTTACTAGAATTAGCACAACTACAGCAGGCAGACATCTAATATGATGACCTATCGGAAATCCACTTTCAGAATTGGAGCTATCCAGAAAAATCGGTTGCCTCTCCTCACATAATGACTATGACAAAACCCAGAAGCATCGATCACTGTATGTGATTCCTTGAGGATTGAAATTATTAGTAGTCTAAGTAGACTAGATTTTAACCCAACCCAATATAAAAATTTCTATGTGACCAGCAGTTGGTAGTAGAGGACACCATAATTATTGGCTGACAAGATTGATGATCAAAAAACCTATCCTTCTTATATCCACTTTAAAATCATGCCAAAATGTAGACCTCATTTTTTCCCCCCAAATTTGAAAGAAGGGCCTAGATGAACTGACTAGAACAATATACTAGCCCCGGCTAGGACTTTATCTTCCCAATCTATGATTTTTATGTTAACCCCGTATAGCAACTTTCTGGAACACACACACACACAAAAAAAAAAAAAAAAAGGCTCATGGCAGGCCCACTTAATGTATTTAAAGTTATTAACCATTGAGCAGGTTAAACAAACAATGAACTGAGCTAGCCTCAAAATTTTGAAAGATAAAGGATCCTACCCCAAAACAATATCTAAACAAATGGATATAAACCAATAATAGCACCAATGGTCTACACCAGGAAAGAAACGCCCAATGACTTGTCAATGGATGACTCAAGAACAGGCTAATAGTTGCCCGACACAAAGTTAGCCTGTCAAGGATTGAAACTGTTGACCAACTTCCCCGGTGTACTCTCTTATGGTTAAAATACGTACCAAAGCTTGATACAGACCTGCCAATCTTCATAAGACAGCTAACAAATATGACCTGAACCCGTTCTGGCTAGGACTGTCATACTACATTACACTCTCAGATGGAGGAGAGTTGCATCGAATTATAAATTATGATCAACTTAAAGTTTCCAATCATTTACACACAGTTTACTTTCTCTCATATACAAATACAATTTCTTAGTGAATTAATCAAACTTTCATCAGAATTCCTAATGCCACAGTCCATTAGCTTCACCAAATAAATATGACAAAATTGAAAACATCCAAAGCCACAAACTAGAATGCTTGTCAATGACAAAAACAGTTCAAATTGCTACCTTTACTTAGAAATTCCACTAAATTATCCATACCCACTTCAAACAAAAGTACAAGTGACATATAAAACTTCAAGTTACAGAAGCTGTACAAACCAAAAAAAAATAAAATAAAGTAAATAAAGGAAGAGAATCTAACCTTTGAAGAAATTGGATTGAGCAGCAAAAACAACAGGTAAGGACCGAGGTTTTTGGGTTCCATGCTTCTTGATTTGAAGATTCGAAAGCAGGGATTGCTTCTTCAATTTTAAAAACGATTTTGAATGAAGGAACTGAGATTGGGTTTGGCTTCGGTAACATGACGCAGGATAATGTGAAATAGAACAGAGATTATGAAGAATAAGTGAAGAAGCCATAAGTGTACTAAAATTGTTTCTTGAAAATATGTAAATTATATATTAGTATGATATTTGTGATTTTGATACGGACATTTCAGTCATGAATGGTGTGAGGAGCTCGGACTCTGTCGTTGTGTGAGTGAAGAGAAGGATGATAATTGATAACGTTAACGGGTTGTTTGTTTCGGTCTAACTTACCAGCACTGGACTTGCATGGACCCGGCCCAACAGCCCAACCTTTGTGTGTCAAGAACTTATGTTAATTGTTCTTTAATGAAATTCTTCTTTTTTTGAATTTTTTTTTAAAAAAAAACTGTGTTTAACATTTATAAATAGATATTAGAGATACATAGATAGTCTTTTCCTCTCGTTTTTTCTTCGAAAGAACAGGGTGTAGAAGCAGACATCCCTAGGGCAGCTCTTCCTCCTCCGTGGCGGCAGCCCCTTGTCCATCTCTCTTGGTTTCCTTGGTCCTTCTTCTTCTGCTTTCGGTAAGGAGAGGCCATGGCAGTTTAGAGTTATTGGTCCTTGCTCCCAGCAGCTTCGTCCTATCCTTCTTCTTCGTGGGATGAGATCGATTTTTCTGGGCAGCTCTTGATCTACTGTCTTGGTCCCGATCTGTGTTTTTGTTGGCGTCCTCGATCTGCTTTCTTCCTAGAGTCCACGATCTGTTTCTTTCTGGCATCCTGGAGCTACTGGTCTCGGGTTCTAAGGTAGCAGTCTCTTCCCCGATCCATTGACAGGTTGCGAGTCGTGTTGGCGTGATCGGCCCGGTGTTCGTTCTCTGTTTTTTGGTGATTGAGGGTGGTATCTGGTTTTCCAGTAGCTTGAGGGAGTGGTGGTGGCTGATCCTTCACTGATCTTGTTGGGGGCTCCATCGCGTGGTCGATCGTATACCGATCTTCGGCTGGATTCTCGTCGCTGGGCTGCTATCTAGCAGGAGGCGTGTGGGGTTGAGTTGAGGTGAGGTGAAGCAGCTCCAAGATTGTGAAGCTGGGCAGTTTGTATTTGGGTGCAGGGCGAGCTTGGAGGCGTGTGGGGCTGATCCAGTCTGAACCGAGTCTGGGTGGTGGTGATTAGCTTGCCTGTGGTTGTCTGTGGTTCCATTTGGTGGGGGCTGTGTTCTCGGTTTTAGGCAGTGATTGGTGCTGGTGATTGCTTTTATTTTTGGCAGTGTGGGGTGGTATTTTGAGTATGTTAATTGTTCCCTATGTTCAAGAAAAATAACATACTTATTTTGGTTGTACTATAGATTTGTGGGTGGTGTTTTGTTGGCAGAGTGTGGGTGAAATTTTTTGGGATCTCGGTTGGGTTGAGGTTTTTTTGTGTGTGGTCTTGGGAGTGGTGGTTGGTGCCGTTAAAGGTGTGTGTATTATTTTTAATGGCTACCGAGGAAATTTTGAAGCTTTGTGAAGCATTGTCCTTATCAGAGGAAGATGGCCCAATCCTAGATATTGCAGGAGATGTTCAAGCTGATGGAATTAGAAGTGTGGAACATTGTCTGGTAGGGAAAATTCTATCTCGGAGGAAGGTTAACCGTGAGGCTTTCCGTGGCACCATCGAACAGATCTGGGGTACCGTAGGTCGATTAGAAATCGAAATGGTAGGCGATAATGTGTTCGTTTTCCACTTCCAATCCCTTGAGGATAAAGCGATGGTCTGGTCCAGAGGCCCCTGGCACTTCGATAAAAATCTCATTGTCCTTGAGAAACCGGTGGGGCCTGGTGCTATTTCTCAACTTAAATTCAAATTCTCAGAATTCTGGATTCATATTTACAATATCCCTCTGGCGTGTATGAACTGCAAAGTGGCGAGATTAATAGCAGAGGAAGTTGGTACCATTGTTGATTTTCCGATTGATTCGAAAGACTTGTGGGGTAAATTTCTGAGAATCAAAGTTAGCATTGATATTACAAAACCTCTAAAAAGAGGTATCAGGTTGAGGTTGGAGAATTTTGATACTATGATTACGGCCCTTATCAAATACGAGAGGCTTCCAGACTTTTGCTATGGGTGTGGGCTTATCGGACATTCGTTCAGGGAATGTTATAACAGTGAGGTGAGGAAAAATATTTTGGAAGGGGTCGAACCAAAATTTGGGGGGTGGCTTAGAGCATCACCTCTGGACCGTTCAAAGTTTCGGCAAAGGGGGGAGGAGACTTCAGATGCTACCCCGAAAGTTCAGGAAGATATTGAGCATGTTGTCGGAATAGGGGTACAGGGTGCCAGCAGATCGTTGTCCACTATTCCAACATCTCCTGACATGCGCGGTGGAAAATCTAGTAGGACTTTAGGGGTTTCTGAACCCATCAGAGCTTTGATAGTGGCGGATGGTACTTCGACTCAGATTATCCAGCCGGTGATTCCCCCATCTAGGGAGGTCGTTGCAGTAGTATCGACGGAAGATGGTCACTCAGAGGCGTTGGCTCGGATGGATGAGGAAATAGTTGGGTCAAACCTTTGTGATGAAGGGGATGTTGTTATGGTAGGGTCTTCCTATGGTAAGCCTAATTCCAAGAAATGGAAAAGACTAATCAGGGGGAGCCCCTTACAGAGACTTATCCCAGGCTGTCCAAGCCCAATTCAGAAAATGCTTCTAGCTAGGCATTATGCTAGGAGGGATCGAAAACCAGTTAAGAGATCTCTGAGTCACAAGTTTGCGGGCACTAATGCTGGAACATCTCTTTCTAAAGTGGTTGCTATAGATCCGGGTGGGAAACGAAAAGTTGTGGAAACCATAGGGGATCACCAGTCTGGGAAGAAACAGAAATTCCTGGAATTTGATTTGTCGGCGGAGTCTGCGGAGCAGGCCCGCCGGGAGCCATGAGTATCTTATGTTGGAATGTTCGAGGATTGGGGAGTCCCCGAGCATTCTTAGCTCTCCGGAAGGTTATCCGGAAACAATCCCCTAATCTAGTTTTTCTTTCTGAAACTAGATTAAAAGGCGAGTGGGCGGCGAAAGTTAAGGTGCAGTTGGGCTTCTCTGGGGGTCTGCATGTGGACTGTGTGGGAAAAAGTGGAGGTTTGATGTTATTATGGAATGATGTGTGGGATGTCTCAGTATTGTCCTTTTCCAGGGGCCATATTGATGTGGTGATTAAAATGGAGAACAACCTCAAATGGAGGTTCACAGGGTTCTATGGCTGTCCTGTCCCTAACCATAGAACCGATTCGTGGGAGCTTCTTCGACGACTGAAGGCAGTCAACCGACTTCCTTGGCTGTGTGGCGGAGACTTCAACGAACTTCTTCATACTGAGGAGAAGCTTGGCGGGAATGAACGAATTGGTCCGGGTATGTTTAATTTTCGTAGTATTGTTGAGTTGTGTGATTTTGTCGATTTGGGTTTTTCAGGGCCTTTGTTTACCTGGAACAATAAAAGGGGGGGTTCTAGAAATGTTCAAGAAAGATTAGATCGTTTTTTTGCTACCAGTCAATGGGTTAATTTATTTTCGGGTATTAAAGTTGAGCATTTAGGGTTTATGTTTTCTGATCATAGGCCGATTTCGGCCAAGTTTGTGCGTGGTGGTCCTAGTGGTAGTGGCGGTGGAGATCGGAAGTTCAGATTTGAGCCGTTTTGGCTTAAAGACGAAGAGTGTTATTCTGTGATATGCTCGGCATGGGGAGGGTTTGATAGGGAAACTTCTGGTAGAGGTTTAAGAGATAAGCTGGTTATGTGTGCTGATCGGTTGGAAAAATGGAGTAAAGTTAAGTTTGGATCTCTGAAGAAAGCCATTGATAGAAAAAGATGTGAGATCAATCTTCTCTACGATCGGAAGCAATCTGAACAGGTTCTTAATGTTATTAAATCAAGGGAACGAGATTTAGAAAGCCTCCTCTCTAAGGAGGAATTATACTGGAAACAGCGGTCGAGGGTCGATTGGCTACTCGCAGGGGATAAGAATTCTAAATTTTTCCACAGAAGAGCGACGGCCAGAAAGAAGAAGAATCAGATTAGCTCTTTGCTGGATAGTAGAGGGGTCCGTAGGGAGTCAGAGCAGGGCATGTCTAGTGTGGTTTTTGATTATTTCTCAGACTTGTTTAGGTCTATCCAGCCTTCATCCTCTGACTTCTCTACTGCCACCTCTTTTCTTGAACGAAAGGTTGATGCCCAAATGGCAGGCAGACTTGGCGAGACCTTCACTCGAGCCGAGGTACGCTCTGCAGTTTTCGAAATGGGTCCAAATAAGGCCCCTGGTCCCGATGGCTTCCATGCTCTCTTCTTTCAAAAATTCTGGAATGTGGTTGGCGAGGATGTCTGTAGTGTGTGCCTTCAAGTTCTTAATGGTGGAGGCTCAATCGAGGAGTTCAATGCCACTAATGTTGTCCTGATTCCAAAGGTTAAAAACCCGGAGCGTATGACTGATTTCAGACCCATTAGCCTTTGCAGTGTTATTTATAAGACTGTCTCAAAGGTTATGGCAAACAGGTTGAAAGAAATTCTGCCCAACATTATATCTTCGGAGCAGAGTGCTTTTGTACCAGGGCGGTTGATTTTTGATAACATTATGGTGGCTTTTGAGCTTCTCCACTCTATCAAGAAACAGAAAAAGGGTAAAAGAGGGTATGCAGCTATTAAACTGGATATGAGTAAGGCTTACGACCGTGTAGAGTGGGGCTTTCTGGAGTTCATTATGGAGAAGCTAGGGTTTCCTATTCACTTTAGAGCCCTTGTTATGGATTGTGTGTCGACCTCCAAGCTTTCCTTCCTAGTAAATGGGAAGTCTGTGGGGGAAGTTTCTCCGCAAAGAGGGCTAAGGCAGGGGTGCCCTCTGTCTCCTTATCTCTTCCTTCTCTGTGCAGAAGCTCTATCTACTCTTATCAAAGGCAACGAATCGAATGGTCAATCTTTGGGTATGAGATGTTGCCGTGGGAGCCCTCTAGTGAGTCATTTGTTTTTTGCAGATGACAGTATTGTTTTTTGCAGGGCCTCAGTTCAGAATTGTGAGAAGTTGAAACAGATCCTAAATGTCTATGAGAAAGCCTCTGGCCAGCGGATTAATCTGCAAAAGTCTAACATCACTTTTAGTCCTATTGTGGAAGATGATTGCAGAGCTAGTATCTTGAATTGCCTGGGTCTAGTTAATGCCCAAGCCCATGACAAATATCTTGGGCTTCCAACCATGGTGGGGAAAAATAAACGGAAAACCTTTTGTGATATTAAGGAGAGGGTCTGGCGTAAGATCAGAGGATGGAAAGGCAATCTCTTCTCGATGGGCGGGAAAGAAGTTCTTATCAAAGCAGTGGCGCAAGCTATTCCTACTTTCACTATGAGTATCTTCCAGCTGCCCTCTGTTCTATGTAATGAGCTGTGCTCCATGATTATGGGCTTTTGGTGGGGCGCCTCTGATGGTAATAAGAAAATTTCCTGGGTCTCTAGAGACAAGTTGTGCTCTCCGAAAATAGTCGGGGGGCTTGGTTTTAAAGATCTATCTCTTTTTAACCAAGCTCTTCTTGGCAAGCAGGCGTGGAGAATTGCTTTGAATAAAGATGCGTTGGTTTCTAGAGTTCTTAAGGCAAAGTATTTCAGGCAGGAGGATTTCTTATCTGTCTCGTTGAAGCAAGGGAGCTCTCATCTCTGGAGGAGTTTGGTTTGGGGCAGGAGTCTTCTTCGTAAAGGCCTTCGCTGGAGGGTTGGTAATGGTAAAGATATCAGGGTTTTTCAGGACCCGTGGATTCCGAGGGTGTCCACTTTCAGACCCTCCTCGAGTGCTCCTGTGGAAGATCTTAAGGTTGCATCTCTCATTTCCCCTTCTTTCCATTCTTGGGATTTGGCTAAGCTTGATCAGGTCTTTGTGGCAGCGGATAGGGATTCTATTCTGGAAATCCCTCTGAGTTTAGGTGATTGTGCTGATTCCTTAATCTGGCATTTTGATAAGAATGGGGAGTATTCTGTGAAGAGCGGTTATAGAGTGGCAGCGCAGGAAAAACTCGCCCTTTCAGGTTCCTCCTCGAGTCCGGATTCGAAATGGTGGCTTGCGCTTTGGAATCTCAACATTCCCCCTAAAATCAAAATTTTCATTTGGAGAGTTTGTCACAATGCCATCCCGTCCCTTTGTAATCTTTGTTCTAGGAAGATTGTGGTTGACCCGTGTTGCTCTAGATGTGGTGATGCTCCCGAGAGCTCAGCGCATGCCCTTTTTTGGTGTAGCTCCGTGCGCCCTATTTGGGAGTCCACTGTTTTCTGGGATGTCCTCACCTTGCAGCGCCATATTTCCTGCTTTGATTTGATTTTGTGGGTTTTTGTTAGGGCCAAGAAAGCAGAGTTCGAGGAGTTCTGTATGATCCTGTGGGGGGTTTGGTCTGAGAGGAATGCTGTGGTTCATTCTAAATCCTCTAGGGTTAGTGCTGATTTGGTTTCTTGGTCTCTTTCTTTGCTCCGTGAATTTCAGGGCACCCAGAAGGTCTTTGGCTCCCCTTCCCCGGCCCCCAGGTTGTTTTGTTCTTCTTCGTGGTCGCCTCCTCCTGCAGGCTCCCTGAAGTTGAACACCGATGCTGCAGTGAAGCCTGGCTTTTCTGTGATGGGTTCTGGCGCTGTGGTGCGTGATTCTCAGGGCAAGGTTGTTGCAGCTTCTGCTAAGCCCCTTTTGGGGTTCTTTCCTGCTGAGCTTGGCGAGCTGCTGGCGCTGCGAGAGGGGTTACTGGTGGCTAAGGAGTTAAGCCTGTCTATTGAGTGGGTTGAGTTAGATGCTGCTAATGTTGTGGCTAGGGTTTTTAACTCTTGTCCTTTTTCCTTTATGGACCCTATTGTTTCTGATATCAAGGCTCTTTTTAGGGCTGTGGGAGTTTCCAACTGTCATGCCATTCCTCGTTCAAGGAATGGAATGGCACATTCTCTTGCTTCCCTTGCCTTTTCCTCTAAGGAGGAATTTTTATGGTTCAATCCTGAACCTAGTTTTCTTGTTGGTCTTCTGTAATAGAAGTTTTGTTAAATTCAAAAAAAAAAAAAAACATTTATAAATAGCCCTCAAACTTTTCTATTAATAATCTTTATTCACTTTTTTAAATTTAATTGGTTTTAACCAACATAAAGTCAAAAGTACCAAAATACCCTTGTTGTAGTTACCTGAACATGTATCAAAGAACACTATTAAACATGTATATCAAGGAACATTGATGTGTCACACAACATTTCTCACAACTTTATTAAACCTTTTTTTTTTCTCTTCTTCTTTCATAAAAAAAAAAAAGGCTCTAAAATCAACATATCTCCATTTGTAAGACCACCCTCTATTAATATTTATCGAAGATCCAATAATATTCACAATTCTTTGTACGAACCCAATAAAATCTAATGTTGCTAAGAATGTTGATTTCGTGCCTTTAAGTTATTGTAAAATTTGTTTCCACCTTTAAAACTATGTATTTGACTTTATTTATTTTACATTAATAGAAGTTGAAACCGAAAATTATTGTTGTTCGTTGTTTTGGTAACAATCATTATGAATAAACATTGTTTACACATAAACTTATATTTTTGTTGTCGAGAGCTATAACTCTTTCATGTCTTCGATATTTATTTTGTATTTTAAAATTTAATTGTGCCTTCGAGATTTAATTGTGTCTTTTAGACTTATTTTGTATAATCGAGATTTATTATATACTTTCGAAAATTATTTTTGTAACTTTGAAACTTATTTTATATCTTCAAGTCTTATTAACAATGAGACTCATTGTATGTCTTCAAAACTTATTTGTCTTTGAAACTAATTATCATTGTTATAGCTTATTGGAGCTCATAACTTATCAATTGAGATCTGATATGAAATAAGAGTATTTTTGTCCAAAATAACAAAAAAAAAAAAATTTCGTATTATTAATTTAATGACGGTTATAAAAAGTCAACACTAATAAGTGTGATATAAAAAAAAAGAACTTGTTTATAAATCACAAAATAGCACAATAACCCGTAAATTATATTATATTACAAATGTATCTTAACGAGAGATTAATACGTAAACTTGAAAGAACAAGATTTATACTTCAACAAATGTAGTTGGGAACTAATGAAATGAGAATCTCTCCAATCTTATCGATGATTGTGAGTTGATATAACTAGATTTTGCAAGAATGAGAAAATAACAAAGAGAAGAGAGATAATCCAATGGAGGAAAAAGATGACATAAAATTAAAGGAATTTTAGATATTTTCTTTTTCTTTAAAATAAAAAGTTTGAAAGTTTGTTAAAACAATTAAATATGTAAATGGAGCTAAAAACAAAAACTTAAAACCTTTTAGATAATTTTTGAACTATTATAATTAATACAGGGTTTGGGAAAGAATATATAACTCGAACCTACAACTTCAATGGTATAGATATAAGAGACTTGATGACCTTCTCTCATCTCATTAAGTCATTTTTAGAATTAACTCGAATGAAATCTGTTGGGAAAAATCTAATATGTGGACATACATATGTGTTAAAATGTGTGATGTTATCTTAAAGTATAGTCCATTTAAAGTGATCAGTGTAAAATTTAAATAATTGGACATTAAGTATTAAATTGTCATGGATTCAATGTGTAGAGACTGGAGTAATATTTCTAATTGGATGAGGGAACAAATTAAAAATATCAATAGTTTTTTTATTAACTTATTACAAATCGGGGTCAAGTCCCCAATTCATACGATCAATCAATTTCTCCTCTCTGCCTACTCCATCAACAGTGAGAAACAGGAACCAAAAGAAGAAATTCGTATTGAATTGGAATATTGCAACCCAATATTCTAACTCCATCATGAATCAAAGTATGTTTTCGCATCTTTTCTTCTTTTGATTTAACATGGAGACTTACATATATGCTTAGGTCACAATTTAAGGTTCTTGACATTGTTTTGACTGATTGTTGTGATCAAGCATGTTATAATTATGTTAGATTAATTTCTAACAAAATCCTCTTCTAAATTAGGTTTGACCTCCTAATATTTGAATATCTAATGTTATTAAAAGTATTTCAAGTACTTAAAAAAAAATAATTTATTTTGTAATTTAGATGATGTCTTTTCTTGGATTGAAAGCACAATATAATTTTAGTAAAATTAAGGGGGGAATTTTAATTGGATCCTTAACATTTTCAAAAACATTAATTTTTTTATTTATTTTTCAATTTTTAGTTCATTGGGTCTTTAATTTATCATAAATGAGTTAATTTGATCATTCTAATAAATTTTTTAACGGTCAACTGTCACATCATCTATAAAAAGTTGGTTTTGCCTTTCATTAAATCTATAACTTATAATTTTATCCAAAAAGTGAAATGGATTAAAAATAAAAATAAAAATTTAGTAAATAAAAAATATTTAATAAAATAATCTAACTTAAACTATTAAAAAATCAAAAATAATAAAAAAAATCAATTTTAATGAAAAAAATTGAAAAATTTTGTTAAAAAGGAGAAAAAAGAAAGACAACATTTGATTTTTTTTTTAAAAAAAAAAAGAAAAAGAAAAGTTTTAAAACAATAGGAAAAAAATGAGGGTAGAGATCTAGATCGTAATCTCCGTCTCCATCACACATCCACTCATAGTTCAAGTGGTTAGTACACCACCCTTACACCGCAGTGGTGAGGCTTCAATTCCCACCGTACATATTTACCAGCATGTGTAGATAGTTTTCTCCCCTTATTATAAGAGTATATATCTCCCGTTATGATATTAGATATATTAATCTTGTAATTATAACCCCTTTAAAAAAAAACTCCATCTCCATCGATAGATCTCCAATGAAAATTTATGGATCTCTATTGCCATCCCATTTGATGATATGAGATCTCCAACTCATATCATTTACAACATATTCAATTTACCATAACAACCAAAGAAAAAAAAAATGAAACTTAAAAAAATTGACGGGTAATGCTACCCATCCTAACAAATTATTCTAAAATTCTATAAAATCTGACTTGACAATAATGTGGCAATCACTAAATGAAAAAAATGTTATAATTTATCAAATGAGTTAGACTGCTACATTATTGCCACGTCAAATTATATAGAATTTTGGGACAATTTATCTTCCACAGTTTTGACATACAAATATAAATACCAATCAAAGCCAAGCCTCAAAGGAAACCAATTCACAGTTCCTATAAGAACCCTATTTCTCAAATTTTGTAGGCAACCAAACTGCGATTTTTTTTTTAACTTTTTTTTTTCTCACCGCCTGAATCCAGTAGAGCTTGAACTTCATGAGAGAGTAGGAGTTGGCATCGATGTCTAGGTCATTGGACCGGTGGATTTTTGCCAATGATGATGAGCTTGTTGTTGTTGTTGTTGTCTCCTCCCCATGCTATCCCCACCGCGCGCGATGGAAATTCATTATTGGATCTCCTATGAAAATCTAATGATGGAGGTATTTTTATTTTTCTATTATTATTTTAATTATTGATATGTGGCGTCGATGTCTAGGTCATTGGATGGGTGAATTGTTGCCAATGATGATGAGTACGTCGTTGCCTCCTCCCGCGCGAGATGGAAATCCATTAGTTGATCTTCTAAGGAGATCTAATGATGGAGGTCTTTTTATTTATTTTTTAATTATTTTAATTATTGATACGTGATATTTTTAAAGGTTTGTAAGTAATAAGATAAAAATACTTTTGAAATCATTAAATTTGATTAACAACCGACGAACGCATTAACCAAATTGAGCTACTTTTAATAATTTATAGACTCCGCAAAACTAAAAATGAAAAAATAAATAAAAAATTAATTTTCACAAAAAGTTAGGGACAACCGAATTTCCCCTTAAAATTAAGTAGTAATGTAGTCAAGCCAATTTTCTTGTTATTGTGCTATTTAAACTTATATATAACAAGGTGTATATGTTGCCCCAATATGAGCATTGATTAACTAATTACATTGAACATGTCCTGTGTAATTATGTTACTGGGCTTAGTGTCCAAGAGGAGAGATAAAACTAATTTGGTAGAATTTTTAAATGAGCGTTTTTAATTTATTTAAAATATTGTGGTCCAAAAACAGTTTATTATGAGTTTATTTGACAGGGTTTGTGGAAGGCTGCTTTTGACTTTTTAGACCCAAAAGTTTTTTTGGGAGTATTTTTAGATGTTTTTATAGAAGAGCTTTTAAGCTTTAAAAGCACTTCCAGACAAAACTAAAATATATAACTTTTACAGGAAGAGCTTCCAAGATGCTAAAAACTCAAAGTAAAAGCCCTGCCAAACATGACATATATCTCCTAAGAGTGATTTATTAGATAATTTAGCCCAAAGTTACAACTAAAAGTCGAAACTGATCCAACCTAACTTCAGCTTGTAGTTTAAGCGAGAAGCCGGTCTCTATTAACAAGTTAAATGAATTAATTTTACTATGATGTCCATTTTGATTATTTTATATTTTTACAACAATTCGGTTATATAGGTCATCAAATACCTTTAACTTAATACAACTTTTCCAACTGACATCACTTTTAAAAATATTGTTTACCAAACACTCCACCGTTTGTTTTCCAAAACACACCATACTTTAAAAAATATATACAGCTACATCTAGGGTTGGCCGTAGTTTGGTTCGAACCGAACCTTCTGTTTTAAACCGGTTAACCGAATTCGGAACTGAGACCTACGATCCCATTTTCAGTTAACTAAAAAAAATGCACCGGAACTGCTGGTTAGAAACTGACGATTCACAAAACTGGCAATTCCACTGGTTCCGATACGGTTCACGTTTTCTTTTTCCTCTTTTTTTTTAAAACAAGAAGAGCGCGGTTCCCAAAATCGGAGAAAAAACCGTAACCGTGGTTCCTTCCCTGATTTTGAAACTTGAACTGGGGTCCCGGTTTCTCCCCTTTTAGAAGAATTAGAACCGACAGTTCTAGAACTAGAATCGACAGTTCTAGAACCAGAACCGTCGATTCCAAAATCGCAGCTAACCCTAGCTATATCTGCTTCTTTCTATAGTACAACTCTACCAAATTGATCATGCTAGTTATCAAATATTAAGGAGTATAATATCGATTTCGAATTTTTAAATTTTGAATGAAGTATGTACTATGTAGTTATATTAGACTTGGGTGTTACAACTAAGCAAAAGGTACACTTGTCAGAGTTGAATTTAATTAGAATTATGATAAAAATATTACAGGATTTCATTTAAAATATAAATCAAAAAACGTGAAGAGATTCCATGGGTTGGAGTTCCAAGGTCATGCCCTAGGGCTCTGGGCTCGAAGCAGGCCACTGTTTACTTTCGAATTGTTCGACCTTCTCAGTCCACTTTTATTATACATACCAACCTAATGCTACATAATTTGTATATTTGTAGTACATATATAGTAGGCTACATAATTTGTATATTTGTAGTACATATATAGTAGGTTACATCACATGTTTTACCCTCAAAATCACCCACACCTGGCAATTTGATTTTGTTTTCAAATTAGAGAGACTATCACCAATATTGTCGTTTTTATTTTATTTTATATACAACACATAAGATATTATCAGGTTGAATGAACATTATTATTACCAAACTATATTGGATAATAATATCGTTGTTTACACTTACATATTATAAACTATATTTAAAGATAAATATAATTGATCTAATATAGTATTTGATGCTATTTTCTCTCTTTTCAGGTAGGTTTTATAGTATTTGCCGAGACTAGCTGGCTACGCTGGGCTCGAGCTAGATTTTTCCTGGTTGGCATTTTCAAACCATGTCCATGTTCTTCAAATTATTGGATACAAATGAATCTGTAAGAAAAAAAAGCCTAAAAGTGGTTGGGGGTAAAAAGATAATTAATCATATTGACTTCTCAACTTAGAATGGGAACCTATTATGATTTATTATTTATTTATTTATTTATTTTTAAATATGTTCCAACTCCCAAGATGTGTCTAAGTCATTTGTTCATAATGAGTTATTGAATATAATATAGCTGCGGTGGTGACAATTCAAATTTAGATCATTATTAGATTAATTGAACGACTCTACCATCTAACTATATTAGGAGGTGGTGAATACATTAGAGTTAAGAGCAGCAAAGAACAACTCGAAGAGAAAACCGGGGAAGTGTATGGAGTTATGATTATTATGAATTATTACTAAGTGCACAAAATATATGCTTTGCATTCAGAGATTTACCTGTCCCATAAAAAAGATTATGCTTATCTTGTTAACTGTGTAGCATATTTTGCTTTTTCTAATACAATATGATATTTGCCATGGCTTCTTGTTTGGGAAGAGAGAAATTCAAAAGAGATTTACAGGTACTAATGGTATGGTCATTCTAACACTCATTTCTTGTTGCTCCTACAAAGTGCTTATAATTGTGCAATGTCTAATGATGAGAAAAACACACTATGAAGAAATTTTGAAACCAATTTTTTTTTTTTTTTTCCTTTTAGAATATGAATCAAAGGTGGTGTTGTGACTGTCTTTTTCAATTGACTGACCCGATTATCAAGAATAAAACAGTCCATGTCACTGAAATATTTTGAGGAAAACAATGCAAAAACACATGGTATCTACTAATGAGTACTAATCTTACAAGACTTACATTAGAATATACAGCAATTAGGAACAGAACCCCGAGGCGAGGTAGATGGCGATGGTAATGTGGATGCCAATCTTTTATTGTTTTTTTGCTATTTCTTTGTCTACCCTTTTCTTGCTTGCCTGCAAAGTAAATAGAGGAGTGAGGTGATAGACTGACTATATGCACTAGCAGTTTACAGTGGAGTGAGTTTTTAAGATAAAAATCACAAGAAATATAGAGAAAGAGACTTAATGCAAAACCGAGAAGAGTGGTTTGGGATTTGAAGCAATTGAAAATGCCAATGCCAATGCTGAGTCCGAGGATAAGGCAATCCTTCACCACCCACCATCACCACCACCACCACCACTACCACTATTCCCTTTTTCTCCACCTTGTCATTGCTCTTCTAGCATCAGTTACTTCTGCAACAAATAATGAAGTTCTCACACTGCTTTCTTGGCTTCACAACTCTTCTTCACTACCTTCAGCTTTCTCTGATTGGAAAGCTTCAGATCCCAACCCTTGCAGTTGGTCTTACATCAATTGCACTTCCCAAAACTTTGTCACTGAAATCAATATTCAATCAGTTGAGCTAGCACTTCCTTTCCCTTCCCATCTTTCTTCTCTACCATTCCTCCAAAAGCTCATTATTTCTGGTGCTAATCTCACAGGACCAATCTCACCTGATATAGGAGATTGCACTCGACTCACAGTTATTGATGTAAGTGCAAACAGTCTTGTTGGTACTATTCCTTCAAGCATTGGCAAGCTCCTTAATCTCCAGGACTTGATTTTAAATTCCAACCAGCTTACTGGAGAGATCCCAAAGGAGCTTGGTGCTTGCATCAACCTTAAGAATCTCCACATTTTCGACAACTATTTAAGTGGAAATCTACCGGTTGAACTAGGCAAGCTGGTATACTTAGAAGTTATACGAGCCGGAGGAAACAAGGACATTGCCGGAAAAATCCCAAATGAGCTTGGAGACTGCCAGAATTTGAAGGTGCTTGGTCTTGCTGATACTAAAGTTGCTGGTTCCTTACCTGCTTCATTGGGTAAACTAAGCAAGCTTCAGACACTTTCAGTATATACTACCATGCTCTCTGGTGAGATCCCCCCACATATTGGCAACTGCACAGAGCTTATTTACTTGTTTCTCTATGAGAATGATCTCTCAGGTTCATTACCGAAAGAGCTGGGCAAGCTACAGAAGCTGGAGAAAATGTTACTATGGCAAAACAACTTTGAGGGTGCGATTCCTGAAGAAATAGGTAACTGCAAAAGCTTGAAGACTATAGATCTCTCTTTAAACCTTTTCTCTGGTAGCATACCTCAGTCTTTTGGAAACCTCTCGAATCTTGAAGAGTTTATGTTAAGTAACAACAACATTTCTGGTTCAATCCCCTCCATTCTATCCAATGCTACAAGTCTCTTACAGTTACAGCTTGATACCAATCAGATATCAGGTTCTATTCCAGCAGAGCTTGGGATGTTAACACAGCTACAAGTCTTCTTTGCTTGGCAGAACAAGCTTGAAGGAAGCATTCCATCAGCATTAGCTAGTTGCAGGAGCCTGGAAGCTGTAGATTTGTCACACAACGCACTCACTGGCAGCCTACCACCGGGTCTATTTCAGCTTCGAAATTTAACGAAGCTTCTCTTAATTTCCAATGACATTTCAGGTGTGATCCCTTTTGAGATTGGCAATTGCAGTTCTCTTATTAGACTTCGGCTTGTAAATAATAGAATCCGTGGAATGATTCCGAAAGAAATTGGGTTCCTCAACAACCTCAGTTTCCTTGACTTGTCTGAAAATCACCTTGATGGATCAGTGCCAAATGAGATAGGCAATTGCAGTCAATTGCAGATGTTAAACCTAAGCAACAACACCCTTGGAAGAAAATTGCCTAGCTCTTTAGCTTCACTTGCTAGGCTTGAGGTACTAGATGTTTCTGTAAATCAATTTGATGGTCAGATTCCTGAAAGTTTCGGGAAACTTACATCACTTAACAGACTCATCCTTAGTAGGAACTCCTTCTCTGGAGAGATCCCCTCCTCTCTTGGTCACTGTTCAAGTCTTCAACTGCTTGATCTTAGCAGCAATAAGCTCTCTGGCACGGTCCCTGCGGAACTATTTGAAATTGAAGCTCTTGACATTTCTCTAAATTTGAGCTGGAATGCACTATCAGGGGAAATTCCTCCCCAGATTTCAGCTCTCAACAAACTATCAACGCTAGATCTTTCACACAATAAGCTTGGAGGTGACTTGCTAGCACTTTCTGGGCTTGATAACCTTGTTTCTCTGAACATCTCTTACAACAATTTCACTGGCTATCTTCCAGATAGCAAGCTCTTTCGACAATTATCAGCAACAGAGATGGCAGGAAACCGGGGGTTGTGTTCTAAGGGCCATGATTCATGTTTCCTGAGCAATGCCAAAGCAATGGGGATGTCAAATAGTAGTGGCTTTAGGAAGTCACGGGGACTTAAAATTGCCATTGCATTGCTTATTTCCTTCACCATAGCAATGGCAATATTTGGAGCTGTTGCAGTTTTTCGAGCTAGGAAAATGGTAGGAGATGACAATGACTCTGAGATGGGGGGTGATTCATGGCCTTGGCAATTTACTCCATTCCAGAAGCTGAATTTCACAGTTGAACAAGTCTTGAAATGTTTAGTGGAAGACAATGTAATAGGAAAGGGATGTTCAGGGATTGTTTATCGTGCAGAAATGGAGAATGGGGAAGTCATTGCGGTAAAGAAGCTCTGGCCAACAACATTGGCTGCTGGATATGATTGTCAAAATCATAAAACTGGAATTGGCAGTGTTAGGGATTCCTTTTCAGCTGAGATAAAGACCCTGGGTTCAATCCGCCACAAAAACATTGTTAAGTTCTTGGGTTGCTGTTGGAATCGGAATACAAGATTACTCATGTATGATTATATGCCCAATGGGAGCTTAGGTGGTGTTCTCCATGAAAGGAATAACAGCTGCTTGGAGTGGGAGCTGAGATATCGAATTATATTGGGGGCAGCTCAAGGGTTGGCTTATTTACACCATGACTGTGTTCCTCCCATTGTTCACAGGGATATAAAGGCCAACAACATTCTCATTGGCCCTGAATTTGAACCTTACATTGCTGATTTCGGGCTTGCCAAGCTTGTCGATCAGGGAGATTTTGCTCGGTCTTCTAACACTGTTGCTGGTTCTTATGGTTACATAGCTCCTGGTTAGTTCAATCCTTACAATTCCATCACAGTTAGAGCAATTCGTAGTGTTTATGAATTTTGATCCAATCTTTACAATATTAAATGCTTATTGAATTTTCTTTTATTTTGTTGATTCTGGTTTGCAGAGTATGGCTACATGATGAAGATAACAGAAAAGAGCGATGTGTATAGTTATGGAGTTGTTGTGTTGGAAGTACTTACAGGGAAGCAACCAATTGATCCAACTATTCCGGAAGGGCTTCACATTGTGGATTGGGTAAGGCAGAGGAGAGGGGGAATGGAAGTGCTCGATCGGAGTTTACAGGCAAGGCCAGAAGTTGAAATAGAGGAAATGTTACAGACTTTAGGTGTAGCTTTGCTGTGTGTAAATTCTACCCCAGATGACAGGCCTACCATGAAAGATGTAGCAGCAATGCTCAAGGAAATTAGGCAGGAAAGAGAAGAATACCTGAAAGTTGATGTACTTCTCAATGGTTCTTCAGCAAATGCTAACTCTTCATCAACAAAGATGCCAAACTCATATCCACAAAGCAACAATACAAGCTTTTCTGCATCTTCATTGTTATACTCTTCCTCCTCCAATTCCAAGACAACCTTCAAATAGTATTAGTAAAGAGTTAGTTACTAATAAGTTTTACTTAGTTAAGAGAGAATTTGTTTCAACTGCAGTTCAGTTTCAATACTCTTTTGTTTCTCATGTAAAAAAGGCCAATGTTCTTCTAAACTAATAAATGCAAGTAGAAAAAAAGGATGTGTTTGTTTCTTATAATTCTCAGTTAGTATTATTGGGATGTGAAGATGAATCAGACTAAAAAAACACAGGGCAGTAAGCCACTCGACCAGGCTGTCGTGGCAGGAGATCATGCGAGCTGATCGCACGCGAATCCTATTTCAATCAGGACAGTCAGTTTAGAAATGATTTATTTTCTAGTTTGTTTAGGGCGACCCTAGCCCTAATGAATCAGTCCTAATTAGGTATATTCAATAGACACAAACTGAGGTGAGGTGCTTTCATTTTTGTTTTCCATAAAAGAAACCTTGGCTTGTGTATAATATCTGGGTTTAGACAGCAAAAGAAATTGACTCCTTTGAGTTTCCAGTGAAGAAATTTGAAATTATATAATAGAAGAAACTACTCACAGAGTCCGAGTCTATATACTGTGGAGAAGAAAATTATACTGGAGGCTCCAATTTCTCCTGTTACGTGCTGCAAAAGGAAAAGGAATCCAATATATGTACACATTTTCTTAGAATGATCAAACCATAATTTACCCAAACTGAGACATCCTTTCTGTTTCAAGACAATTCGAATTTGAAATATTACCGGACTCAATCTGCTATAAATAAAGACAAGACTAAAAATCAAACTAACAAAAACATTAAATAAACGAAGAACAAAGGGGGATTAAACACTAACAAATGTATTATTATCTCTGTATATGCTTTATACAAATGGATGTCTTGCATTTATAAGGTGGTAAAAAGCAATTGTAAATTTGTAATGATGAGATTACATTTAATGCAATTGACTATTATACCATATGTATACTCCACGTGGAAATCTAAACCTTCCCACACTCTTCCATAACCACTTCGGAATTTCCATTATTTCTTTGTATTTTGACTTTTACTGGGCAGTGAGATAAAAATTTTAGTAAAATATGTACAATGAAATCTTGAATCATTAGTGATTTTGGATGTGTTTAAAAAAGGACTTATTAAAAATTTTAATGGTATAAAATCCAATGGAAGGGAAAAAGAGTATAATGTGTATATATATTGTTTTCTTTTAAAATTTGCTCTTCCTGACAAAATTTAACTTGACCCCAACAACTCAAACTTCATTTTAACTGCTCTAAACCTGCTTCAAACAGATTAAAATCCCGCCATTTGGGACGGGTTGGGAATTTTAATCATCCCTAATTTCACTCTCATTTTTTTCTTTTCAAGTTAAAAATTTTTCTTTTTCGCATTTTTATTCTAGCTAGTTTATTTCTTGGATAACAATGTAACTACTCTGACATAAACATTCCATTTTTTTTTTTTTTTTTTAAAACTCAGTTAATAAGAAAGATGAAATATTTATTGGAGTTTTCCTCTTAGTGCACATTGGTATAGTAATTTTAGTGCAAAACTTGTCGGTCATTATTTAAACATAAGTAAATGTTAATTAAGTCGAAGTAAATAAATCTAAAGCCTGCAAGTTTTGTATTGACGTTATTAAATCAGTTATATATAAATAGACACATACGAGTTTTTCCCTCGAAGTGCACTGATACAATAAAAGTTATTGAAATGATTGTGAGCAACTGATAAATCCTAAGTGAATATTTACAATTTATAATTAGAGATACTTCAGGTAGGTGGGCTGTAATTTGTCCAAAATTTTATATGTGTTTAATGGTCAACTATTTTTTTTAATGATTAACGCTAACGGTAGAAGGTCTGCAGTTAATTTCTCTCAAAGTTGATTTTACCTATAATTAGAGAAACCTCACGTAAGTGGTTGTAATTTAGAGAGAGAGAGAGAGTTAAGGAAATAATAAACCGCATTTTTTTTTTCTGGATTTGGTATTTGAAACCTAAATACATCATGTGTACATTAAAAACTATCACTAAAACAATAAGTTGAGTTATTTTGGCACTAAAACAATACATTGCTTCCAAATTTGCTTTCTATCTCGTTGGATTTGCTTTCTCTCTCTTCACGTTTGCTTTCTCTATCTTTGGATTGCTCTCTGTTAGTATATAACTTTAGTTTAGTATTAGCCCATTGGGCTTAGTCCTGTATTAGCCCATTGGGCTTAGTCCATTTCCTGTACATCGCCTATATATGGTCTCCTCTATTGTACATTGTTCAAACAATCAATATACAGAATTTACATTCTTAACATGGTATCAGAGCTTTGTTTTTGATTTTCTGGTTATTGTGGATTTCCGGCGAATATTCCGCTGCCCTCGTCTTCGTCCAGTACTCACTGTCAGAAGAGAGTGACCGCCGTCACCCACAGACCTTCGTCTACGCGGATCCACCAGCACCGCTGCTTGCTCGATCCACCAGCACAGCCGCTCGCTGCCCAGATCCGCTCGCTGTAAGAATCAACCAGCAGCAGCACAGCGTCTTCGACGCCAACCAGCCGCTCGATCCACCAGATCCGCTCGCTGCCCAGATTCGCGACCTTTCTCGCCAACCTGCTGCTGCTGCTTCGATCTTCGCCGCGTCTTCGACGCTGCTTCGATCTTCCACGGTGTCATCGACGCTGCTGCTGCTGCTGCTGCTTCGAGTTCGCCGCTGCTGCTCTTTCTTCGTTCACCGGTTCCGCTGCTTCCTTCGCCGCTGCTGCACCTGGTTCTGCTGCTTTCTTCGTTCCACGGCGTCGACTCTGCCTTGCACACCGCAAACGACGCCGTCGGAGCTGCGCCGCACGCCAACACCGCTCCGCTGCAGCTGCTGCTCCCTTTCGCGGCTCCTCATCGCCGTTTGGAGCCACACAGCCGCGTCATCGTCGAAGTTGTGCCGCTGCCACCTTCAAACCAGAGCTTGGACCTTTGAAACAGAGGTAAAATGGTGCGGCTGCCAATTTCAACAATTTCATTTGAAATTGGTTTAGTTTGGTAAATTACCATTTGACCCCTCAGATTGGTAAAATTATTATTTTTACCCTGCCACGTCAGCCCTATTGCCACATCAGCGCCACTGCCACGTCAGCCCTACTGCACGTCAGCGCCACTGCCTCGTCAGCAAAAAAAAAAAAAAAAAAAAAAAAAAACTATCTTGCTCAGTTTTTCGCATAGATTCTCATTTTGAGCTCCGTTTCTCCAGTTGAGGTCGCCATTCTTCATTATGGTGCAACAAAACGAACGAGATATCATTCGTCCTATCAACATTCGCCAAGAGACAGTCAAGGAGTTCATTTCTGAGGAGAACCGTCGGCCTACTCATCACATGTCATCTTCTGATCATGTATTGGCTACACCATCTCCACAGCCTCCTATTGCCACATTCACTGCTCCTCCGCAAATAAACTCTGGGCGACTCACCTCTCAGTCTTCCAAAGGTACTCGCTGCAAGTTTTGTCGTGCTAAAGGCCATGACATCTCAGTTTGTCGCAAACTACAGAAATTTTTGCAAAAGCGGAATATACCTTCTTTTCCTCAGGCAGCTGCTGTATGTCCTCCAGCTCCATTGGCTCTTACAGGTCCATCTTTGGCTTCCTCACTTACTACGGCAGATATTGAGGCAGTACTTCAACAGGTTTTATCTCGAACTTCCACTGCCCTTTCTGTCACCTCAGGTAAACAACCTTGGTTTTTTGATACTGCATGTTGTAACCATATGACTCCTGATGAATCCCAATTTTCTGATAAGGCGTCTTTAGAACATCCTATCACTATTTACACTGCTGATGGAACTCCTATGCCTGTTAGTCATAAAGGAAAAATTTCCTCTTCTGGTTTATCTCTTAGTGACACTTATCATATCCCAAAGTTGTCTCTCAATTTGCTTTCTGTTGGTCAACTTTGTGAATTAGGCATAGATATTCTCTTTACTAATCATGGTGTGTATGTGCAGGATCCCCGGACGGGTCAAGTGCTTGGGACAGGCCGTAAGGTTGGTCGTATGTTTGAGGTTTATGACTTGAAGATCCCTTCACAAGTTGCTTCGGCCGCTGCTACCATTGCCACCCCATTACCTGATCTATGGCATGCTCGTCTTGGTCATCCATCCTTATCTCGTCTTCAGTTTTTAGCTTCTCAAGGTCATTTAGGTTCAATTCAGTTTCAAAAATTTGATTGCCCTTCCTGTCATTTTGGTAAGCAAACAAAATTGCCCTTTAGTAATAGTGTCTCATTTTCTTCGGCACCTTTTGATCTTATACATTCTGATATATGGGGTCCTGCCCCTGTTCCTACTGAGGGGGGGTCTAGATATTTTGTCATATTTGTGGATGATTTTTCTCGATATACTTGGATTTATCTGCTTCATCATAGGTCTGAACTTGTGTCCATTTACCAAACATTTCATAAAATGATTCAAACACAGTTCAATCGCACCGTCAAAGTCTTTCGATCAGATAATGCTCAAGAATATAATGATAAATCTTTCCTATCCTTTTTAGACAGTCATGGGACCCTTACTCAACGATCCTGTCCTTACACATCTCAACAAAATGGTCGTGCAGAACGAAAACATCGTCACATTCTTGATGTTGTCCGCACCCTTCTCATTTCTGCCTCTCTTCCTGAGCGCTTTTGGGGTGAGGCCGCACTCACTGCTATGTACACCATTAATCGTATTCCTTCACCAACCATACATAACAAATCACCATTTGAGCTTCTCTATGGTCAATCTCCTGACTACTCCTCTCTTCGGGTTTTTGGTTGTGTTTGCTTTGTCTCTCTTCCTCCTCATGAACGCACAAAACTCCAGCCTCGTGCTCGTCTCTGTTGTTTTCTTGGTTATGGTGTATCTCAAAAGGGGTTTCGCTGCTATGATCCTATTTCTCATCGTCTTCGTATCTCTCGTCATGTTGAGTTTTGGGAACATCGTACTTTCACGAGTCTTCAACAGCTTCCTACGTCATCTTCCTCCGAGTCTCCCATTTTTACTGATCTTTTTATCCCTCTCTATCCTGAACTTGTGAAGGATTCTTCGTCATCGGCTGCCTCTCCAGACGACTCATCTCCGGCTCTCTCCCCGGCATCTGACCTGCCTGTCTTGGATCCTGTGGCACCACCCTCTCCTGAGTCTCTTGTTGATCCTGAACTCCGTCGTTCCACTCGGGTAAGCATTCCTCCCCCCCATCTCTCTGATTATCACTGCTCTTTTGCTCTTGCCACCCTCTATGAACCTCACACATATCGTGAGGCTCATACTGACCCTCTTTGGCAGCAAGCTATGCATGAAGAACTAGATGCCCTTCAAAAGAATCACACTTGGGATATGGTTGACTTGCCTCCTGGTCAGTCTGTAGTAGGTTGTCGATGGATTTACAAGATCAAGACCAAGGCCGATGGATCTGTTGAACGATACAAGGCTCGCCTAGTTGCCAGAGGCTTTACTCAGGAATATGGCATTGACTATAAGGAAACTTTTGCTCCTGTTGCTCGCCTT
Organism: Xanthoceras sorbifolium; assembly: GCA_003430845.1. Lineage (NCBI taxonomy): Eukaryota > Viridiplantae > Streptophyta > Magnoliopsida > Sapindales > Sapindaceae > Xanthoceras > Xanthoceras sorbifolium. Next base: position 36,883,401 of record CM010608.1, read on the forward strand.
ACATCTGTCAGATGTCTTATTGCTGTGGCTGCTGTTCGCCGTTGGCCTCTTTATCAAATGGATGTGAAGAATGCTTTTCTAAATGGAGATCTTCAAGAAGAAGTGTACATGCAACCACCCCCTGGCTATCCACACTCCGGCAGACAAGTTTGTCGTCTTCGTCGTGCTCTTTATGGCCTCAAGCAGGCTCCTCGAGCTTGGTTTGAAAAATTTAGCTCAGTTGTTGCTCAGCAGGGTTTCACTTCGAGTCCTCATGACACTGCTCTCTTCATCCGACGATCTTCTGCTGGTATCACTCTTATTCTTCTTTATGTTGATGATATGATTATTACTGGAGATGATTCTGCAGGTATCCGCTCTCTTCAGCGCTTCCTTAGTCAGCATTTTGAGATGAAAGATCTGGGCACTCTCAGTTATTTTCTTGGGCTTGAAGTTACCTCATCCTCCGATGGATACTATCTTTCTCAAGCTAAATATGCTTCTGATCTTCTCACTAAGGCCGGTATCACCGACAATAAGACTGTTTCCACTCCCTTGGAATACAATGCTAAGCTCACTCCCTTGGATGGTGAACCTATATCTGATGCTACTCGCTATCGTCAGTTGGTTGGTAGTCTGATCTATCTCACTGTTACGCGTCCAGATATTTCGCATGCTGTAGGTATGGTTAGTAAGTTCATGGATGCCCCTCGTTCTGTCCATTATGCTGCCGTTATTCGGATTCTTCGATATGTCAAGGGCACTCTTTATCATGGTCTACACTACTCCTCTCGGTCTTCTCTCGAGCTCCATGCTTATTCAGATGCGGATTGGGCAGGTGATCCGACTGATCGGTGTTCTATCACAGGTTTCTGTTTCATGTTGGGTACTTCTCTTGTCTCATGGCGTAGTAAAAAGCAGGATGTTGTTTCCCGTTCCAGTACCGAGGCTGAGTATCGTGCCCTTGCTGGTACCACCTGCGAACTTATCTGGCTTCGTTGGCTCTTGGCTGACATGGATGCTCCACAGCCCACTGCTACTCCTATTTATTGTGACAATCGTAGTGCTATCTACATTGCTCATAATGATATCTTCCATGAACGCACCAAACACATTGAGATCGACTGCCACATCACTCGTCAGCATCTCAAGAAAGGCATTCTAAAGTTGTTCTCCATCTCCTCTGCTGACCAGCCTGCTGATACTTTCACCAAGTCTCACCCGCCTGGTCGTCTTCGAGATCTTATATCCAAACTCCAGTTGGCTTCCTCATTGCCACCTCGAGTTTGAGGGGGATGTTAGTATATAACTTTAGTTTAGTATTAGCCCATTGGGCTTAGTCCTGTATTAGCCCATTGGGCTTAGTCCATTTCCTGTACATCGCCTATATATAGTCTCCTATATTGTACATTGTTCAAACAATCAATATACAGAATTTACATTCTTAACACTCTCTCTCTCTCTCTCTCTTCAGAATATACTTTCTCTATCTTTCTTTAGTTCTGAATTGAATATGGTTTGGCTGTGGATGAAAAGTAAGGGTATTTTTGTCCAAGATCCACTTGAGATGTTAAATTGGTGCTATTTAAAAAAAGAATCCATAATTAAGTAGCTTTTAATAATTGTTACCCCCATGAAGTGAGGTTGACTCACTGATATACTTCTCATATCTGTATTAATAAGGCTGTGATTCGAGTCATATTTTACTCTCCTAAATCCCAAATTATAAGGGCCTATTATTGTTTAGGATAGGGTTAGGATTAGACAAAAAATTGTCCAATCACATATTTGATGATGCAATCATGGTGGACTATTTTTTGTCAACACTTATTTTTATCCTACAAGTAGAGGACAAAAAAAATCAAGGGATTACTCTATCCTCTCTATCTCCCCTCAGTTTTTTTTTTTTTTTTCATCTCTTTTTTTATCCCTCAATTGCTTCTCTCTCTCTCTCTCATTTCTCTTTTTAATTTCTTATATTTTATTAAAACATTTTAAACATTAATATTTTTTAATATCAACTGAAAATAATAATTTTATTTTTAATTAACTTAAACGGTTTTATTTATTTTTAAAATATTAAAAATATTTATTTTTTCAAAAATTAAATATTTTCATATTACATATAAATAATATTTTTTTAAGAAAAATTATATTTATTTTATTAATAATTTAATCAAATATTATTTTAATCAATGTCACATTATATTAAAAATAAATATAATTATTTTTTATTCAATGCAATACAAGACCAAACAAGAGATAATATTATTTTTATTCCAATCCTATACGGCACCAAACACATCACAGTATTAATTTAGTTTAATCCAATCCAATCTCATCCTAAAAAATCATATAATCTAATCTCGCGCACCAAACATACCCTATCTGGTCAAAAGAAAAGAAAAGAAAAGAAAAATGTCATATGGAATCTCTAACTGGCTTATAAGAAATCTTAAAATGAAATCCCGCTCAAAGCGAAATTTAGGTAAATTTGATTTATGTTGAAGTTGTATAGTCCCTTTTGTTTTTTTCTTTATTAACAGGACTTTGTATAAGCTATTCCCTAATGCTTGGAATGGCAATACATTTTTAACACAACCAGATAACATGATATAACTAATGCATGAAGTTAACTGGTTTTAGTTAAACCTTATTGATTTGGATCACTATCGGATCAATAATTAAACCCGTTAAATAAATATGTTGGGTTCGAATTCAACTTCTTAATTATAACCCGCTACTAAGTTTGACACGATTATGGTATCGTATGTAAGGTAATTGTGTTGATTATTTTATGAGATTTTATTTTGAAATTAGTTTTAATGGAGGAAAGGGAAAACCAAACCATGCCCCATCCGGTTAATTATTTTTAATTATTGAATTGTTTTAAAGGATTGGAACCTTGTAATTAAATTTCAAAATTATTAACTTAATTAATTAAATAGGTAAATTCACAATAACCTATAAATTAACTAATTAAACGTAATGAGTGACCAATTATTTTAACATGTTTCACCATAAATTAACAAGTAAAATAAAATCATAATAAGTATTCACTTGATTAAAAAGATTACACTTTCGATCTGATATGATAAACTAAATGAATCGTATTTAGATTTAGCAAAAAATAGATCTAAAAGAATCGTATTTAGACTTAGCAAAATTAAAATAGAGCGTGTTCAAATTGAGCAAAAAGTAAAACGGATCGTGTTAAAATTATAACAAGGACAAGATTAACCCAAAGTTGCCACCCCTACGTACACATAGTCATGGCCACGGTTTCGGAACTGTCGCTTCTAATTTTGAAACTGACAGTTCCGGTTCCTTAAAGAGGGAACCGAAATTGGAACAATGGGTAAAAGGTTTCGGTTCTAGTTCGAAACTGGCGGTTCCATGCCGGTTCCTCTTTCTCCTCCCGTTCCTGGAACCGGTTAATTTTTTTTTTTTTTTTAAAATTTACATTGGAAATCTTTTTTTAATAAAAGGAACTGGAACGGTTCCCGCCAATTCTAGAACCGAAGGTTCCGATTCCTAAATTACAAGAACCGGAACCGAGACCGGCTGGTCCTGGTTCGGTTCCCAGTTCTGAACCGGAACTGGAACCTAGTCTTCCATTCCGGTTCAGAATCGTCGGTTCGAATTCGTCGGTTCGATTCGAACCGACGCCATCCTTACCTACATGATCCCCTTCTCTTTTTAAAGACTGAATTTAATAAGTTTTTTAAACATTGAAGGGAAAACGTAAAATCCATCCTTGTTTCTACCTTATCTATATAATTACTTGAAATTTATCTCCACTTGATTGCATCAAGTCAAAAATAAATATGTAAGAAAGATTTGGCTGAAATTTAAATGCACAAGAATAAAACCATTATCAGTTCTAGCTTACACAGGAGTGTTTTATGTAATTAATTAAGCACCATTAGAGTATATAAATAACATCCATAAACAGTGTAGGTTATGGTGTGCCTTGAAGATTATAAAAGGACACCAAAACGTAATAACACACAGCTTAAAACGACATACAGTATCGATATAGTATCTGTACTATAATCAGATCACAACCCAAAGACTGAGCGAGCCCGCGTTGATAGCGCAACCAGCCTCCTTAATAGTCTCGACAGTTGTGATATGGATTCATCATTCAAGCATTTGAGATGGGACTATGGCTAGATAATCAAAGGGTAATAATTAACATAACCTACAGCCCCCAGATGATCCTGACCGTCCATTTGTTTTATAACTATTTTCATGCATGTAACGGGAAGGTGGCAAGGGTTTGTTGGGCATAAGTTTGCTTCTTCTCTCTTAGTTTACTGTTTGAGTGATTGGTGAAGATGACGAAGCGTTCCCAAGACGAGCTGGAGAGTTATTATGCTGGTTTCTCTGCGATTTTCCTGGCCTCTTGCTTTCGGATTTTGGTCCTTGTTGCCGTACCTTAACTCCTCGGATCAACTGTGAAATTGGTTTTATTATATTTTTATTATTAGATAACACATGCGATTTCAAAGACAATCTTCATTGAGATGGTTCTTACATATTTGCCACACTTGATGTCCGAGTAGATGACTATGAAATCTCCCTCTTGAAGACCATTTGCTCTCACGAAATCTCCTGAATGAAAATGATCAGAACAGTAATTTCCAGTGTGTTATATATAATGGCCAAATCTCAAATACCCACCTGTGTTTTCGAGGAGATACATCCTGCTTTTGTTGTTTGGCCAGAATCTGAAACTCCAGAAACGAGAAACATTTCCCAAAAAAGGTGATTTAGAATTTGAGCCTATAGGTGTAAAAAAACACAGGAAAATTGGAGGGCAACTAATAAGGTAAATTTTAGAATACCTGTATCGCATGTTCCATACACGAGAAGTTCCAATGTCTTCCATGGCAATTGAAATGCCATCTCTTGCTTCCAGTTCCGGGAGATGGGTTTCTGCTTCTTTCTATTTATATTTTACATTAAATCAAACAAGACCTCATTAACCCTTCATAAAAGATAGAACTCATTACCAACAAAACTGACAGTTTTTTATAAAACTTTTCCTAAATTGAAAATCGCAATACAGAAGTAAAAAAACGTACTTTTGGCAACACGATTCTTCCAAGATTTCCAACATCGCTCTGCTTCAATACTTTTTGCAAAAGAAATCTCAGGTTCTTCTCAGGTTTCCATCCCTAAATAAAAACACCCACAACACGATATTGATCAGCTAGCAAAACTACACATAATTTAAAAACTAAATATTTGCATCTATTCATAATCAAAACAGGTAAATCTCTTGTATCTCAATGAGCAAGATGAACACCCACTTGTCGCCTATCCGATGTGCCCTGCCGCTGGTAGTTCTGTGGTTGCATCTGCGTTCGATCTAAAGGCAGCACCGACGAGGCTGAGCTCGCACCGCCACCGACGGGGGGCCAGAAAGCCCAGTTTCCAGCGTTGGCCTGAGGTAGGGGGTTGCACCCGTCGCTACCAAACCTTGCATGCTGGTCGGCACTCTGATTCTGATGTTGATTTTGTTGGTTATTGTGATGATTGTGATGCCTCGGGTGTGTAGAAAGCCTTCTCTGCCTTGCCATTCTTTTCTTTCTAGCTTCCTTAGTCGCAGATGAACCTAACCTCATCAGACTTTGATCTCCATGTCCTTGAACATATGGGTATGAATACTGATTTCCGAACCCAGTAAAAGGCTGTGGGTGGGGCGGAGTGGAATAGACGTTGTTATCTGCTGGAAATGTGTTGTAAGGAGAAGCCAGAGCAAATTGAGAAGGTGGCCATGAATGAGCAGATTCAAGCATGCGATATTCTGTTTGGGATGGATAACTATTGCCATTCATATTAGGAGCTCCATTTGCGAACGGCTCACTCACATATCCAACCACAGGTGGAAAACCCGGCATCACAGTCGTCGGATCAGGAACATAAGGAGGTTGTCCGATCCATGGTGATGGGGCAAAACACGGGCTTGGTTCAGGTGGCATAGGACTACAACTGAGGTTAGGGTTTGGGCTTGGGTTAGGGTTTTGAAAAGGGTCTTGATATTGTTGGAAGGGATGATCATTGGAGGTGGATTCCGGGCTTCGCCTCTTTTGAAGATAATTGGTTTGCACCCACTCAAGAATTAGCTTCAAGAGTTGTTTCATGGCTTCTTTTCCTCCACCCAAACGCCTGGCGGCACACTCTATGGTGGATTTCTTGATTTTGACTCTTCTCAAATCTTCAGCAGAAACCGTCTCTTTGTTTGTTTTCAGCCACTCTAGGAATACCGTGGCTAGATCATCTGAAGCTCCATCTAGGAACATCATGGCTAGATCATCTGAAGCTCCATCTTCTTGACTCTCTCCGTTATTACTTTGCATCATCAACTCTTGTTGTTGTTGTTGTTGTGTCTGTTCCTGCAGTGTCATGTGTTCTTGTTGAAAATCTTCCAATGGCATGTCTGTGTGATTAAATATTGAAGAAGGGTCAAACAAATCATTGCTATCAAGTAGATCCATGTAACCCAAATTCTCTATAACATCCATACAATCAACACCGTCGATACAATTATCAGACGGCTGAAGGATCTCCATGGACGCGGTAGAAGACAAAGCTGGCAGTGTTGCATCTCCGAGTCCGTGATGATCATGATTTTGATCATGGTGATGATCAACCCCATGACTTTTTTTGTCCGCATCTTCTTCTGTATCCGACTTTAAAACTGCCCAAGAAGCAGCAGAAGAAGACGAAGAGGCCGAAGAAGATGTTGAGGAACTGGCTATGGCCTTCACAGGTGCCTGAGTTGACGAAGAAGAGGAGGATGATGACATGCAAGGAAAATCCGGAAGAGGAGGGAAGTCTGCATACAAAATGGAGGTTTCATCTACATCAAGCAGGTCATCCTGGTGTCTATCGAGTCTATCGAGCCAGATCTCCCTCCCTTGAGCCTCGATTACCTGTTCTTCCTCCATAACTTCAAATCCATTATGATTTCCTTCGTTTTGAGCCGCTGCATGTAGATCTTCACCATGCAAACTCTTCATTTCAGGGCTTTTGAGGGAAAAAGAAGAAGAAGAAGAAGAAGAAGGGTTGCAAGTTGCAACTTGAAACTCCTCTGTTACCACCAGATAGATTTTGTGTGAGAGAGAGAGAAAGTGTAGACAGAAATACGAAGAAAAAAATGAGTGAAGGATGGATAGGGTTTCTGTGTACGGATAAGTGCAAGTGTGAAAATCGTATCTGAGTAAGGAAGCAAGAGAGAAAGGGCCTGCTTTTATGCTATCAGGTCTTCAACTGAGAAGCAACATAAAGCATCTGCTTCTCTACCAACAACAAATTAAAAAAGATAACATAAATAATACCTAAAACCCATCAAAGAAAGCGACCTCTATTCCCTAAATCAATACTTTATTACACTAATAAAAATTTGTAACCAAAATCACCAAAACTCAATTCGTACAACAAAACAAAAAAAAATTAGCGGCGGCAGAAGTACAAATTGCAGTGACCGATCACAAATCAGGCAAAACAAAATTCACACACCTAGAGAGAGAGACAGATGATGACTCGTTTATGAAGACAACCACATGCTTAAATCCTCTGAAAGATAAACCCCATGTGTTTTCTGGTCTTTTCTGGGCAGTTCCATTTTCGTAACCTTCTTTTCAGATAAGTTCAAATCAGTTTTTTGGGGTTTTATACATAATTCAATTAGCTTTAGAGATAGAGAGAGAGAGAGATAGAGGTGTGAAAAGAGGAGAGAGAGAGAGATGGACAGTTTTAGAGAGAGAAAGAGAGAGAGAGAGAGATATTTAAGAAACAAGAAAACCAAAACCTCGTGCCGCTACTTTCTCCGTCTCACTCCGGATTTTGTGCCATCAGCCATACGTTCTCTCCTCAATGGTGCTAACCAGCGGTGGCCTCAGCCTTTTATGAGTCAAATACTCAGCAGCACACATTAACCAAGTTAAAATATACCATTTTATCTAACCATTTTTTCTTATCTTCAAATTTATATATCACCAAATTTTTTGATTCACAATAATTAAAGACTGCCACTGCATCCAGTATCAGACATGTTTACGATATATGGCATAAATATTTTTTCCAAAATCAACTCGAAAAAATCTCAAATTTTACCGATAAAATGCTGTTTAAATTTCAAGTATATACATAACAATATTTTATATATTTAAACTTTGAACTTTCAATAAGATTTATAAACTTAAATCTTATCCATAGAGAATTTTATTATTTTATAAATATTTATACTAAAGAATTCAATTCTAGTATATTAAATGTTAACTCTTTAAGTTTAATTTATTTTATCAAACAATAATTATAAATATATAAAATTAATACCGTAAAATGCGTTCATTCATAGCGATAAGTATTTAATGTTCGAATCGTACTAAAATATTTAATGTATTAAAATATAAAAATGTTGTAAGGCTAAATTATAATATTATTAATCAGTTTTTTTATACTTGAATATTACTGTATGGATACTGGCCTGGTACTGTAACCACATTAAATTTATAGAAATAATATTTAAATGAATCTAGGAAAGGCATGCATTCTTGTTTTCTAAGAAGAGGAGATGGCGTTTGGAGCGAGTGATTGGGTTATGGAAAGGTTTGTCAGGATTCGCGAGCGAAGCGGCGGATTTCTCAGATTGCTGCGACGTGTCCATGCACTCACTGACGCAATCGCCCTCACTCATCTGCCAATAACTGAGCCTCTTTTCCGTTTCAATTCTCTTCTTTAGTAATTTTATCTTCAACCATGCATCTTCTGCTACAAACACATTGCTGTCATCCAACACTCTTCTCACTGCCCTATTGTTGGATGATCGATGCTGCTACGTATGCATCATGGGTTTCTATGTCTCCATACTTTTTCTGTTGCATTGGCTGAGCTTATTCTTTCTTGTTTCCGTACTCCTCAGCCACACCGTTGCCTTTGTTTTTCTTCACATGGGATCTGGGTCAGCGACGACTTTCTTTCCAATCATCTCTTGCCACCTTGCTGCTGCTGTCAAGTACTTCGATTCCATTTATGCTGTCAAGTACTTATCTTTCAGTTTTTTCAATTCCTTTTTCTATTTTTATGACAAAATGTTGCGGCTATACGTCACCCGCGTTCATTGACATTGTAAGGTTGAATTCATACGTTATGCAAATAAATCAAGATTATAGTTCCTGCAATTTGAACCAAGTCAAGGCAGTTTGGTATAACTTTAGCTATTTTAAAAACAGTTTTGACGCACATCCATCGTAGTTCAACTGGTTACTACACGTCGCTTTCATCTTAGTGGTGAGAGTTTATTTTTTATCATGCGCATTTATCAGTATATATGAGTAATTTTCTCCTTTATTATTAGAGTAGATGAATCTCAACAGATTCCGTATAAAACAGTTATACCTGTAATTTTAAAAGTACTGTCAATTAAATTGACATTTTAGTAAAATTAATATATTGATAAATTTTTTATTTCTATACATTAGGTATATTTAATTTTTTTTAGTTTAATTCTTATATATAAATAGACTTAATTAAATTTATTAATTATCTTCTAATACTAATTATAAAAAATTAATTAGTAAGGTTTTTAATTATTTTTTTAAAATATTGAAGATAAAAAATTAGTTTGGTTTAATTATTTATTATTAATTTTTTAGTATGAAAATAATAAAGATAAAAAATATTAATTTTTAATTTTTAATGTTTAATGTTAGTTTTTTTTTATAATTTTAATACAAGATGAAGGATAATTTGGTTCAAATTTTTTTATATTAAAAGTTATGATCAGTTTCCCGTCTAAACTAGAAGGTGAAGTTGGGTTGGACCAGTTTTAGTTTTTAATTATATTTTTTGGTCAGATTCTCTAATAAGCTGCTTCGGAAGTTTCCAAACAGTTTTAAATCTCAACTTTTTAAAAAACTAAAACATTTTTTAAAAAGTTGTGTGTCCCAAATGGTCCCTAAATCAAAACTTTAATCTATATGGTGTTTTATATAATAAGACCTCCCGAGATCTGTAGTGGTAAAAAATAGCCCAAAAGGTTTAGACCCAAAAACGGCCCAGACCCAAACAGGCCCAGCCGTTAACAAGACTAAAAAACTACCCTACGATTGACTAAGTCAAATATTGACTTAGTCCAAATTCTAGTCATGCAAACGGGTTGACCAGTTAACCAACAACTCCAAGATGACAGAGATCACTGATATCTCGGAGCACGACATTCTCAACCATCCTTCTAACGGCTACCTCATACCACTATAAATATAAACATTTGGCTTCATAGGCGGGGCTCAGAAATTTTGATACCGAAAGGCTGTGATTCTGCTTTCAAATACTCATGGACCCATTCAACAACAGTGTCGCAATCCATCGCTCGACATAGTTGAAGCCACGTCAAAGGTCACAAGTTGACCAGCAAACATCAATATACAATGACCATACGCTTGATCTATCAGCTACGCTCGACTTCATTCACAATATCAGGTTCCATTTTACTCCCTTATTAGTTTTCACTTGACTTCCATATCTAACTTGAGCGTCGGAGGCTATTTGGCTGGCACCACCCTGGTGTCTCAGAGAGCATGACCTTGTCGTTCATATTTTGCAAGTTGTTGGCTCTACATTTATCCGACCCGAGATCCCCGGATCCCACCTGTAAATTCCAGCATCTACAAGATCAATCACTAAATACGCGGCCCAGATATCTACTATCATAATGGAAGATATCTACTTCCACAATAAATGGAGAAAACTACTCACACATGAGTGCTAAATGAGTATAGTGAGACTTGAACCCTCACCATTGAGGTTGAAATGAGGTGTACTAACCACTTGAATTATAAGTGATTATGCTTGAGATGTGTGTACTAGCCATGGTAAAGCCATTAATATAATTCACTGGAGGCTAATTACGCTAAATTTGGGCGAACAAAGAGAATAAAATTTGAATAAAAGAATTACCTTTTAGTGGAAGAAAGCAGGTGATGGAGATTGCATAGTGTTATAGAAATTGTTAGATGCGTTATCCTTTAATAAATATAAATATAAAATATATATATACACACGGGGGCATGCTTCGGTGCGATTCGAATTTAAGATTTTGTATTATCAGATTTTAAGTATATAAGATACCTTTTGTCAATTATATCATAAATATATTTTAAATATTTATATTTTATTTAAGAGTGTCAATATTACCACTAATAAATATGATTTAGACACCTATTTTATAAGTATATATATATATATATATATATATATATATGGGGTAAATTATAATAAGATACCATAATATTTGGTCATATTGTAATGAGATTGCAATAGAGTACCTCGGATATATATATATATATGTGTGTGTGTGTGTGTGTGTGTGTGTGTGTGTGTGTGTGTGTGTGTGTGTGTGTGTGTGTGTGTGTGTGTGTGTGTGTGTGTGTGTGTGTGTGTGTGTGGGCAAATTGCAATAAGATATCCTGATATTTGGTCATATTGTAATGAGATTGCATTTTTACTTAAACTTCAATAGAGTACTTCGAATAATTCTTAATTGGTCCCTAATGTAATATAAAATATCACTTTTTGATTTAATTTTATTTTTTTAAACTCATATAGTCCCTAACTTTTTTAAAATACATTAATTTAATATTATGACCAAACTTTTGACAGTCAAACATAATATAAAGTATAAACTGGTCATTTTATATTTTTATTAAATTATTAAATTAGAATGATACTTTACCCTTTAATTTTTTAATAACTTTATTTATTTCGATAGTCCAATAAAACATTAATATACGTTATAAAAGTTTAACATGATAAAATTTATTGAAAATAAAAAATAAAAAAAATTTAAAAATTTAAAAATCTTAAAAGTAATATGATTTCTTAAAAATAAAATAAAATTTAAAATTGAATAATTATAAAACTCAAAATTTAGTAATTTAATACCCCCACACACATACATACATATATATAATAAATTTATATATATAACGGTTTTATTATATTTTTGATTTTATAATATAATAATAAATGCATGTATATATATTGTAATTCTATTATAATATATATATATATATATATATATATATATATATATATATATATATATACACTAAATAATTTACTCTAAAATATGTATATATAATATTTTTAACATTTTAATTTTTTTTGTTAAACTTGGAGTTTTATATTTAATCTTGAATTTTATTTTTATTTTAATAAATGACGTTACTTTTAAATATTTTTAATTTTTAATAAATTTTATCATATTTATTTTTAAGTACTTCAAAAATAATATAAATTTTATAATAAATAACAATTTCTTATTGAGTTATCTAAAAGATTAAATTGTTCAAATGTAAAAATAGGTCAAAATTTTATAGTATTTTTATTTTTATTTTTAATGAATTTAATTATATTTATTTGTAATAAATTTAATTATTTTATTTAATCTTTTTTAAGTGTTTTTAAAAAAAAATTAAATTTTTATAACGTATATCAATTTTTATTAGACTGTAAAATATGAAAATTGTTAAAAAGTTAAAGGGTAAAAGCATCATTCTAATTTAATAATTTAATAAAAAATATAAAATTATCAAGTTATACTTTATATCAGATTTGATCGTCAAAAGTTTTTAGTCATAAATATTAAATTAATGTATTTTAAAAAGTTAGGGGCCGAATGAGTTGAAAAGATAACAATAGATTAAAAAGTGATATTTTAAAATATATTAGGGACCAAATTGGTAATTATTCAGGTACTCCATTGTAGTTGAAGTAAAAGTGCAATCTCATTGTAATATGACCAAATGTCAGGGTATCTTATTGCAATTTGCCCTATACCCCATTATAATACCAATAGTATATATTCTTAATAAAATCAATTTATTTATTTTTACACAATTTATTTATAAACCATCCTAAAATATTAATACATCTAATTTAATCCTTACAAAATCATTATTAATTTTTTTTTTATGAATTCTCAAATAGATTATTTTTTTAAAGAAATTAAAATGTATATAAACAACTAAAAACATAAAAGTTGACATTCTGAATTTATATGGATTAACAAGTCATAATTGATTGTAAAAATAAATAATATACTTAAATTTTCTATTAAAAAAATTTATGAATAAACACCAATCTATTGCTCATCCTTTTTTGTTGAAAATTATGCCTTATTTCTCATTTATTAATAGAATTCATAACCAAACATATAAGAAAGACGAATAAAAAGTTCAATTTAAAATTAAAAGAAATTCATATCAAAGTCCTATCAAATTTCTTTTTTCCATTACTTTATTATATGATAATCATATATTTTATAGAAAAATTTAATACTTATAATAACATTAGGCTTACCGTAATTTTTTTAAATAAAAGGTTTAATATAATTGTAGATAAAATGAGTGTAATTAATGAGTTTATATAGTATTTAATTTATTTTTAATTAAAATAATTTGTTCTTATTAATCATTTTGTGTTGAGATATTTTTTTAATAAAAGTTTTTCATAAAATATATATATATAAATTATTTTTATGAGTGGTAATATCGACATTCTTTATTCAATTACAAAAAGTATTTTAAATTCACAGAGTAAAATGATTATATCATTTATTCATATCAGGTTATGAAATGTTATTACGAATCAAATTTAATCTCATATCACGTAGCACGATATAACTGAAAAGTGCACACTTTACATTAATCACATTGAGTCTATTCTCTCGAATTACACAGGGGCTTGAGATTGAAATCAATTAAAATATTATAGAGAGTTTGGGTCATATTCTTAAATTGAGTTTCAAGAAGAAAAAAAACATTTCCACCAATCTCTAGGGTGAGTTAGATACGCGAGATAGAATTGGAGTATTTTTATGGGATTTGATGAGATTAGATTGGAGTGGATTAATTAGTACTGTCATGTATTTGGTGTAGTACGGATTAGACTAAAAATAATATTGTCTCTTATTTGGTGTAGTATGAGATTTGACAAAAAAAAAAAATTGTTTTGTTTTATATTTTATAAAGTGTGAGATTGTTTAGTTGATAAAAGAAGAAGAGATAAAGCGGCTTGAGATAAATTTGTAAAAACGAGAATCAATACAATAATGTGATGAGCGGCAAGGTGTTTGATAGAAACACCTACGTGTTCGACCTATTGCCTAGTTTGAAGACATCAAGCTTTTGATCACCATTAATGGAGTCTGAGAAAGAAGATGATTTTGGAGGGAAAATTCAATGTATTTTTCATTAAAATGACGTAGAAAATACATCAAGCATTTATAGAAAATCTGGGCACAATCTCGGCCATTGGCTAGTAATTAACTTAATCCTAGCCATGCAATCCTAATCGATTTTGTAACAACCTCCAAGAGATGTTTGAGTGAGATGGTCTTCACCATGATAGCATGAAAAATCATGCAATCATCTTACATAATCAGCTGATTGATTAACTATACTAACAATAATCACAATCAGCTTTTATAAACATATTTCCAGCGATACATTACTTGGCTGCCACGCTAATTTCATAATGGCCACCTTGTGAGATTTAGTTGAGCTCTAGACTTAGCTGGTTCAATTAAGTTGCAAGCCTCCTTGAGCTCTTTGTTGTTGACAATTAAAGGACTCCAGTTGCTGGAGCTGAAGTTGCTTTTGTCAACTTGGCAACAAGCTGCTACACATGCTGTGTTAGACTTGTTGATGGCATTGGTGACAGTAGTGGTAATTGTCGGAACATTACAAGCTGCATTATTACTAACATCTCTTACATCCCCCCGCAAACTAAACTGTGGTGAGTGAACCACATTTAGTTTGGAATACAACTTCCAAACCCTATCAGTAGTGAGTGGCTTCGTGAGAACATCTGCTAGTTGATCTTCAGTGGGAATATACCTGACTTCAAGCTACCCAGCAGCAACCTTGTCTGCACATCTACCTCAATATGTTTGGTTCGTGTATGAAAAACAGGATTTAAAGCCAGGGATTTGGCACCAATATTGTCACACCAAATGACTGGTTTCTTAAACAAAGGAAAATGGATTTTAGTAGGCAATGAAGATAACCAAAGTGCTTTAGTTGAAGCTTGAGAAAAAGACTTGTATTTTGCCTCAGTACTTGAACGAGCCACTACTGTTTGATTCTTGGAAGACCAGCTGATGAGATTACCTCCTAGGAAGACACAACACCCATTAGTAGACTTCCTATCATCAATGGAACTAGCCCAATCAGCATCACAAAAGACTGCCAGCTGAAGAGAAGATGAGGGTGTGAACATAAGACCATAGGTTGCAGTACCCTTCAAGTATCTAAGCACCTTCTTGCAAGCAAGCCAATGGACATCAGTTGATGAGATTACCTCCCAGGAAGACACAACACCCACTAGTAGACTTCCTATTATTAATGCAACTAGCCCAGTCAGCATCATAAAAGACTGCCAGCTGAAGAGAGGAGGAGGGTGTGAACATAAGACCATAGGTTGCAGTACCTTTCAAGTATCTAAGCATCTTCTTGCAAGCAAGCTAGAAGGAATTGGCTCAGCTTATTTACAATGAAACTGATATCTGGCCGTGTGTGAATGAGATATTGGAGAGCACCAATCACACTTCTATAGAGAGTAGGGTCTGAAAATTTAGAGCCAACATGCAAGGGTAGCTTGGTGTCAGCTGAAATGGGATTGTTGCAGTGCTTGCTTGTTGATATACTTGTCTTGGCAAGTAGATCAAGGATATATTTGTACTGAGTAAGATACAAAACAGATGCATTTCTATATGCCTTAAAGCCAAGAAAATAATTAACAGAACCCAAAGTCTTTAGAGCAAAAGAGGCATTGAGATCTTTGATAACTTGCCTAACCAGGAGAGGATCATTACCTGTGATCAATATATCATCAACATAGACCAATAATAAAATTAGTTTAGAGCCAACCTTCTTGAAGAACAGACTAACACCTGGAGTTCTGAAACCCCCACTGCAACAAGGCTGTCTTTAACTTGGAAAATCAAGCCCTTGGAGCTTACTTCAACCCATATAATGCCTTTTCTAGTTTGCAAACATGTGTAGGACATGTGGAACTCTCAAAACCTTCAGGTTGAGACATGAACACTTACTCTTGTAACTCTCCATTCAAGAAGGCTTTGTTGATGTTCATGTATTGGATGTCCCAGTCGAGAGTGATAGCAAGAGAGAAGATCACTTGAACCGTGGAGGCCTTTACCACTGGATTGTAGGTGTCAAAGAAGTCCAAACCAAGGGTTTGATGGAAACCTTTTTCTACCAGCCTAGCCGTATGCTTGAGGATTGTCCCATCTAGCTTGTATTTAGTTCTATAAACTCATTTGTAACCCACTACATTCATTGATGAAGAGAAGGGAATTAAGGTCCAAGTTTTGTTATTGATCAAGGCTGTATACTATTTTATCATGGTCTGTGTCCACTTAGGATCAATTAGGGTAGCCTTAACATTCTTTGGTTCAGTTAAAACATGAGCTATGTGAACAGATGTGAAGACCTCATTACAAGAAAAGTGACCTGTAGTGATAAAAAATATTTGCCACTAGAAGAGAAAAATTTGTCACAATATCAATATTGTGACATAAAAAGTGTTACTATAAAATTGTAACATTTGACATCGTCACTAAAAGTATTAGAGACGGTTAAAGTCATCTCGTCACTATGGTCAGTGATAGATTTTTATATGTGTCACAAACCATGACTTTTAGTGACGAATTATTAGGGAACCTTAATTAGTGATAAATTACAATTTGTGTCACTATACACAAATATAGTGACAGTTAACTATTTAAAAATTTATCACTATACACATATTTAGTGACAATTTATTATTTAAATATTATGTCACTATTTACAAATATAATGACTATTAATCATTAGAAAAATTTGTCACTATACAGAAACTTAGCGACACTTAATCATTTGAAAATTGCGTCACTGTATACAAATTTATGATAGGTAATTATATAAAAATTATGTCACTATATACAAACTTAGTGACAGTTAATAATATGCAATTTGTGTCACTATATACAATTTTAGTGACAGTTAATCGCATTGAATTAGTGTCACTATATATAAACTTAGTGGCAATTAATTGTTTAAAACTTGTGTCATTATTCACAAATCTAGTGACAATAAATTACCTTAATTTAAGTCACTCTAAACAAACTTAGTGACAGTTAACAATATGAAATTGTGTCACTATACGCAAACTTAGTGACATTGATCATTCTAAAATTGCATCACTGTATGCATACTTAGTGACATTTCAAATTTAATACATTTTTAGTTTCTATTTTTATAGTGATATAATAGTTATGGTTATATTTGTCAGTAATTCTATTAAATTGTCAAAAAATTTGATTTTTACGATAAAACTGATAAATCTATAAAAACAAACTATAAAAGGACATATAATATCTATATTTAACTTGAGATCAAATAATAAAAAAAATATTATACTTAATATTCCAGAATTTATATAAGAAATAGGATAATGAAAGTCGATACAGAGTTATCAATCTAATCACATGATGAAATTAAAAAATGTTCTAAACTAAATAAAACTATAAATCCACTAATGAAACGTAGAATCAGATGAATTTGGAAGTTGGTGTTGAAACATCACCAAAAATGAGTCAAACTGAGATTTCAATTCCTTCATCTCTTTAAGTTTGGATCTTAACCCATTAATTTCGATCTCAAGATGTGTTATTTTTTCAGTTGCTGCCTCTCTTTGGATTCTCTCATCCTCCAACATCTTTAATGTCTCATTATGAGAAGAGTTTTTACTTTTTTTTTTGATCGACCGATCCCAAGACCATAAGTTAGAGTAGATACATCAGCCTTCAGACCAATAACTTCACCCATAATTTGACTGAAGATTTCATTTGTAGATGCACTAGGTTGGGTTGTAACGAGCTCATCCATTTGGTTCTGTAAAAAATATAAATAGATATACTAAATTCATATATCTAAAATAACAAAAGCTAAGGAAAAAAAATTATAGTTACGAAAATTAAGTCAATTTTAATGAATAAACTACATATACATATTGTTTAGTACATATCCAATTATAATAATGTTGGGAGCTTTTAAGGACTAAAATTCATTAAGTTTTGAAATTTCACAAAGCAATAAATACTAGTAATTATGAGAAACATCCAATATTTTATATAAGACTTGTTCACCGTGCATTCATTACACATTTATTAAGACTAAAATATAAGTTCAATTAATTAACAATATAATTTTACAATATAACGGTAAATATATGGTCATTTAGACATCTTAAAATAATCATATCACTTGGTGAATAACACTTCGATAATTTATATCATGTCAACCACCCAAACTACTTCATCCAATATCATCACAAACAATCGTCTCAATTTCAAAATATATTACTTATCAAAGTAGATTCTGAAAAAAAAGAAAAATATAGTGAAGAAAGTATTACCATTACATTTGCAATTGTTGGGTCAGTAGGCTTGTCCTTTTTCCTAGTGTAAATAGCATTAAACATCATTATTTTGTCTGGCTTCTTTCCTTTAGGATTTTGCTTTACCTATAAAAAATAATTAATATGTATAAATAAATGTATAATATCAATTACACAAAAAAATACACATATAAAGATTTACCAGTTCCTCTCGAAATCTAACAAAACTTTTTGTCCAACCAGTGTGATGCAGTGTCAGTTTTCCATTATTTATTTTATTGGTCTTTGAACGATCCTGTAATGTTTTAAATTTATTTTTAAAATTGCTACTTTCATAAATCAAAATTTAGTAGGTGAGAAAAAAATAATTGACACTTCAATACAATTCTTACTTTTCCTTTATCGGAATTCCAAAACTTGATCAACTAATCCCATTGATCCCGTCCCACCTCATTTATGAGTTGAGAAAGCTTCTCCTTATCTTTGTTTGAATTATCATTTGATGACTTCTCATACTCCTTCTTCAGTCTATATTTTCTTTGATGCTATAAGTGATATAGCGTTTTATTTATCCAATCTTCTGCAAGGTCCCAATCAATATTAAATTTAGCTTAACATATGTAAGTGATAAAATATGAAGTCATAAATCAATTATACATATAACTAGTAATCCAAAACAAGTATGGTTAATAATCATAGACTAATAAGTATGTATAACCCCAAAAATACAATAGTGAAAAGCAATACCTTTATAACGTCATAAATACGAGATTTTGTTTCATGTGGCATATATCTCCAATACTCAAATTTCAGAGGCACTACGGATGAATCACCTACAATGAAACCAATGTATTGTCCTAAATGTTTACCAAGTAATCCAATAGGTTGATGAAACGCATTCAGTTCCACATGGATAGGCTCTTTTTGCAAATGTAACCATTGCAAACGAGTTCGGCCACGAGTCTTCTTACGCATGGAACCTATAATCAAAATTATAATTAAAAAATTTATAACAATGTTATTCAAACCAATATTTAGTTAACTAGAACACAATAGAAAAATTAGATAAATAAATATGATAAAGGTATGTGAGATATTTATGACCTCCATCATCTTTAGTTTCATCAATATCTTGGTTAGAAGGTGCCTCAGTCTCAGAATCATCACTCGTAACTTCCAAATTATTTTCAACCACATTTTCCATGTTATTATGAGTTTCAAGATTGTTGATAGAACCCCTGTTACCCAATTCTATGTTATTCCTGTTATCTCGGCTTCTAGAATATCTCATTTCGGCCACTTGTTGCACGTTGCTTTTATTATTTGAAATACCAACAACATCTCTTTCAAGAACTTGTTGCATGCTTTTCCTATTTGCCGTTGTATTGGTAGCACCCTTTTTAGAAAGTTGCATATCGGTTATATTTTTGGGACTACTAATAGCCCTCAAACCAATAGCTTGTTAGATGTCGCTTCTATATTTTAAGTTGTCAACATCACTCCTACCCAATGCTTGAATATCTTGTTGATTGCTTTTACGTTTCAGCATATCTTTTGTCAATATTTCCTGTTACAGATTTCAATTCAAAGAAAAATGGAAAAATCATATAATTTTACATGTAAGAATCTAAAACAAAGAAAAATAATTCCTAGCGTAATAATCAGTCATGTCCAAAACTAAATAAGTCGGAGAGCTCAAATAATAGAGATTTTAAATTTTTTTCCAATCCAGTTTCTTAATTTGCATGTTTGTATATTACACATTTATATAAATAGATATATTGTACAAAAAAAAAAAAATAGATGTAATATTAATGTAAATGGTTGTAATGTGTTGTAAGACATCTAAACTCATCACCTACCATTGATAACTCCATCTCTTCTTCTTCCCTCTGTTTTTTTCCCTTTTACTTACATTATAGTACACGCAAACAATATCATCTATTTTACATATGTTTTCTCAACAAATAAAATGCTTACACAGACATCAAAAGACCACATCTCAATACTAATACATACAAAATAACAAAGTAAAATTGATAATTATAAAGTTAAAATAAAACTGGCAGTAACTATGTTTCACATTAATTAACACAATCACATAAATCAAAATAAATGATTCGCTGGTCACATAAATGATATCAACACATTCAAATTAAACATGTGCTTATTCTTTTGAAGTACTTTTACCTGCAATTAAATCATGAAAAAAAAAATTTTCAATCTTAAACTCAAACACAATGTGATTAATAAACTGGAAAGAACGAACACGAAAACAATCAAGTAGAAAACATACCAATTATGATTAAAGAAAGAAACACTAAAAATTGTAAACTGCAAAAAGTAATACAACGCAAACAAAACTAAACTCAATGTACTTTTCAACATCAATATTAAAAATAATATCAAAAAAGAAAAACATAAATGAACTCTCAATATATTTGCCAAGTCTAAGAAGTGTCAAAAGAGATTTAACATTTTTACAGTCGTAATGCTATATTATAAACAAACTCAATAATAATGTAACATCCGTAATTTGTATTAATTATGAAAAGTGCCCATAATTATTGTTAATTAAGTGAAAATAATGTAATGGGTTCATTTGGATTAATTTTTAGGTATACAAGTGAATCAGGTGGAACGGTTCAGAAAGAGTGCAAGAAGGCAAAACGAAAAAGTTGGAGTGAGCACCGCGACCATCTACCGCCACCAGGGATCGCAATGAGCAGATCACAGTGAAAATGATGATTTTGGACAGTGAGCACCGCGACCAGCTACCGCGATCAGGGATCGCGATGAGCAGCTCGCGGTGAAAATGCTGATTTTGGGCAGTGAGCATCGCGACCAACATCGCGACTAGACACCGCGATGGCTGATCGCGATGAAGGCGATAAAAACACTCCAGTGAGCAACGCGACCAGATGGCGCAACCACAGGTCGCGAGAAACGGTCGTGATGACCAAAATTTTATAAAAAAAATTTATGGCGGTGGAAGCTTCACGAAGAAGCTAACAGAAAATAGAGAGAGAGACCGGGAGAAGAAAAAAAAAGAAAAAGAGAAAAAGAAAAAGAAAAAGAGAAAGAAGAAGAGAAAGAAAGAAGAAGAGAGAGAAAGGAAGAAGAAGAAGAGAAGAGGAAGAAGAAGAAAAGAAGAGGAAGAAAAAGAAAGGAGAAGGAGAAGGAAAAAGGAAATCTAGAAAAAAAAAGTTCGTAAAAACGGTATCCAGATTAGTGTACACTCATTTCTAAAAACTTTACGGTTTTAGTATTTGTTTTGATTTAAATTTTTCGATTCTGGAACATTTTGTGATATATATATTTTTACACGTTTATTTATTTGAATGTTTTGCTCTACTCGTATTTCGATTTATAACGATTATGTAAAAGAAATTGTTTGCGAATATTGTTCGAATTATGAATATCGTTTCAAAGCTATATTGTTGAATTCGAGTAAGACTTGAGAATTATAATTGTGGATTTTGAACGAAATGAAATGCTTTGATATAAAATTTGTAAAATGTGTATTGTGAACATAAATGGAAACGGCTATAGGATACTTGGACATAGAAAACGGATATAGGAGATTGTTATACCAGCTGGGTTATTTCAGCAGTACTGCACCGATATTGATATTGATCTTGATATTATGTACCTCCCTAAGGATTTGTCCTGGGGTAGGGAGTTATGATATTGATATTATGTACCTCCCTAAGGATTCGTCCTAGGGTAGGGAGTTATACGTACCACCATTGGATGGAGCAGGCCCTAAGTGCCGGTCCTAGGGTTGAGAGTTATGTTCGACGGGCAGCCTGTAACATCCCTAATTTTAAATAAATATGAAAAGTATGGTTGAATTAATTTTAAGTATGTGAATATGATATTTATGATTTGAGGGGTGGAAAATGTAATTAAATGTGTATATATTTTTAAGGTTTCCAAATGGACCAATTTGAACAGTCGAAAAATAATGCACGAAGAAAAGGGTGAAAAACTGGGCAGTGAGCACCGCGACCAGGGATCACGATGAGCAGCTCGCGGTGAAAAATGGTGATTTTAGGCAGTGAGTACCGCGACCAGTCACTGTGACCAAGGATTGCGATGCGCAGCTCGTGGTGAAAAATATTAATTTTGGACAGTGAGCAACGCGACCAACATCGCTACCAGATACCGCGATGGTTGATCGCGATGAAGGTGGTAAAATCACTCCAGTGAGCAACGCGACCAGGTGGCGTGACCACAGGTCGGGAGGAGCGGTCACGATGACCGAAATTTTATAAAAAAAAATAAGAGGCGGTGAGAAGCTTCATGAAGAAGCAAAGAGAAATAGAGAGAGACCAGAGAAGAGAAAAAGAAAAAGAAAAAGAGAGAGAAAGAAGGAAAAAGGAAGAAGAAGAGAGAGGAAGGAAGAAGAGAATAAGAAGAAGAAAAGAAGAAGAAGAGGAAAGGAAGAAGAAGAAAGAGAAGGAAAAGAGGGGGGGGGGGGGGGAAAGGGGAAAGGAAAAAAGAAATTCAGGAAAAAAAAGTTCGTAAAACTAGTATCCAGGTTGGTGTATATACATTTTTGAAATTTTTACAAGTTTAATATGGGTTTTAATACGAATCTGAGATTTTTGAATATTTTGATGAATATATGCTTATATCGTTCTTTATTTGAATATTTTGAGTTAATTCGATTTTCGATTTATAACGATTATGCTAGAATAAATTGTTTGATAATATTGTTTGACTTACGAATATCATTTGAAAATTTTATTGTTGAATTTAACTTAGAATTTCGAATGAAAGTTTGTTGATTTTGAAATGAAGGAAATGAATTGATTTGAAAATTAGAAAAACATTTTGTATTGGAACGGCCCTAGGATACTTGGACATAGAAAACAGATATAGGAGGTTGGTATACCAGCTGGGTTATTTCAGCAGTACTGCACCATTATTATTAGTGACTGTTGGACTTCGCGGGGCAAACCTGGCATAGACTAGTTTAGGTGAATCCCGGAGGTGGACGTTACACCAATATTGATATTATGTACCTCCCTAAGGATGGTTCAGGCCCCCAATGCCGGTCCTAGGGTAGGGAGTTATTACAGCCCATATTCCAGTCTAGAAAATTATGTTGAGTATACCAAAGGGTCAGGAATGAGATAATTTGAATAAAATGCTTATAAATGAAATTAGAAATGGACTTCACATGATTACTTCATTAATTGAGTTACATAATGATATGTTTTTATATTATATCATGATTACATTTTTATTTTGGAATTTATTTTGTGATTTCGATAAATAAGTTTAGTGTACACTGATCGATCAATATTTGTTACATATTTACGACCCCTAAACCGTATCTTTTAATTGTATTCTTAAGTATTTTTGGTGCTTTTGATGTGTTTTCCTTGAGTTTGCAGGTTTAGGGACCTAAATGATGATTTTGTATATTTATGGGGAAAAAGTGTAAATTCAGTAACTTTGGGGAAGGGCATCTGTGAAAGAATAGCAAACTTCTGGGGCAAAACTGAAATTTCGGAAAGTTCCACCAATTTAAGTGAAACGGTGCGTTTTGCACCTAAGGATTCTCACTTAAATGAAACGACGCCGTTTTGCACCATCCCTTTGGTGCCAAAACGGCGCCGTTTTGAAGTCTAAAGAAAGAAAAAAAAGAAACACGCCATGCACAGCCAGCTCGTCTCCCTCGCGATGAAGACGCCCGCGCCCAACCAGCGAGCTTCGCGAGCTCTCTCGCGACCAGCCCCAGCTCGCGACCTCCGCCTCGCGACGATGGTGACCAGTCCACCAGTGAGTAGCGCGAGGGAGATCGCGACCACAGCAGCAGCTCGCGAGAAGAGGCAGCAGCAGCTCGCGAGAAGAGGCAGCAGTGGGCATGGCGAGAGGCAGCGCGACCGGTGCTCCTCGCGGTGCTGCTCGCGTCCCAGCTCTTCCAGCGCCCAGTGAAGGCCGCGACCAAGCCATCGCGACCACTGGTCGCGATGGTGGTCGCGGTGAAGAAAAATGGCAGCCCTAACGGGCTGCTATAAAAAGAAAATTTCAGAAAATAAGAAGAAGCAGGGGGCAGCAGGGGGCCGAGGCAGCAGGGTTGGCTCTCGCCAAGGACAGCAAGGGGCAGTGCCTCCAAGGGTGATTCTTCACCATTTTGCCCATCCCAAACACATCCCAAAACATCACACAACACCAACACATCTCTAGTTGCGACTCCATCGAAGATTCGTCGGAGAGAAGACGAAGAATGAGGGAGGAGGAATCTAAGCGGGAAACACGCGGGTTTCGATTCTCGACTTCATCGAATGGGTTGTATTACTTCCCTTTTCCTATCTTTACGTTTAATCGATTGTATGAGTGATTAGATTTGTTGTTAGGTAGTTTTCGGAACTATGAACGGATTCGGATTTATTGACTATGAATATATTTTGTATATTATTTCATGATATTGTTAATGAGATTATTTGAGTATTATCTTGTTGCGTTTGATTTATGGTGTTTTGCGATTGCGAAAGTAGATTGCATGCCCCGTGATGAGAATCGATTTAATATTTATTGTAATATTCTATGAGAAATCATTGAGATTGCAATCGAGCTTAATTGACTCTAAAATCAATACTGGGTTAGTTTTGATAAGAAATTACGTAATTAACCTAGGCATTAGATTAACTATGGTTTTCGATTAATTGCACTCTAGGACCAATAGGTGTGGTTGACCGAATTCACATACCATACCATTGCGGAAGCAATATAATGTGGTGTGGCCTTAGTTGAATTATTCGTATCATGTTAATAACGTGCTTCATAATAGTCGATATATTTCCTTATTCGGAATTAGAACCGTGAGACTACCTAGCATCATCTTCCATCGTATCCGTCTCGCTTTATTTTATTGCATTAGTTATTAATTATATTTGAATTAAAAACCCAAAAAACCAACAACTTGATTTATTTTATCGCACTATTATAATCTCTAGTTTATAGAATTAGTTCCACCACTTCCTTGTGGATTCGACTCCGTACTCACGGAAATTTATTACTTCGACACATCCTGCACTTGGGATTTATTCCCACGCGTTTGAGCGTGTCAAGTTTTTGGCGCCGTTGCCGGGGAAGTGTTTCGGTAGCTTATTCTTTAAATTAGAGATTTTTAGGTTTTATTTTTTATTAGTTTTTCTTGTTTTTAATTTTCTTTTGATTTATTTTTGTTTGTCAGGTGCTCGAGCCATTAGCCATGCAATCTAGACAGTCGCAAATGTTGGCCGCTAAGGCTAGGCAAAACCGCACACGGCTAGCTTGCTATATATGTGGAGTTGGTGGACACGGTTCTTCTGTGTGTCCATCCAGGAAGACCTTTCCGGAGTATGAGTATGAACAAGCACAGGCGCTTAATTATTATCCTCAGTGGTTAGGGAATTATCCATACTCCAACAATTATAATCCAGGATGGAGTAATTATCCAGACTCCTCCTGGAGAGATAGTCAGCAGCAGCCATGGCAGTATCAGGAGTGCCAACAACAGAGTTGGTTTGAGCCACTGCATCAGTACCAGTACCAGCCCAATGCACAAAGTTATTTTGATCAACCGGGTGATCAATCATCTCAGCAGGTTCAAACATCAGAAGAGGACATGCTTGACAAACTCATGCAAAAGTTGCAGCAAAACAAGCAGAGAACTGACAGGATAGAGGCACAACTCGGCCAACTGATCGAGGCATTGCAAAATAGAGTGCCAGAAGAGTTCCCCAACCAGCTAGAGCAAACAGAGGAGATTACCATTCCTCTGAATGGTATGACAGTTATTGATAGGGTTGAGGATGAACTTTCTGATTCTGTTAATATTGCTGTAGGTACAGGTACTCAGCAGGTGAGAGTAGCGGTGAAAACAGGTTTGGGGGTTAAAACGGAAATCAAACCTAAAGAGGAGCCCAAACCCGTTTCGACGAAGCCACCTGATGACGGGACTAAATATGGAGATGATAAAAATTGCTTTAAGTTGAAAAATCTATTCTCCTTATTATTTCAGGTCCATAGAGAGCATGTACAATCATGCAGGCATGAGCTGATTGCAGGTCCTGCAGAAAGCAAAGTCTGGGATGTATTTTGAGAGAGAGCTCGAGTACGACGTCTTGCCTAGACGTTAAATAAAGCACTAGGAGGGAGGTAACCCTTTATTTTTTATTTTTTATTTTCATTTCTTTTTGTCTTTATTTTTATTGTGTTTTTATCATTTTCATTCAATTTTGCTTTTCCAATTGAAGTGCTATGCCTTGTGTTGAGAAAACGAAGTACGGGGGAGTGAGGTTGGATGAAGTTATAGTTGTGGATATTTAGGATTGTTAGTTGTGGATACTAGACTGTTGTTCTGTGTTCATGTTTTGTGAGTTTTGGTTGTTTCCTTTGAATCCAGGATTTTAAACATTGAGGACAATGTTTATCTTAGGTTTGGGGGTATTTTTTATTTTTGTCTTTTGTGTGCTTTTGAGTCTTGTTGGTGTATATAGGCTGGAAACCTAGACTTTCCTCATACGCACTGCGTTTGGAAGACTTAGGTATAACAATACCACGTACACCAATTTTGAGTCTTTTATTGTTTTTTTTTTTTTCATGTTTTGTTTTATTTATTTTAGGATAGCAAATCATATGCATGCTTTATAGATAATTGAGTAATAATATGTAAATGCTTAGGTCATTTGAGTGTACAAAGTTGTTAACTAGAATAATGTCGGTAGTGTCTTTGCATCTAAACATATAAGTCTGACATATTTGCATTGTAATATGTGAAAACTTTCAATTAGTAGTCCTGATTAATAGTGGAGACTACCCTTAGTAAGATTTTGAGCTTATTGCATATTCATTCTGAGGGAATTTTTGTTTCTACTCTTAAACACTTCCTTGAGCTTTATTGTCAGTAGATTGATCTCTATAGGTTTGCATTGGATGTTAATGAACTGCATTATAAAAATCTTGTATGTATGTTTTGAATGTTCAGTTTAGTAGATTTTGGAGATATGATCCAGGCATTGTGTGTGAACTCCTAAATAGCTTGATTTCCTGTCCTTAAATTGTGTGCTTCCTATCCCATTCACGGCCAAACACTCACATATTATCCTTTTATTGTATGAACTACATATCTAAAAATCCTAGCCAAAATTGTAAGACGTTACCTTTGATGCTTGGAAACTAGAGACAATTAAAGAGGGAATGTGTAAGTGTTGAGTGAGAAAAAGGAGTGGAGTAGAAAAGATGAAATGGATGTGGAAATGTGCAGAAAAATAAAATAGCCAACAGAAAATAAAAAAAATACATATATGAAAAGAGTTGACTAAATGAGAAAAAAAGTATGATGCACAAAGTAAAAATTGAAAAAAGGGTTTGAAAAGAGGTTGAAGGAGAAAGGCGAGAAAAAGATTTGGAAGGAAAGTTGAATGAATTTGGTAGTCGTGAGAGAAAATGCACGAATTGAAAATTTTATGAAGTCTCTCAATAGGTTTCCAAGTAAGTTGAACCCGATTTCCATTCTTTTTGAGCCAATCACCCCAAAGCCCCATTACAACCTGAAAAAGACCTGTTGATCTCCTTAGGAAACTTAATTGTAATATTTGACATGTATGTATACTGATTTTTCTATTCTTAGCATTTGATATCTTTCATGAGGTCCTTTGCTTAATATGTGCGTTCTTTCTAATTATTGATGCATACGACAAACTTTGAAATTCTTTGCTCATAAATTCCAGTCGTATGCAGTTGAAAGTGTGATTGCCTAGGTTCTGAGTGTCATTGAGTGAAAACTGGTAAGACTAGAGTCGAAGCGAATTACATCAGTGGTTTATTGGTATGGAAGGATTCACTATTGTAAATGCGTTGCATGTCAGTGTCCTGTATGATATAGGGTGTATTAGACTAATTGACAGCATTTTGGATTTCTGATTTTGTGCTATTCTTATGCATTTGTATTTGTGTATATACTTAATTTGATATTTAGCTTTGTATGTGGTTAGCTTAGGACGTTTGTGGGTATCGTAGCTGGTAAACCCTCACGAGACTAACTCGTCCACTAGGGTCACCTAGGGGTTTAAAAGCTTGTGGCACATGCTAAGTGCCATCGTTTCATCCTACGAAAATGGATATAGCTTAGTTTGTTTTTGTTTGTTAAGTTTTAGTTTTGTTTTTGTTTTTGCTTTTCGTTGTGGTGTGTGCCAATTTGCTTGAGGACAAGCAAAAGATAGGTTTGGGGGTATTTGATCGATCAATATTTGTTACATATTTACGACCCCTAAACCGTATCTTTTAATTGTATTCTTAAGTATTTTTGGTGCTTTTGATGTGTTTTCCTTGAGTTTGCAGGTTTAGGGACCTAAATGATGATTTTGTATATTTATGGGGAAAAAGTGTAAATTCAGTAACTTTGGGGAAGGGCATCTGTGAAAGAATAGCAAACTTCTGGGGCAAAACTGAAATTTCGGAAAGTTCCACCAATTTAAGTGAAACGGTGCGTTTTGCACCTAAGGATTCTCACTTAAATGAAACGACGCCGTTTTGCACCATCCCTTTGGTGCCAAAACGGCGCCGTTTTGAAGTCTAAAGAAAGAAAAAAAAGAAACACGCCATGCACAGCCAGCTCGTCTCCCTCGCGATGAAGACGCCCGCGCCCAACCAGCGAGCTTCGCGAGCTCTCTCGCGACCAGCCCCAGCTCGCGACCTCCGCCTCGCGACGATGGTGACCAGTCCACCAGTGAGTAGCGCGAGGGAGATCGCGACCACAGCAGCAGCTCGCGAGAAGAGGCAGCAGCAGCTCGCGAGAAGAGGCAGCAGTGGGCAAGGCGAGAGGCAGCGCGACCGGTGCTCCTCGCGGTGCTACTCGCGTCCCAGCTCTTCCAGCGCCCAGTGAAGGCCGCGACCAAGCCATCGCGACCACTGGTCGCGATGGTGGTCGCGGTGAAGAAAAATGGCAGCCCTAACGGGCTGCTATAAAAAGAAAATTTCAGAAAATGAGAAGAGGCAGCAGGGTTGGCTCTCGCCAAGGACAGCAAGGGGCTCGGGGCAGTGCCTCCAAGGGTGATTCTTCACCATTTTGCCCATCCCAAACACAACCCAACATCACACAACACCAACACATCTCTAGTTTGCGATTACATCGAAGATTCGTCGGAGAGAAGACGAAGAATGAGGGAGGAGGAATCTAAGCGGGAAACACGCGGGTTTCGATTCTCGACTTCATCGAATGGGTTGTATTACTTCCCTTTTCCTATCTTTATGTTTAATCGATTGTATGAGTGATTAGATTTGTTGTTAGGTAGTTTTCGGAACTATGAACGGATTCGGATTTATTGACTATGAATATATTTTGTATATTATTTCATGATATTGTTAATGAGATTATTTGAGTATTATCTTGTTGCGTTTGATTTATGGTGTTTTGCGATTGCGAAAGTAGATTGCATGCCCCGTGATGAGAATCGATTTAATATTTATTGTAATATTCTATGAGAAATCATTGAGATTGCAATCGAGCTTAATTGACTCTAAAATCAATACTGGGTTAGTTTTGATAAGAAATTACGTAATTAACCTAGGCATTAGATTAACTATGGTTTTCGATTAATTGCACTCTAGGACCAATAGGTGTGGTTGACCGAATTCACATACCATACCATTGCGGGAGCAATATAATGTGGTGTGGCCTTAGTTGAATTATTCGTATCATGTTAATAACGTGCTTCATAATAGTCGATATATTTCCTTATTCGGAATTAGAACCGTGAGACTACCTAGCATCATCTTCCATCGTATCCGTCTCGCTTTATTTTATTGCATTAGTTATTAATTATATTTGAATTAAAAACCCAAAAAACCAACAACTTGATTTATTTTATCGCACTATTATAATCTCTAGTTTATAGAATTAGTTCCACCACTTCCTTGTGGATTCGACTCCGTACTCACGGAAATTTATTACTTCGACACATCCTGCACTTGGGATTTATTCCCACGCGTTTGAGCGTGTCATACACCCACTAAGCTATATGCTTAGTGCGTTGATTTTATCACGCGTAGGTAACAAGGATACAGAGGGAGAAAAAGACTGAAGAGGTGATAGCTGCAGACTGAGGATTCAGAGTCACCATACTTATTGGGTAGCTATATATACATGTATTTTGGTTGTATATCATTTAGTTATGCATGCATATACAGAAGTTTGTAAATTTGTAAAAATGTGATATACTGGTTTTGTAAATAATTGTTTTATGGTTTATGTTTTTTTTCAAAGGTTTGTAAATATTAATTATGAATTGTTTTATTTGAAAATGTTTGGAAAGTCGCACTAAATGGCAGAGTGCGCAATTGATGGATAAATGAATTTGAAGTGTTGATTTTTATATTATTTGAGTTATGTGGAAAAACAATATTTTTGGAAAATCAGAAAAACAGAGAAAACTCTGGCAAAATTTTCAAAATAGTTTTGAATGGGCTCACTATGAAAAGAGATTTTAAAATATAAATTATTTGGTTTTCAATAGTTCTCAAATTATAAAGTCTGTAACATCCCGGATTTTGGGTAATGAATGTTATATATGTGAAAATAAATTTTACTATTTGAGGGGGTGAAAATATAATTAAATGTTTTATGATTTCCAGCGGACCAGATTGAATGGTTGAAAATTAATGTATGAAAAATTGAAAAACTGAACCGGAGAGCATCGCGACCACAGGTCGCGATGGCTCGCTCGCGGTGAAAAACGCGATTTCTGGCAGTGAGCATCGCGACCAGTCACCGCGACCACAGGTCGCGATGAACTGCTCGCAATGAAAACGTCGAATTCGGGCAGTGAGCAATGCGCGCTCCAGCGCGACCAAGGCGCGCTCGCGATGAAGGCGGTGCGAATGGTCCAGTGAGCACCGCGACCTGGTGGCGCGACCACAGGTCGCGATGGCGGTCGCGGTAGCGAAAAAAAATATAAAAAAAGAGAAGCTTCTCGCAGAAGCGAGAAAAACAGAAACAGCAAAAAGAGAGAGAAAGAGCCGAGGAAAAAGAGAGAAAAGAGAGAAGAAGAAGAAGAAAGAAAAGGAAAGGAGAAAAGGAAGAAGAAAGTGGAAAGGAAAAGTGAAGAGAAAAAAAGAAAGGGAAGGAAACGAAATCGTAGAACCGTGGATTGTCGAACGAAAACAAGGATTCCAGGTTGGTGTACTTTTGTTTTCGGAATCGTTACCAAAAGTCTTCGTTATTGTTTCGTTTTCGTTTTCGTTTTTTTTCGTTTTCGTTTTCGTTTTTGTTTTCGATTTCGTTAAAAGTTTTCGATTTCGAGTTTCGTATGAAAAGTGCTTACTTTATGTGTAAAACTTTATGATTGATATACTTTTGGTTGATTATGGAAAGATTTTATATTAGATCGCATTTGTTTGTGGTTCGAATATTCCGATTTCGTTTTAAATAGTTGATTCAGACTTGTATATGACTATTGTTCATGTTTCTTGAAGTTTATTACGTGACTTATATGATTATTGAGTGATTATCAGTTATTGAGTAACTATTACGAAATTGATTGTGAATTTGGTTTATCGGAAACGGCCCTAGGATACAGAAACATAGAAAGGGATATAGGAGGTTGGTATACCAGCTGGGTTTTACTGAGCAGTACTGCGCCGATACTGATTGATATTGATGATTGATTATTATGTACCTCCCCATGGATTCGTCCAGGGGCAGGGAGACACGTACCTCCTCAGGATTCGTCCTGGGGGTTGGGAGTTCACGTACCTTCCTAAGGAATTCGTTCCTGGGATAGGGAGTTATGTACCTCTCTAGGTTCCGTACCCACGGTCCTAGAGTTGGGAGACACGTACCACTCGTAGGATTCGTCCTCGGTGGGAGTTTGACCCATATTCCAGTCCATATATGTTTAGTATTCTAGCGGGCCAGTATTGAATGAATCGAATGATTTTATTAATTGATTTTAAATGTTGATATTATCATTGAAATCAAAGTGATCGAAACTGCTTTAAGGTTTGGTTTTGAGATTAACATGATTATTTTCATCATTGAGTTGATTTCCGATTAAAAGATATTTATGATTTATATTTGAGTTTATAGTACACCCACTAAGCTTTATGCTTAGCGCGTTAGTTTGTTTCTAACGCGTAGGTACCAGGGATCCCGAAGAAGCTAAGGACTGAAGAGAGAGAGATTGCTGATAGAGTCCCAGAGTCGATACAGTTGGGTAGCTACATTTGTTGTTGAACATCTATATGTTTAGTTTGTAAGCATGCATATACAGTGAGTCTGTAAATATGTTTTGTAAAGAATTGTTTAGGATTTCTGTCTTATATTATTCGAATGTTTGTAAATATTAAAGTCTGATTTGTTTTATTTTTATAAAATGTGATGAAAAGTCGCACTAAACGGTAGAGTGCGCAACTGTATGAAAATGTTATTGAAGCGTT
This sequence comes from Xanthoceras sorbifolium, assembly GCA_003430845.1. Taxonomy (NCBI): domain Eukaryota; kingdom Viridiplantae; phylum Streptophyta; class Magnoliopsida; order Sapindales; family Sapindaceae; genus Xanthoceras; species Xanthoceras sorbifolium. Next base: position 36,916,290 of record CM010608.1, read on the forward strand.
GTTGAGAATTGTGTTTGAATTGAATTGTGTAAAAGCAGGTTTTGGAAAATCCGAAAAACAAACGGAACTCTGCCGAATTTTTGTAAAAGTTTATTGATTGGGCTCACTCGAAAATTAGTTTTAAATTGTTAAACTATTTGGTTTTCTACTGTTTTGAACATCGATCGATGGGCTCACAACGATTTTCGGTTTATAAAAAGAATTTAGAAAGTATTGAAAACCGTGTAGCGCTTCCTGGGTCGGTCCAGCCGGGTCGGGTCAGGGGGTGTTACAAAGTCAGTTTAGAAAAGTTTGAAAACCTGGTAGCGCTCCCTAGGTCGATCCAGTCGGGTCGGGTCAGGGGGTGTTACACAGCCACCGAGTGGTCGATATCGAACAGCCCATATTCCAGTCCAGAAAATTATGTTGAGTATACCAAAGGGTCAGGATTGAAATGAATTGAATAAAATGTTTATAAGCGAATTTATAAAGTGATTTCGTATGATTTATTTTATTGATTGAGTTGAATAATGATATGTTTTTATATAATAGTATTATAACATTTTATTTTGAAATTTACTTTGTGATTTCGATAACTAAGTTTAGTGTACACCCACTAAGCGATATGCTTAGCGCGTTGATTTTATCACACGTAGGTAACAGAGATACCAGCGGAGAAAAAGATTGAAGGGGAGGTAGCTGCAGACTGAGGTTCAGAGTCACCATACTTTTGGGTAGTGATATTTAAACATTGTCTGTATATTAGTCAGCTAAGTATGCATATATAGAAGTTTGTAAATTGTAATATAAATGAGTTTGTTTATGTTTTTCAAAAGTTTTGTAAATATTTATTTAATGGTTTATATTTCTCAAAGGTTGTAAATATTGATAATATTTTGTTTCATTTGACAATGTTTGGAAAGTCGCACTATATGGCAGAGTGCGCATTTGATTGAGAAATGAATTTTGAAGTGTTGATATTATATTATTTGAGTTTTTCTTGAGAAACAAGATTTATGGAAAGTCAGAAAAACAGAGGAAACTCTAGCAAAATTATCCAAAATAGTTTTGATGGGCTCACTATAAAGGATTTTAAAATGCAAGTTATTTGGCTTTTCAAAGATTTCAAGTTATAAATATAGTTTAGAAAAGTTTTGAAAATCGGGTAGCACTCCTTGGGTCGATCCAGGCGGGTCGGGTCAGGGGGTGTTACAAATAAGAACATAACATATAAATCCAATAAGAATATCATAAGCAAAATAAATATAAATATAAAAATTTAATTTTCATCCTCATCTTCATCTTCATCATTGGCATCATTGGTTTCTCCTCCCTCCCCTATAATGTTCAAAGATGAGTCAAGTGTTATCCCAGCCACATTGTCTCTAACATCATTCACATTGTCTATCAGTTCTTGCAAACTCTGCATGCTATAAGATTCATTTTCCATATACAGATCTCCGATATTTGCAACTTCATCCATGTCATACAAGTGTCTCGGCTTTGTAAAGACAACAGCATGCCAATCGGTTTCAATGGGATCTTCAACATAGAACACTTGGATTGCTTGAGATGCAAGTATGAATCTTTTTTCGGTTTTAAGCAAGCAAGTAAGATTGACAAGTGTGAAACCTAACTCGTCCTTCTTTGTTCCTCGGTTGGTCTTTGTATCAATCCAATCACAATTGAAACGAGCAACATTCCTTCCACCATAATAATCCAATTCGATAACATCTACTAAATGTCCAAAGTATGAAATATCTCTTACAACAAGATTTTTGTCCTTAGCACTTGCAAAGCTCGAAGTTTTTGTAGTAACAACAACACCACTATTTTGGGTTTTACTTCTCATATCAATATCTTTTGTTCAAAACCTAAATCCATTTATGATATACTTTTTAAATCTAGATGCTATTGTACTAGGTCCTTGTGCCAACCACTTAAGATCTCCATTAACAAGAGGATCACCTTGTTGGTACAACTGCAAAATATGATTAAAATGTATATAAGTTAATAACTATAAAATTAAAACTAAAACATAATATAATGTTTAAATTTTCTTGTTACCTCCACTTGAAACCATTTCGAAAAAGTTTCATTATGAATGCGAGTAATATCCATCGGTCTCGCTCGACGATTTTTATTTTTAACAATACGCAAATGTCATCTGCAATATTAATTGGTGTGAATATTATAAAAAAAAATAAAACTAAATACATAACAAATTACTTAGAATGAATTCAGTAGATATACCTGATAAAATAATCAACTTCATGACAATTAAAAAGTATGTATCTATGTGCCTGAGACAATACTAGATTATCTAAAAAGTTGCATTTTCTCTTTCCCTTTTCCACAACTTGTGCTTGTAAATATTGATAATCTCTCGCCATATTTGATTCATTGTCATCAGTATTCCTTGAGGTTCGGTTGAATTTTGTTTCAATTCCAAACAAATATCGAGAGCAAAATGTTAACCACTCTTCAGCTAAATACCCCTCTGCTATTGAACCCTCAGTATAACACTTGTTGTATATATATAATTTTAATGTACGCAAATACCTGTTAAAAGCAATGACAACATGCTTAATGAATATATATATATATATATATATATATATATATACATATATATAGACACTTGTTGCGTATATATAATTTTAATGTACGCAAATACCTATTAAAAGCAATGACAACATGCTTAATGAATATATATATATACATATATATAGACACTTGTTGTGTATATATAATTTTAATGTACGCAAATACCTATTAAAAGCAATGACAACATGCTTAATGAATATATATATATATATATATATATATATACATATATATATATATATATATATATAATATTTTGACTTGAAAAGTAATAAATAAGCACTAAAGTGAGTGATAACTAGGAAACAGACACCAACAATGCAAGTTATTAGTTTTCTTCTGCGGAAACTGAAATTAACATAGCAAAATTTGAGAAAAACATAGAAGGACAAGAGGATCATATCTCCTAAGATAGAATAAAGAAATTGTAAGGTTAATAAGAAAACATGCAATGTATAGCCATCCAATATACAAGCAGCATAGCAAAACTAGGCAGAACCAAGAATATAAGAAACAAGTTAATTCAATATATTTTATTCTTTAGTGCCCTTTAGTTTCCCCTACAAAAGATATACTTTATGAAACAAATTAATAACATGTATTGTTTGGTGTCTGTTTCTTGGTTATAAACGTGTATCCAAAGGAGAAAACATCAATATAATATTCTATGTTATCTTCTTCAACTTAATTCATAATATATCAAAAGAGGAATTAAAAACTGAAAGAAAGCATTGCAATAGAACGCTACAATTAACCTAAGGATTTTCTATTTTGTACATCATACCACATTGGGTGACAAAAATAGCCAGATGTCAAAACAAGACCATATGCATCCAACCAGGACATAAACTTCATACATGTTTTCTCTCCATTTTAAACAAGACCATATTATACCCAAAACAAAATCATGTCTAAAGCTTTATGCAACTAACAGTAATTATGAGTCACTTTATCACCTTAAACAAGTAGGAGTTCGAGTGCATTAAGAGTAAATACATCTAATGTGATGCACATCGATACTTATTACTTATTGATATATATATGCTTCTTCAGCGGAATTATGTTTACTGCATAAATTAAATAAGCAGAGGTTATTACGACATAAAATTTACAAACTTATGCACATATTTTTATAATTTATATTGTGATTTAGGATAGGGATCTCATCTTTAATAAACCATCTACAACGTACCTATTCCACAACATAGCAAAAGTCAATTTAACCATCTACACCCACATCTATCATGTAGCAAAGAAAAATGTGAAACTTCATTAATTTTTCATTGACTATCAAAAATATTGAAATACCAATAAAAAAAAATACTACAAAGTAATCAAATATAATAACAAAAAGCTCCAAATTTATTAAAAGAAAGAACTAACTTACCAAAAAGACAAGAGATCCAGAAACAATACTACAAAGTAATCAAACATAATAATAAAAAGCTCCAAAATTTATTAAAAGAAAGAGCTGCATTACCAAAAAGACAAGAGATCAACCAAGACAGGAAAATATAGGAAGCACACATTGCAACTAACAATTTAAACAATTTTTTACCCAACAGAATAATGGAAGTAAGATAATCTCAGTGAAGCCAGGCTATCTCAATTATAAATAAACAATAGATTTTTATTGTTCTAGGTGACTTCTAAACTTTCGAATCTATATCAAGATTTTAGTTGCTTGGTTAAAGAGAAAACAAAAGAAAAATGAGAGAAAATTTCAGAGGACAGTAGAAAGAATTTCCAAAACGAAAGAATTTCTAAGATTTTTATTGTTCCGGACTGCACTGTTAAGAGTACTCATGAAGAACTCAAAAGCATACAAGATGGTGTCATACCCGAAGCTCAAACAGCTGAAACACAGCAGCATATAGCTAGCACACGGCATCTATATGTTGCTTCATCTGCACTGCATTGCAGATATAACAACAAGCAACAAATATCAAATTGTAAAGCATTTGTTGCTGTGTATGAGAATGGCTAGAGTGTCTAGTTGATGTTTAGAAAGCTGTTATTTCTGTTACAGGTTTCTGTTAGTTTTAGCATGCCTAGGTCATACTCTGTAAAACAGAAAATATATATTGTATAGTTGGCACTAAATGTAAAAGTTAATATGAGAATGATAATGAGAATGCTCTTCACACAAAATATTCTCTCAAATATCTTCAATGGTGTTTTTGATTAACTATTAAATTTCTCTCAGACTTTTCAACAAACACTTGTTGATTTTTATCAAACACATTGTTTTACACTCACATGTAATATTTTATTTTGACACATCCAGAAAAATCATTCACTCTTTTAATCTCATATAAATTTTCAAGTTTTGCTCCATAAAGGTTTCTCATTAGGTGACAAATATATCACATTCTTCTTTTTTGTGCTTCTACAAGGAAAAAAAAACACTATTCAAATGACTGCTGGAACTCGAACGGACCAACCGGAAGAAGCAATGGCCACCTTATCCATAAATTCACTCGCTGACTTCATGAATTTTTGGTCTTGAGATTCAAAGTAACGATTACTAAATACTAGAGGGTAATGACACTCTACATGTGGATACAATCACTAATTAGGTCCAAAATTCATCTGTATTCATCAGTTATGAAAAATCACAACAAAAAGAGAGAAAATATTATTTATTACTTCAATCCATTTGAAGGAAAAAACAACCAATTGAAGTAAGAAAAGCTTACCAATTGAAGATCTAATGAAAACCCAGACGAAGCCAAAAGTTTTGATTCGTCGAAGGGAGCCCTTCCGATGAAAACCCACAATGTCTAGGTGATTGCTGGAGGGAAGCCAAAAGAAAACGAGTTGCCGCATTTTGCAAAATTGTGAAGAGAGTCGATGTGTGTTAGTATTATGTGGAATCAATAACACTCAGCAATTTTTGTGAAGAAAGCAGAGATTTGAGATAAAATTCATATGAGAAATTAAAAGATAATCGGGTAAAGGATGGAGAAAATATGGTGATTGTCTTGTGGTAAAATAAGGAATCACTCTTCTTCTGGGAGTAGTGTTGTTTTTTTGGCGGTATACGATAAAATTTCTTTTTTGACAGTATATGTTATAGCGTGTTGTTATTATTTTTTTTCACATATTAAAATATATTGTTTTTATAATTTAATTTTCTGCATGATATTGATGATTATTATAAATTATCCATTTTTTTACTTTTTTTGTGGTAAATTATAAAATTATAAAATCTTTTACAAATTTTTTTTTATTTTTTCACAAGTTAATTTTCTAACTAATTTTGTTAATTGTCACAACAGACTTTATTTTTGTTCAATTGTGACAAATTATTAAAAAAAGTCTGAATTGCTCCAGAGTTTTTGACTGACAATTTGGAAGTAAGTTTTAATCCAAATACATAATGACAAATAATTAAATCTGTCACAAATTAATACATACAGTGATACATTTAAAATCCGTCACAAAAAAATGTGTCATAACAGGTCACTTTTTTTGTAGTGCTTTTAGCTTAAGATTTTCTGTTTTGGACCTGGTCTGCATAAGATGAATAGAAATAGCAGTAACAGCAACTTTGGAGCTTTGTAAATGCAAACTTGAGGGATGCACTTCATGCTGATTAGACAAGTCAACAACTAAAGTTGGATTAAATGATGAGTGTGGCATATTTCTAGGAGAAACAAATTGCACATGAGAACCTTACATCTCAGGAACACTCACAACAGGAACAGCATGGATAGTAAAGTTAGAAATAGGTAACAACATTGATAAATGAAGACTAGGACTAGTAAGTTTAGGAGAAGAGTGACTAGGAAATAACATTTGATATGGAAACTCAAGTTCATTGAACTCACAATGCTAGACGCAAAAACTCTACCAGAAGAAGATAAACATTTGTAACCATGATGGAAAGGATTGTAACCAATGAAGACACACTTTGAGCTACGGAAATCAAGCTTGTGTTTAGAATAATATCTGAGATAAGGGAAACAAGAATAGCCAAAGGTTTTGAAGAATGTATAATTTGATTTCTTGTTGTAGAGTTTTTCAAAGGGTGAAAAATTATGCAACATAGGAGAGGACAAGTTATTGCTGCAAATGCTTCGTCCCGAAACATAAGAGGCATTTTGGCATGGGATACAAGTGTGAGACCAGTTTCCAATATATGCTTATGTTTCCTCTCAGAGACCCCATTTTGCTTATGGGTGTGAGGGCAAGAAAATCTGATTTTGATGCCATTTAGTGTGAGAAAATGAATGAAAGTTTTATACTCCCCACCCATATCAATATGAAGAGCCTTGATTGTCTTTTCAAGTTGAAGTTCAGCTGCTGTTTTGAAAATTTGAAAAGCTTAAAGAGCTTGAGATTTTTATTTCAAAGGAAAGTACCAAGTGAAACGTGTGAAGGCATCGGGGAAAACAATGTAATATCTAGAACCATTGGTTGAAACATAAGGAGAAGGGCCCCAAATGTCTAAATAAATGATTTCTAAAGGCTATTACAGTGATGTTGTGAGTATTGAAAGGTAACTTGTGAAGTTTACCATGTTTTCAAGAATCACAAAAAGAATTAGGTTAACATTCACATTAAAATGCATAGTTTTGAGTACATGTTGCAGCATACTCTGAGAAGGATGTCTAGACTTTGCATGCCAAAGATATGAGTTAACTTTGGTTGTAAGCATGACATCAAATTAGACATTATTTACAGAGGAAATAGGGACAGATTGTGCTAACAAAGAACTACAATTAACAGTTTTATTGAATTGAGAACTAAACTGATTAGAACATGAATCTATAGAAGAGCAATAAGCATATAGATTCGGATGAGAAACAGAAGCATTTTTAGTGAGGTTAAGATTGTATAGGCTATCCTTGAGTGTTCCTTTGAGCAAAATTGTCCCAAATTCTTGTCCTTAAACACACAATAATCACCATAAAATTCAACAACTAAATTATTATCTTTGGTGAGTTTAGAAACACTTAAGAGATTCTTGGTAATTCGAGGAACATGCAACATGTTGTTAAGAGCAATATGCTTTGTAAGCTGTGTGTGAGACAAGCACAAAGAGCTGCCAATATTAGAAATAGAGAGTTTAGAATCGTTACCAACTGCAAGCTTGTCTTTGCCTGTGTATTCGGAGCTTAGAGTGAGATTGCCAAGGGCTGATGTAACATGGTTGGTTGCCCTACTATCAGCATATCATGAAGGATCATTTACTGCATTAGGAGAAGCATAAAAGGTTGAGGTGTGAGCTGTATTGGCTTGAGCATTGCCACCAGATTGATGACCTTGAGGCTGACCATGTTGAGGTGCATGAGAGGGTAGATTTTGAAGTGCACTTCCATGCCAGTTTTGATCGAATCTCTTGTAGCACTGGAGAACTACATGGCCTAGTTTTTGGCAAAGTTGGTAGTGCAACTTTTGGTTATTCCACCTACCACTTTTTCTTTTTCCTCTTCCTCTGCCTTGTCCCTTAGACTGATTACCTTCTATTTGACCTTGACCTCCATTAGAATGAGAGATAAAGTTTGCTGAAGTTGATGACATATCCACTTGACTAACAGTATTCAACTGTTATATTATTTGTTCATGCAACATAAGTATATATTGAACATTTTGTAAATTCATAGGTTTGTCTTGAGATGAAACATGAACTACAACTGAATCATATTCATGTTCTAGACCATTCAATACACTTAACACAATATCTGAGTTAGTAACAATATGACCAACTGTCTTAAGAGCATCTCTTACAACTATAATTTTCAGTATGTAATCAATTATTAACAAAGATCCCTTCTTAATAGTCTGTACTTGTTGCTTCAATTATAAGATTTTAACCATAAAATGTTGAGCATACAATCGTTCAAGAATCTCCCAAACTTCTAAGGCAGTTTTACACTTGTTTACCTGACCAAGAAGACCTTCACTGATGGTTGATCGCAGCCAGCAAAGTAGGAGTTGATCAGCTCTTTTCCAAAACCTAAAAGCTAGATTGATCTTCACAGCTTTTACCACTCCATTATCATCCAAGACCTCTAAATACTGTTGAGGAGGAAATCTAGAGCTGGTGATGTAATCCTCAAGTTCCAAGGCTCGGATTGCAGAAAGCACTTGAGGTTTCTAGTTGACATAGTTGAGCTTGTCAAGCTTGCGTGGAAGGTTAAAGATCAGAGTTTTGGCCAGCGATGTAAAGTCCAGGGAAGGCTCCTTTGGAACAAGCAAGCTTGGATCATATTGTTGAGTGGAAGAGGTGCTCGAAGATATCGTGACGTGAGTCAAGAGCTCTGATACCATTGTAGTCCTCAAAAATCGCTCGGGGATACGGGGCACTACAACCTGCAAAGAAAGAACACACGTGACCCGCAGGACGTCTGGGACACCGGGGTGGTGCCGGTCAAAGTCACTCCGACGGTCAAGTTAGCGAGTGCTAATAAATATGTAATGCTCATAGATGGAGATGAGTGAGTGGTACTTCCTGCTATCTTGGCAATTTGGGGTCTCTTAGATCAGGGGAGATGTAAGGTTTGGAGGGTGATCGGAGAATCTTAACAATGGCCGGAGGATGTGGTTTTTGCATTCATTATCTCTGGATCTCAGTTTTTCGGGGGCCTTTTTATGAGGGATCATCCTCCCCTTTATAGGAGACTGCTGCTTCTCCCTTTTGAGAGATCTCATCATTCTCTCTTCTCTGTCATCCACCAAGAAAGCATCTGGGTGCTTATTTTGATTAGGCTGCCATCAAGTGTCATTATGGCTTTGTAGGACCCATTTTAAAGTAGATCACAGTCTGGTCTCCCTCGGAGCGACGAAGATTCTATGTCGTACGACGTGTAGGTTTTTGTTAATCTGAACCTTTGGTTTCATTTTTGCATGATATGCTGATTGGATGTGGGGGATATGTAGCACCGTCGTACTACATGAGAAGGCTTTATGTCGTGTGGCATGGTCTTCGTAATGGTCCATCGTCGTACTACATGACAAGGCTTCATGTCGTGTGGCATGGTCTTCGTACTAGTTCATCGTCGTACTACATTACAAGGCTTCATGTCGTGCGACATGGTTTTCATACTGGTTCACCGTCGTACTACATGAGAGGGCCTCATGTCGTGCGGCATGGTCTTTATACTGACCATCGTCGTACTACATGACAAGGCTTCATGTCGTGTGGCATGGTCTTCATAATGGTCCATCGTCGTACTACATGACAAGGCTTCATGTCGTGCGACATGGTTTTCATACTGGTTCACCGTCGTACTACATGAGTGTGTAGTCCCACTTTTAACTCTGGACCATGTCTTTGGGACATACTTTGGGCCAGACATATTTTGGCTACTACAACCATGTAAAACGAGAATCAACACAGTGGTGTGATGACTGACAAGGTGTTTGATAAAAACACCTAGGTGTTCGACCTATTGCCTAGCTTGAAGACATCAAGCTTTTGATATCCATTAATGGAGTATGAGAGAGAAGATGATTTTCGAGGGAAAATTCAATGTATTTTTCATTAAAATACGTAGAAAAATACATCAAGCATTTATACAAAATCTGGGCACAATCTCGACCATTGACTAGTAACTAACTTAATCCTAGCCATGCAATTCTAACTGATTTTGTAGCAACCTCCAAGAGATGTTTGAGTGAGATGATCCTCACCATGATAGCATGAATAAACATGCAATTATCTTACATAATCAGCTGATTGATTAACCATACTAACAATAATCACAATCAGCTTTCATAAACATATTTCCAGCAATACATTACTTGGCTGCCACACTAACATCATAATGGCCACCTTGTGAGATTTAGCTGAGCTCTAGACTTAGCTGGTGCAATAGAGTTGCAAGCCTCCTTGACCTCTTTGTTGTTGATAGTTAAATGACTCTAATTGCTGGAGCTGAAGTTGCTATTGTCAACTTAGCAATAAGCTGCTACACATGTTGTGTTAGAGTTGTTGGTGGCATTGGTGACAGTAGTGGTAATTGCTGGATATTACAAGCTACATTATCACTAACATCTCTTATAAAATATTCCTAAGCTTTGAGGTGAGATAAATTGTTCGGCTTCAACAGGGCAATTTGCCCACCTCAGCAGCTGTATGGGATTGAATTTCCAATTTCATACAGCTGCCAATCATAAAATTATATTGGAATTAGTCTAATCTCAGTTGAATTTTACGCTCCAATGAGGTCACAATGGTCATTAGCTTGCTCCGCCGATGTGATTGTATATAAGCTTCTTTTTTTGACTTGTATCTCTTAAGCTTTTCACTACAAAAAAAAGCCCATCCACTACGGGTTATCTACTACCGGCAAAAAGGGCCCGTTTTTAATTAATGTATCTACTAAGGGCTTTTAAAGGCCCGTAGTAGATAATTTTTTAACCACTACGGGCATCTTAAGCCCGTAATAAATCAAGTCTTCCACTACGGGCCCAGCATGCGCCCATAGTGGATATTAAATTATCCACTACGGACATCTTAACCTTTAATGTGTAGTAGTTTCGGTTTTTACCCAGTAGAATATGATTACCTCAATAGTATTTAGAAGATGTATTTAAGTTGAGAAGTATCTGTCAACCTTGTTTGTGTGTTACCCATAATACCCTTAGGGCTGTGTTTAATGGCCTGCATTGTATTGGATAAGAGGCCTATGACATACAGTACACATTTTTGGTAGCGCTCATGGTATTGTGTTAGCTAATCCATAATAATTGCTTTGAAACATCTGCTGCTGCAATCTGCATGCAAAATACAAGTTGAAGAAGTGTGTTTATTGAACCTGTGCAAGTATGGAAAGTTTTGAAAAATAAATGTTATGGTGTTGAAGTTTATGAAAATAAACTTGCTTCTTTGATTTCTGTCATACTTGCATTGATATATTTAAGGTATCATGCCTATGTTTCTGATGTGCTGTTGCATTTTGTTAAATGCATTCAGGGGAAAATTTCGAACTGTAGTGAAGGCCACAGCTCGTGTTGATAAGTTCTCCAAAAGTGATATTATTATTTCTCCATCTATTCTGTAGGCCAATTTCGCAAAGTTGGGAGAGCATGTTAAGTTTTGTTTTCAACCATCTGTGTGATAACATTTTTGAGTTTGATGAATGTCAACATGATCTGTATTTAGAAAGATATTTTATTAGTCTTGATGTCAATGACTGCTGCTCACATTTGAGGACCAACTTTAAACATTTATGCATTGGATGACTCAACCCCTCTATGCCCACATAGTATGATTTTTAATGTGCTAGTTAAAGTTATTGTACATGATATAATGTCATTAAGATTTGTACTATATATACCTAAGATAAAAGTAGAAATATAGTATAGTTTATGTTACTTTTTATTAGGATACGTATTTAGTCTTTAATTAGTGTGCACACTTACTAAATTGCATAGATAATTAATGGCACTTTACACAATTAAGTAGTTTTCTTGAAATGAGATTTTCTTAGAGAACTAACCATTAGGTTTTTTATGATAACATTTTATTCGTATTTGTGATTGATCGCCAAATTAGATTTTTGTTAATAATCTTGTTAGGAGTTTAAAGTGCATTATTCAAGTTGTCATTCGACTTTTGATTTGAGTTCAAACTATATGATGGTTGTGTTTGTCATTTCTCAAATTTTTATTGATTATTATAGTGAGTTCTGCATTCAAATGGATAAGAAATGGTTACAATTTTCAAGGTTATTACCCTCAACTCGTTGAATATACAGATTTAGGATTCTTGAATTTAAGTTATGACAAAGTTTGGTTTTTCAATTTTTTTTTTCATTTTCAACTTTAGAATAAGCCAATAATATATAGATGGTGCCAAAAACTATCATATTGTGAATAACTATCCTATTAGCCTGCACCTTCAAGAACTTCAACATTTAGATGCAAGCCTTGGAAGTCGACCCACTTTACTGAAAAAGAAGCATACAACTGGTTTTGAAACATGATTTAAAGCTAAGGTGGGTAGACATACTCTAATGATACATCAATCGTATTCTTACTTGACATTTTTTTATCATTGATGATCTTACTTATAATATTACAAAATAGGTCATTGTTGAAGCAGGTAGGTTGACTACATCAGTCATCTGGAAATGACTTGCATTTGGACCAACGATGCAAGCTATGTTGTGAATGGGAAACGATATCACACAAACGATATTGAGAAATATACTCAAGATAGTGGTGTTTCCATTGAAGCAAAAACTGTTTGCACTATTAGTGGAAGAGACGGCTCACAAGTTACCAAAAAGATGGTGTACTATGGTGTTTTAAGGAAAATTCTTATTGTAGACTATAATCAATTTTGTGTTATGTTATTCAAATGTGATTGGGTGAGCGGAAATGATGTTAAAGTTGAAGACGGATTCACACTAGTTAATCTTCATCCACGTATAAATAAATACGATAGAGATCCCTTTATTTTAGCTTCACAAGCAACACAAGTATTTTACTCTAGGGAAACCGATACATCTAATTGGTATGTTGTATTGAAAGCACCTCCAAGAGGTTTTCATGATATAGAAAAATTTGATGAGCATGCTTACATGACATCAACACCATTAGATGTATCTCAACTTGATTCTAGTATGGATGATAATGAGGATTATGCTCGAATTGATTGTCAGGACATGGTTGTACAAATTTAGTGTTACACGACGTTGTTATGTTATTGTAATTAGTAATCTTTATTGTTTTTGTTATTCTATTTTAGAATATTGACATGTTGTCTAATTATTTATAACCTTATTATATTATTATCATATTTCATATGTCAACTGAAGGTCCTAGTGATACCCCATCTACAATTAATAAAAACCAACCTGGGAATAAAAGAAAGGGAAGGGGACCAAACCAAATAAATTTTAATAAAATTGCAAAGGCCAAAGAAGTTGATATCACTTTTAATGAGTTAGGACAACCACTTGGAGACTCTTCCGTAGCATTAAGTACATGTATTGGAACTATTACTACTCAAATGATTCCAATAACATACTCAAGTTGGCTAGAGGTACCGGATGTAGTGAAAAATAGTGTCTGGGAGACCACGAAGGTATGAATACAATATTTTATTTTATTTTTCCTTTAAAATAATATTTATATATGTTAATCATATTATCTTTATATGAAATTTATATACGACTGTAAGCAAGGTTTGGTTTGGATGATCTTGGAAAAAGTAACGTATTTAATTCAATGAATACTTGTTGGAGACAATACAAAAGTCGACTAAGAAAATGAATTAGAGAACTTTCTTCCAGTCCTGAAGCTGATAGAATGATCCAATTATTGAAGCCAACTAACATAACTGATGAAGATTGGAGCCAAGTTGTCTCAAATCACTTGTCATCGGAATTTGATGCAAGTATACTTTAATAATTCTACCCAACATATTGTCATATATATGATTCTGCTTATACTTTTATATTATTGTAGATAATCAGTAGCAAATATTCCAACTTGGCGAAAAGGAATAAAGCTCCGCATACAACTAGTCATAAGGGATTGGCACGATTACGTGAAGATTTGGTAAGAATTTAACGTAACAGTCTTATTTTATTATTGAAATTATTTGGTTTGTTTAGTCTATCTCAACTTCTCAAGTATTATTTGCGAACACTTTAAATATATTAACAATGTAATATAATAATGTAGAGAACTCAAAAATATGCTGAAAGTGGAGACTTAGAAGATGCAGAGGTTGATAGGGTGTAAACTTAGATTGCTGGCCACAAACACAAAGATGGGACACCAGTGACAGAAAATGCCAAAGAAATAATTGCATGAGATAGTAATTAATATATATATTTATATATATATACACACACACACACACACACATCAATTAATATATATATATATATATATATATATATTTATTATGTGTTTTTAATTCTTAATATTTTGCATGACATATAGAAACAAATGGAGGGAATTTCTGCAAATCAATTAACATCGATTTCAGATGATGTTGTATCTCAAGTTTTAGGAAAAGAGCATCTAGGTCGAGTTAGAGGACTTGGTGGTGGCATAACACCAACAAGAGTAAATGCATCTGTGGTTGGTAAACAAACTACAACACACTTCGAGAAGAGATGAAAAAACAAAATAAAAGACATGAAGATGAGATGAACAGTCTTAAGCAACAACTTCAAGACTTGCAAAGTTTTGTATTCAATATGCAGGTAACGTGTTATAAAATATCTATAATATTAGATTAATTTATAATGGTATTTCAATTGATTTTAAATACTTTTTACTTTCAGACTAATGATAGAGGACATAGTGCAGGAAGAGTTCCTTCTAATAGTATGCATAAGGTACATAACATAAAAATCCAATAATATATAGCATTTTTATCTTCTTTAAAACTTTATAAGTTTATAAAGTTTCAATGTCTATTGAAATTTTATATTTTGTTTTTGAAGCTACAATATTCAAGTGCCTCAAATTTATCGGGAGGTAATAGATGTGTGAATATCGCTGAAATTTCTACAAAGGTAAATTTGAGTAAACTTTATTAATTAATAAATTAAATATTGCCTTGAGATTTATTGACCTTTAATCACTTTTAATTTTATATGCAAATGTTAGTCATTTACTAAGGCTTCTACAAGTCATATGGATGGTTCAAGTGGAAAGGGAAAAAAGTGCAAGTTATTACATTGGATGGGCAATGGAGAGGTAGTAGCCGAAGCTGAAGTTGATTGCACGGATCCACAGGCTACGGTCCATCACATGAGTCTTGGTTCATATTGTTGGAGAGTTTGCGTGAAGAAAGTTTTGGTGAGCAAGATTCTTTTATATCGTGCTACTACTGAGTTTATGATACTTGAAGACGCAAAAAACTCATTTATTGCTTGGCCAGCAAAATATGTCATATAGTATGTTTATTGGTACATTATGATCACCACCATGATGGGTCATGGGTTTGTTTGTAATACATGTAGTTCTTTTTTGTAAAAAATCAAATTTAATTTCATTGTTTCAAAAAAATAAAGAATTTTTAAAAAATATATTTAGAAAAACGTTGTGGAATTCATTAATTACCATGTATAATTTCATTGCAAGTGTCATGTTACATAGCAATTAGCAGTAGATAATTAGTATCTTTTATTATAATTATTACTATCTTTTTATTTTATAAATATTTATTATTGGACTCAATATAATAATGGTTCAAAGGAACAAAAAAAAAACTTTTAATAATACAAAAGATTGAAAATTACCAGCAGACTCTCCATAAAAAGAGTCTCGAAATTATTATGGTTTTTTAAAAATATTTTTCTTTGGTGATCAAGGTTGAACTAGAGATTTTCTTTTTACCATAAAAAAAACTCATCTTTTGTTTTTGTAATGTTTCTTTCTTTAATCATTGGCAAAACTGTCTCCAAATAGCCTTTTTGTTATTTGATTTATGAAACTATGAAATTAGATTTGGGAGTAATTATAGTTAAATGTGTTGGACAAAGTTAACGCAAAATAACTGCCTAGTATGACAACAAAAAATACAATAAAAGAAACATAAATCTAATTACACAACAAAAACTTTTACCTGGAAACCCAAAAATAGGAAAATATCATGGTCGTCAAGACGACGAGAGAAAAATACACATATGCAGAAAATTGTTACAAAATATTCTCTCTCTAACCTCAAACTCCAATTACAGCCAATCTCTACATCTCGCCAGGTGTTTCTCAAGTGTATCTAACCGTAGAATAAGTAACCTATTTATAGGCGGAGTATTTTTGGTTCCAAAATTGTTTCAAAATATTCTCTCTTAAATCTCAAACTCCAATTACAACCAATCCTTACATCTCTCCAGGAGTTTCTCAAGTGTATCTAAGTAATCTATTTATAGGCGAAGTATTCTTGGTCCCAAAAGAATCAGATAGCTACAAAGACTAGGAAAAACCTAGGGGTAACATGCGGTTGCGGTTCTCTCTTGCTAGTGGTGACCAATAGCAACACGCTAGCATAAATCGCTACCCTACGATCGTTATTTTAGGTCGCTAGTTTCAGAGCCCCATGTTTCGGCGGTGCGTTCGACGTTATTTTTGCCTTGTCTTCATCTCGATCTCACCTTTCCATTGGTTTTTTGTTCACTTCAATTGGACACCATTTGTCCTACTTTTGCATCAGTGGAACACGGTTTGATCATTTTAGGAATACGAGCCAAAACCCTAATAAACTACCCCTTGACGAGAATTTTCTAAAAAAAACCAACATCTATTCTCCGACAGCCATGACTCACAATACCGAGAATCATCATATCCCACCATACAGGTACAACCACTTAGGAACAATCCGTCCTAAGATTTCTTTTGGCACATGTCTAATAAACCTGAGGAAAAAATATGGTGCAACCCCCATGTTAGACTTTTCGAGAGTTCCTCAACCCTCGACATCTTTTCCACCACACATCTTACATCATTGTCTAACCAATGCCTTTGTGTATACTTGTGGACCGTTAATAATAACATATCCTCTCCAATGGCAACTTGTTGATTTAACGGCCTAGCATGAGAATATACATGTTCTTCATCACCATATCTGGTGAAAGACATATTGCTGGCAACACTTTAGAGCTATTTGCTAAACTTGCTCCACACCTCACGAGAGTCTACCGAGTTTTCAGGGGTTGGCTTGTTCTCCAACGCCTTGTGCAACTCAGATTGGATCAAAATATCAATGACTTGTATTTTCCATAAGCCAAGTTTCATCTTCTCATCAAATTTTTCAACATCACTCCAATGAGTTTGAAATCTACTCCCAGACAAATTTGTTTTACTAAACCAATACTAGGTAACCATGAGGCTCTGATACCACTTGATGAGAAAAGTTAACGCGGAAGCGCGATCTAATATTTATCACATAACAAATAATGTCTAAACAAGAAAAATAAGATAAAATAAATTAGAATCCAATCACACAACACAAACTTTTACGTGGAAACACACAAATAGGAAAAAACTACGACTATCAGGATGATGAGAAAAAACTATCACTATAGAGAAAATTGTTACAACTGCACACTCAATATTCTCTCTCTAAACCCCAATTACAACCATCCCTACATCTCTATCAGGTGTTTCTTAAGTGTATCTAACCCTAGAATAAATCACTATTTATAGGGCGTAGTATTCTTGGTCTCGAAAGAATCAGAAACATATAAGGACTAATAAGAAAATCTTAGGGTAAAACTGTCACTCCTCAGCAAGCCGCTAGCGTCGATCGTTAGCCTGTGGTCACAGTTCTCCCTCTCGAATGGTGACCAGTAGCAACCCGCTACCTACAATCGTTGTTTTAGGTAGTTAGTTTCAGACTCCCTGAGTTTCGAAGGCACGTTTGGGTGCATCTGATCTCCATTTCCAACTCCTTTTTTGCCGTTGTCTTCGTCTTGGTTTCCTCTTTCCATCTTTTTTTTTATTCACCTCAATCGAACACCATTTTCCTTATTTTCACATCAGTTGAACACGATTTGGTTACTTTAAGAATACGAGCCAAAACCCTAACAAAATGTAAGTTGAGGAACTAAATTTTACTAAATCAATGCATTTTGTAAAACAAAATTTGTGAGGCAAAGGGGACTATGCCAACCAAGTTGTTTATAGAACATCAAGTTAAAGATATGCATAAAATTAGTTCAAGATAAAGTACTAAAAATAGATAAAAGTTGAGGTGGTTCAGTGGTAAATCCCTCACTCATACGTTAAGTTCATGAATTCAAGTCATTTTCCCTCTCCCCAATCCCAAATTTATAATTAACAATAAAACGTATATGGTTTTCTATAGTACACGCCTGTAATTTACACAAAGTCGAACATATATAACTACTATATTTTTGGCAAAGTGCTTGATGATAGTCCATTACACATTTACACCTATAGGTTGTAGGTTATAAATCATTTCTGTGCTCCAAAATTTGTAGTTCAAAATAATAATAAGTATGATTTATGTAATTATAATTAGATAACGTATGATAGCTAGGTTTACGAAGATTATAAGAAGTGGAGACAGTTATCAGATTGTGTACAGATTAGTGTTCTTTTAGTGAACTTTTAAATGATGTACTTATGAAACATAATGTATACTATATATGAATAAAAAATATAACCTAAAGTTCATAATAATGGGCACTTTATTAGCACAATAGGAAATGATGTTTCTTTCTTCATTCACAAATCCTACGTACACACCAGTGCATAATGCCTAGGTCGCTTATGACTTATGAGAATTAAATTACTAAAACAAAAACAATTGGAAATAAAATAGAGCATTTGTAATGGAAAATTAAATTTTATCTAAAATAGATAAATTATAGGATATAAATTTTATGTATTGACGTTGCGCTTGATCTTATTAGCAGTTTCTTTAACAGAATCCTTGGATTCCTCAGCCTTGCCAACCACTGTGTCTTTGATCTTCTGGGTTGTGTCCTTGACTGATCCCCATGCATCTTGCACTGTTTGCTTCGCTTTCTCAGTGATCTCCTGTGCCGTTTCTGACACTTTTCCAGCCGCATCTTTTGTTTTCTGGGCAGCCTAATTGAGAAAATCACCACCATGAATGGAAATTAAGGCTTTTCTTGATCAAGAGAATTAAATTATGATCAAAACAATTAATTGGAGCAAAATTGGAATAATTTAGAATAATATTTGTAAAATGGAGTGCTTTGTACATTTTCAGCAACAGAAGCAGCCTCATTTTTCATATCTTGGCCGACCCCCTTGGCCGCATTAGCTCCTTTCTTTGCTGCTTCAGCGGCTTTGTCACAAGCGCCAGAAGCCTCTTGCTTTGAACTTGCCTGCCATATACATACAATATCATAGTAAATTTTACACAAACATATGGTAACCGATGACCCGTTTGATAAAAAAAAAAAAAGTTTTAATAGGACGTGTAAAACCACTATATATTTATAACATGATATATTATGGTCAAGTGTACAAATGATATGAATTTAAATTTAAAATCATATAATAATAATCATTAATATTTTGAAAAATATACATACCTATTATGATACTATTAGACGAAAACAGTATGGACAACGTGGTATGTCTGTTTCATTATAATTAAGAATAACAAGTATCATAACTCACCTGGATGTACCTAACATGGAGAAAAACCCTAGAACTCCATGGATTCCTTGTAAATAATGCATTAAATCGGCTAAACTTTGGAACAGAAGTCGCGAGAAACAAGCTTGCCATTACTCTTCTTATGTTTTTTCTCCCAATAAAAGATAGAATTTCAATTTTTTTTAGATTGGCTAATATACCCAGCCATATTGTAGGATGTATATATACATATTTGAAGATGGAAGAGAGTGAAGTGTGAAAGTGTATAAGAAAATTCCACGTGGAATCGTATAAGGTGTTGTGGTTGGCGATTTTGTCTGAGTTTTAGTGGCTAAAAGAAGAATTAAAACAGGCCAATAGGACCCAGTATTTTAGGATGGGTTCTTTGAATTCAACATAAGAGAAATTCTGGAATAAATGGAAAAAAAAAAAAACATTTTAGGCAAGATATAAGGCTTGCTTTAAGCCTATTGTAAGCAATGAATGCCAGCAGAAGCATTGCAGTTCACATATAATTTTTTTTTTTTTTTTTTGTAAGTTTATTATTTGTAACAAAAAATTAGTGACGTATATATTAATTCTAATATTGCTGCAGTAGCATGCTAGATACATACATTCTTGTTTATAATTGTGATTGAAAAGAATAATTATGCTATAATTTGAGGCTTTATATATATCTCGATCTCAGCTGCTAATATAAGAATTATTTTTTAATAATTATTTATTATATTTTCATCCTGAATAAAATTTTATTAATATATACATAAAAATACTTTAGGATTTATTAAATTATTTAGTTTTAGTTGTTTATATCATAGCAAATAAAAATATAACAATTAATAGTAATAAGGGTATAAATATCAAATTATCTGTTTTCAGACATTTTTATTTTTTTTAAAAAAAAAAAAACAAGTTGACACTATATTCAATGGTTTTAAAAAAAAAAACATATCATTTAGATTTTAGATTTCAGTCATCACTTAGTCTTCAGTAAAATTCAGGATTATTTAATCTTCAGTAAAATTCAGGATTGTTCAGTCTTTAGAAAAAAAACAAACAAACAAACGACCCCTAAGTTGTTTTTTTTTTTTAAGTGGTCAAACAACTTAAAAATACTAAAAAACAACTTAAAATAAAAAGTTAAAAATTCTGACGTATCGTTTAACACCTAATCACAGAATCATAATTACATTATTTTCTTGCATAATTATCATTTTTATATTAATATATTTTCAAATGTATCATTATTCAGATATTTTTGTCTTAAAAAAAATAAACAATCAACACTTTCATTCAGTAGTTAGAAAGAAAAAAAAATGTCATTTAAATTTCAGATTTCAGTCTCTATTTAGTCTCTTTGTTCAGTTTTTAGAAAAATTCAGGATTATTAATGGCCCTAGTCTTAGCTCCAATAGTCATTATATTCTTTAAAGCCCTTTTAACATCATTAAAAATAATTTTCATATTATAAATAAATTTCTTTTGTATTAATTTTGTGACATTACGTTAGAGAAATATATTTATATTATTTATGATGGTAAAAATCACTTAATAATATTTTTACAAGCAATTCATGGAAAATGTAAAAAAAAAATCCACATGCGAAGCTATAGAAGATGGGCTGAATCCCACATTGGAAAAAATATAAAGCAATAGAATAATATATACGTCAAAAAATATCACAATCCAATAAACTAATCTTTTAAATTATAAGTTTATCCATAAGTTTATATGCAACTTCACATAAATGCATAAAAATGTTATTAAGTACTGTGCAAACTTAAAAATGAAATACCGATCGATTTGTTTAATATTTTATTTAGTGAAAATTGCACTAACTTACCCTAATTATATGTATAATTACACCAAAATCAGTAAAATATCATAATAAAAAAACATTTAACAGATCTAGGAGCTCATATTTGTTTATGGAAGAGGAGTCGCCAGCTTACTCTCCCATAATTGGCGAAGGAGGTAGTTGACCTCCTCCCCCATAACTAGTAAAAAGGGAGAAGTCTAGTTTCCTCCTCCATAACCGGTGAAAAGGGAGGAGGTGGACTTCCTGCCCCATAACCGATAAAAGGTGAGGGTTGCCTCGTCTTGTTTTTTTATGTGAGCCTCCCCTTTTGGTGGCAAGGGGCTGTTTTGTTTTGGGAAAGCTTGAGTCTCCCCTGTTTTTTAAGTTTTTATTAATAAAAAATTCATGGCATTGATAAAATGATCAAATTGGTCATTTATCGTTACTGACTAATGATGTTCAATTGTTAGTCAACGAATCAGTCAATATTATTACAATATTTCGTAAGTTTAAGTTCAATTATGCATAGAATCAAAGTAAGCTAGTGCAGACAAGATGAGGTTGACCCAGTGGTTTGCCCCTCACACTTATACCCTTGAAGTTGTGAGTTCGAGTCGCGTCCCCTTCCCAGAATCCCGATTTAATTGTAATTGTTCAAAAAAAACAAAAAAAAAACTAATTGCATCAATTTCCCCTGAGGGTTTGCCAACTACAAGCAGAGTCAACTTTATCGTTTATTGACAAACACCTCTCGTGTCCTTAGTAAAATTTAATCAAATGTAACAGTTGACCAGGAGAGGTCTTTGTCAAAAAACCAAAAGTTAATTAATGGGAGGGGATATCTTTGTCAATAAATTCAAAAGTTGACTTCACCTGTAATTGAGTAAATCTCAGGGAAGGTAAGCGTTATTTACTAAAAAAAAAGTAAGTTGGTGCAGTTTACCCCTTTATTCATTAATATGAAATTGGCACTAATTAATGAATTTTGATAATAGATGTAGTTAATCAAGAGCTATAATCTATTTTTTTTTTATAATAAAAGTAGAATTTTCTATTTTTTTAGGTTAAGCTGATATTAAGATCAAAGGAAATGTGATTTTTTTTCATATGCCAATTCCAATCCCTCTATAAAATCACTTGCTTGTAAACTCTATCAAGACTCAAATAATGATTGAAGGCGTGTATTTATAGGCAAAATATGAAGGAGCTGTCTTTTGACTTTTGTAAAGAGATAATTATATTTTGGTCCCCAAAACTTTTGAAACAGTGCGTTTAAGCCCCCATAGCAATTACATTTAGTCCCTATAAGTCTAACATTTTAGCTACACTCATATTGACTATTATACGATTTAGGTTGGTTTTTTCATGTTCAAATAAAACATTTGAATTATAATCATTCTAGATGAGGTCCAAAAACATTTAATAATAGGTAAATATTATCAATAGATCTTGAGGTCCAAACTAAAGTTGGATAAACTACTTTCCAATATAATAAACAATTTTCAAAAAAAAAAATTTTAAAAAGAAAAAAGAAATCGGAAAATGAGGAGAGAATGCAATTGGAGGTATGTTCATCTCCTCCCATGGTTAGTTAATTATTAGTGAATGCTGGTCAAGTGGAGGTTTGTACAACAAATGCAAAATTGCCTGTAGAGCAATTTTACCTAAACTTAGGGGTACTAATGCAATTAACCAATAATAAAACTAGTCTGATTTACTCCCAACTTTAATTAAAAAAAATTTGACTGATATTTTTTTGTTAAAGAGCTAATAACATTAAGGTTTTACTAACTACAAGCTGAGTCAATTTCACCGTTAATGGACAAAGACCTCCCCTACTCTTAGTTTACTTTAGTCAAACTTAACATGCACAAGGGTATTTTCGTCTTTTTATCCTTTTTTAATTTTATTTTATTAAATAAAAATTTTAAAAAAATCTCTATGGCTGGATCTCCAGCAAATTTCAATTTTTCTATATTTCAAACTCGCAATCATTTTTTTTTTAAAAAAATTAAAAATCATTTTCAGATCTCCACCGTTCATTCAAAGATGGACGATGGAGATCTGAAGTTTAATTTTTTTATAATAAATTTTTGGGCAATTATCAATTTGGTCACTAACTTTTGGGGAATTATCAATTTTTTTCACTCAGTTTCGTTTATTGGTACCCTTGGGCCCTTAGTTTTCGTAAATGTATCAATTTGGTCCCTCTAACCAATTTTTTAAAAGTCAAACTAACTGAAAATGTTAAAAAGACAGTTTTGTCATTGATTCTATTTAAAAGAGTTAAAATTATAAATTTACCCTCAAAATTTTAAAAATATTAATATGGTCATTTTATATTAAGTTTTTAAAATAAAAAATTTTAAAAATTTTAAAAAAATTTTAAATGGATCTCCCATTTAAAAATATTTAATGAGACATTATGAAATTTTTTAAAAAATTTTAAAAAAAATTTTAAAATTTTATTTTTAAAAATTAATATAAATAACCATATTACCCTTTTAATTATTAATAATATTTTTCAAAATTTATAGGTAAAATTGTATTTTTAACTCATTTAAATAGAGTCAAGAGCATAACTGTCTTTTTAACAGTTTTAGTTAGTTTGACTGTTAAAAAAATTAGTCAAAATGATCAAATTGATATGTTTACAAAAACTTAGGGCCCAATGGCACAATAAATGAAATTGCGTTAAAAAATTGATAATTTTTCAAAAGTTAGATATCAAATTGATAATTATTCTAATTTTTTTTTAAAAGAAAAAATCTCTACCGTCCATCTCAGCTGAGATGGACGGTAGAGATCTAACCTTAATTTTTTTATTTAATAATTTTAAATATTATGATATTTTGGTCTTTTTAAATGTTAAACATGGTCAACCGTTAATTCTAACGGAAGTCAACTAACAGTAAGGGGGTCTTTGTCTATTAATAGTAAAGTTAACTCCGTTTATGATTGATAAAACCTTAGAAAAAATGAGTTTTATTAGGTATTTTTTAAAAGGTAAAACTTTCATTGAAACAGAATAATTGTTTATAACAACAAGAATTAGCTTTTGTATCCAATCGAAAAAAGAACAATCCCACGCAATGGAATCACTTAAAATATGTACATGTTTTTGTAATTTCAAGAAAAAGACCTAGTAGCAATTTAGACCCAAACACTCACAAAAGTCAAAGACTTGTTTATTAGCTGTTGTTTCTTCCTCTGTCCTTCTATTAATTTTGCATCAGTGATAGTGTTTTGCAAGACCAACAATGGAAGGAAGTGAAAAAGAAAGCAAGATGGTACCAAACTCTGCCATGGATGCTGTGAAGAAAACACGGTACAATGTGGAGCAAGTGAAGACCCACTGGCTTGAATTTTGGTCTCTGACCGACCCATATCTACTAGCTGAAATGCTGCCTCTGGAAGGGCTCGGTCTCTCTTCTTGGCTGTCAAAGTTTCAACATTCCTCTACACTAGAAAAATACGAATATTTCGAACCCTTGCCCGGGATATGCCAAATAAAGTATCCTTTGATTTTTTGGCAAGTTTGACTTGCAATACGGAATAGATACAACAAGGATAAGGCAAGATATGGTTGAGGATATATTTAGGGTTTCTTTAATAATATTTCAAAAAATGGGTCACTTTCGAATATTGAAATTTTGATGGTCAAAAATAAATTTTAAAAATTGAGTCATGATGTCTTCGTATCTAGATCTAAGTTTTGCTTTATATTTCTTCCAAAACTCCCTTAGTGTCGGCCCGCCCAACCCGTTGTTATTCGAGAAGAGAGAGAGAGAGAGAGAGAGAAAGAGAGAGAAGAAGAAGAAGAGAAGAGAAAGAAGAAGAAAGAGAAGGAAAAAGAAAAGGAAGAAACGAAGAGGTCGAAGAGGTACATTGGTACCTACTACTGCTAAGTGCTACGACTATGGTTTGTTCACTTAGTGTTAATTCTATTAGTGTTTGCCATAATTGATTTTATTGGTGTTCACTTTGTTGAAATTAGCCCAAACAAAAGGCCCAAAGGATTGTTGACATTAGCCCAATCAAAAAGTCCAAAGAGTTGGCGTAATCCTACCCATTCATTTGGTAGGTGAGATCTAATCCTATCCATTCATTTGGTAGGTGGGATTTAATTCTAACCATTCTTTTGGAAGGTGGGTAAGTGGGAAGGTGGTTTAAAATAATAATTATGAGCCACTCTTAATTATGAAATTGCCATCCTCCTCAACTATAAATATGTGAGAGTTTTTTCACTCTAAGATCATCCAAGCAAGACACAAATTGTAGAGAGAAGAGTGAGAGTGGGAGTGAGAGTGTGTAATTCCTATTATTTTATAGTGAAATTCTTCTATCCTTACCCGTGGTTTTTACCCTAATTTGCTTGGGGGTTTTCCACGTAAAATATGTGTGTTCTATTTTTTCTTCTCCATTATTGTTATTTTCTCAGTCAAGTTTAGTTGCGGTCCTGCTCTATTTGGTTCTTATTTTTACAACAAATGGTATCAGAGCTTCCGGTTGTATTACGAGTTGCTAAGGTATCAGAATCTCTAGGAAATTCTTAGTATGCTCTGTGGTTGCAGCACTGTCTGATCTTCCACATCAGAAAAGAATTGTTCTTGAGTTTACTGACTAAGAGCTTCCGGTAGTATTCGTGGTTGCTGGAAATAAGTGTAGTGGTGTGAAAAGTGCATGTCTAGGAAAGGTCTGGTTAAGGAAAGACTTGGTACTTAAGAGTATCCGTTGTGACCCACCTCTCTTTCCTGGAAACTTACCTGGGTACTATTCATAACTACGGTCACTATTCCAGTATACGATACTATACGGTGATATAGTGTGAGCCGATCCAAGTGAGAAGCAGGTCATCATCAATGTAACACCCCCTGACCCGACCCGACTGGATCGACCCAGGAAGCGCTACCGGGTTTCCAAACTTTCTAAATTCACTTTATATATATTTCAAACCATTGAAAATCATATCAATTTGTGATTTAAAATTATGTTTCTAGTGAGCCCATCAAATCATTATTTTTTTAAAAAAAAATTCGGCAGAGTTTTCTCTATTTTTCGGATTTCCCAAAAACCTGTTTTCAATAAAACAAATATAATACCATATTTTCAAATCGTTGCACACTCTACCGTTTAGTGCGACTTTCAATCATTGTCAAACAAAACATATATAATTAGTATTTATAAACATTTGAAAAGAATATAAATCATAAAACACATATTACAATACATATATATACATGTCGAATTACAGATTTTCTGTATATGCATGCTTCACTAAATACAATATACCATTAAAATTCAATTATAACTACTCAAAAGAAACTGTGACTCAGGACCTTCAATCTGCTGTTACTTCTTTATTATTTATTTCCACTTGTATCTCTGATACCTGCGCGTGATAAAATCAACGCGCTAAGCAATAATGCCTAGTGGGTGTACACTCAACTCAAGTATCAAAATCAATAATCATTTCATAATATTTCAATACGATCGAGTAAAACCATTTCAATCTTTAACTTTCTCACTAAAAGAAATCATATAAAAACATTTTAATACAAGCATCCAAATTTAATCAGTAAAACGTACAACATTTAGTTTTCAGATCTTTTATAATCATTTTATTTATTCTGTAACATTTTATGTATACAAACAATTTATTTTCTATCATTCTCTATTCTAGACGTACACTCAGCATACATTTCTATATCTGTACATCAGTGTGACGTTCACCTCCGGGATTCGCCTAAACTGGACCAAGCCAGGTTTGCCCCGCGAGATGTAACTGTCAGGGATGTCAGTACAATAGCCATCTCCGGGATTCGCCTAAACTGGATTATACCAGGTTTGCCCCGCGAGATGCAGCAATCATCACTATCAGTACAATGGCTATCTCCGGGATTCGCCTAAACTGGACTATACCAGGTTTGCCCCGCGAGATATAACAGTCATCCATTCGTTATATTCTTTTTCCAATTAAGCAACAGTTTCACAACTCAAGTTAAAATCCAAGAATCAACATTTTCAAACAATATTAGTAATACATAATCCATACAGTTCATATCAAAACTTTCTGTTTCTTTCGAAATCAACAATTATATTCTCACACAATTTCTTTTCAAATAACCGTTGTACATCAAAAATCGATGTAATCAGAATATTCAGAATATTCAAATAAAAAATACATATAAACAATTATCCATCAAAATATTCAAATAAAGTTATATTCAAATAAAAAAAACACAAAGGTTTCGAAAAGAAGTGTACACCAACCTGATTTCCGTTTTTCGTACAGTTTTTCTTCTGGATTTCCTTTTTCCTTTCTCTTTCCCTTTTTCCTTTTCTTTTCCTTTTTTTCTCCTTCCTTTCTTCTTCCTTTCTTCTTCTTTCTTTTCTCTTCTTCTTCTTTTCTTCTTCTTCTTCTTCTTCTTCTTTTCTTTCTCTCTCGGTCTCCCTCGGTCTCTCTTTCTCTCTATTTTCTCTCTTTTCTATTTTTCTGGAGACTTCACGTCTCTTATTTTTTTTTATAAACTTTTGGTCGTCGCGACCTGTGGTCGCGGTGACCTGGTCGCGTTGCTCTCTCGAGCAACTCCACCGCCTTCATCGCGAGCACACCTCGCGGTACTTTGGTCGCACTGATGGTCGCAATGCTCACTGCCAGGATTTTCACTTTTTCATCGCGATCTGTGGTCGCGGTGACTGGTCGCGATGGTCACTGCCAGGAATCACCATTCTTCATTGCGAGCAACTCATCGTGATCTGTGGTCGCGATGGCCAGGTCGCGATACTTACTGTCTCAGTTTTTCACTCTCTTCGTGCATCGTTTTCGACCGTTCAATTTGGTCCACCTGAAAACCATAAAATAAACATACTTTTAATTACATTTATACCCCTCAACTCTCAAATATTTTTATCCACATATTTAAAATTAATGACTCGAAATTTAGGATGTTACAATCAACATAATGGCAGCAAAATTTGAGATTGAGAAGTTCAACGGGAGTAATTTCTCGTTGTGGAAATTGAAGATAAAGGCTATCTTGAGAAAAGATAATTGCCTAGCGGCTATCAGCGAAAGGCCAGTGGAATTCACAGATGACAATAAGTGGAACGAGATGGACGGGAATGCTATTGCAAATCTTCATCTGGCACTAGCAGATGGGGTATTGTCAAGCATAGAGGAGAAGAAGACAACAAAGGAGATCTGAGATTATCTCACTAAATTATACGAAGCCAAGTCACTCTACAACAAAATTTTCTTAAAGAGAAAACTTTATACTCTTCGCATGTCAGAATCTACTTTAGTGACAGAGCACATAAACACTTTAAATACTCTATTTTCACAGTCATAAAATAGAGCCAAATGAACGTGCTGAACTTCTACTTCAAAGTCTACCTTACTTGTATGATCAACTCATCATCAACTTGACAAATAATATTCTCATGGACTATCTAGTCTTCGATGATATTGGAGATTCTATTCTGGAAGAAGAAAATCTGCGCAAAAATAAGGAAGACAGATTGGCAAATTTACAACAAGCGGAGGCATTGACGGTGATAAGAGAAAGATCAACAGAACGTGGCCCAAGTGGGAGTCAAAATCAAGGTAGGTCAAAATCAAGAAGTAAGAAGAGTATCAAATGCTACAATAGTGGCAAAGGGGGTCACCTGAAGAAGGATTGCTGGAATTTGAACAAGACGAATTCCAGTCCTCAAGGAAATGTAGCTAGTACCTCATATGATGGAAATGCTCTATGTTGTGAAGAACCAGCGACTTATGAAGGTAGGAAGAGATTTGCTGATATCTGGATTATAGACTCGAAAGCTTCATCTCATATGACCTCTTGAAGAGAATAGTTCCATCATTATAAAACTTTCTCAGGAGAACATGTGTACAGCTGCAATGATCATGTCTTAAAGATCGTTGGCATTAGGACCATCAAGTTAAGGATGTATGATGGTACAGTTCACACTATTCAAGAATTACGACATGTGGAAGGTATAAAGAAGAATTTGTTGTCTTTGGGAAGATTGGATGACCTTGGATGCAAGGTTGAAATTGAAAAGGGAATTATGAAGATAATTCGAGGTGCGCTTGTACTAATAAAGGGAGAAAAGACAGCTGCAAACTTGTACATGTTGAAGGCAGAGACTTTTCAGGAAGCACAAACATCAGTTGCTTCAAGCAATTCAAGTGAAAGATCTGCAATGGTGTAGCATCAAAAACTTGGACATATGTCCGAACAAGGAATGAAAATCCTTGCTGACTAGAAGCTACTTCGAGGTCTCACAAAGGTGTCTTTACCATTTTGTAAGCATTGTGTTACAAGTAAGTAGCACAGATTGAAGTTCAACACAACTAATTCTAGAAACAAGATTATTCTAGAATTGATTCACTCTGATGTGTGGCAAGCACCGGTTTCATCCCTAGGAGGAGCGAATTACTTTGTGTCTTTCATTGATGATTACTCTAGGAGATGTTGGGTGTATCCTATCAAGAAGAAGGCATATGTGTTTTCAGTCTTCAAAATATTCAAAGCGCGAGTAGAACTTGAATCTGGAAAGAAGATCAAGTGTTTGAGGACAGATAATGGAAGAGAATATACCAACAATGAATTTGCAGAATTTTGCAACCAGAAAGGCATCAAAAGACAGTTCACTACAGCATACACTCCTCAACAAAATAGAGTGGCAGAGCGGATGAATAGAACCTTGTTAGAAAGAACAAGAGCAATGTTGGGAGCTGCAGGCTTAGACAAAAACTTCTGGGCAGAGGCAGTCAATACCGCCTGTTATGTAGTAAATCAGGCCCCATCAATGCAATTGAGTTGAAGACACCAATGGAGATGTGGACTGGAAAGCCAGTTGATTATTCAAACCTCCATATATTTGAAAGTCCGGTGTACGTGATGTACAATGCTCAAGAAACTACAACGCTGGATCCAAAATTCAGAAAATGTTTATTCTTGGGGTATCCTGACGGAGTGAATGGGTATTGCTTGTGGGCTCCCACTGTCCGCAAGGTTATAGTCAGCAGAGATGTGATCTTTATGGAAGATAAGAGACAAGAAGCAGATGATAGCACTATGAATGAAAGTTCAGAGACTACGGTGGTACAAGTGAAAAAAGAATCTGAACAAGAGAATTTTTCTGAAGCTGAACCAGAGCACGAGGTACATGAACCAGTTGAGTCTCAAGCACCAGAGATTCGTCGATCAAGTCGGTTAACAAAATGACCAGATTGGCATTCAGACTATATTATGAAGAGCAATATTGCATTTTGTCTTCTAACAGAGGATGGAGAGCCATCAACTCTCCAAGAGGCAATAAATAGTTCAGATGCATCACAGTGGATGATAGCAATGCAAGAAAAAATTGAAGCTCTTCAGAAGAATAAAACTTGGGAACTTGTGCCGTTACCACAAGGAAGAAAGCCCATTGGAAATAAATAGGTCTACAAGATCAAGCGTAATGGCGATGATCAAGTGGAGCGGTATCGTGCTAGATTGGTGGTAAAAGGATATGCTCAGAAAGAAGGCATTGACTTCAATGAGATATTTTCTCCGGTGGTCAGACTTACAACAACTAGAGTAATCCTGGCAATGTGTGCTACATTTGACTTACATCTGGAGCAGTTAGATGTCAAAACTACTTTTCTTCATAGAGATCTTGAAGAAGAAATTTATATGCTCCAACCATAAGGGTTTGAAAAAAAAAGAAAAAGAGAACTTGGTTTGCAAGTTAAACAAATCTTTGTACGGTCTCAAACAGGCGCCAAGGTGTTGATACAAGAGATTTGATTCCTTCATGATGAGCCTTGGATACAACAGACTTAATGCAGACCCTTGTGCATATTTCAAGGGGTTTGGTGAAAGTGATTTCATTATCTTACTATTGTATGTAGACGACATGTTGGTAGCAGGCCCCAGCAAAGATCTTATCAAAGAATTAAAGGCATAGTTGGCTAGGGAGTTTGAAATGAAGGACTTGGGACCAGCAAACAAGATTCTAGGGATGCAAATTTACCGAGACAGAAATAATATGAAGATTTGGCTTTCTTAGAAAACGTATTTAAAAAGGATCTTGCGGCGTTTCAACATGCAAGACTGTAAGCCAATTTCTACCCCACTTCCTATTAATTTCAAGTTGTCTTCCAGTATGAGTCCTAGCAATGAAGAAGAGAAGATGAAGATGTCTCAAGTACCGTATGCATCAGCAGTGGGTAGCCTAATGTTTGCAATGATTTGTTCAAGGCTAGACATTGCACATGCAGTGGGTGTGGTTAGTCGGTATATGGTAAATTATGGGAGAGAGCATTGGAATGCTGTGAAGAGAGTCTTAAGATACATAAAGGGTACTATAGATACCGTAGCGTGTTATGGAGGATCAAACTTTATTGTTAGTGGATATGTTGACTCAGATTATGCAGGTAATTTGGATAAAAGCAAATCCACCACGGGTTATGTGTTTACACTTACTAGCGGAGCTATAAGCTAAGTTTCAAAACTGCAGTCGGTTGTTGCTACATCAACAACATAAGCAGAATATATTGCAGCTACACAAGTTAGTAAAGAAGCAGTGTAGTTGAAAATGCTATTTGAGGAACTCGGGTACAAACAAGAGAAAGTTTCTCTATTTTGTGATGGTCAGAGTGCTTTGCATCTTGCAAGAAAACCGGCATTTCATTGAAAGACAAAACACATTCGAGTTCAATACCACTTCGTTCGTGAGAAAGTGGAAGAAGGAACCGTGGATATGCAGAAGATTCATACCAAAGAAAACCTAGCAGATTACTTGACAAAGGCAGTCAATGCTGACAAATTTATCTGGTGTCGATCCTGTTGCGGTCTAGCAGAGACTTAAGCAGCATGGAAATGGCAAGGTAGAAGAATGGTGTGGAGATATGATTGATTCTCAATCAAATCTCCAAGTGGGAGATTGTTGAAATTAGCCTAAACAAAAGGCCCAAAGGATTGTTGAAATTAGCCCAATCAAAAAGCCCAAAGAGTTGGTGTAATTCTACCTATTCATTTGGTAGGTGAGATCTAATCCTATCCATTCATTTGGTAGGTAGGATTTAATCCTAAGCATTCATTTGAAATGTGGGTAGGTGGGAAGGTGATTTAAAATAATAATTGTGAGCCACTCTTAATTATGAAATTTCCATCCTCTTTAACTATTAATATGTGAGAGTTTTTTCACTCCAAGATCATCCAAGCAAGACACAAATTGTAGAGAGAAGAGTGAGAGTGAGAGTGAGAGTGTGTAACTCCTATTATTTTATAGTGAAATTCTTCTATCCTTGCCCATGGTTTTTACCCTAATTTGTTTGGGGGTTTTCCACGTAAAATCTGTGTGTTCTACTTTTTCTTCTCCATTATTGTTATTTTCTCAGTCAGGTTTAGTTGCTGTCCTGCTCTATTCGGTCCTTATTTTTACAACACACTTCACAGTCAATGCTAACGATAGATGAATTAACTGTTAGTTTTTTAATAAATTAATTCCGCCAGTAAAAAGACAAATTCTATGTAACAACTAATAGTGATAAATGTACAAATATCAAATTATTTTGTATCAAACATTTTCATTATTAAAAAAAAAAATCATAAAACCACATTTCGAAATGAAAAAAAAACATGTCATTTAGGTTTCCGATTTCAGTCCTCATTCAGTCCTCAGTAATATTTAGGATTGTTCGATCTTCAAACAAAAAAATAAACGACCCCTAAAAATGCTTTTTCCTTGAGAATACACTTTTTGCTTGAGAATAATTACAATCCAAG
The DNA here is from genome assembly GCA_003430845.1 of Xanthoceras sorbifolium. Classification (NCBI taxonomy): domain Eukaryota; kingdom Viridiplantae; phylum Streptophyta; class Magnoliopsida; order Sapindales; family Sapindaceae; genus Xanthoceras; species Xanthoceras sorbifolium. Next base: position 36,949,533 of record CM010608.1, read on the forward strand.
TTCAAATCCCCTTTTCCTCAAGTAAAAAAATAAATAAAGGAATAAAGGAATTATAAATAACTTATTTGAGATTTATTAAATTACAGACATAAATTATTTTTTAATTTAGTGACACACTTTCCTCATCGTTAGTGTTTGACCATTAATTTTGATAGTTGACCATATTAAAAGGATAAAAAAACTTAAATGCCCCAATTTTCTTTAATTTAGTAAAATAAAAAATATGTAGGAAATAATTTTTTTAAAAAAAAAAGAAAAGAAAAAGCAACTAAAATAAAAAGAACCAAAAATAGAATTAAAAAAAAAAAAAAAAAAAAAAGAGATCTGCACCTTCCACCTTAGAGATGGAAGGTGGAGATAAAAAAAAAAAGAGTTAAATATGGGGAAAACTATGGATTTATATATGGAGATCCATCAAAAAGCTTTATTCTTGTCTCTAGATGGATGGCGGCACAAATCCATCGATTTTTTTATGGATAGTGGAGATTTCTTTTATTTTTTATTTTTTATTTTATTTTTAAAATTAAAAAAGAAAAAAAAAAAGAAAAGATGGATCTCCACCATCCATCTCTGAGATAAACGGTGGAGATCTATTTTTTTTTAAAAAAAATTCTATTTTTTAAATTAAATAAAAAATATGATGAACAAAAAAGAATATACTTTTTAACCAGTTAAATTTAACCAAATTGGACTAACGTCAGGGAGTTTTGTGCCACTAAAGTAAAATATGGTTTATGCCTATAATTTGGTAAACCTTGCGTTATCTGTAATTCGTTCTAAATAAAAAGGGAGAACTTTAAATTAGTCTTTACTTTTTGATGAAACATTACTTTTTTACTTACGTTTTCTTTTTTGGTTCGCGTGGTCTCTAATATTTCCTAAATAAATCAAATTGTTTCTTCTAACCAACTTTTTGATGATCAATCATCACAAAAATTATCTAAAAGATAATTTTACCTTTGAAGAATTCAATTAATAGAATTATAATTTTATCTTAAAATATAATAAAAATCAATAAATAATATTAAACTAAATTATAAAAACTTATAAATATAAGACATTTTAAAAAAAATTCAATTTAAGTTATTTTATTAGAAAATTTAACATTTAAAAAAGTTAAAATAAAATAAATACAATTGACAATTAGAAAAAATAAAGGAAATATTTTTATTTTTGTGTTTTTTTAAAATATTTCCTTTATTTTTTTCAATTCTCCATTTATTTTATTTTCTTTTTTTTAACAGTTTTTAACCTTTTGTTTTGTTTTTTTTTTTTTTTTAATTTCAAAAAAGCTTCTATTACAGAAGACCAACAAGAAAGTTAGGTTCAGAATTGAACCAACAAAACTCCTCCTTAGAGGAAAATGCTAGGGAAGCAAGAGAGTGTGCCATTCCATTCCCCGAACGAGGAATGACATGACAGATGGAAACTCCCACAGCCCTAAATAGAGCCTTAACATCAGAAAAAATAGGGTCCATAACAGAACTAGGAAGAGAATTAAGCAACCTAGCCACAACAGTGACAGCATCTAACTCAACCCACTCAATAATCAGGTTGAACTCCTTCGCCAGCAGCAACCCCTCTCGCAACGCCAGCAGCTCGCCAAGCTCAGCAGGAAAAAATCCCAAGAGGGGCTTGGCAGAAGCTGCAACAATCTTGCCCTGAGAATCACGCACTACTGCACCAGAACCCATCACAGAACAACCAGGCTTCACTGCTGTATCAGTATTCAACTTCAGGGAACCTGCGGGAGGAGGCGACCACGGAGGAGAGCGAGTCTGCCTGGAGGGCTGGAGAGGAGAGCCAAAGACCTTCTGGGTACCCTAAAATTCACGAAGCAAAGAGAGAGACCAAGAAACCAAATCAGCACTAACCCTGGGGGATTTAGAATGACAGACAGCATTCCTTTCAGATCAAACCCCCCACAGGATCATGCAGAACTCCTCGAGCTCTGCTCTCTTAGCCCTAACAAAAACCCACAATATCAAATCAAAACAAGAAATATGGCACTGCAAATTGAGAATGTCCCAGAAAACAGTGGACTCCCAAATAGTGCGCACGGAGCTGCACCAAAAAAGGGCATGGGCTGAACTCTCGGGAGCATCACCGCATCTAGAACAACACGGGTCAACCACAATCTTCCTAGAGCAAACATTACAAAGAGATGGAATGGCGTTGTGGCAAACTCTCCATATGAAAATTTTAATTTTGGGGGGGATGTTGAGATTCCAAAGTGCAAGCCACCATTTCGAATCCGGACACGATGAAGAACCTTTGAGGGAGAGTTTTTCCTGCGCTGCAACTCTATACCCACTCTTCACAGAATACTCCCCATTCTTATCAAAATGCCAGATTAAGGAATCATTACAATCACCCAAACTCAGAGGAATTTCCAGAATAGAATCCCTATCCGCTGCCACAAAGACCTGATCAAGCTTAGCCAAATCCCAAGAATGGGACGAAGGGGAAATGAGAGATGCGACCATGAGATCATCCACAGGGGCATTCGAGAAGGGTCTGAAAGTGGACTCCCTTGGTATCCAAGGGTTCTGAAAAGCACTGATATTCTTACCATTCCCTACCCTCCAACGAAGGCCCTTAATAAGAAGACTCCTGCCCCAAACCAAACTCCTCCACAGATGAGAACTCCCATGTTTCAGCGAGACAGATAAGAACTCCTCCTGCCTGAAATACTTTACCTTAAGAACTATAGAAACCAACGAGTCTTTATTCATAACAATTCTCCAAGCCTGCTTGCCCAGAAGAGCTTGGTTAAAAAGAGATAAATCTTTAAACCCAAGCCCCCCACAAATTTTCGGAGAGCACAACTTGTCTCTAGAGACCCAGCAAATTTTCTTATTACCATCCGAGGCACCCCACCAAAAGCCCATAATCATAGAGCACAGCTCATTACACAGAGCAGAAGGCAACTAGAAAATACTCATTGTGAAGGTAGGGATAGCTTGTGCCACTGCTTTGATAAGAACTTCTTTCCCGCCCATCGAGAAGAGATTGCCCTTCCACCCTTTGATCTTACGCCATACCCTCTCCTTAATGTCACTGAAGGTTTTCCTTTTATTTTTCCCCACCATGGTTGGAAGACCAAGATATTTTTCATGAGCTTGGGCATTAACTAGACCCAGACAATTCAAGATACTAGCACTGCAGACATCTTCCACATTTGGACTAAAGGTGATGTTGGACTTTTACAAATTAATCCGCTGGCCAGAGGCTTTCTCATAAACATTTAGGATCTGTTTCAACTTCTCACAATTCTGAACTGAAGCCCTGCAAAAAATAATACTGTCATCAGCAAAAAACAAATGACTCACTAGCGGGCTCCCGCGACAACATCTCATGCCCAGAGATTGCCCATTAGATTCGTTGCCTTTGATAAGAGAAGATAAAACTTCTGCACAGAAAAGGAAGAGATAAGGAGACAAAGGGCATCCCTGCCTTAACCCTCTTTCCGGAGTGACTTCCCCCACAGACTTCCCATTTATCAGGAAGGAAAGTTTGGAGGTCGACACACAATCCATAACAAGGGCTCTAAACTGATTAGGAAACCCTAGTTTCTCCATGATAAGCTCCAGAAAGCCTCACTCCACACGGTCGTAAGCCTTACTCATGTCCAGTTTGATAGATGCATACCCTCTTTTGCCCTTTTTCTGTCTATTGATAGAGTGGAGAAGCTCAAAAGCAACCATAATGTTATCAAAAATTAACCGCCCTGGTACAAAAGCACTCTGCTCCGAAGATATAATGTGGGGCAGAATTTCTTTCAACCTATTTGCCATAACCTTGGAAACAGTCTTATAAATAACACTGCAAAGGCTGATGGGCCTAAAATCGATCATACGCTCCGGGTTTTTAACCTTAGGGATCAGGACAACATTAGTGGCATTGAACTCCTTGATTGAGCATCCACCATTAAGAACATTAAGACATACACTAGAAACATCCTCTCCAACCACATTCCAAAATTTCTGAAAGAAGATAGCATGGAAGCCATCGGGGCCAGGGGCCTTATTTGGACCCATTTCAAAAACTGCAGCACGCACCTCTGTTCGGGTGAAAGCCTCTCCAAGTCTGCCTGCCATATGGGCATCAACTTTACGCTCAAGAAAGGAGGACGCAGCAGAGAAATCGGAGGATGATGGCTAGATAGACTTGAACAAATCTGAGAAATAATCCAAAACCACACTAGACATACCCTGCTCGGATTCCCTACAGATCCCTCTACCATCCACCAGCGAGCTAATCGTATTCTTCTTCTTTCTGGCCGTCGCTCTTCTGTGAAAAAATTTGGAGTTATTGTCCCCTGTGAGTAGCTAATCAACCCTCGACCGCTGTTTCCAATATAATTCCTCCTTGGAGAGGAGGCTTTCAAATTCTCGTTCCCTAAGCTTGATATCATTAAGAACCTGTTCAGATTGCTGCCTATCATAGAGAAGATTGAGCTCACATCTTTTCCTATCAATGGCTTTCCTCAAAGATCCGAACTTGACTTTACTCCAGTTTTCCAGCCGATCAGCATAGAAAAAAAGCTTATCTCTTAAGCCTATACCAGAAGTATCACTGTCAAACCCTCCCCAGGCCGAGCAAATCACAGAATAGCACTCTTCATCTTTAAGCCAGAAAGGCTCAAATTTGAACTTCCGTTCTCTATCGCCACTAATGTTGGGACCACCATGCACAAACTTGGCCGAAATCGGCCTATGATCAGAAAACATAAAACCTAAATGCTCAACTTTAATCCCTGAAAACAAATTAACCCAATGACTGGTAGCAAAAAAGCGATCCAATCTTTCTTGAACATTTCTAGCACCCCCCCCCCCCCCCCCCCCCCCCCCCCCCCCCCCCCCCCCCCCCCTCCCCCTTTTATTATTCCAGGTAAACAAGGGCCCTGAAAAACCCAAATGAACAAAATCACACAACTCAACAATACTACGAAAATTAAACATACCCGGACCAGTTCGTTCATTCCCGCTAGACTTCTCCTCCATATGAAGGAGTTCGTTGAAGTCACCGCCACACAACCAAGGAAGTCTGTTGACTGCCTTCAGACGTCGAAGGAGCTCCCACGAATCGGTTCTATGGTTAGGGATAGGATACCCATAGAACCCAGTGAACCTCCATTTGAGGTTATTCTCCATTTTAATCACCACATCAATATGGCCCCTGGAGAAGGACAATACTGAAACATCCCACACATCGTTCCACAGTAACATCAATCCTCCACTCTTGCCCACACAGTCCACATGTAAACCCCCAGAAAAACCTAACTGAGTCTTAATCTTTGCCGCCCACTCACCTTTTAACCTAGTTTCAGAAAGGAAAACTAGATTAGGGGATTGTTTTCAGATAACCTTCCGGAGCGCCAAGAACGCCCAAGGACTCCCCAATCCTCGAACATTCCAACAAATGATACTCATGGCCCCCGGCGGGCCTGCTCCGCAGACTCCGCCGATAAATCAGTCTCTAGCAGTTTCTGTTTCTTCCCAGCCAGGTTCTCCCCAGCAACTTCAACACCTTTACGCTTCCCACCAGGATCTATGACAATCGCTTCAGAATGGGGTATACCAGTGTAAATACCAGAAAACTTCTGATTAAGGGATCTCTTAACTGGCTTTCGACCCCTCCTGGCATAATGCCTAGCTAGTAACATCTTCTGGATTGGGCTTGGACAGCCTGGAATAAGGCTCTGTAAAGGACTCCCCCGAATTAGTCTTTTCCATTTCTTAGAGGTAGGGTTACCAAGAGAAGACCCAAACATAACTGCATCTCCTTCATCACATAAATTTGACCCCACTATTTCCTCATCCATTCTTGCCAACGCCTCTGAGTGACCATCTTCAGTCAGTGCAACTGCAAGGACCTCCCTAGATGGGTGATCTACCGGCTGGATATCCTGAATCAAAATACCACCCTTTTGTCTCACTGCACTATTCAGGGCTGATGAGGAGGCCTCAATATCCCGATTAGATTTACCTTCACGTTTGTCAGAAGATGTTGGAACAGAAATAACAATTCTTCTGGCACCCTCTGCATCTGCTCCGACAACATCCTCAATGTCTTCATGGACCTTCGGTTTTCCTGCTGATGTCTCCTCTCCCCGTTGCCTAGACTTTGAACGATCTAGAGAAGATGCTCTAAGCCACACCCCAAATTTTGGCTCAACCCCTCCATAATACTCTTCCTCACCTCACTGTTATGACACTCCCTGACAGAATGACCGATATACCCACAACCATAGCAGAAATCTGGTAGTCTCTCATATTTGATCAAAGCCGTAATCAAAGTCTCAAAATTATCCAACCTCATCCGGATACCCCTTTTCAAAGGTTTAGTAATGTCAATTCTAACTTTAATTCTCAAAAATTTACCCTACAGATCTTTCGAGTCCATCGGGAACTCAACAATGGTACCAACTTCCTCTGCAGTTAATCTTGCCACTTTACAATTCATACACGCCAGAGGAATATTATAAATGTGAATCCAGAATTCCGAGAATTGGAATCGAAGTTGAGAAATTGCACCAGGCCCCACCGGTTTCTCGAGAACAATAAGATTTTTGTCGAAATGCCAGGGACCCCTGGACCAGACTATCGCTTTATCCTCAAGAGATTGGAAATGGAAGACAAACACATTATCACCTACCATTTCAATTTCTATTCGGCCCACAGTACCCCAGATTTGTTCAATAGTGCCACGGAAGGCCTCTCGGTTCACCTTTCTACGAGAAAGGATCTTCCCTACGAAGCAGTACTCAACGCTTCTAATGCCATCAGCTTGAACATCCCCTGCTATGTCTAAGACTGGGCCGTCTTCCTCTGATAAGGACAGGGCCTCGCAAAGCCTCAAAATTTCATCTGTAGCCATTATAAGTACTACTGCGGCTACAATACCACCGGCCTCCACTACCAAATCCGCACCTAATCAATACACAGACCTAGATCCACAGAGTGGCTCCCACAACAAAGCCAAAAAAAACCCCGGAACCAGATCTGCACTGTCCAAATTCAATCTACTCAGGAAAGGCTACAAGGTTAAGGATCTGGAAAATTCTCTGACAAGCCCGATCCCTAAAGCACCAATTCACCCCAAACCAGCTCCATCATTTCCCTGGATGACCGATCCCCCAAATTCAGTCAAACACAGTCCCTACAACACCAAAATCACCCAAGGCCACACAAAAATAATTTAAAAATCACAATCGCCACAAGAGGACCACCCACTATCAAAAACAAATTACCAAGATCCAAATTCATACAAAGCACCTCACACCAACAAACTGCCACGATTCAATCTCGTCAACCCTGTAGTAAATCTACTCACAGCTACAACCTAGACAGCACCACACACAACCAGCAGCAGCTTCACCTAATAACACCACAGCTCGAACCCAGCTGCAACAACCCTCACACACAGCACAAACACAGCTTCTACAGCAACCCCTCTGCAGAACCACAAACCCCACCAACCCAGCTTCACCAAGGAGCTAAGGATCCAAGACCCCCAACCTCGAGCAAAAGAAAGCCACCACAGCGAAACCGAACACACCACCAACACAAATGCACCCTGTCAGTGGATCGAAGAAGAAACTGCTGGGAGAGGCACGATCCTACCTGTCAGCATGAAGATGCCTCGGAGTAAAGCCGATCGGAGCCAAAACCAGCAACACAACAACATCCCAGAACAGACCCGATCGCAGCCCACCGAGAAAGAGGGATGGGAAGGAACTGCTAGGAAGGAGATCCGATGATCCTAGGCTGCCCAGATTCCTTCTTACCGATGAGAGCAGAGGGAAGATAAGGAAAACCAAAGAAGGATCGGACTAAGATCTACCTCCACGAAGAAGGAAGGGCTGCTTTTACTCACTGTTTTTTCAGAGAAAAAACGGGTGGAAAAGATAGGCAGAAACCTTTTGTTTTATTACTTACTTTTTTAAATGTTAATTTTTCTAATAAAATAACTTAATTTAAATATATTTTTTTCACAGGTTTTATATTTTTAAATTTTTATAATTTAGTTTAATATTATTTTATTAATTTTTTCTATTTATTTATTTTTATTATATTTTAGGGCAATTATCAATTTGGCTCCTAACTTTTAGGGAATCATCAAATTTTTAACGCAATTTCGTTTATTGTACCTTTGGGCCCTTAGTTTTCGTAAATTTATTAATTTGGTCCATCTGACCAATTTTTTTTTAATAGTCAAACTAACTGAAAATATTAAAAAGACAGTTTTACCGTTGACTTTATTTAAAAGAGTTAAAATTAAAATTTAACCTCAAATTTTTAAAAATATTATTAATAATTAGAAAGGTAATATGGTTATTTTATATTATTTTTTAAAAAATAAAAATTTAATAAATTTTAAAAAAGTTTTAAATGGATCTGCCATTTAAAAATATAATTTAAATTTTTTTAAAAAAAATTAATATAAATGATCATACTATCTTTCTAATTATTAATAATATTTTTAAAAATTTGAAGGTAAAATTATAATTTTAACTCATTTGAATAGAGTCAAGGGCAAAACTGTCTTTTTAATATTTTTAGTTAGTTTGACTGTTAAAAAATTGGTCAAAGGAACCAAATTGGTACATTCACGAAAACTTCGGCCCAAGGGTACGAAACTGTGTTAAAAAATTGATAATTCCCCAAAAGTTAGAGACCATAATTGATAATTGCTTATATTTTAATTGGAAAGTACAATTGTAATTCTATTAATTAAATTTTTCAAAGGTAAAACTATCTTTTAGATTATTTTATGATGGTTAACCATCAAAAAGTTGGTTAGAATGACAAATTTGATTTATTTAAGAAATGTTAGGGACCATGCGAACTAAAAAAAAATGTAAATAAAAAGTAATGTTTCATCGAAAAATAGAAACTAAATTGAAGTTTCCCAAATAAAAATAAGTTTTATCTCTTACCTTTACTTTCTACTCTTCTTTTTTCTTTTTTGGGAAAGAATTTACTTTCTCCCTTTAGTTAACTTTAATCAAGAATTTTTTTTGTTTTCTTTTTTAACAAACTACCCATCACTACATGTATGTTATATATGTTTTGGATATTATATAGCATAATATGTTGCTAGCTATTCCCTTGTTCAAAGTTCTAGTAAATATTGTAATACCTACAATTTAATGCAGAAGGTGAACAGGTATGGACTCGCATTCAAGATCATTTAACACTTTCAACTGTCCCGGACAACTTGAATTGCATATAAATGGATCCAGATCCAGTCACTGATCTATATATACCACAACACCAAAGACTTAGGTACTAGTGAGAGAGAGGGTGTTATTGCTGCGTACTGTCAGTGTGCTGTGTGTTTTGGGAGATACGTAGATTATAATGGCAATGTGGTATTTCATGCTACTACTCGCTTTAGCTGTACATGCTTGTACTGCTGCTAGAAATGTGCCCAATGTCAATGGACTCGACGACCAAAAGAACTTCGTTGCCTTTGGTGGTGTTGGCGGCTTGGCTGGTGCTGCTGGGGCCGGTGTTTTTGGTGGCGTCGGTGGTGCAACTGGATTAGGAGCAGGTGGTGGCCTAGGAGGGGTTGGAGGTGGTGTTGGAGGCCTAGGTGGTGCAACTGGATTAGGAGGAGGTGGTGGCTTGGGAGGGGTTGGAGGTGGTGATGGAGGCCTAGGTGGTGCAACTGGATTAGGAGGAGGTAGTGGCTTAGGAGGGGTTGGAGGTGGTGTTGGGGGCCTCGGTGGTGGCATTGGTGGCGGCGATCTCGGAGGCCTTGGTGGTGGTGGTGGCGGTGGCTCCGGTGGGGGTATCGGTGGTGGAAGTGGCGATTGTGGTGGTAGTGGTCTACTTCACCCTTAATGTTATTTGAATAGCTTTGGTGTACTTTACTTGTTTTAATTAGCTTTCATGAAGTTTAATAAGTTAATAATTAGTTGTTTGTAGTGCATGGTTTGTTTTTAATTTTCTGTTGTCTCATATAATTTAATTGCTTTGTATTGTTTTCAAATAAAAATTTCGTTAAGTTCGATCTTTTACTGTGTTTCTTGAAATTTATTGTTATCTTTAGTTTGCTGTTATGTCAATTAGCATATAATTTAAATCAGATCTGTTACATATAGTAGATCATAACTGAGAATTTTATATATATATATATATATATATAAGAAAATTTTGTATAACTACCATGGTTGGTAGTTTTAAGAAAACAAAAAAGAGATAAAAGTAGCCTTTTTATTTGAATATTAATGCACAAGTTTATATAACTAATTAGATCTTGTTATACCACCGTGTAACTTAGTGGTAAGAACGTTTATTCAGACTGAAAATATCTCAGGTTTAAATCACCATCACTGCATATGGTATGTATTAAAAAAAAAGTTAGATATCATTGTTGTTTCTTGTTGAGGATGAGGATGGTCATGAACTCATGATAGGTGACTTAGATTTCTAACAACCTATCAACGCCTAATCATTCGATTGGTTCATCACATTTGAATTTTAGAATGGAAGGTGCTAACAAGTTCAAATTCACATTTGAGAATGAATTTTAGATAAATTTTTGTACTATATAACATTACTCTTCTGGTTTAAATAAACAAGGTAAAGAATTTACTGACTAAAAAAATTTAAATTTAGATAAGATGAGGTTGGTCAAGTGATTTGCCTCTCACACTTACATTTTGAGGTAGTAAGTTCAAGTCGTATTCCCTTCTCCAAATCCCGAATTAATTGTAATTGGTAAAAAAAAAATTAAATCTAGATTATCTCTATATTATTATTATTATTATTATTATTTCCCTACCATTTATGGCAATATTCTCCTTTTTTTTGGTTGTGAGTGGGAATAAAATTTAAGACACTTTTTTTCAAAGAAAGATTGTCGTAATGGCACTTCTTTGAGCGGTTTTTGTGATACTAATACTACTTTAATAAAGTTCATAGAATTAGTATATATTTGGACGGAAATTCTATTATGTCTTTCATTAAACCAATTTAATTTGTGCTTTTGTTTCTAATAATTATGGAGAAAAGAATAGTTAACGAATAAAGCGATAGTTAACGGTTAAACACAATAGTTCATGAAAACTAGATCACGGACAAGTATAATAGATCACAACCAATAAAAAAATTTAAATTTTACCCAATCCTCAAATCTCAAACCCTAACCCAAAATCCAATTAATTTCAATACAATACTCAAAGTCAAAAATTAATTCACCACATAATCCACATTCAAGCTCAAACCATACAAAATCAATCCATGAAATCGTCTTCAACGTCCATCCAAATTTTATAAAGAAGGTGGTCGGGCTTCTCTTCTCTCTCTCACGTGCAATGATGGTGTTCGAGCTTCTCTCTTTTTCAGGTCGAGCTTCTCTTTCTTCTCTTCTTTCTCTTTCACAGTTGAGCTTCTTTTCTGATTTTTCTTTTCTCTCTATTTTTTTTTTCCTTTTCTCTGATGGTGGTAGGGACATTTTTGTCCCAAACACTTTTCAGGTACTATTTCCACTAAATTTAATAAAGTGGTGCTATTTGCTCAAAATAACCCCTAAATATTTCTACATAAATAAAGAGTACTTTTTTTAAAAAAAAATAAATATTGAAACAAATATAATCCAAAGTTTAACCACCGTAATTTGAGCGATATTTGAACCCAATATTAAATAAAAGAGTAATACTAGGTTGTCCAAAAATTTACTCAAATTTACCCAACTTTATACTCAAATGATGTGGTATATATGTAAGTTGTTAATACCATGTAAATCATTAAATATTGTAGTGAGTGTTGCGGTGTTGACAAATAAAATGCCACATCATTTGAGCATGAATTTGGACAAATTTTTTGAACAACTTAGCATTTTATATATTAATGAAATAATAATAATTTATGTAATATTATCAATATTTATATAATTTTAAATTTTATGACTTATTAAAGTATTTAGTTTTCAGTAGTATTAATCTTATATTTATCAAAATTCATATATATCTAAAATAATGTATCATATGATTTATAATCACAGTATTAATAACGAGATGACGTAGTATATAATGTAGTGGATGATATGTTAGTTATAAGTTTGAGATGAAAAGTGAGAGTAAGGTTGATAATAATGAAACTTAAAAACTTGACAATTTTGTCTTATGAAAATACAATCATCTATATTGTATAGCATGAAATTAGATTTAATAAGATTTTGATTAAAATCAATGTTTAAAGTCACGAAATAAAACACATAGAATGTGATGTATTTCTTTTATAGTCTAGCTTGAATTGTAAATATAAATGTATAAATTGTGTAATCAATTTCAAGAAAGAGAGTTTTATTGATCAATATTAGGACGCAGTCGGGCGAAAAAAATAGTTATCGGATAATGTTTGTTTGGCATGTAACAGCATTTTTATGTCTTCTCCATACTCGTACTGGCACATATATTTTGATTAAGGAGACGATCTAGTCCAACATCTATTACTATATATAATTTAAATTTTTATATTTAAATTAAATATTTAATTTAATTTTTCTATATAAATTTTTTTTCATAAATTTTGGGACTAGCCCTCAAAGGGGTCCGTCCCGGTCCTCTATTACTCTTTTTTTTTAAGGGATACAATTATAATATTAATAACTACCGGGACCTGCTAAGATTAATCAGCAAACGGACGGTCCGGATATCTACTCCAATAACGGGAGAATACTACTCCCACAATAAGAGGAGAAAACTACCCACACATGCACATGGTGGAAGAAAAGTGCACTAACCACTTTACTACAAGTAGATGTGCGGTCCTCTATTACTCTTAGTTGTGCTCAATATTAAAAAGATTTTGCAACACACTAATATTAATTAGTTCATCGTTAAATATTTTATCAATTATTAATACTTAATTTCAATTGTATTCAGAAAAGAATACAGGTCATGTAAGAGATATTGTGGCACACTAGTGGACTTGATTTTCTTGTCAATTTCCTTGTAGTAATTACTTTTCTAGTGCCTAACCTTGTGTCACGCATTTAACTCACTAAGCAAAGTCTCAAAGTGTTTGAACCAACAGGACTCGTCGTAGACCACACGATGTTTGGAAATATATTTGACACAACAGAGCTCTGGACCAGCATTCAACTTCATTTACTACATACAACTGTCCCCCACCGGCTTTTTTCGCCTTTAAAAGGAGACCCCCGCAACACTAGTTCAGGTATCTCAGGAAAGATACACTATTGATAGTGAGTGAGAGAACGTAGAAGAGAAAAATGGCCAAGTGTTTTGCTAGTGTTGTGCTATTTCTTGTTCTAGTAGTCGTTCACACTACTGCTGCAAGAAACATGCCAAGTGAACAAGTGGTTCACAACACTCAGAATACTGCCCCAACTGGCGCTGCTGGTCTTGATGATCAGAAGAACTTCGCTACATTCGGTGGTGTTGGCGGCATTTCCGGGATTGGTGCTGGTGGGATTCCGTTTGCTGGACTTGGGGGTGGTGCTGGTGTTACTGGGCTCGGTGGTGGAGCTGGAATAGGTGGGATTGGTGGAGTAGGTGGGCTTGGGGGACTCGGTGGTGCTAGTGGTCTCGGTGGTGGTGCTGGATTAGGTGGGATCGGGGGACTCGGTGGTGCTAGTGGATTAGGAGGAGCTGGGGGCTTGGGCGGGGGAATTGGTGGCGGTGCTGGTGGTGGCGTTGGTGGCGGAACTGGAGTTCTTCCTTTCCCTTGAAATGGTGGAGCTTTACCATTTTAGGGTTTACCTTTTTTAAGGTTTTTCATTTCATATTGTGTGTTTTGAGATAGTTGTTGTTGTCGTTGTGACAGTTTGTGACTGTACTAGGTTTCGAAATATGTTGGTTATGTTATGTTTCTTATTTTTCCTTTGAAATCTCGTTGTCGTGTTCCCCGAACTAGTTGATATTTTTACGTAAACTATACTAATTATGTCGTAGTCTTGTCTTATTTTATACAAGTGTGGTGTCTCTTAATCACCATAATAACAACAACTAACCAAAAGCAGTTTAATTAACAGATACAACAAGTTTTAACTAAAAAAAAAGTATAAGGGACACTTGTCGCTGCATGAAAGAGCGTCTGCTGAGGCAACTGTAGTTAACATCACTCTTTAAAAAATAATGCTGGACGACTTAAAAAGTATATGTATATTTAAAGCGTAATGGTAGATTGTTTAAAAATTTTATCCAAATAATACGGTAAGATTATTTATAACAATTACATCATCTCATAATTAATATGATTATTATAAATCGAGAATTTTTAGGCAATTTAGTATTACTGTTTTTTAAAAAGGTTTTTTTTTCATTATTTTTTTTAATGGAACTATTACGTTTGAGAGTTGGAGAAGCAATAAAACTTGAATCACAACTTTATTATTAATGTAGGTGTGAGGTGTTTATTATTGGACCAAGTTCAAATTTATTTATAAAATCTGTTACGATTATAAATTAAACAATTCCCAAACCATACTATTTTTTTATTACTATTTCTAATTTCACACAATTAATTCAGGTTAAGTAATTAAATTTTCTTAGAACTTTGGTCTGCTTATTAATTCAGGTAATTAAAGAGTTAAAGCAAATATATATATATATATATATATATATATATATATTATTGATTGCCCTAATTGACCATATACTACATGTTTATATAAGATTGTGACTTGTGAAGGAAAAAAAAAACCCTTAAATTCCAAGTTTTTGGTTGGTAGCTCACTTATTATGTCATGTCTATTTTCCTGCGTCTGAATCAGGACCACATGCACTCTGTGGTTGTTTTACTTGCCAGTGTAGTGTAATAGGCCATGCATGGACTAGCTTGCACTCTGTGGTACAAAGCAAAGAAGCAAAGAAAATCTTGTCTCTTTGAGTCTAGTAAAGTAGTGATGGTATACCTCTACCAATGCCCGGTAAATTTCAATTTACAAGCTCTGTATATAAATATTATTTTTCCATGGTAATGCAAAAGCTGAGCGGATTGCGCGTGACAGATTTAATAATAAATAAATAAAATAAAAATACATTAATGAAGTTCACCTACTGATAGCTTGGATGGCAGAGAGCATAACCGCATGTCTGCAACCCAAATTAATGAGTTTGAATTGACTCACTGGGATGAAATTGAGTATGGAGCTGCCACCTTTTTCTTTGGGCTACTTGGATTAGGTCTAGCTGTTAGCTAGATCAATCTACACCGTTCAGTTTTTATTCAACAATCAACACCCAACCTATTTATGGTTTGCTAAAATACACAATAAATTTAAATTTATAAAAATTTATATTGAACTCATTTAACGTTAAATTTGACAGTTAGAAATTAGAGTTAACTATTAATAATAATAATAAAATAAAAATACCCTCAAATTTAAAAACAATAAATTAAAAGATAATAAATTTATAAACATAAAAATAAATAAATAAATTTTATATCTCCAACGTCTATCTTTTAAGATGAGCAGTGGAGATTAATTCATAAATAAAAATAAAAGTAAATTTGATTGTTTAATTGATTTTAATTTGATAAGAAATCAGATTAATTTAGTGTTTGAATTTTTAACTTTTTCTATTTCTAATTAAAAAATATTGGACTTTTTAAATTTGAGGGCATTTTTATTCTTTTATTATATTTAGACGATCAACTCTAGTTCTTAACCGTTAAACTTAACGTTAATATAAATTTTTATAAATTTTAATTTTAAATATAATTCATCAAACCTTGTATATTGAGTATTATTTATTTATTTATTTCATTACTATATCTACACCACCTATTTGGATCTTCGCATTAATTACTAGTTAACGAGTAGTTATATATGCTTTATTTCTTTTTTATTTTCATCATTTTATTATAAATTTTAAAAAAGTTTAGGTAAAGTTAGATGACAATGTTAATATTTGTCAGCTACGTACACTTTAATGTGCATGTGTGTTTTGTTGGGCCACCTGATCAATTTCATTGAATCTGCTCATGAGATATATATGCCCAGACTAGACCTTCAAAATCATATAAATTAAATTATTAACAACAACCTCCACAGCTGGCCAATCATGTCTGCATGAGAATCGTATTGGAAATATTGCAGAAACATATATCAGATGTACGTCCTACATCATGACCATTAATCATGATTGTGTGATCGTGATATATAAGACATGCATGATGCATCCATCTCCTTAATTACCCATGTTCATGACATCCCCATTAGAGTACCTTAATTTAAAGATTTATATAATTGTGGTGAGAAATGAGACCGATCGACCAAGTTGAATTAATGCCAGTTATGACAGTGCATGCGTTATGTATATGCACATATGGCGGTCTAGAGAGAGACTCCTAAATCAGGCTCCAGAGTCCAAACATAACTTTGAATATAAGAGTCGCTAAGAGTAAAATTCGGGAAAAATGGTTGATTGTATGGGAAATACTTCAAGACGTTATGCGGGGACATCCTTTATTGCTGAATAGAGCACCCATTCTGCATATCCTTCTTACAGGCATTCCAGCTATTTTAATAGAAGGATGTGCTATTTGTTTACATACATTAGTTTGTAACTATAATTAAATTTGTTTAATAGCATGTGTTACAAGTAGTAGGAGGGCAATTATGTTATTTAACATTGTTTTCCTATTATTATGAGTAAAATAATTTTAATTTTAATTTACGTTTCACTATTAAAATTGTGATTATTTGAATTAATTTGATAAATTTATACTAATTTAGTGATCATGAAAAAAATATATAAACATGAAGGTCTAAATTAATGAAATTATATATAAAATTTCAATTTAAGTGGCACGTCACTCAAATAAGAGCGAACAATTATCTAGCATGACTCTAATTATAAATATAAAGGAACAATTAGAAATATAAATGGACTTTGATCTCAGTAGGTTCCAGCAGTTATTAATATTGTAATTGTAGCATCCTTAATATATATATATATATATATATATATATATATATATATATATATATATATATATATATATAGACTTATTTAGACAATATTGATATTTTCATTCTCATAATCAAATTTTCTTTTTCTCTTCTAAAACATTGTGTGCATACATGTACACATTTTAAGAACCAAGTTTTTGTTAAATGTTTTTTGCTTTTTCGTTCAAGAAATTTCGATTGAAATTATTCTAGCATGCCACACCATTAATATATATATATATATATATATATATATATATATATATATATATATATATATATATATGCACACAATGGTGTGGCATGCTAGAATAATTTCAATCGAAATTTCTTGAACGAAAAAGCAAAAAACATTTAACAAAAACTATATATATATATATATATATATATATATATATATGAGGTATTCGCATAAAATTTATTATGTTTTTAACGGTCAACTGTCTTTTTTTTTACGGTTAATACAAACGTCAAGAGGTCTGCAGTCAATTTTTCTAAAAGTTGATTTCGTCTGTAATTAGAGATACCTCAGGTAGGTAAGCTGCAATTTATTCTTTATTTTATATTATATTTAAAATTTTATTAAGAGTGCTTTTTCATATTTTTATTAATCCCTATTTTCTACATTGTTTTTTAATTTCTAAGTTTCTCCTTTTAATCTAATTTCATTTTTATTTTTTATATGCTATTTTAAATTTATTCTAAGTTGATTTTCATTTTTCTTTTTCTTTTTTTCTTTTGGGTGTTATTGACAGGCCCCTAACCTACTATCTCCCATTAGGTAGTCTGTCGGCATTCCACGGTAGCTTCCCAACCAAGGCTTGCCCCGCTAAAAGGCTTCCGTGAAGCTAAACCGTTTCTTTTAACTGGAAATCTGATAAGGGAAATTTTTTTTTTTAAAACAAAACTACTTTATTAAAATTTTGGCAGAGTCTCCTCTGTTTTTCTGAGATTACCAAATCTTGGAGACCTGCATAAAAACTTGAATACTTCTATAAAATTTCAAATCTCAACTACTATGGACCTCTGGTCCATCTCAACAAATCATAACTCAAACAATTGATTTAATCAAAATAAACAGTTATCAAAGATAAATAAATCAAATCTTTAAATAAAATACTTATGCACTTAAAATAATATCAGTATACAGACTTAACAACTGAAACATTATATATCTTTATAAAATAGTCACAGCATCCTTTAACTGGTCCTGCTGGTCTTTGGCGTCCCTGTGATGCCTGCACTGGTACCTGGGAGATTGATTTAAAAACATAAAGAAAAACTAGAGTGAATTAAAGGAGCTCAGTGAGTGTTACTAGTTTCTAAATAAATTTTAATCCTTTTTCTATTAACCTCCCTGAAATCTGAAAATCATATAAATCTGTTGCTAATAACTTAACTTGAGAAAATAACTGAAATCTATTTTCTGAACTTAATATACTGGAATTCAATATAATAATTCTTTTACTAATTCTAAAAACTGTACTGAACAATTTACATAGTAGTAAAAATCTCTCTGTTTCCTTGAAAACTGAACTGAAATATATTTCGTGGAAACTATACTGAAATCTCATTTATAAAAACAAATTTGAAATCTAATTTCTGAAAACTGGAAAGCTAATAATATATACATACTTTCACTTTACTAAAAGAGACAAAGAAGCTGAAAAAATATATATTTTTACTTTACTAGAAACTGAAAAATTCTGAAAACTGAAATACTGAAATAATATATTTTACTGAAAATACTTTTCTGATAAAATTTCTCTGATAAAACTTTTCTAATAATATAGTTTTCTGATAATATTCTTCTAATAAAATACTTTTCTGATAAAATGTTTTTATGATAATAAACTTTTCTGAAAACTTATTCTGTCTCTTGAAAATAATATACTGAAATCTATTTCTTTTCTGAAAATCTAGCCAAGCCTAATGTACAAAAACTCTTTAATAAATACTAAAACATATACTAAATTATTTCTGTAAATTTAATGTTCTGTACTGAAAATCTGTAAAACATTTCTGGCTTGGCTTCTGTATCTGAAAACTCCTAATGGACCCCTAAGCTGAACTCATAGGTCGACTAACTGGCGTTGTACTATATGAGTGGGTCACAGGGCGACTAACTGACGACGTCCACTGTGACATCTGATATAAGGGTCACGAGGCGACTAACTGACGCCGCTCAACGTGATATCTGATAAAAGACATCTCATTGTCTATGTGCGGAATGTTGTGTCGCATACATATAGCGAGACAACACCAATGTGTAGACGACTGACAGACTCGACAGACTCAACCCCCCTGGAGTTAGCGGACTATCCCCCCTTAACTTGCCACACACAAATGGGGTGTACCGGCCGGGTCTAACTGCTGATAATCTGATAACTGATCCGAAGGGTAATCCATGGGCTTGAAAACTGTTTTCTTTATTTTGAAAACTAGCTTTTAGTTCTAAAACTTGAAATATGCATAAATATATTTCTTTACTAAATTCATACATAAAACTTATTTATTAAATGAATATAAATTCTAAATCTCTGAGATATAAAAATACTTTAATTAAAACACACTTGAACATAAATTCTGTTTAACTTATAAGACTCATAAAAATAAACAATTATATACAAAGTCATAAAATACTAAATCAAACTTAGAATAAAATATACTAAATGAAATTCAATCGAAAATCTGATTTTGTACTAACTTAAATAAAGACATTAGGTTGCTAAACTTTAGATAAAACATATTACTAAAATAAAATATACTTTGCTTTAAAATAAATTTACACTCACTGATTCTGGTTTTCTCTAGGCTTGATGTTCTGGTTCCTTCGTCTCATTACATTTCTTGCCTTTTCGCACAATTTTATTTCCTCCCATTCTATGGAGATTTCTCCCTAAAGTAATATATTTCCCAATTAAATCATTAATATAAATACAACAACTAATATAAAAACTCAATTAACACATTTAACACTTTATTCTTCAATTTCTTCTATTCTAATAAAATCAATTACACTTAATTTGCTAAAAATCATGTCCCTACAATTATATATTCATTTAAATCAATCAATTTCTCTTAAATCGAATCTCATACAACACAATCCAACATACTTTCTTAGATTTCTAAACACCAATTTGTATCAATTAATACAAATACAATTTCTAATACTTAATTACACATAAGTTGAAATCTCTACATTATCAACTTCAATTTCTACACAAATTCTCATTCTAATCTTCATCAATTTAACATAAATGAATTTCCTTCACTTAACAACATCAAATTCAACTTCATTAAACTCGATTAAACTAATTATAACTTCAATTTTAATTTTAATTTCAAAAATTCTCAAAACTAATAATTCAATTTCACTCCAAACACAACATCACAAAAACTCCATAATACAAGTTCACTAATTTGAGAACCATTTTGATTTCTTACTTAATGATTCCAAATTCATACTATCAATTAACTCAAAAACATTCCAATTATACAATTAATATCTCAATTTAATAATCTAAACTCAAAATCATCAAATCTCCAATTCTTTAACTTACTAGTTTTCTAAATTTTCATTTGAATCAATTCAATTTCAACTAATTTCCAATAAAACTCTACAAAAACTCAAATCAAATACTAAATCAATAAAACCCATAATCTTCTTCATTTGTAGAAATCCAATTTCACTTTATACTCAACAATCAATTTCCCAACACAATTCAACACTCAATC
Organism: Xanthoceras sorbifolium; assembly: GCA_003430845.1. Taxonomy (NCBI): domain Eukaryota; kingdom Viridiplantae; phylum Streptophyta; class Magnoliopsida; order Sapindales; family Sapindaceae; genus Xanthoceras; species Xanthoceras sorbifolium. Next base: position 36,970,209 of record CM010608.1, read on the forward strand.
AATTTCTATAATCAATTCAATTTCTACAATCAATTCAATTTCATTAAACTTACCCAAATCGTCCATGACTCTTTTTCTTCTTCCCATTGCTGGACCAATCCTCCCTTCTTCTCTCTTGACTGGTTGCTTCTTCTTCTCTCTTGACTGGTTGTTTCTTCTTCTCTTCCTTTTCCTTTCTTCTTTTCTTTCTTTTTCTTTCTTTTCTTGGTTACTTCTCTCTCTAATTTTCTGCACAAATTCTGCTCTGTTTTCTTCCTTGGCCAGCTACTCTCTCTCTCTCTTTTTCTTTTCTTCTTCTCTTCTCTTACTGGTCGAAGCTTCCTCCTTCTCTTCTTTCTCTCCTTCGGCCGAAGCTTTTCCTCCCTTGGCTGCACGGTCTGCTCTCTCTTTTCTCTCCTATCTCTCTTTTCTTTCTTTTCTTTTTTTTCTTCTCCTCCCTTCTCGAATTTTCTGGTCTTCTTTCTCTTTGTTTTTGTTTTGTTTTCTGATTCCCTCACAATCACATTAACATACATACATACATATATATATATATGTATGTATGTATAAACTTTAATTACAATTTGCCCCTTTATATTTTAAAACTATAACATGACCACCAATATACAATTTAATCTCATAAATTTGACCAAAACCTTTTAATTTACAATTAATCCATAACAATCCACTAACTCTTTTCCACAAAAATCCATTTACTTTTAAAACACCAATAAATTTAATCCATTTCAATTTACTTTTCCATCACATATCAAATTACACCAAATAAATTACAATCTCATATCATAAAAATATATTTGAACTTCCAATAAATATTCTTAATACTCCAATTTATGAAAAATCCTTACTATGTTCTCCAAAACTTATAATTGGATTTCGTATATACTTTACGAAATCTTACTAATAGTCCAATAGATTCCATTATTGTACCATAAAATCAATCCTGGAAAAATATATTACAATACCTATACGTATACAGTACATCTATCAGGATCAGGAGAGTGTATTACAGTTATCCCATAAATATTTTAAATTTATTCTAAGTTGATTTTCATTTTTCTAAGTTTTTTACTGTTTGGATCGGGCCGGACCAGTCTAAAAATCTGAAGCCTGATAGGCTTAGGCCCGGGCCGGGTTGGATAAATAGTATCATATCTGTTGTAATATATAATTTTTTGAGATAACAAGGCTGAGAATTTATCGGATCGGATAAAGCCTCGAGCTTTTATTGTTCGGACCGGGTCGGGTTGAAGCCTAATTCCTAGATTACGATCATTGAGAGCTAGGCTGTACCGGATTTGGGTTTTCCGGACCATATATATGACTGACTGGGTGTATAATCTCACTTGTTGTTCGAGCTGAGATTTGACAAATTCTGAAATGAATCTGGTGATAGTATTACTTGTTCTAGTTCTAATCATCAGGCCTGCGTACTCTCCAATACACACAGAGACATAGCACGTGCATGTCGTGAATGGGATGAGCCATGGGAGGAGATTGTTGGTGCACTGCAAGTCCGGCGACACAGATCTTGGCATGAAGAATATGACGGCGGGGCCTGAGTTTGAGTGGAACTTCAAGATAAACTTCTTTGACAGAAGGATTTACTGGTGCTACTGGTGTCCGGAAAAGGGCAAAAAACTCCATGCTAATTTCAATGTGTTCTGGAAAGACGAAGCACTTTTTTACAGATGCAATTACAGCAACTGTTTTTGGGTTGCTAGAGATGATGGTCTTTACTTAAAGAATCTTCCTGAACATTATGATGAGCTTCGACATCATTGGGAGCCTGGTTGGATGGATACAAATTACGTTTAGTAGTATAAAAAGATCACGCCTTCAAATGTTGTAATAAACAGAGTTTCTTTTTCCTTTATTGCTTCTTTCTTCTTTTTCTATTATTAGCATATTAGATTCTTCTATTGAATATATATTGGCAGCTCTTTGAAAATGGTAAAAAGATACAAAGAGAGAGAGAGAGAGAGAGAGAGAGAGAGATTGAGTTATTAATTAAAGCAACGGTTATATATCCTTAGCCAGCTTATTCTAAACTGAAAACGAAGACCAAAGAAAAAGAACAAAAAAAATGAAGGCTACCCCATCTCTCAGCTCTGTAGTGTTTCTTGTTCTAGCTCTTTGTTTGTGTCAATCACTGATCGCATACTCGGTCTTTAACAAGTTCAGAGTGCACCTAATCAACAGTTTCAAGAACAGCACACTGGAAGCTCACTGCAAATCGGAAAAAGGCAATGATTTGGGGCACCGACATATATATCCCAGTGCATCAAGAGTTTTCGTGGAAGTTTTACACCTACCCTTTTGGGAAGACGCGTTACTACTGCGATCTAGGGTGGAGCAATGGCCGTAAAGGGATGGATGTCTTCAAAATTAAGGACGACTTTTTGGATGCATATTGTGGCTATGATTTCTGTCGTTGGTTGTTTAAAGAAGATGGTATTTATTCTTATTACTTTAAGCATAAACAATTCCAGTTTCAATTTAAATGGGACAAGTAGTTACTTATTTGTAATAAATCTTTTTATCTCTAATCAATAATAAAATGTCCAACAGTTTTTTTATTCCTTTCTTTCGCCGAAAAATTCAATGTCATTTTGCTTGGGCCATTTCTGTTGCTCTTTACTTCCTGCCAAAGAAAAAACTATCTCAGCTAGCAAGTATGTCTCAACAGTACAAATGATATACCGGAGATCTTTTCTTTGTGCATTGTTTTTTTTTTTTTTTTAAATATCAGTTGCAGTGCTGGCGATTCAAACCTAAAATATTGTTATGTTGAATGAGTATCTTTATCACCGAGTCACATTGTCCAGTGATAAGTTAAGGATTCCTTGTTTGTATGAATTGTTGCAAAATCGTTGTTAAGTTATGAGTTTGACTTATTAGATTGGGGTTGTTTATTTTTTTGTGAGAAGATTAAACAGTGTCAATAACTTTTTTTTTTCCTTCTCATCTCAAAAGATAGTGTAAATGTATATAAATTTTAAAAATAATTAATTTAATAAATGTTGTGTATTTTTATTTAATATGATATAAACTAAAAATAAATAATTTAACTAATTCAAAAATATTTATATATATGAATATTGATAAGATTTATTCATAATCAAGGCATATGATAAATAATAGGGATGTTATTAAAAGTCCCCTATAATTTAGTTTATTAGTCAAAATTTTCCTCTAATTTTATTTATGGTCAAAATTCCTCCCATAATTTCATTTATAATCAATTTTCCCCTACCGTCAGTTTTAATTATCAAAATACCCTTGACCATTAACTTTTCTGCTAGGGATATTATTAAAATGCCCATCTAGTTTGGTGTATTAGTCAAAATCTCTCATAGTTTCATTTATGGCCAAAATCTCCCCTATAATTTTATTTTGTAGTCAATTTCGTCACTACCATTAGTTTTAATTACCAAAATACCTTTAACTTTTATGTTAAAAATCTTAGGACATTAAGAGTATAACGGTAAATATCTATATATATTAAATAAAAATATTTTAATTTATAATGTCAATAAAAATAGTTAAGTTTTATTTTTTAGGTATCTGGATCTCCACCACTTTTTTTTTTAATTTTTTTGGGTTATATTTTTTTTTTTTGGTTTTGGACTTAAAATCTCCATCGTCCATCTTTGAAGATGAACAATGGAGATCTAATATTTAGATCTCTCTATCATATTTAATTTTTAATTTGATCGTCACTGTCTATTAGATAAATGGTGGAAATTCATCTTTTTATTAAATATTTTTTTTTACTTTTTATATTTAAATATGTTTAATTATTATTTTAAAAAATGAGAGTAAAATAATATTTTTATCTGAAATACTAACAGAAGTTAATAGAGGGGGTAAAAGAGAAAAAATAAAATTAAAGGATGAAAAATAAAGAATATTCCAAACTAAATGGAGAGCATAATAATATTCCTAAAATAAATGAATGAATAGTCAATATTTTGTGCAGTCAATCAAAAGTCAGATGACATAATAATATCTTTAATATATGTAATGCTATATTTTGTGCAGTAAATCAAAAGTTAGATGATAAGATGAGTTCTTAGTAATTTGTCCCTTACACTTATATTTTTAAAATTGTGAGTGCATGTTGTATTCACTTCTTAAATATTAAATTAATTATAATTATAAAAAAAAAGTCATATAATGTGACAATTGGTACATGAATAAGTTTAGTTATGTGTACTTGTGTAGAGATAGAGAGAGAATAAGTGTAAAAAATACCAGAGGAGAGGGGAGGTGTTTGGTAGACTTTCGACATTTTCAAATTACTGACAATTATGAAAACTAGTTTTATTATAAATAATTATTTTTTTAAAATTAATTATAAACAACAACAATAAATTAAATATACACATAAAAATACGAAAAATAAAAAAATATATATAATATATCCACATAATTGTTTTTTATGGACTGTGATGGGAATAAATAGTTACATGCTACACCTTTTATACACCTTTGTGTATAAAAGTATATACACAAGGGGCCTTGTGTATATACTTTTATTACTATTAGATGTTATGTATTTTTATTTAATATGATATAAACTAAAAATAAATAATTTAACCAATTCAAAAATATTTATATATAAATATTGATAAGATTTATTCATAATTATGGTATATGATAAATAACAGGGGTGTTATTAAAACTCTTCTATAATTTAATGTATTAGTCAAAATTCCCCACTAATTTCATTTATAGTCAAAATCCAACCTCCTACCCCCCTTAAACTTAATTTCATTTTATAATCAATTTTTCTTTACCATAAGTTTTAATTATCAAAATATCATCGATTGTTAATTTTTCTGCTAGGGATATTATTAAAACCCTCCTCTAGTTTGATGTATTATTCAAAATCCCTCATAGTTTCATTTATGGCCAAAATCCATCCCTCTCGGGCCAAGTTTTATTTTATAGTCAATTTTTCTCTTACCGTCAGTTTTAATTATCAAAATACCCTTAAACTGTTAACTTTTATGTTAAAACCTTTGGGCACCAAAGGTATAATGGTATATATATATATTAAATAAAAATATTTTAATTTATAATATCAATGAAAATAGTTAATTTTTATTTTTTTGGATTTTTGGATTGGGGGAGATCCAGATTGAATCTCCACCACTTTTTTTGAATTTGTTTTTGAGTTTTCTGGACTGGTGGAGATCCAGATTGAGTCTTCAGACTCTCCACCACTTCTTTTTTTTTTTTGGGTTCTGGGCTTTAAATCTCCATTGTCCATCTTTGAAGATGGACGGTAGAGATCCAATCTTCAGATCCTCTATCATATTTAATTTTTGGTTTGATCCCTACTGTCCATTAGATGGATGGTGGGGATCCATCTTTTTATTAAATATTTTTTTTGCTATTTTATATTTAAAAATATTTGATTATTATTTTAAAAAAATGAGGGTAAAATAGTCTTTTTATCTGAAATACTAACATAAGTTAATAAATGGGGTAAAAGAGAGAAAATAAAATTAGAAGATGAAAAACGGAAAATACCTTAAACTATATGAGGAGAATGATAATATCCCTAAAATAAATGAATGAATACTGATGCATGTCATTAATATACATAATTCTATATTTTTTGCAATCAAACAAAAGTCATATGATAAGGTGAGGTTGGTTCAGTGGTTTACCCCTTACACTTATATCCTTAAACTTATGAGTTCGAGTCGTGTCCCACTCTCCGAATCCAAAATTAATTATAATTATTAAAAAAAATCATATGATGTGACAACTGATACATGAATATATATATATATATTGATATGAGCTAATTGCATGGATCTCCCCTGAGGTTTTGTCAACTACAAGCGGAGCTAACTTTATCGTTTATTAATAAATATCTCCCATTCTCTTAGTAAAATTCAATATTATCTCTTGGTAGTCTGTTCACAATTCATTTTAGCTATGGCAAATCGGCTGGTTTCACACATCATTCTATTTCATGTTTTTGGAACGAATTCATTATTCTTTTCTATTTCATTCCATTCACTATTTGATCTAAAAAATAACCAAATAAGAATTTAGACAGAAACTATAACTTTTTTCGAATTAGTTAAATAAAATGATCCAACTACAAAATTTTATTGGAAATAAAAATTTGATTATTAAGTCAACATAATAAATATTTAATTTAAAGATAAATGAACAAATAGACTACACTATCAGCCAAATGTGAGGTTGCCTCATTTTTCCAGAGGTCACATGATTTAGGACACACAGTAGCTAACAAGTAAATTTTCCAAGAAGCCAGTAACACTTTTATGCCTTCTTCTGTCATAAATCTCCACATTCTATATAGTTTTCATGCATTTTCATGCGTTACTTTATGAAGGCTCTCCACTATTGTGGAAAAAGTAGTGGATTTAGGATAAACTAACTAAAGTTCTATTGTCTTCTTGCATAATTTTGTGTTACTTTATGAAATTTATTACACCGGAAAAAAAGAGAGGCTGTCTGACAGCCGCTTGTACTCGCTCAAATCTCCACTTTATGGTATTCACTATCAATGTATTGTTTTTTTAACTGGAAAAGGCAGAAGCTACAGCATTCTGTTTAATCAACCGACTGGGAAAATTTCTCGAAACAAACGAAAAGGAAACGAAATGAAAGGAATATCTTATCGAGGTAATCATATTTGTTTTGGTAAATATGCTCTTCAAGCACTTGAACCCCTCTCTCAAATAGAGGAAGAATTAAAGCCCAGCACGGCAACACTATTACAGCTTCTAGCAGAAAGTCTAGATAAAATCTAATGTTATTTGTTGCTTTTTGAAATTTCTTCACTTTACGGTATTAACTATTCATGCATTGTTCTTCGATGCTTTATGGAATCTCTTCACTTATGTCCCAAAATATGGTGGATTACTAAAAACCCCAATGTTGTGCGGACGCGTCGGTTTAGTAGCGACAAATTGACGGCAACTCAAACAATAGAGAAATAATCAACAAATAATGGACACAAGGTATTTACGTGGTTCGATCTTAAGACCTACATCCACGGACGAAGACAGGAGAATAAATTTTACTAACAAAACAAAATATACAAATTTGAGTGAAAACTCTCAAACACCCAAAGCCCCAATACACCCAATAGATACTCTCACACTAGAGTAACTCCTAATGGCTCTTAAGATCACAAGCTCACTTTTCTCTCAAATTGAGGAATTCTCAAAATTGCTTGGATGGATTACAAATGAAGGGAATGAGAGTTTATATAGGAAATTTCTGGTTACTATTCACAGTACTGTTCACGCGTATACGTACTGTTCAAGTGTATACGTACTGTTCACACACAGACGGCACTGTTGCCGTCACTGTTCCCGTGTGGGACCCACAGTCGGTTCAAGTGTATAGGTACTGTTCATCCATATGTATTTACTGTTCACATATACTATACTATCCATGTATACGGTACTATTCATATATTGAGCCCAACACTATTTGAGCCACAAAATCCAATACCCTACAACGCAGTATAAAAATGGATTTCCTAGTTGAGCCCTGCAGGAAAGGCGGTGGTGGTGGTGTTGAAGTCGATTGATTTCCCCAACTTGATTTAATTGTTTCCCAATAATTGAGGATCCAAGTAATGAGGATGGCTCAGAGAAAGTTTAGAGTGACGAGAGTAAAAATGGGGACTAATAGCACGAAGAAGAAGCAGGGCTGTCTTTGCCATCGCCAACACAATTTGACAAGGTTTACTTGCTCATTCTTTTAACTTCCTATAGTCTTCTTGCTTTGTTATTTGTCACTCCACTGTTTTCTTCACTTTTGCAGTTATTTTCATCATCGATTAATCAAAGTAATTTTTGTATTAACCATATATATTTTTCCTATTAACAGGAGCCATACCGTCTTTAAATATTTGATACCAGTGTTGATTGCTCTGCTCCAAGTGGATTATCAGAGCAAGCGACTATCCCCGTTTGGCACACACCCTGTAAACATGTGGGTTTTCTTTGCAGCCACTTGCTCTTATTGTCTCGCATTGTCTATTGAGAAGGAATTACAAAATCACCGGCCACAGTACTCTCAATGCATTAACGATTTCATTCTCAGTTTCGGTGCTCTTTCTTCAATATCATTAGCATCAATTTTGCTTCCTCGTCTCCTTGGGTGGCTCTGTTTGAGCTTATGGACTGTTCTGACTATTGTGTTAGCCAGACGCTTGATAAAACAAATCTACCAATGGCTCAAACATGGAATTAAGCAGAAAAGTTTCATAGCAGGTGACAAATTCAAAAAATTCTGGAGTTCTCTCACATGGAAGAATCAGCATTTGCCTCAGTAACGGCTATTGAATTTGTTGTTAGTTACTGTCAAGTGTCAACTCATACCTTAGAGGTGGTGATTTTAGCTCAGATAAAACAAAAACAATTAAGGATTTGAAACCCAAATTTCTTAGGTATTGATATTGCAAAGTGAGCACAAATTTATTGCGGCTGGTTTTATAATGAATGATATTAAAAACCTTGTTCGAAGAAGTTGTGATTTCGAAAGTTAAAGATAATATTAAGTTGATGTTGATTAATAGTTTGTCTATCTATTAGGAAGATTTGTGTTATTTATTTACAAATCTTGATTCTGTATTGTTATGCCAAATCTGAAAGTGTCAATGTTGTAAATTAATTCTTTTTTTTTTTCTTTTATAATAATTGTATACAATAATTAGTTTGTGAATCACCACCGCTTTTTGTACAATCATACTATTTTCTGTAAAACAAATTTAGTGGCATCTTTTATTCTCTCGTACTGGGCTTTACTAAATGAATCGACTGTAAAACGACACTGACACTAACAGCTAACCCGTGTATGAAAGGGACAAGTCTAAGGTATGAGTTGACCGCAACTAACAACATATTCATTACCGGCAAATGCTGATTCTTCCAAAAGAGAGAATCCCATAATCTTTTGAATTTGTCACCTGATATGGAACTTTTCTGCTTAATTCTATTAGAGTAATATATATATATATATATATATATATATATATATATATATATATTATTCATGTATTATTATTTATATAATTAATTAGTTTTGTAAAGTTAGTTTAGTCTTTTTATTGGTTTGTATATATATCCCTCTTTCTTGTAACCTAACACCATTCTTCAATGCAAGGAAACCCTAATAGTTTTCTCTCTCAAATCTCTCTCAATTGTTCTTCATTTTGTTATTCTTTTTGTCTAGATTGTTCACATGGTATCAGAGCTGAGGAAGTTAGTTTGATCTCATCCATAGCCTTTGAGGAAATTTTTTCGAGCTGTTTTCGCATCGCATCGTACTGGTATTCTTTCCGCATCTCTTCGATTTTGATATTATCTGGATTTTCGTACAAATTGCAGTTTCTAGGGTTTGATCGATTTTACATTTGGGGGTTTTGTTATATTCTGCTTCTTTGGAATTTTCGATAGATTACTGTGATTTTAAAATGGATGGTAGTAGAGATGATTCTCTTCAATATATTAGTGTAAAGTTAGATGTAAGAAATTATTCTTATTGGAGTTATGTAATGAAGAATTTTCTAATTGGAAAAAAGAAGTGGAATTATATTTCTGGTGCATATGTTAAACCTATTGATGATACAGTAGAGAATTATGCACAACTTGTTTAGAATTGGCAGGTTGATAATTCGAAAATTATCACCTGGATAAACAATTCTGTTAAGCATTCAATAGGTACACAACTAGCAAAGTATGACACTGCAAAGGAGGTGTGGGAACACTTGTCCAGACTGTATACGCAGTTAATTTTGCAAAGAAATACCAATTAGAATCTGATATTCGAGCTCTTCAACAAAAGGATATGGGTATTCAAGAGTTCTATTCTACAATGTCAGATCTTTGGGATCAATTGGCCCTTACAGAATCTGCAGAACTGCGAGCGTGTGCACCTTATATTGCCAATAAAGATGAGCAACGTTTGGTTCAGTTCTTGATGGCACTCCATGATGATTTTGAGGGCCTTCGTGGTTCAATATTGCATCGTAGTTCGCTTCCTTCTGTTGATTCGGTAGTGAGTGAACTCTTGACTGATGAGATACGCCTCAAGTCTCAGGCAGTAAAATGAATTCTTCCAATACCTAATCAGTCAGTTTTAGCAGTTCCATCTAGACCTCATGCCTCCTATGAGAACAAACCATACTCAAGGGTCGGGTTTGATGAATGCAGTTTTTGTAGGCAGAAGGGTCACTGGAAGTCTCAATGTCCTAAATTGGGCAATAGAGCGCCGCAATCACAACAGCAAAAACATCAGTTTAAGCCTCCACAGTCTGTCAACCAATCACAACCACGACAATATCGACCTTTACAGTTTAACACTGCAGCAATTGTGCCATCATCAAACTCCCTTGGATTTGGATTCTCATCCTCAACTCCCACACTTGCATCCCTTTTCTGAACAGCTTCAGAAGCATATTGCTGCACAGTCACATGCTATGTCTGTCTCCTCTCCGATAGGTCAGTCGCCTCCGAGCTCTTCAGGTATGTCTTTCTCCGTATGGGTTTTAGATTCGGGAGCCTCACATCATATGTCTCCTAATTCGAAATTTGTTGTTTCTTTGTGTCCTGTATCATTTACTTCTGTTACAACCACTGATGGCACTCCTATGCCATTAGCAGGAGTTGGTTTAGTTGTTACATCTCAGTTATCTCTTTCTAATGTCTATCACATTCCTAAACTTACAATGAATCTTGTTTTGGTTAATCAATTGTGTGATTATGGTTACTTAGTGTCCTTTACTTCTACTTCTTGTCATGTGCAGGATCTCCAATCCAAAAAGCTGATTGGGATCGGCCGTAGAAGTAGGGGATTATATGTTTTGGATGAGCTGAAGCTACCAGTATTTGCAGCTCTCAGTGTTGATTTGTCTTATTTTCGTTTGTGTCCTTCGTCCTCTAGTTTTTATTTATGGCATTCTCGTCTTGGTCATGTTTCAGCTTCCCGCTTGAGATTCTTAGCTTCAATGGGAACCTTATGGAATTTGCAAACTCATGATATTTCAGATCGTAGTGGTTGTAAACTTGCTAAATTCTCTGCTTTGCCTTTTAATTGAAGTAACTCTTATTCTCTTGCATCTTTTGACTTAATTCACTCTGATGTATTGGGAAATTCTCCAATTGCTACAAAAGGAGGGTCTCGATATTATGTTTCGTTTATTGATGATTGCACTTGTTTTTGTTGGGTTTATCTTATGAAACATCGTTATGACGTTTTTAGCATTTACAGTAATTTTTGAGCTCTTGTAAAAACTCAACACTCTGCTGTTATTAAGTGTTTTAGATGTGACTTAGGTGGTGAATATACATCTAATAAATTTTGTGAATTACTTGCTTTGGTTGGAACTGTTCACCAATCTTCTTGTACAGACACTCCTGAACAAAATGGTATTGCTGAAAGAAAACATAAACATATTATTGAAATTGCTTGCTTTCTTTTATTGTCTTCTTCTGTTCCTAGTGAGTTCTAGGGAGAAGCAGTTCTTATTGCAGTCCATGCCATCAATAAAATTCCATCGTCTCTCACTTCAGGTTTGTCCCCTTTTGAAAAATTATATGGGCATGCTCCTGATTATTCTCTCTTGCGAGTTTTTGGCTCCACTTGTTTTGTCCTTCGCCCTCATGTAGAGCGCACAAAATTATCGTCTCGCTCTGCCATTTGTGTGTTCCTTGGTTATGGTGAGGGACAAAAGGGATATCGTTGTTTTGATCTTATTTTGAAAAAGTTATATGTATCTCGTCATGTTGTGTTTCTTGAACATATACCTTTATTTTCTATTCCTGCTGCTGCTGCTTACAATGTCACCAAATCTGATATTATTCATATTGATCCTTTTTCTTATCATACTGATAGCCTCTCTCCGCAGGTTCCTTCTAACACAGATTCTGATCCCTCTATTGTTCCTGTTTCTCTCAATTCTTCTTGCAGGGCTCGCACAGTTGATTTTGCAGATACTGGTACCTCACTTTCTGATGCTTATGATACCCCCTCTCTACCTACAGTTATCCCAACACCTTCTGCGATTGTGGATCCTTTTCCTCGTTATCCTCAGCGTACTCGTAAGTCTACTCAACTCCCAGATTTTGTTTACTCTTGTTATTCCAATTCTTTCTCTTCCTTTTTAGCATCAATTCACTCTCTCTCTGAGCCCTCATCCTATAAAGAGGTAGTTCTTGATCCACTGTGGCAGTAAGCTATGAATGAGGAACTTTCTGCTTTGCATAAAACAGATACTTGGGATTTGGTTCCTTTACCGTCTGGTAAAAGTACAATTGGTTCTCGTTGGGTATATAAGATCAAAACGAAGTCTGATGGGTCTGTTAAGCGTTACAAAGCTAGATTGGTTGCAAAGGGGTTCACAAATTCCATTTTTGAGTTCTTGATAGATTTGTTTTATGAAGTGTCTGGCAAACACAATCGGCAGTACAGTCCATAAGCTCAAACAGAGCCACCCAAGGAGACGAGGGAGGAAAATTGATGCTAGTGAAATTGAAGAAATAGCATCAGAGCTGAGAATGACACTGTTATTGCATTGAGAGTACTGTGGCTAGTGAATTCATAATTCCTTCACAATAGACAATTCCAGACAATAAGAGTAAGTGGCTACAAAGAAAACCCACATGTTTACAAGGTGTGTGCCAAATGGGTATGGCTCCTGTTAAAGAGTAAAAATATATATGGTTAGTCACTTGCCCAGACACAAAATCATGGAGTAACAGATAACAATGCTAGAAGAATATAAGAGTAACCAAGAAACCCTTGCCAAATTGTGTTGGCAATTGCAATGACAACTTTGCTTCTTCTGTGTTGAACTTGCGTTTAGATTTTTTACAACTTCCAACTTCCATGGCTTCAAAAAATCTCTGAGCCAACCTCGTTGCTCAGATCCTCTTTTATTTGGTATCAATTGATAAACTCAAGTCTGAGTCAGACCCTTTTGTTGATGGTTTTAATGAAATCAGATCCACAGTCAACACCATTTATATAGCACTTTGGAAAAAACAAAGAACGATGAAGTCTAATGTTTTTTTTTCTTGAAGTTGTATATTCTCTAGATATGGAGGTACAGGTTAGTGTGGACTTGGAGTGCACCTGGTCTTGGAGGCTTTTTTTCTTCCAAAAGGTGTATGAAGTTCATATAAATAATAAATAATTAAAATTTTATATATATATACACACAATGCTAGAATTTAATAAGTTTATTTGACACAATATTTGATACGCTTTTATAGCCATTAGATCACTTAGATATGGATGATTAGGATTTAATAAATTTATTTCTTTTTTTTTCCTTTTTTTCTTCTCTTTCTATTATTAATTTATTTTATTTTCTCTTTCAATATATTTTTTTTCTCATTACTTCTTTTTCTTTTCTCTTCTACAACAATATACTCATTCTTAAATTTTTTTTTTCCACCATAACTGAGGTGAGTTTTAAATTTAATTGAAATTATCCACATACATATTTCTTTTTGTTTGAACATAATCTAATGTAACTTTTTTTCAAGGATGGCAATAAGTTGTAGAATGTTGGAGCTAACTTTTGGATTGATAAACATATAGAGTGACAAATTCTATATTTACATATTTCTTTTATTACTTTTCTTCCTCGTGATAATGTAATGACATTACTTCATAATAAATCATGTACCTTCACACAAGTTTTTTAAATTTTTTTTTGTATAGATTAGGTAAAATCTCATATCAACCAAAAATCCAAAATTATTTGAATTCAGATATTTTACTCTAAATTGTTTTAATGTATATTGTAATATTGACACAATTTTATTTAATTCTATATTATTATTATTATTATTTTGATGGGGAACAATTACAAGATTACTAACTACCGGGACCTATCAAGATTAATCACTAAACGCAGCCCTGATATCTACTCTCATAACAAGAAATATCTACTCTCACAATAAAGAGAAAAAACTACCTACACAATATGTATGTGGATGAGAAAGGATTTGTATCAAACAAATCTCTCTAAACTCTAAACCGTTAGTTACCAGTTAATATTTTATGTATGTGGATGAGAAAGGAAAAATATGTGGATGAGACAGACGGACTAAAAAAAATGGGGAATTATCATTTTGGTCCTTATATTTTGGAGAATTACCAGTTTCGTTGTTCTTCGATCGATTTTCGATCTTGTTCTTAGATCTGTTCTCCGACGATCTTCGATCGCCGCCGAGCCTTCCCTCGCCTCCGCGAAGAGCGACGAAGTTTCGGGCAGGAAAGCTTCATGGATTCATCGATCTTCATGGATTTAATGAATCCATGGAGGAAGGCGGTCCAGATCAAATCTGGACCGTCCATCAGATCTGATGGACGGTCCAGATTTGATCTAGATATATATATATATACTTTTTTTTTTTAGTTTTTTTAATTTTTTTTTTCAATTTTTTCAATTTTTTTAAAAATTGGTCCACATATGATATAGACCGTCCATCAGAACGTGGCGAAGCAGAGTATGACGAAGCTCCATCCCCTAGTCCACCTTGATGCGATGGCTTAGACCCTTTGTGAGATAGTCCTCGTAAAGGATTAGAACCGACCAAGGTAAAAATTTTAAAACCGAATAACTTATCTTATAAGATAAAAGGCCTAAGTTTTTGACTGTTTGGATCGGGCCGGACCAGTCTAAAAATCTGAAGCCTGATAACTTATTGAATCGGATAAAAGCTTAGGCCTTTTACTATTATAACCGGGCCGGTTTGGATAAATAGTATCATTTGTTGTAAAATATAATTTTTTGAGATAAGGAGGTTGAGAATTTATCGGAACGGATAAAGCCTCGGGCTTTTATTGTTCGCACTGGGTCGGGTTGAAGCCTAATTCCAAGATTACGGTCATTGAGAGGGCTGTACCAGATTTGGGCTTTTTATAAAAATATAATTTTTAACATTCGGAGCAAAACAAGTTTCCAAGCTGTAACTACATACATTATAGTTTTGGTCCATACAGTACTGTCCAAATTCACTTTAAATGTTGAGTCTAGACCAAATTTCATCCCTCTACAGTACTGGCTCGGATTGGATTTGAACCAGACCCCATATATATTTATATATATATATATATATATATATATATATATATGAAGGGTTATTATTATTCTCTACCCTATGGTTTAGAGTATTCCGTTTTTCACTCTCTAATTTTATTTTTCTCTTTTTTACCCCCTCTATTAACTTCTGTTAACATTTAAATTAAAAAGATTGTTTTACCCTTCAATTTTATTAAATAATAATTAAATATTTTCAAACTAATAAAAAAATAAACAAAATCTTGATTAAAACATTTTTTAAAAAAAATCTTTGAGAAATTCTCTCTCTCTCCACTGTCAAAATTTTATTATTCATCATCATCTTTACCGTAAAAATCTCAATTCTCTTCCATCATCATTATCTACAAGCAGTCAATAACTCAAACACAATCACCACCATTTTTTTTGTCTGTCTAATTATTTTAATATTATCTACTCAAACACAATCCAAATTTCACAACTCAAATACCACGAAAATACCACCTAAGCAAATCCCAGCACCCGAATTTTTATAACGTTTCTTCAAAAAAATTCCCAACCACTCAACACAAACCCCACCAATCAAACAAACCCCAGCACTGCTTTATTTTTTTTTTCTTGAATTTTTTTTTTCAGCAATACAAACTGCACCAGCCAAATCAACACACAAACAAACCCACCACCACAAAATTGAATTTTTTTATTCAATTTATTTTTTATCAACCACTCAAAATACCCAAATAGCACCAAAAATCCACTCAAACAGCACCCAAACACCATCCGAACCAACACCCAACCACATCCGATCGATCTCCTCCGCGGCGCCGATGCCAAGCGCCCAACACCACCCCAAACCACTAACTAAACAAGAAGAGAGAGACGGGAAGAAAAATAGAAGATAGAGAGAGATAAAAATGTGAAGAAAGTGAAAGAGAGAGAGAATGAGTGAATAAGAAGGAGATGGAAACAAATTGGGTGGGGAAGAAGAGAGAGAGAGAGAGAGAAGAGAGAGTGGGGAAGAAAAGAGAGAGAATGAGTGGGTGAGAAAAAAATAAAAGTCTTTATGTTTTTCAATTTGTTTTTGAATTAAGATTTTTAAAAAATTAAAAACTGTTTATCAATTTTAATTTACTATTATACCCTTAAAGATTTGATGGCAACTGTTAATTTCAAAGGGAATCTTAACGGAAGGGTGTAATTTGGTGATTTATGTAAACTAGAGGATGTAAAAGATAAAAAAATAAAATTAGGTGGTGAAAAACGGAAAATACTCCAAACCATAGGATAGAGAATGATAATAACAGTATATATGAATAATTGATTAGGTGCATAATCTCACTTGTTGTTCGAGCTGAGATTTGACAAATTCTGGACGTGAATCTGGTGATATTATTACTTGTTCTAGCTCTAACCATCAGGCCTGCGTACTCCCCAATACACACAGAGACATGGTACGTGCATGTCGTGAATGGGATGAGCCATGGGATGAGATTGTTGGTGCACTGCAAGTCCGGCGACACAGATCTTGGCATGAAGAATCTGACGGCGGGGACTGAGTTTGAGTGGAAATTCAAGATGAACTTCTTTGACAGAACGGTTTACTGCTGCTACTGGTGTCCGGAAAAAGGCAAAAAACTCCATGCTAATTTCAATGTGTTCTGGAAAGACGAAGCACTTTTTTACAGATGCAATTACAGCAACTGTTTTTGGGTTGCTAGAGATGATGGCCTTTACTTAAAGAATCTTCCTGAACATTATGATGAGCTTCGACATCATTGGGAGCCTGGTTGGATGGATACAAATTATGTTTAATAGTATGAAAAATCATGCCTTCAGATGTTGTAATAAGAGAGTTTCTTTTTCCTTTATTGCTTCTTTTTTCTTTTTCTATTATTAGCATATTAGATTCTTCTATTAAATATATATTGGCAGCTCTTTGAAAATGGTAAAAAGATACAACGAGAGAGAAAGAGAGATTACATATCCTTAGCCAGCTAATTCGAAACTGAAAACAAAAACAAAAGAAAAAGAAGAAAAATGAAGGCTACCCCATCTCTCAATTCTGTGGTGTTTCTTGTTCTAGCTTTATGTTTGTGTCAATCACTGATAGCAGACTCAGTCTTCAACAAGTTCAGAGTGCACCTAATCAACGGTTTCAAGAACAGCACACTGGAAGCTCATTGCAAATCGGAAAAAGGCAGTGCATCAAGAGTTTTTGTGGAAGTTTTACACAGACCATTTTGGTAAGACGCGTTACTACTGCGATCTAGGGTGGAGCAATGGCCTTAAAGGGATGGATGTCTTCAAAATTAAGGACGACTTTTTGGATGCATATTGTGGCTGTGATTTCTGCAGTTGGTTGTTTAAAGAAGATGGTATTTATTCTTATTACTTTAAGCATAAACAATTCCAGTTTCAATTTAAATGGGACAAGTAGTTACTTATTTGTAATAAAGCTTTTTATCTCTAATCAATAATAAAATGTCCAACAGTTTTTTATTCCTCTCTTTCGTGTTTGAATTGTTATTATTTACATCCAATCGAAGTATCCAAGAGGGAAAGATCTACCTTTTTGTAATGCAAGAGGTCTCAAATGAAATACCAATTCCCTTACAAGAAACATGCAGCCATGGACGAGAGATTAAACGACTCGTACGCAGTTCAAGAGTAGTAGTCCTAAAAATGGAGTCCAAGAAGCTAAGCTGCCTTTGCCGTCTACAATACAAAATAGCAAGGTTTACTCTCTACAATCTCGCACGAGCCTCCACCCTCTTTCGCCTGTTTTGGTGGTTGCTGGTAGTGAGTGGTGGTGACTCAAGCGAGTCTCCTCCATGTTTTGCATGTTGAGGTGGTGGCATGGGCGTATTCAGAAAATTTTTCTTGCTGAGCTAAAATAATACTTCTTTCTAAAAAAATTTTATAGAATTTTTTTTAGTCTGATAATTTTTTTTTAAGTAATAGATTTTGGTGATAGATTTCATAGGTTCCATGTAAATTTTTTATAAAAATTTTGTATAGAGTTTGTGTACTTCTCCACATATTTATATAGAATTGAATGAATTTTTAAAAGGGATATAATCATTCTCCTCCCTCTAGTTTGAAGTATTCTCTATTTTCCATTCTCTAATTTTATTTTTCTCTCGTTTACACCCTTTAATTTCTTAAAATCTCTAAAATACCCCTGCCATTAGATTCCGTTTAAAAGTTAACAGTTGACCATTAAATTGTTAAGGGTATAATAGTAATTTTAGTAAAAAAGAGAAAAGAAATAATTTTAAATTAAAACAATAAAAAATCATAATTAAAAAAATCAAATCAAATAAAAAAAATCAAATTTTCTCTCTCTTCCCCACCACCCACCCACCTTCTCTCTCTTCTTTTCTTCCTCTCTCTTCTCGTCTGATCTCCTCTCTCTCTTTTCTCCTCCATTATTTTTTCTCACTTCTCCTTGTCTCCCCTCTCTAACAAATTCTCTACAAGTATCCCTTCCCTTTGGCTCTCTCTCTTTGTTTGATGATATGGTGGTGTGTTTGTGGGTTAAGAAGAGGGTTGTGTTAGTGTAGTTAAGGAAAAAAAATTGAAAAAAAAAATTGGAAAGAGAAGAAAAAATAGTTGGAAATAGAAGGTATTTGGGTTTGGGTTTAGTGTTGATGATGATGATGGAAAAAAAAATGGTGTGATTATATATTTTGTTTTCAATATTATTTATTTATTTTTTTTGGATGATGATGGATATGAGATAAAGTTGATTTTAAATTTATTTTTTTAATTATATATATATATATATATATTTTTTCTGGATCTAATCATCTTTTTTTTTTCAAATTGTTTTGGATCTCCAATTCACTACTAGATTTTTAACATTTTTTTTCTTTTTTAATTATTTAAATAATTTTTCTATTTATTTTTATTATTACTTTGGGTTATTATATATATTTTTATTACTTAAATAAAAAAATACTTTTATGTTTGGTGTTGAAAATGGATGGTGGTGGTGGTAGTGATGATGGAAAAAACAAAGACGAAGAAAAAAAAATAGTGTAATTTTTTTTTTCTGTTTTATTTTTATTTTTTTTAGTGATGAATGATGATGATAGATAAGAGGTAGATTGATTTGAAATTTTTTTTAAAAAAAAAAATTAATCATTTTGAGATTTTCATCATTTTTTTTAAATGTTTTTATTTTTGATTTAATACCCACCGTCCATCAGATGGAGAGTGGGGATTTATTTTTTAAAATTTAAAATATTTAATTATTATTTAAAAAATTTGAGAGTAAAATAGTCTTTTTAATTGAAATATTAACAGATATTAACAGAGGGGGTAAACGAGAGAAAAATGAAACTAGAGGGTGGAAAATGGAGAATACTTCAAACTAGAGGGAAAGAATGATTATATCCCTTTTTAATAATTTGTATTGAAAAAGAATATTATTTCAATAATAATAATTTGAAACCCATCAAATTCCATGGAAGTAAGGCAAGATTTGTCATGTAACTTTTTATCAATGGCTTGTTGAATACACTTAGATTTTAATAGATTGTATAAAAGTTTGGATTAAATACACCTATATTCTTTACAAGTGTAGATTGAATACATCCAGAATTCGATGGACATTTAAATTTCAACCAATTATAGATTGAAGACACCCTTCTTAGTATTGTAAAAGAATTTTATTAACAAAAATATAAAATATTTATTTTTTTAAGGGGTATAATTATAAGATTTCTACTCTCATAACAAGAGAAATATGCTCTTAGGGGAGAAAACTACCCACACATCTAGTAAATGCATACGGTAAGACTTGCATACTCACCATTAAGGTTGAAGTGAGATGCATTAACAACTTGACCTATAAATAGATATGCAATTAAAGAACTTAATTAAAAATTAACTGACTGGTTTTAGATATTTATTTCTTTCATTTCTATCTAACAAGACGTTATTCAATTGTTGTCTGACTCAGCTTCATCGTAAGCATCAGCTGCTAGCTTTACTAGATGATCATGAAAACTTTTTTCCAAGTTGTTAGCATTTGAAAACCCAAGTTTTGACTCTTTGTAACATAACATGTGAAATGTCATGCTCATGCATAAACCCAAGTTTGAAGTCGTTTTATAATAGTAGTTTTAATGAGTTAATTACATTCAACCTCCCTGAGGTTTGGCTAATTACACTCGGAATTAAAGTTTGCATTAATTGACACTGACCTCCCATCCCCTTAAGTTTGACCGTTAAAATAATCAGTTGACCATCCAAAAATATTAAAATAACCAAAATATCCCTAATTAAAAAAAATTATTTTATTAAATAAAAAATAAAAAAATTAAGAAAAAATCTCATCCCTCCATCTTTAAAATAATGAACGGTTAAGATTTATTTAAAAAAAATTAAAATAATAATAATGAAATTAAATTAAAATAAAAATTAATAATAGTAATGTAAATCCATTTTTCAGATTGAATCTCAATCGTCCATCAAGATTAGTGAACGGTAGAGATCCAATCTGAAAAATGGATCTCCACCCAAAAAAAAAAAAAAAAATTTTGGGAATCGAAGAGGGTTCTTCGCAAAGAACCCGTCTGGGTTCTTCAACGAAGAACTTGTCTAGGTTCTTCGCCGCAGAACCCAGACCCAATCTGGGTTCTTCGCGAGAGGGTTCTACGTATTAGAAAAAAAAAAAAATTTGAAGAACCTTTTCTGGGTTCTTCGAAGAACCCATTGAACCCTTATGGGTTCTTCGATCGAACCCAGAAGGGTTCGAACGATTCAAATCCAGAAGGGTTCCAACGAATCGAACCCAGATCTACGCATTAGAAAAAAAAAAATTTGAAGAACCTATTTTCTGGGTTCTTCGATCGAACCCAGAAGGGTTCGAACCCAGAAGGGTTCGAACCCTTGGGCTCTTCGAAGAACCCTCCCTCGGTTATTAGATTCCCAAAAAAAATTTTTTTTTTTTTTTTTGGTGGAGATCCATGGAGATCTCTCCATGGTGAAGGCGGTCCATATCAAATCTAGACCGTCCATCAGATCTAATGGACGGTCCAGATTTGATCTGGACTTTTTAATTTTTGTTTAATTTTTTTAAAAAAAAATTGGTCAAGATTCTATCTGGATCGTCCATCAGATCTTATGGACGGTCTAGATTGGATCTGGATTTTTTTACAAATCTCCATTTATTATTTTATAAATTTTTTTAAAAATTGACTAGATTCATTTTTTTAAATAAATTTTGTTTTTATTTTTTTATTTATATAATTATTATTTTTTTAAAGAAATTTATTTTTTATATTTTTAATTTTTTTAGTCAAGGGTATTTTGGTCATTTTAATATTTTTGGATGGTCAACTGTTTATTTTAACGGTCAAACTTAATGGGAGGGGAGATCAGTGTCAATTAATGCAAACTTTGATTCCGAGTGTAATTAACCAAACCTCAGGGAGGTTGAGTGCAATTAACTCAGTTTTAATTTGTCCCAGCCTGTTACCGTTTAAAGAGTCATTTTCTTGTAAAATTTGGCTGTTTACTATTAAGAATATCAAGTATTGTGATTCTATAAGGTCTTACCAATTTATTTATTTGTAAATGATTCAAGTTGTAACTTGTTCGTTTTTTTTCTTCATTTATTATTTCACTGTAGCAAAATATAACAATAAGGCACTATTATTTACTTTTTTTTTTAAGAATTACTGTCTTAAAAAAAATACAATCTTCACTCACGATGATAGTTAATTCTATATTTAGTATTACGGAAGTCCAATTGGATGTTACTAAATAGTAGTATATTTTTTTAATTGAGATGATTCATGTTTATTTTTTTAATTAATAGTACTCCTTGTATCATTATCAAATTTATTGTATTTTTTCTAATTTATTGAATAATAAATTAGAAAAGTTTTACCGTGTATATATTTTTTTATTTAATGAATATTAGTAATTTTATATATTTAAGGGTATTTTAATCTTTTGAACAGTCAAATATAATCAACCGTTAAAGTGGATAGAATTTGATTAACGGCAGGGGAGGTCTTTGTTAATAAATCTAAATATTGATTCGCTTAAAGATGAGTTTTAAAGTTGATTCCATTTGTAGATAAGTAAAATTTAGGGGTATAGCTGTAATTTACTCTTTTTTAAATGATTCAAGTTGCTAACTTGTTCATTTTCATTCTTCAAAAAGCCAAATTTGACACGACTTTATCACTTGCTATAGGTTTTTCATGGCAACAAATGTCGTTTTCTTGAGGAAATTTGGAGTTGGAAATTTCGATCAAGTCGAAGTTTGTTGTCGTCGTGAGTGAAAAAGAAAAGAATAGTGTTTGTGAGGAAAGTTTGAAGAAGAAAAGAAAAAATCGTGGGGACTATTTAATAACATTGCAACGAGGGCACTGCTCATATTATCATATATTATTTTACTATAGAGAAATATAACGACAAGCACTACCATTTACAGCTAATGGTCACTTGTTATAGTGGTGGAATCTCACAAGTTCCTTCAACCCTACAAAATTCTAATTATATTATTTATATATTGTTCTATCCTTACGTATAAAAGTGCAGGTGTGATATATAAATTAATTTCTTTTATATGAGACATCTGCCATGATCACAGATAATGAATAATTTATCAGTGTGATGTGACATTGAAGAATTTAGTGTGGTCGGAGATATATTGGTGTCTGAAAGTTTAATTACCTTACTATAACAAACATAGGGGATGAATAGATTTCTCCTAACCTTTTCGGCTTAAAAAATAGCAATCGTAATCAAGCACAAATAAATTAAGTAAGCTCAACGAGGCAAAAACTATGAAACCAAACTTGGCCACTTTGTCGCAAGTGAATTATCCTATCTAGCGCTAACCCATTTTAGTAGTGGGGCCGACACACTTTGCTATGTAGTGGGCCGACACACTTTGCTTCGTATCACATCAGGTCCCACTTCGTAACACATTTTGCTTCGTATCACATCACATCTTACTTATTTTTGCAATATTCCACATAACATCAAGTCCCGCTTGGGATTGACAACGAATCTTCAGTTAATATGAGGATTATTTCTTTCATATGAGACACCTCACTTGGAATTGACAATTATACTCTTGCCAAAATCTCAGATACATATTAATTTTTTTTTGTTGTAAAAACCCATTTTCTCTCATTCTTAGTTAGATACATATTAATATTTATTATAAGGAGACTTGAGTAGGTTTGAGATCTTGGCGTGGAAAGCAAGTCGTCGATCGAGGAAGATGCCGCAGCTGACCATCGCTCGTCTAGGGCTAGACGAGAGAGAGCCGGTCTCCTCACCAGCCCGTAATTCGTTTCTTCTGTAAGAGGCTATTATTTAACTGTTATTTTGGCTATTTATTTTTTCTATTAATAATATATATTTACGTCACTCAAAAGAATACTGTTAATCCTTTTCAGATGTATGTTGAACTCCTTTCAATATATCCTCCCCATGCTGATTGGCATCCTCCAAGTTAGCCCTCCATGCAAGAATGATGAATCTCCGTTCAAATCACACGCAGCAAATATGTGGGGTTTTCTGGTTGCTGTCTTCATCTACTACTACTTTGCAGCCCAAATAACAGCGCTGCAGCATGACAATCACACTGTCTTCTTTGAACTATCTATCAGTGTGGCTGCTATCTCAGGATCTCTTGCTGCAGTCTTAGTCGTTTCCATGTTTCTCCCCGACTCGCTTGGATATCTCATTTTCATTCCATGGTCTTTTTTGCCTATCATAGTTGCCTATCGGATTCATTATGTCTTAATTCACCGTGCTTGTCGTCGACTTCAGCAGATGATCATGAATATTATTCTCAAGTTTTCGGACGTTTGGAGTCGCTTCAATTTCAATGGAAGCAGCCCCAGTGAGCAGCCAAGATTACCGGTTTAGTTTAGATGATAGATTTTGAGATAAGTGAATGATTTCTTCAGAATTAACGTGACGTTTGTTAGATTACGTATACGTTCTATTTTCTGCACATAGAAGGGAGCTATAGTATATTATTAACTTTAGGAGAATTATAATGTAATTTCCCATATTATAATAAGAAGAAGTCAAGTTAAAAGCAGATCCACTTATAGTTGGCACATGAAGAATACTTATAAATAGTTTTCTAATTGATTGTGAGATAATTCACCATAAAAGTGAAGTGATATTTTAAAAATGAAAAAAAAATTCAAACATATCCTAAATTGTCAATTTAACTTTTTGATATATATTTGAAATAAATAAATATAAATTCTAATTAAAAATAAAGCTATATCAATTCAAATTTGTAATTTTTACATCAATTCTAGTGATATATTTTTTTTTTGGAGTTTTCTAGATTGTTAACCATGACAAATTCACCAGTCCGCAACTAGCAAATTATAATATACATGTCACTATCACATAAGCTCGATCTCTATCATTAAAACGATTGAAAATTTTGATTTCAAGTGCATAAGCTTCATTAATATGCAATGTTTTCTAGATTGTGATATCGCAATGACGTCAGGGGAAGCTTTTGACTAAATATGGGGAGGGGAAGCTTCCTTTCTTGAATAACCACCAAGCTTATTTGTATATTGGAGAGACTAGAGACTTGGGAAGAGCCAAGACTATGGAAGAGCAGACGAGTGCTGGTCATCGAGTTCGGAGAATTATCACCGTCGCATGAAGGGTACAAAATCATAAGAAAACAATTAAGCTGAAATGCAACTGTGTTACGCACGATAACTGTGACAGGCTTGCTCTGCAATATATCTTTAACTATTTTTCGTGTTATACTTGATCCATGTTTTATTGGTTTGTGTTATCTATTACACACTGCAAACGCTAATGATGGTCCTCATGTTAGCTCACGTACACTATAAGAAATAAAACATGAATACAAATAATTGGATTGTCGCACTATGATGTTCGTATAACTAATTGAATAATATTGATTATTAAAATTAATAAATTAATAACATTGTAATTAATCATTATTGAATTATTAATAAAAACAGAGGTTATAAGTTCGCCTCCCCAGGTGCAACGACCTTTGTACTATGGAAGACCTCAGTGGATCTCTAATGGATTCTGATTTTTTTTAATTAAATCTTAAGTGTTTTTTAATTTTTTTAATTTATACTTAATTTTAAAATTTTTATTTTGAATATAGATTTGTTTTTATTTTTTATTTTAGTTTTTTTACTTTTTATTTTTTGATTAGGGTGGTTTTGGTTTTTTTTACACTTTTGAAACGGTCAACAGTCATTTATAACAATCAACACTAATGGCAGGGAGTTAACGGTTATCTTTTCAATAAGTTGATTACGCCTATAAAAAGCTAAACCTCAGGTGGATTGACTGTAATTTATACTTTTTTGTTTCAGATTTTTTATTTTTTATTTTTTTAATTGGGGGTATTTTGATCTTTTTGAGCTTTTAAAACAGTTAACGGTCATCTTTAACAGTTAACGGTAACGGTAGGGGAATTCGCTGTCAATTTTTCATAAAGTTAATTCCAAAATTACTATCATTTAGAGCTAGGCTCTACCGGATTTGGGCTTTTTATAAAAATATAATTTTTGACATAGGGAGCAAAGCAAAGTTTCCATGCTGTAACTATTTTACATGTATATAGTGTTTTTTTTTTTGGCAACAGAAGAGGGCAGAGCCCTAAACATAACAAATCCAGCAGCTAAGAAGCATCACGCTGCCTGGCAACAATTAAGCCATCGAGATCATTTTGGAATAGCTTGAGAGAGCAGGGAAGGGGGGCCTCAAAAACCAGAACACTTATGTCCAAATGATGACCAAAATGAGCATGGCCATTGTAACAGCATTGCCTTCCCTGAAAATGTGAGTAACAGCACAAAACCAGTCTTCAGCTAACAAAGTATGACAGTCATGGATAATATTGAAGTAGGGATGGTTGGGGTTGGGATCCCCATTCACAAGCCTTACTGCATTAGTAGAATCAGATTCAATAATGGCTTTCCTGCACCCACTCCTCTTAACTAGTTTCAGCCCTTCAAGAATGCCTCTCAACTCAGCTTCCAAAATATTGCCAAGGCTAATGTTCACCAAGAAACCCCTAACCCAGCTTCTGTTATGGTTTCTAATAACTCCTTTCGTCGAGACATTGACAGCACTACCATCTACATTCACCTTCAGCCAAGCAGGCAGATGAGGAGTCTAAGAAATTAGTCTAATAGCCTCCTCCCTACCATCAGAATTTCTACTAGCCTTTCACCAAGACAAAGCAAAACTTATAGTAGGAAAGTTAGGGTTCAGAAGCATCTGAAAAGCATCATCAAACACCTCATTGCACCTCCATTTCCAAATATGCCACACAGCCACAACAAATAACACATAATTAGGAATCTTTGATATTGGCATGTAGCCAGGAAGGGATATCACCTCCGATTGAGAAAGGCAAGTTGCAGCTCCTGTAGGTTTAGTCCCAGGCCCTTTTAGAGACTGTACAATCCTTCAGCAGGTGGTCCAGGTCTTCAGCAACAGCACAGCAGCGCGGGCAGCAAGCCTTAGAAGCTAGGCCCCGAATAACCCTCTGCTGGTTGGTGAGGATTTTGTTGTGCAAAAGAGCCTAAAGGAAGGTCTGGATTTTTGGAAGAAGCTTGAACTGCCATAAGAACTTCCATTTCCACACAGAATCATCTCCTACCTGCATTAAGTTATAAGCTGTTTTGACTGAGAAATCGTCGTGCCTAAAACAACCCCAAATTAATTTATCTACCACATTCACATCACAAGAAATATAGATGCCAGCAATTCTATGCACAATATGCTAAGGAAGAACAGAAGCAAGCTTCCCAATATCCTAAATACCATTCACAATAAAAGAACAAACCCTAGCTGAAGCATGACTGTCATTAAGGGAGATGGTAGCTAGAATATATAAGGGGCCCAGCTCCTCCACCCAATTGTCAAACCAGAACAGAATAGTTTTTCCATTGCCAAATCTCCACTTGGTGCCCTTGGCAATCAACTTGGCACCATAATGCAGACCCCTCTAAATACTAAAACATGCACTAGTTTTAATGAGAGCATTATCAAGCAAGGAGGATTGATTGAGATACTTACTTTTCAGCATGTGACTCCAAACTCCCTTCTCATTCTGAAGCATTCTCCAACCAGCCTTAACTAGGAGAGCTTGATTCATCAACTTGGTGTTCTTTATTCCAAGACCACCAGTACTCTTAGGCTTGTAAACAATATCCTAATTAATAAGATGGACAGCCCTTTTGTCTGCAGTTCAATATCTTAATTTGGTGGCCTATTCGGATGCTGACTGGGCGACTAACCATGATGATCGCAAGTCTACAAGTGAGTTTTGTATTTTTTTAGGGCCTAATCTCATTACATAGAGTGCTAAGAAGCAACACACCATTTACAGGTCTTCAACTGAGGTTGAACATCGCAGCCTAGCCTCTATAATTGCTAAACTCACTTGGCTCAAGTCCATTCTTCAAGAATTAAGAGTTCCTCAACCTGTGGTACGGTGGTATCTACTGTGTGGTGCTATAACTTGTCTACTATAGCTATGTCTAGCAATCCTGTGTTTCATGCTCGGACAAAGCACATCGAACTTGACCTCTATTTTGTGCGAGATAAGGTGGTACAAAAAGAAATACAGGTCAATCATGTCCCCTCCTTGGATCAGGTTGCCGACATCTTCACTAAAGCTTTGTCTACCCCACGTTTTCAGTATTTAAAGAACAAACTCACTATCATTCCATCTCTAATGAGTTTGAGGGGTGGATATTAGTGATGTATACAATTTAGTTAAACTAACTGAGAGTATGCACACCTCAACTGCAAGTTCAGTCAAGACAAATGAAAAATATCCTAGTCAAACAATTGATCAATCAATTGGTAATCAACTGTTAGACACGGCTCGGGCTTTTGATCAAACACATAGTGGGCAACTATCAACTCCTACAAGATCGAAGTTAAGTTATGCTAATCTTTGTTCTAAGAAGAAAGAAGAGAATGATTATCATGAGCATCACAAAGATGATAATAATGATCACGGTTAACAAGCTACAAAAGTCGTTAGTTTTGGAGGGAAAAGTTCTTAACTTGTAACAAACTTTTCCAGCCATTAATCAATTCTTTAAAGGCAAGTTGTTTCCCTGAACATTGACTATATATATTAACATCAAAGCCTGTAAACATTATTAAGTGAAAATCAATAAAATTCAGAAGCTAATTTTCTCATACCTGTTTGCTTTCCTAGAAAATATTCTTCTTAGGTTTTCAGTTTCGTTTCACTTCATTAAGAAAGTAACAACTTCAATACTTCTCAATACACAATCCCACAGTAAGAGCAAGTGGCTACAAAGAAAACCCACTTGTTTACACGATGTGTGCCAAATGGGTAAGGCTCCTGTTAAGAGGAAAAATATATATGGTGCTAAACAACCAGATACAAAATCATGAAGTAACAGATAACAATGCTAGAAGAATATAGGAGTAACCGAGAAAACCTTGCCAAATTGTGTTGGCGATTGCAATGACAACTTTGCTTCTTCTGTGTGACTTTTTTGAACTTGCGTTTAGGTTTCATACAACTTCCAACTTCCATGCCCTCAAAATTTCTCTAAGACAACCTCGTTGCTCAGATCCTCTGTTATTTGGTATCAATTGATAAACTCAAGTCTGAGTCAGACCCTTTTGTTGGTGGTTTTAATGAAATCAGATCCACAATCAACACCATTTATATATAGCACTTTGAAAAAAAAAAATGAAGTCTGTGATGTTTTTTTCTTGAAGGTGTATGAAGGTGTATATTCTCTAGATATGGAGGTTAGTGTGGACTTGGAGTGCACCGGGTCCTGGAGGTTTTTTTTTCTTTCAAAGAAGTGTATACACAAAAATAAATAAATAATTAAAATTAAAAAAAAATATAAAGAAATTATACGTCTACAATAATACAATAAACTAAAAGTAATAAAAAATAATATATATATATATATATCAGTATGCAATAACATTATATATAATATAGAAAAATAGAAAATACAGACTAAAGTTTATATAATATTTAATTTATATACATTCAGAAAATCTACAAGAGAAAGATGAGAGACAGAGGTTGACCCAAAGGAGAAGGAGAGTCGTCCTCATCATCACTCCTCATTCCTCAACATCAACAACTTCTTTGAATTAAAATGTTGCCGAAAATGTGAAAGGAAAAATATGCATGTAGATGAGAAAGTATTTGTATCAAACTAATATCTCTAAATTCTAAACCGTTAGTTACCGTTAATATTTCCATTTAACTTTTGTTAAGAAAGATTATTATACCCTAAATATATAATACTAATTTGACCAATTTTATTGAAAATTACAAAAAGAAAATTTTAAATATCATAAAAAAAAGCATATAAAATTACAAAAAAAAAAAAAATTCTTAAAATTTAAAAAACGCTTCTCAAAATTAGTATAAACCAAAATCTAAAAATATTTGAATCTAAAAGTACCAAAATACTCTTATTCATTAACACAATACCTAACAGTAAAGGTATAGAACACTATTTTGATCCACCTTGAAACATTAGGGACTATTTTGATAATCAAATAAAATAATAAGGATTTTTTTAATCCATAAAAAATAAGGATTAAATCGATAATTATCTAAACAATAAGATGATGAGGAAAAAGTAGGACTAAAAGCAAGGTCACTAATTGGTACGTTCGTGGACTGTGGACACGTCACTAAACTATAAGTCAACATTATCAGTTAAATCACTCTTCAGTTTCCAAGATATATTGAAATTCGATGACAGAGTCAGGGTAGAATCCGGCAGAGAAACGAGGTCGGCATATAGAAACATTAAGGATTTAAGGCCATGGAAGTTCGAAAGAGTAAACGACTCTTACGCAGTTCAAGAGTAGTTCGAAAGATTATTCACATGATCACATTTGACTTTTTATTCTTCTAATAGACTAATATCTAATAGTTTTACTATTACCAAACCCTACATTTTGTTTCCTCTAACAGGATCCATGTCGTGTTTACATTTTTAATACACACCCTATCAATATATGGCTTTTCTTTGCAGGCACATGTCTTTATTGCATGGGACTATCTTTCAAGATCGAGTTACAAATCTATCAACCAAAATTCTCTCAATGCATAAACCATGTTATTCTCAGGTCTCAGCTCTAGTGCTCTTTCTTCAGTCTCGCTATCTTCAATTTTCCTCCCACGCTTATTGAGTTGGTTATGTTTAGGCTAATGGACTGTTTTGGCCTATCATGTTAGCCAGACACTTGATCAAACAAATTTGTGAAACCCTCAAGGAAAAAAACTATGGAAAAAAATGGCCCTAGTGGGTGACAGATTCAACCAATTTGCAGGTGCTCATCACAGTACCTATTATAGAACAAATCAATAGCCTGAAAATATAAATTTGAAGCTACTTCTTGAGACTGTAACTGTTCGAAATTTAAATTTAAGTAAACAAAGTTACCTCCTCGGGCCAAGTTTCTGTAAAAGTTTTCACGTCGAGTGAGATGGGAATGCATGGTCTTGACTCTGAGCGAGTGAAGAACGACGGATAACCGAAACAGGATGAGAAAAAGAAATATATGTTTCGAAATTGAGAATGGGTTGGTCTTGTTTGTGTAGGCCACCAAACAATTGGGCCATAAATTTTAGAGAAATAGGCCCACTATTTTTCTAGACAGGCAAGATAGACATAGAGTTTTAGTTCTAATAGCAGTTACCGAAATTTTGAATTATTTTATAAATTTCCTTTCAACATATGATTAAGGGATTAGTAATGCTAATAGTAATGTATCAATTAGTAAATAAATTTATAATTAGTATTAATTTATTTTAATTATTATATAAATTAATTTATTAATTAATACATTATATCACTAACTAGCTAGAATATAAGTTGGAATATAAATTGGATTAGAGTGCTTTTCATATGGTGAGAGTATAGTTACGGTACTGTTTATCGACTTGTTTTATAAAGAAGAAGATATAAGTCATATAACAGCACGTGTAATACAACTATACAAGTGCGTTCCTAGAATTCAGATAAATTACTAAGATTGGGTTAAACCGTACTCTAATATAGAGTATACTCTCCTTTTTAGAGTACCATTTGCTCTAATAATACTCTATCCCACGATTTTTAAGATTTTTTTTTTTTAGAATTTTGCTTTCTCTCTCTCTCTCTTTCTCAATTTGGAGTATCAATTTCCATACTCTAAAATTACTTTTAACTTTTCATATTCTCATTTTACTTTTATGTTCATAGTTATAAATAAATATTGGACATTAATATCCTTTTGACATTTTTAATTAAATTTAATTAATATATAATAATTTATAATTTATAAATAATATAACTATAAAAATTACACCATTACAAATGTCTCATCTAGATCTTTAAAATGAGACTAATATTGAATATTTATTTCTTTAAAAAAAATTGTGTAATTATTATTCTTATACTATATATAATAGACATATTAATAATTATAAGTTAGTAATAAAATAAAGACCCTATACAGTATATTATAGACATAATAATAATTATAAGTTCATAATTTTGAAAAAAAATTAGAAAAATAAATTTATGTGAGAAAAATTAATCTATAAATTTAAGTGAATGTAAATTAAAATATTATATAATAAATTAATAAAATTATATTATAATTTTAATAAAAAAATTTAAATAATTTATAAATAATATTTTAAAAAACTTAATGTAAAAATAAAGTGATATAAAAATTAATTTATTATAATAATATTAAAAGAATAATAAAAATATAATATATTTTTAAGATAGAGATAGAGTTTATTGTTGGAGTAAAAAAAATTTAGAGTTAGAATATTAATAAAATATTTTTTTTAAAACTCTAAAAATAGAAATAGAATGTGAATAGTGTTGAAGATGCTCCTATACGGCGGAAGGAGGAGGATCTTGACCCAAGACATCTTTTGATATTTTTTTATTTTTACGGGGATGTGTGTGTTGTGTTTTGCTTCTTCACCGCCCCGGTTTGTCCGGAACACTTATGGGGATGTCATGTGTGATAGAAAAACTTACATATATGGAATGCCATGCAATCTCAATTATTTACATTATCTATACTTAATTATATTTAACCGAATAAAAATAAATTTTCTATATATATGATGATGCGGTACGATGAGTTTTCAGTTTTGGAATCCGTCTTGCCTACTCTGCTTCAAATCTTCACACGACTTCGTTTCCAAAACTCCTTTTTCGCCAACAATTAACCTTTTTTTTTTTTAATGTAAGTATACTAGTCAATTCATCGAATTAATCCTAAAATTTTTATTTTTGATTGTTCTTTAAAATAAATTATTAAAAGTTAGTTAATAACAATTTAAATTTTAGGTTAGTTTTGACAAATTTCACTTAAACAATTAGATAATGCAAAAATCTCTTGTTTATAAAAATATATATAAAAAAAATTCTTCTTATAGAAAAACTGTGGGTTTATATCTTAAAAGGAACGTACTCTATTGCTGAAGAGGAGATTTGCTCCTATAAGTTAGTAATGTTAATATAATTATTCCTACAGATTTAGTAATTTTAATATAATTATTCTAGTTTTATTTAATAATATTATTTTAATTGTCGTAATTAAAAACTTTATTGACAATCAAATGTCAGCAATAAAAATCAATTGTGTCACATTCACTTATAGTTTAAGTTATTAATGTATTTTTCTCTCATCTCAGTTGTTGTGAGGGTTCAAGTCCTGCCATAATAGCTATAGGTAGTTTTTTTTTTTCCATATTATGAGAGTACTCGTTATAAGAATAGATATTCGGACTACGCATGTAGTATTCCATGAAAATTACATGGAAATTGAGGCAAATGTGAGAGCTGGTGTACAAATATTCCATGAAAATTACTCTTTGAAAAAGCTTTGGGATTATCTAACTAAGCTTTGCTCTATGCCTGACATTTCACATTAATATATGCCTGACATCACCTAAAATCTCGGCATATGTGTGGTGTTTGAACTGTTGGGGAGAAGCTTCTTGTGGGTCTCAATCAAGCCTTCATGTCACTCACCGCCGAATAACCTACTTATATTTTCGCGAGACAAGAGACTTGGGAAGAAGCAAGAGGATGGAAAAGCAGAGGAGTGCTGGTCACCGAGTTCGGAGAATTATTACCGTCACACGAAGGGTACAAAATCATAAGAAAACAATCAAGCTGAAATGCATCTGTGACAACTGTGACAGGTTCGCTCTATAATATATCTTTAACTACTTTTCTTGTCATACATGATACATGTTTCATTGGTTTGTGTTATCTATTACAAACCGCAAACGCAAACGATGGTTCATGCTTGAAAATTGCGTTGTTTGATTGGTCAGGTGCAGCGAACCAAAGTTCGTTTCGTGGATGCCATACCATGCAGTGTTTGGGTTTCTGATTCAATTGCTTATTGCTGTCCTCCAAGTGAATAATCAAGGAACAAATAAGTACTCATTCGAAACACACCCAGCAAATTTGTGCGCATTTTTGTTGGCAACGTTAGTTTACTGTTTGGCATTTGCAGCTGATATAAAATCCCGATTTTACAACCCGAGGCCGAGCTATGCACAACTCTCCAGCCTTGTTGCTGTCATCTCGGGATCGCTTTCTTCAGTTTCACTTATTTCCATATTCCTACCATACTTGCCTGGGCGTTTAATTTTCATTGTGTGGGCATCTTTTTCAATTGTTGCCTCACGCCACTTAATCATAAACATCTGCCGCTGGCTTTACCAGATGATCATGAAAACTTTTTTCCAAGTTGTTGGCATTTGGAATCGGCTCAAAGGAAGCGACATGACGGAGCAGCCTCGATTGCCGGTGTAGAGAACACACTCACTATGTATATGTTGTTGTTTTTGTATACATTTCCAGCTCCTGCTGTTTCAGATTACGTTTCCAGTACATGTAACTAGAAACGAATTTAAAGAACATTTGCAATTGTTAGTGTTGTTAGCCTAATAATACTATCACTAAGGACTTGATATTGGTTAAAGGAAGTGAAAACACTTCAAAATAATTAGTGCATGAGAAACAAAATCAATAGTAAAGACCAAGGGTTTCGTTTGGTGCTTAGTTGAAAAGAGACTCTGAAAATTGGTCCTCAACTTTTCTTTTCACTCAAGGGTGCCATCTCTCCTGCGACGGTGAGCCAGATGAGCAAAGACTCTAATATTTTCTCCTGACGCGTTGTATTACATCTACAGAATGCATATCGACTTCAAGTGAGGAGTGCGATTGTTTTTTTATTTAAAAAATGAATAAATTTGAATTTTTCTAAAAATTAAACCGGTACTGAAACCTTAAACTTAAATAATATATTTGATTTTTTCTTTTAACTACCGAATAAAAGTGTTGATTTTTTTATTTTTTTAAGATAAAAACATTTGAATAATGATACATTTTGAAATTGATATAAGAATGATAATAATAAAAGAAAATATTATAATTATGGAAGAGAATAGTGTAGTTATGATTCAATGGGTAAGTGTTAAGTGAAAAGTCATGATTTTTAATTTTTTTTATTTTAAGTTGTTTTTTAGTATTTTTAAGTTGTTTAACCACTTAAAAAAAAAATTGATGGTTTATTTTTTCTACTTAACACTTAATTGGTCTGAATTGGACATTTAAGTCTTTTTTGTTCATTTTTTTAAAATGGT
The DNA here is from genome assembly GCA_003430845.1 of Xanthoceras sorbifolium. Classification (NCBI taxonomy): domain Eukaryota; kingdom Viridiplantae; phylum Streptophyta; class Magnoliopsida; order Sapindales; family Sapindaceae; genus Xanthoceras; species Xanthoceras sorbifolium. The sequence continues at coordinate 37,004,993 of CM010608.1, forward strand.
CAAGCAACTTAAAAATGCTAAAAAATAACTTAAAATAAAAAGTTTAAAATCCTAACTTATCACGTAACACATAGACACTTAATTATAATTATAATATTTTTTTCCACAATTATTATTTTTATATTAATATATTTCTAAATGTATAATTATCCATATATTTCTGTCTTAACAAAAATAAATAATGTAACACTTTTATTCCGATTCAGTACATATTCAGTGTTTAGAAAAATTCACGCCATTCAATTTTCAGATATAAAAACATACCCTTAAGGGTCGTTTGTTTTTTTGCCTAAAAACTGAACATTCCTGAATTTTATTGAAGACTGAATGGTAACTAAAATTTAAAACCTAAATGACATTATTTTTTTTTTCAAACCACTGAATATGGTATCAACTTATTTGTTTTTTAAAATTAAAAATGGTTGAAAATATATAATTTAATATTTATACCCTTATTATTATTACTTGTTATATATTTGTATTTGTATAATACAAATAATTAAAACTAAATAATTTAATAAATCCTAAAATATTTTTATGTATATATTAATAATATTTTATTCAAGATAAAAATATAATAAATAATTATATTAAAAAATAATTTTTATCTTAGGAGTCTTTATCGAGATAAATATAAAGTCTCAAATTGTAGCATAATTATTCTATTCAATTACAATTATAAACAATAATATATATAGTTTGTTACTACTGCACTACTAGAATTAATGTATACATTACAAATAAAGTTATAATTTTTTATTATAAAAAATAAACTTATATAGAGTACAAGTAGTTCGATAAAAAAAATAAATAAATTATTTTTACCGGAATTTTATTTAGAAATAATTCAATCTTTCTATTCTAAGAAACTGCGAGTTTGAGAAATGATTAGAGATTTATTTATTTATTTTTTTATAAAACCGTATGTGAAAAGAATTAGGATAAAAGAAATAAAATTGTATGATATAAAATTAAATGAAACCGAAAATATATTATATTTAGAATGATACTTTTAGAGGAAAATATTTTAGATATATTTAAGTAATTTACAATTAAGTAAAAAGTCAGGATTTATTATTTTTCTATTAATTTTTTTAAAAAAATATTTTGAAGTTATTTAATTACCGACAGGTTCTTTTTCTTTTCTAGTTTGGTTCTTGGTTATTCGGCTCTCATGGATTCGGAGGAGATAGCGAAATTGTGTGCTGCGATGTCTATAGTGGATGTTGAGGCACCGGTAGTTAGGGTGGAAGGCAAACTGAAGGAAGTTGGTGACAGGAAAATAGGGTTGTGCCTGGTGGGTAAAGTCATTACGAATGAGCAAGTGAATCGCGATGCGTTTCGGGAAATTATTCCCAAGATTTGGCGGACGACGCAAGAGTTTGACATTGAGGTTTTGAAAGAAAACACATTTATTTTTCAGTTCCGTAATCAACTCGATCGTAAACGGGTTCTAGCGGGAGGACCATGGAGCTTTGATCACGGTTTACTGGTTTTGGAGGAACCTTCTGGAGCGGGACATCTAGCAGACATGAAGTTTAATGAGGCCGAGTTCTGGATCCAAGTGTACAACGTTCCAATTGTCTGTATGAACCGGGAAACTAGATTGTTCATAGGTAACCAGATCGGAGCTTTGCGTGAGATCGATTTAGGGGCTACGGATGACTGCTTGGGCAAGTATTTACGAGTGCGAGTACGTGTGGATATTTCGAAACCTCTGAAGCAAGGCCTGCGGTTGGACTTGGCGGAAGGAGACGCCTCATTCCTGCTCTTGCGATATGAGAAATTGCCTGACCATTGTTTTCACTGTGGCAGGGTCGGTCATCTCTTCCGGGAATGCCCTGGGGAATCAAGCTCAAGTGGGGAGAAGGACCAAAACTTCGGCCCCTGGCTGCGGGCGTCCAGTCCTCCAAAAACTCGATCGGTCCGCATGGAGCAACAACCCCAGGCGGCGGCTCCTGCTGAGCAATCTCCCTTTGCCATGCCTGCTCCGAATGACACCGCGGGATCGGACGCTATGCCAGACCTGGTGGGGGAGCAGGTTTCGGCCCCCCCATTCTCGACATTTATTTTTGGAGTGGAGAGCACGAAGCAGCGACAGACCAGGGTGGTGGAGCAGGTTTCGGCTTCAATGCAAGGCATTGATTCATCTGGTTTGGTAGTGGGAACGGGGGACGTGGTGGGCCAAGATTCCACGTTGCATGGCCAGATTCTTAAATTGCCTTTGGCCATGCATGCAGCTACTGTGGACGTGGACGTGGAGGGTGGTTCATCTTCGTTTGAAAGGTCTGCTCTATGTCATGCTGTCAATGAAGTGCCTCAATTGTCTCACGAAATTTCGAACATGGCTTCCTCTGTTCAAGCCACAGCTGTGCTATCGTCATTGGATAAGGGAAAGGGAGTGGCTTTGTCTTATAGTGATGCAGGCAGTGTGCATTCTTCTATAGATACAACTCTGCCAATCCGTAAACCTTCATGGAAGAGACGTGCGCGAACATCCAATGGCTCTCGTTCTGTTGAGATGGAGGATTTGAGCTCCCATAAAAGGGCTGCCAATTTTGGGGACGAGCTGGGTCTAACAAATAAAAAAAGACTTAATTACAATCAACCTATTTGAGGTTTGACTAATTACACTCGGAATCAAAGTTTACATTAATTAACACTGAACTCCCCTCCCGTTAAGTTTGACCGTTAAAATAAATGGTTGACCATCCAAAAATATTAAAATGACCAAAATACCCTTAGTTAAAAAATTAAAAATGAGTTAATTACACTCAACCTACTTGAGGTTTGACTAATTACACTCGGAATCAAAGTTTGCATTAATTGACACTGACCTCCCCTCCCGTTAAGTTTGACCGTTAAAATAAATGGTTGATCATCCAAAAAATTAAAATGACAAAAATACCCCTGGTTAAAAAATTAAAAATATAAAAAATAAACTTTTTAAAAAAATAATAATTATATAAATAAAAAATAAAAATAAATTTTATCTAAAACAATTATCTAAACAAATGAATCTAGTCCATTTTTAAAAAATATCTAAAAAATTTGTAAAATAATAATTTAAGATTTGTAAAAAAAATCCAGATCCAATCTAGAGCGTCCATCAGAACCATCAGATCTGATGAACGATCCAGATGGTATTTTAACCAATTTTTTTTTTTAAAAAAATTAAAATTAAAAAGTCCAGATTTGATTTGGACCACCTCCACCATGGACATATCTCCATGGATGGAGCTTTTATCTCTCCATGGAGTTCCCCTCGTTGCCGAAAGGAAGAGGCGGGGAGGCTCAGCCAGAGAGGCGAGCCTCCCCCGATCGTTGTGGGGAGGTCTCGCCTCCCCCACGACGGGGACGCCGCCCCATTTTGCCAACGGAAAGGCGTCCTTGTCGTGGGGGAGGCTCGCCTCTCTCGCTGAACCTCCCCACCTTAACCTTTCGGTGGCAAGGGGAACTCCATGGAGAGATGGAAGCTCCATCCATGGAGATCTGTCCATGGTGGAGGCGGTCTAGATCAAATCTGGACTTTTTAATTTTTTTAAAAAAAATTGATCAATATACCATCTGGATCGTTCATCAGATATGATGGTTCTGATAGACGGTCTAGATTGGATCTGGATTTTTTTTTTTTACAAATCTCAAATTATTATTTTGCAAAATTTTTAGATATTTTTTAAAAATGAACTAGATTCATTTGTTTAGATAATTGTTTTAGATAAAATTTTTTTTTATTTATATAATTATTATTTTTTAAAAAAGTTTATTTTTTATATTTTTAATTTTTTAACCAGGGGTATTTTGGTCATTTTTAATATTTTTGGATGGTCAACCATTTATTTTAACGGTCAAACTTAACGGGAGGGGAGGTCAGTGTCAATTAATGCAAACTTTGATTCCGAGTGTAATTAGTCAAACCTTAGGTAGGTTGAGTGTAATTAGTTCATTATTATTTTTTAAAAAAGTTTATTTTTAATTTTTTAACCAAGGGTAATTTGGTCATTTTAATATTTTTGGATGGTCAACCATTTATTTTAACGGTCAAACTTAACGGGAGGGGAGGTCAGTGTCAATTAATGCAAACTTTGATTCCGAGTGTAATTAGTCAAACCTCAGGTAGGTTGAGTGTAATTAACTCATAAAAAAATAAAAACTATATCGGCCGGTCTGGATGGAGCCCAGACCCGCCGGACCCAATGCGTATTTTAGTGTGGAATGTCCGGGGATTGGGGAATACCAGGACATTCCAAACATACCAGGACAACATAGCCCTGCCTTGGTTTTTTTGATTGAGACTCTTTCTACGCATGATAGTTTGGAACGTCTTCGAGTTCTGTTTGGTTTTTCTGGCAAGTTAGTGATTGATAGAGTTGGTCGCAGTGGAGGCCTTTGCTTGTTCTGGTCTGATTCTGTTGAGGTTAATTTAATTACTTTTTCGCGACATCACATTGACATGAAGATCAAGTCTCCTGGGGGATTTATTTGGCATTTTACGGGGTTTTATGGGCACCCTGAAGGTTCTCAGAGACAACATTCTTGGACTCTTCTTTGTCGTCTACAACACCAGTCGACTCTTCCTTGGCTTTGCGGGGGGTACTTTAATGAGATCCTCTCCTTCTTAGAGAAAGAGGGAGGGGCTGATCGTCCCAGGTTTCTGATCAACAATTTTCGTCAAGTGGTGGAAGACTGCGAGTTTCGTGACTTGGGTTTTCGGGGTCCAGAGTTTACTTGGTGTAATGGGTGGCCTTTGGAGTTTATTCAGGAGCGTCTAGATCGGTTCTTGGGTACTGATGACTGGTTGGCCCTTTTTCCATCTGTGTCTGTGAGTCATCTTGATTTCTGTTGTTCGGACCATCGTCCTATTTTGGTTTCTTTTTGTTCTGTGCCTACTCATAGTTCTGCAGGTCCTACTCGGTGGGGTCATCGATTCAAGTTTGAGAGTTGTTGGGCAGACTCAGAAGATTGTCGTGTGATTATCCAGCAATCCTGGGCTGGTATGGAGGATGGTTGTTCCCGTTAAGTTTGAGAGTTGTTCCCGCTAAGCTTCGGCAATGTGCGGTCTCTCTATATGCGTGGAATCGAAGCTTGCTTCAGCATCTCCATCGCGAAATTGGGCGCACCTGTGGCCGAATCCGCGCCTTTGGGCTGCAGGTCACGGCCTCATCTTGGCGTGAGCTGCGGGTCCAAGAGCGTAAGCTTGATGCTCTTCTTTGGCAAGATGAAGAGTTTTGGAGACAGCGTGCTCGTACTTCTTGGTTGGCCAACGGTGATAAAAATACCAAGTACTTTCACTTTAAATCGAATCAGAGAATAAAGCGCAATTCGCTTTTAGGTCTCTTTAATTCTTCTGGGGAGTGAAAGTCTGGTTCAAAAGATCTGGAGGTAATTATTCACGATTATTTTAGCAATATTTTCGGATCTTGTTTTCCTAGTGCTGCGGATTTCTGTGCAGCTACAAGTAAGGTAGAAGCTAAGGTCTCTCCGGAGATGAATCGTGTGCTTGATGCCAAGTTTTCTACGGTTGAAGTTTTTGAGGCTCTAAAGTAAATGCACCCCTCCAAGGCCCCCGGTTTGGATGGGATGCCAGCTCTTTTTTATCAGAAGAATTGGGAGGTGGTGGGTAGCGAGGTGGTTGGGGCCTGTCTGGAGTGCCTTAATGATGATAGAGATTTGAGCCATTTGAATTCCACTGCAATAGTGTTGATCCCTAAAATTCCTCAGGCGCAGCATATGATGGATTTTCGGCCTATTAGTTTGTACAACGTCATCTACAAACTCATCGCTAAGACTCTCGCAAACCGCCTTCGTTTGGTTCTTGGTCAGGTAATCTCGGACAGCCAAAGTGCTTTTATCCCAGGCCGTTTAATTACTGATAATGCCATAGTGGGTTTTGAGTGTTTGAATCTACTTCAGCATCGTCAAAAGAAGAAGACGGGTTTTATGGCCCTCAAGTTAGACATGTCCAAAGCTTATGACCGTGTCGAATAGGGTTTTCTGAAGAGTATGATGGTGAAACTTGGGTTTTCTGGTAACTGGATTCGCAAGATGATGCATTGTATTTCTTCGGTTACTCATTCTTATATGATAAATGGTGAGGTCCGGGGTTTTCTAAAGCCTTCCAGAGGGTTACGTCAGGGGGATCCCCTGTCTCCGTATCTTTCTCTTCTGTGTGCTGAGGGTCTCTCCGGCCTTCTTTCCGCAGCTGAGAGAGATAGGGCTATCCATGGCATCATTTGTGGGAGAGGAGGCCCTAATGTTTCGCATTTGATTTTTGCTGATGATAATCTTCTGTTTCTTCGTGCTGATAATAATAAGTGCTCTCAGATTCTGGATATCCTTCACTCTTATGAGAAAGCCTCCGGTCAGACTATTAATCGTAATAAATCCGCAGTTTGTTTCAATGACCGCCTAGCAGTTTCGAGAAAGATAGAGTTGAGCACCATTCTTGGCATGCGTTTGGTTGATCATCACGACAGGTATTTAGGGCTTCCAAGTTTTGTGAGGCGTTCTAGGAGGACGCTCTTTTTTCATATTTGGAATAGGGTTTGGAAGAAGCTCTAGCATTGGAAGGGTTCTTTATTTTCTGCCAGTGGTAAGGAAGTGCTGCTTAAAGCCGTGATCCAGGCTATGCCTACTTATTCCATGAACCTATTTCGCCTTCCACAATCCTTGATTTTTGATCTTCAGAGGCTGATGGCTCGTTTTTGGTGGGGGAGTAGCGCTTCTAATAATAAAATTCATTGGTATTCCTGGAGTCGTTTATGTCGCAGTAAACTGGAGAGTGGGCTTAGTTTTCGCGATTTATCCCTATTTAATCAAGCCTTACTCGCTAAACGAGGATGGCAAATCCTCTCGAATCCTGGATCTTTGGTCAGCAGAGTTTTGAAAAGCTTATATTTTTCTAATTGTGATTTTTTGCAGGCTAAATCTTCAGGTCCCATTTCGGCTGTCTGGAGAAGTATTTTGTGGGGCCGCTCTCTGCTAGAGAAAGGTTTGCGATGGCGGATCGGGGGAGGGGAGGCAGTGTCCATCTACCATGATAATTGGATCCCGCGGCTTCGTTCTTTTAAAGCGAATTTGCCGTTCTTGTTACCTCTTGATGCGCGGGTCTCTTTGCTCAAAGGTGCTTCAGGCGAGTGGGATTCGAACCTGGTTCGTGACTCGTTTCCTCCTAAAGATGCTGAATGTACCCTCTCCATTCCTCCGTCGACTCGGCAAGATGCCCTTTGTTTGCATTTCGATAAATTGGGGAAGTTTTCCGTCAAAAGTGCGTATTGGCTTGCCTATCAAAATCTTATCTTGGCGAGTAGCTCTTTTTCAGCCCCGTTAGCTTCTTGGTGGCATTCCCTTTGGCTCTTGTGTTTGCCAGCAAATGTGCGGCTTTTTTTGTGGAGATTTTGTCATGATTGGCTGCCTTCCGCTGGTACTCTTGTTAGGAGGCACATTCCGATGGCTGGGCACTGTCACTTGTGCCTGGGGGGTTTTGAGTCTGTTGTGCATGCTTGTTGGGGTTGTCCCCTTCTTCGAGTGGTGCGCAAATCTCGCCCTTCTTTTGCGGTTTTACCTGCTGATTTTCATGGCTCTTCGTTGGATTTTTTGTCTCTTTGCAGATCGTCTCTCTCGCGGCCTAATTTTGATACTTTTTGCGTCATCTTATGGCGTTCGTGGTTCCGCCGTAACAACTCGCTTTTCTTAGGTAAGGTGCTACCATCAGAGGAGATTGTCCCTTAGTCAGTGTCGTTTCTCTCCGAGTTCCAGGCTGCCAATGCCTCTCCTCCTGCAGCTGCGGGCCCGGTTTTGGCTTCTCCCAGGTGGGCAGCCCCTTCGCCAGGATGGTTTAAAATTAACTCGGATGCTGTAGTTGATTCAGTTAATAAGCGGGTTTGTTTTGGAGTGGTTATTCGGGACAGTCATGGTCATGTTCTGGCTGCGCTTGCTGAACCTTATCATGCTTTGGTCTCGGTGGTGGTTGCGGAAGCCATGGAAATCCGCCGGGGCCTGCAGTTTGCTTCAGAGTTAGGTTTTCATCCGGTGGGATTCGAGTCTGATGCCTCGTCCGTGATTTCGTCTATCTTGAGCTGGGACCCTCCACTCTCGGAAGTGGGCCTTGTTATTTCTGACATTTTGGCTTTAGTTTCGTCACTTTCAGTTTCTCATACTAGTTTTGCTCCTCGTTCTTGTAATGAGGTTGCCCATCAGTGAGCTAAGTTTGGTCTTTCTATTCCGAATTTTTTGGCTTGGATTGAAGAGGATCCGCATTGTGCGGTGGATTCGATTTGTTCTGATTTTCATTTATAATTTGGTTTGTTTTATATATTACCCCTTCGTTAAAAAATAAATAAATAAATAAATAAAATAATTTAATAGATCTAATTCATACTTATAAAATTTTAGGTCAAAAAAAAAAAAAAACCGTTAATTTTAAATCCAATTGCATTTTTCGCTTTGCGTTAAAATATTTTCAAAGTTGACGTTGCGTGATTTCCGCTTTGAAGACTGAAGTCAATCGCCCAACCCATATCCATCCGCCACCGTTTTGGTCATTGCCGTTGTGGGCCCTCCACTCACTCTGCTGCCACCCTGCCACCGTTTGAACATTTAGCTAGAGAATAATAATGGTTAATTACATTTATAAAAGTATTCTTAAAAAAATACAATTAATTTTTTTATTATTCGGATTTCATTTTGATTAATTTATTATTAAATTTTATTGTTTATTATAAAATTAGTATCTTTTACATTATTTATTACAATGTCTTGCCTCTTATCATTTTATTTTATATTATTAAGTGACATTTCGATAAATATAATTTTAAACCATACAGACGAATAAAGATGCTCTTCTCCCTATATCGTTAAAATCTGAGTGCATTGATGATGCTTATAGAAAAGTTTGTTCATATAATATAGTTACAAAGACTAGAGATGACCCGACTCAGTTCGAAACGAATAGGTGGTTTTTTTTTAAATAATTTTTTTTTAAAATTTTTAACTATATATATACATACATATATATATATATATCCCAACACTGTTGGGCCATATAATAATTTATAAATAAATATGAGTAAATAGCCCAATACTATTGTTGGGCCACATATCACTTAAGTCATAACCCAATAAATGATCATTCATTTTATAAGTACTCAACTTCCTACACTTTTTTTTTTTCTAATGTGGGACTACTTATAAGCACTCAACTTCCTACACTACAATTTTCTTTTCAATGTGGGACTACTTATTATCATTTTATATAAAACTTCATCTCTTACACTTCTGTTTTACTTTCAATGTGGGACTAGTGTAGACCATTTTTAACTATATTCTCAAATCCTACATTGAAAGTGCACAAGACTTGAACCATATTTACTTATCTATATATATAAGGAATCCCACATTGAAAGTGAATATATTTTAAAACTACCTTTGCATATATATATATATATATATATATATATATATGTACACACTTCTAAAGTTTTAATTGTCCATTCACAATGATTTATTACCTTTGGTTTATTCATTAGTTTAATTTTTTTTTAACTTTTTATTAAATTTTTTTAATTTTTTTAATTTAAAAAAAAATTCAAAGTTTTTTTTATTGAGGCCGGTTCCGGTTTTGGAACCGGCGGTTCCAAAAAAACCGGGGGGGGGGGGGGGGGGGGGGGGGGGGGGGGGAACCGGAACCGATGGTTCCCCCCCAGTTCCAACTGGAACTGGGACTGGGACCTCCCCAATCCCGGTTCTGGTTGAAAAAAAAAAAAGGAACCGAAAGCGGTGATTCGGTTCCAATGGCCATGACTAACAAAGACCCACAAAAACACAATGTATAATGAATTTTTATTATTAACAATTTCTCGATACAAATACAAATTTTAATTTTACTTCTAATAAATTTTTAAAAACCTCCAAATTTAAAGAATTTACAATGATTTTTTTTTAATAAAAATAGTATTAATTTTAACACTTCTCCAATACTTGTAGATATCTTTTTTTTTTTTTTTGAGATAAAAACAAGATGTTATTAATGAAGAGAAATGATACAACTAGGTTCCACATTGAACCAAGAACAAACCTCAATAGAGGAACAACCTAAAGAGGCTAGAGTATGGGCCAAACCATTTCGTTTTCGAGAAATGGCTTAACATTTAACAACCTCAACACTCTTACACAGAGCTTTAACATCATCGACAATAAGGCCATCCAAACAAAAACTAAAGTCCTTATTAAGAACAGCAATAACAACATTAATAGCATCACATTCAACACAGTGCACAACCAACCCCAAACTCTGAACAAACAGAAGCCCTTCTCTGAGAGCCAAGGATTAACCAATGGAAGTAAAAAAAAAAAAAACCAGCCAGCCTCAAAGAGATAGCCGCAGTCACAACTCCAAAGCTGTCACAAACAGCAGCACTAACGCTAATAAAAGGGAGATCCTCCCTTACGGCCACATCTGTGTTGAGCTTAAGGCTGCCCACAGGAGGAGGGATCCAGCTTAAAACTTCAACCGGACTGGGGAGATGCTAGAAATTATCCTGCTTAATAGAAACAGCTTCTACAGTATTTTGGAACTCACTCAAAAAGCCAGCAGAAGATTCCAAGAGCACCTCAACTGACTTCAAGAGGCCACTATGAAGAAAGCAATTTAGCTCAAACCAAAGAAACCACAAAAGCACACAGACAAACTCAAACTCCTCTCTAAAAATATTCTGAAAAAAAACGAGCAGAGAATATCAAAGCAAGACAGCAAGGAGAAACCCTCAATCAGCTCACCAAAACTGCAACGCAACCAGACATCCCACGATTTTGAGCACTAGAACAGGGCGTGAGAAATAGATTCAGAAGCCTTACCACACCTTTTACAAATAGGATCCTGAACAACCTTCCTCTTAAAGATATTAGACAAGGAGGGAAGAGCATTCTGGGAGGCACACCAAATAAAAATTTATACCTTAGGAGGGATACTCAAGTTCCACAAAAATAGCCACCAGCGACGAAAGGAAAGGGAGCTAGAACCAGCCCTGCTGAGCTTGTCTCTCAAAGCAAGTTGATAACCACTCTTCACTGTGTAAACACCTTTTTTTTTTTTTTTTTTATCAAAGTGCCACACGAGGCAATCTTGGTTCCTGTACAACCCCAAAGGGATGCTCAAGATAACCTCCCTGTCAGCGTCGAAGAAGACTTGATTAATCTTCTGGAGATCCCATTGAAGCCTTCCATCCTATAGAAAATCAACAACCACAGAGACTGGATTAGAGCACATAGAAATAGGTTTAAACGAAGAGGGTCTAGGGAGCCAAGGATCATGGAAAGTGTTGATCCTAGTCCCATTCCCAACCCTCCACCTCATCTGTAACGCCCCTAATGTTTCGTAAATAGAATAAATATCCTTGGATTATTATTAATAATTATTATTGAGCATGCAAAAGTCAAGTATGTGATTTATATTGGTGGAAATTATATATATATTCGGTATATGGTTGAAAAATGAATAGTGATTTTAACCGAGTTAAATCCCATTAGAGATATTATTTTCATAGTGCATTTGGATGATAATGGGTCCAATTGAATATTGGTGAAGTCAATTTGGTAATTGGATAAGTGTGAAATATTTTTGGAATATTATTGAGGTGGAATGTAACTGATGGGTTAGTTTGATAATTAAATGAGGATTGATAAATCACCTGTGATTAAGAGTAAATTTGTGCCATTGTAGGATTTTAAGAAGTTCAAGGAAGCAATTAGTAATTAAGAAGATATTTATAATATATATATATATATATATATATATATATATATATATATATATATATAATACAAAATAAATTGCAAAGTCGGTGGAGATTTCCACTAAAAATAAAAGTCAATGAGTGAAACCAAAAAGAATCAAGAATCAAAAATCATGAAACAATGAAAAAAAAAAACAGAGCACAGAGGCGTAAAAAAAAAAATAAAGAGAAAGAATGAGAAGGAAGCCGGGAGAGAAAGAAGAAGAAGAAGAAGAGAAGAAGGAGGAGGAAGGAAGAGGAAGAAGAAAAAGGAAAAGAAAAGTGTTGGAAAATTATTCAGGTTTGGTGTACACTAGTTTTCGTATGTTAATTTTTCTAGAATATTTTGGATTTAGCGAATTGTTTTGATTTCAAATTGTTTGAACTCTGTTGATTTGAATTTACAACTTGAAATTGATTTAGCTTTGATTTGATTTGATTTACATATTCTCGAAATATGTTATAAATTTGAAAACAAGAAAAAAAATTGATTTTATGCATTGATTTTATAATGGTTTGATTTTATTAGTAATATATGAAATATAATTGAAAGTGATTATATATATATATATATATATATATATATATATATATATATATATATTGTTTGTGATAAATTAATGAAACGATTTTGAGGCAATTTGATTCGATATTGATTTGTGAAATAAGTTTGAATATAATTTTGGGTCTATTTTATATGATTGTTGATGATATATTTGGATTTTGTAAATGTGTTTATTGATTTGAATTTAATCGAAAATTGAATTTGATTATAAATGAATGATTTTGAATTACAGAAATGTGATTTATGTTGAATTTAACGATTTTAAGTTCTGAAATATACTATTATGTTTCATTTTCTGTTTCCCTATATTAGATTGTTGAAAATTTGAGCATGTTTGATGAATTATGAAATCTGTAATATCTGAATAATGGCCATTGACATGTCAATTGAGTGCACTTAGTAGTACTGCAATGAAATTCCTGATAAGATAGGGATACCATTTCATTCTGAAGTGGGAAATTCGACTGTATAAATACGAATACCATTTCATTTTGAAATGGAAAACTGACTGTGAATCTACGGATACCATTTCATTCTCAAATGGAAAACCGACTGTGAATCTAGGGATACCATTTCATTCTGAAGTGGGAAACCGACTGTGAATATAGGGATACCATTTCATTTTGAGATGAGAAACCCGACTGTATAACCCGTAATCCAGTCTACTCTATTATGTGTATCAGAGGCCAGTTAAGAAATGAATAAAGGAGTTACTGAAATCTAGGAAATGAATGCAAAAGAATTTTATTTGAGATTAAATCCAGAAACATCCGAAAATGTTTTAATTAATATAGCTTCAGTTTATTCCATATTGTAATATTAAGTTTTACTTACTTACGTATAATAATATGCATTTCTGAAATTTATTTTCGTTGTTTTATATTATATTGACAAATATTTTAGTGTACACCCACTAAGCTATATGCTTAGCCCATTGATGTTTATCATGCGTAGGAAATAGAGAAACTAGCGGACAAAAAGAGTGAAGAGTTGGCCACGGCAGACAGAGTACAGAATCACCTCACTCCTGGGTAGCTATTTACATCCTTATGTATATTAATTTATTAATGCCTGCATGTATATAAAAGAATATGAAAGTTTTTAATGCATAAGTTTTGTAAATATTTATTTTATAGTTTATGTGGTTTTAAAGTTATAGTTATAGTTTGGAAATTATAAAGTATGTATTATTTTATTGAAAATGTTTGGGAAAGTCGCACTATATGGAAGAGTGCGCAAATGATTGAGAAATAAATTTTGAAGTGTTTGATATTATATTATTTGAGTTTTTATTGAAAGCAGGATTTTTAGAAAGTCAGAAAAACAGAGGAAACTCTGGCAAAATTTTTCAAATAATTTTATGGGCTCACTGTAAAGGAATTTACACTACAAAAGATTTTGATTTACAAAGAATTAGAAAGTTTGAAAACCAGGTAGCGCTCCATAGGTCGATCCATGCGCGTCGGGTCAGGGGGTGTTACATCATCCCTTTAAGCAGCATCTCTCTACCCCAAAGCACACTCCTCCAAATATAGGAGGAACCAGGTTTCAACTGAACCTTAAGGAAGTTCTCTGACTTAAAATACTTCGTCTTCATAATCTGAGAAACCAGGGAAAGGGGAGCAGCCGAAATTCTCCAAGCCTGCTTAGCCATTAAGGCTTGGTTAAAGAGAGCAAGATCTTTAAAACCCAGACCACTCATGGATTTTGGAAGACATAGAAGATCCCAGCTGGCCCAACATATTTCCCTCTTATCTCCATTAAAGCCCCACCAGAAACCTGAAATAAGTGAACTCAGGTACTTGCACAACGAGGAAATGAGCTGAAACAAACTCATTGTATAGGTAGGAACAACTTGACCTATAGCCTTAATTAATACTTCCTTGTCTCCCACAGAAAATAAGCTTCCCTTCCAATTTCTCAACCTCTTCCAGACTCGTTCTTTAATCGAGTTAAAAACCAACCTCTTGTTTCTGCCTACAAGAGTGGGCAAACCCAGGTATTTGTCATGAGAAGAGGAACCCGAAAGTCCCAGCATGTTCTAAAAGGAAGCTTGAGCCTACGCATTAACATTAGGACTATAGGTTACAGACGATTTAAGGTTAATTTGCTGACCAAAACCTTTTTCATAGACCTTCTGAATCTTCCTAAGGGAGGTACCGCTGGCATCTGAAACCCTACAAAAAAGAATACCATCATCTGCAAAAAAATAATTGACTCACTAAGGCGCTGCCACGACAGCACCTAAACCCCAACAGCCCCTCATCCTACACTGCCTCATTAATCAAAGAAGAAAGCGTTTTCGCACAGAAGAGAAAAAGATAGGGAGATAAGGGACATCCATGGCGAAGACCTCTGGAAGGAAACACTTTACCCACTACATCACCATTAACCACAAATGAAAAGGAAGCTGTAGAAATACAATCTCAAATAAGAGCAATGAAACTATTAGAAAACCTCAACTTCTCTAAAATGCACTTCAGAAATCTCCACTCAATACGATCGTAGACTTTGCTCATATCTAATTTATGAGCAGCAAAACCTTTCTTGCCCTTCTTTTTCTTGTTGATAGAATGTAACAACTCAAAGGCAACCAACATATTATCAAAAATTAATCTATCAGGGACAAAGGCACTCTGGGATGGGGAAATTAATTTAGGAAGGATAGACTTCAACCTATTAGCTATGGCCTTGGTAACAATTTCATAGACCACACTGCAGAGGCTAATTGGCCTGAAATCATTCATTATCAAAGGATTCTTAACCTTAGGGATCAACGCCACATTGGTAGCATTAAAATCCCGAATAGAAAGGTT
This sequence comes from Xanthoceras sorbifolium, assembly GCA_003430845.1. NCBI lineage: Eukaryota > Viridiplantae > Streptophyta > Magnoliopsida > Sapindales > Sapindaceae > Xanthoceras > Xanthoceras sorbifolium. The sequence continues at coordinate 37,020,145 of CM010608.1, forward strand.
TCCATTCAGAACCTTCAGACAGACATTAGAAATATATCCCCATAGTACGTCCCAATGCTTCTGAAAGAAAATAGCTTGAAACCCATCAGGGCTTGGAGTCTTGGTAGGACCAAGGTGAAAGAGAGTTTGTTTAACCTCCAAAACATCAAAACGAACATTTAAAGCAACCAGCATATTTAAATCCATTTTGCAGTTAATAAACCTTGAAGCATTCTCCAAATCAGATTCAGAGGGTTTGTTAGAGGAAAAGATAGTGCTGAAGTACTGATAGACAGTGCGATGGATCCCTTCAGGCTCGGTGTGGCATACTCCATTCTCATCAACCAATTTTAGAATGATGTTTTTCTTCCTCCTAGCTGAAGCCTTAAAGTGAAAGAATTTAGAATTCTTATCACCAGCCCACAACCAATCAGCCCTAGACCTCTAATGCTAATACAACTCATCTTTTGCTAACAAATTACTTAGCTCTGCCTCAACAGTCTTGACCTGGGCCATAGTAGCATCACCCAAATTACCACGGTGGAGGGAATTTAATTCTTTATATTTGGAAGTAATAGATTTACTAAGAGATCCAAACTTTTTGACACTTCACTGAGTCAAATCAGCAGCACACAGCCTCAATTTCTCCTTCAAACCCAGCAGGGAAATCGTACATCTCCTGCCGCCCTCACACCAAGCCTTATTCATAATTTGTTTGCACTCTTCATCCTTAAGCCAATGGGGTTCAAATTTGAAGCCCCTACCCCTGTTAATATTACAATTGCCTTCTAACCCATCCAATCTAACCAAAAAAGGCATATGATCTGAAAACCAGAAATTTAGATTCTCCACAACAGCTTCTACAAACAAATGTTTCCACTTAAAATTTTACCAAACATCTATCCAAACGTTCCTGGACATTAGCACCTCCAGATCTTTTGTTGTTCCAAGTCAATAAGGGACCCGAACAACCCAAGTCCACAAAATTACAATCTTCAATCACACTACGGAAGTTAACCATACCGAAATCACTCTTCACAGAACCACCCAACTTCTTGTTCGAATGGAGGATCTCATTGAAACTCCCCCCACACAACCATGGTAAACCACTCAGAGAATTCAAGCACCTAAGTAACTCCCAAGACTGATCCCTAAGAGCAGGATTAGCATTGCCATAGAAACCAAAAAAATCTCCACAAAACTCCACCATTACAACAAACAGAATAGTTAATATGCCTCTTAGAAAACGAAAAAATGGTAACATCTACCTTCTCAGACCAGAGAAGTATCAAACCACCACTTTTTCCCTCACAGTCCACCCAAAAGCTATTTTTAAACCCCAGCACTCGTTTTAAATTACCAGCAAACTGACCACAAAGCTTAGTCTTACTAAGAAACACTAAGCTTTGGGAAAACTTTTGCAGGACTGTTTTGAGCCCCGATAACGTACGAGGGTTCCCCAATCCCCGCACGTTCCAGTAAAGGAGATTCATTGAACCCGGCTGACCTGTTCAACAGGCTCCACCGATACAATTGAGGACATAGAGCTTGGCTTAGATTTCTTACCTTCCCTGTCAATCTCCCAGCTACCGTCATTTTTCCTCTTGCCACCCACTTTAGAAACAGCAGGACCTGGGAAGAACAGTTTGGAGAACGACGCGCCGGCGATTGAGAACTATTCTTGATCTTCCTCTGAGCAGTAGACTTTTCTGGATGGGGCTGGAAGCCCCAGCATTTGTCTGTGGGAACCACGGGCTAACTTCTTCCATTTCTTAGCTGTATACAAAGATGGGCTTGGGTCATCATCTACCCCTTCCATTGGATTGCTAACCAAAGCCTTATCGTCCTCCTAGATTGGGCTAGTAAGAGGAACAACTGGCCCATCCAAAACTACTACTTCCACTAAACCAGAACCAAGCCCAAATAATAACCCGTCATTATGCCCAATATTTACACCCCCTGCAGGAGATACAACTTCTGTACTTGATCAAACTGTATCCTTTTCCTGAAAACTAACAACCTCTGACCCCCACCACCTGAAAACTAGGATCACTCACTCCCAAACAGACGACGTCCTTACCAAGCGATTTTGTTAGAATAGGCCCCACCTGCAGAACTGATTCCACCCTGTCATCAGAACCAAACAAACAAGCACCTTGAACATTCCCTTGTCCTGCTAACAGATTGCTCCCCCCACCAACATCACCTCCAACACCACCCACCGCAACAATCTGACTACCAGTACCCTTCATTTTTCCTTCATCGCTGTGGCCAGCTTCCTCCCCAGGTTTACTTATTAGTTTACCATTCAACGAACACCCGAATTGAGCTCTCCCATTTAATCTCCCAGAAACAGGAGCACGTAACCATTCCCCAAATTTAGGAGTAGAGCTGTCCATGGCTTCCATACGAGCTTTTTTGTTGGAACATTTCTGAATGGAGTTCCCTAGCAAGCCACTCGCAGAACATAACTCTAGTAATCTCTCATAATTGAGAAGAACAGTCACCAACATTTCCAGATCAGACAACCATAAACGTAGACCCCTCTTTAAAGGCTTAGAAAGATCAACTCTTACTTTCACTCTAAGGAACTTACCCCAGCAGTCTTTTGGTTCCATGAGGATCTCAACCACTTCGCCAATGGATTCAGCCAGGAACTTGGCAACTTTCTTGTTCATACATAATAAAGGAACATTGTAGATTTGTATCCATAACTATGCCCTATTAAAACTCATCTTGGTTATTTCACCAGCCCTCATGGGTTCTACAAGAACAGTCAAACTTTTGTCAAAGTGCCAAGGACCTCTAGATTGCACAGAAATTTTATCCTCCACATCCTTAAAATGGAAGACAAATACAGTATCCCCAACTAGTGCTATCTCAATACCATGACTCACTTATTGATAATTTACTTGTAGATATCTTTATGGTATCATAAAAATAAATATTTAAACATATCTAGTGCATAATCTCCTCAACCTAATTTTAAAATTCAGCATGTATATGTATTGTAATTGATAATTAACTATCTAATTAGCTAAATCATAAATAATTTTCTTTATTAATATGAATCTAAATTATATTTACGGATAGTAATAGCGAGATCTAAAATTTCAATCTCGTTATTTTTACCATAAATGATAATTAACTTCCTGTACCTATAATTAACATCTGATGATCTTAATGGGAGAATTGGAGATGATTGTGCACGTGCTGCATTGACAAACTCTTTTGTCAAATACAAATATACTATCATTCAGTCTCATAGTGTTAACCTGACCGCACTGATACAGTCTTCTTGTCCCGTATCTTCGCGCTATATATATATATATAATTGTTTAATTTTGGTCTTTATTAGGTAGAAGATACAAAAGGTTGGAAATCAGATATTTTTTAATTGGAACAAAAGAGCATAGTCTCCTTGTACCGTATTTGGAGCTTCATTTTTTTTTTCTCCATTAGATAAATTATCAATTTAATCCATAACTTTTGACGAATTATAAAAATTTTAACACTGTGGGCTCTAAGTTTATTTCGTTTTTTGGTAGCCGTGAGCTCTAAGTTTTTAATTTAGGCATGGCCCCGATTCGGTTCGAACCGGGCGGTTCGAACCGAACCGGCAGTTTTTAACCGGAACTGACGGTTCCGGTTAAAAATCTGTTCCGGAACCGAAAACCGGAACCGGGACCCAAGGTCCCGGTTCCGGTTAATTTAAATAATTGAACCGGAACCGCCGGTTCGGAACCGGGAGTTCAAGGAACCGCCCGGTTCCGGTTCCTAACGGTTTTTTTTTGTTTTTTTTTTTTAAATTTAAAAATATAAATTAAAAAAAAAATTAAAATGTGTGTGTGGCCGTTGCCCAACGGCCACACACAGGAGAATGTCAGGCTGCTGCCAAGTGGCAGCAGCCTGACACCTAAGGAGCCGTTGTCAACGGCTCCTTAGGTGCAAAATTACAATTTGTACCCTTGCAAAATTACATTTTAGGCCTCTAAATTTTAAAAAATATTATTTTTTTCCCAATCCAAAAAACTATATAAACCCCACTCATCTTCAATTCAATTCACACCATTTTCTCTCAATCTCATTCTCTCATTCTCTCAATTTTTATTTAATTCTTTCAAAGTTTCATTCAGTTAATTCTCAATCTTGTTCTTGTTTTTCAATACTGCAATTTTTTTTGTTATTTATTTAAATTGTATTTTTTTACCATTATAAATTTATAATAGCATCACAATCAAGACCGTCTATTTCTGGAGGCCGACGATCCGTTTCCAGAAGGTCCGTTTCCGGCAGAGACATTGAGCAGCTACCAGATTTAAATGCTGGACAAGTGCAAAGTCGCCGTACCGCTGGCCTAGAAGCAAATTTCGATGAGTACCTACAACATAGACAATTTGAGGAGGTAATATTTGGTAATGATACTCCTCCTAATTTTACTCCTCAATATTCTCATCCCCATCTCTCTGGGTCTGGGGCCCCTGGTCCCTCTTGTAAAAACCCTCCCCCTCCACCCCCAAGTGAAACCGTACAAGGTCCACAGCCAGATTTGATAAAGTACAAATCTGAACTTTTTAAAGTTCATATGAGGAGGGTGGAAAAGGAATCGAGGGAAGTTGTGGTCACTTGCAACTATTGCAACAAAGAGTTTAAGTGGAACAAATTCGGAGGGTACGGGACGTACTGGAAGCACATCAACACCAAGCATCCAGTCGAAGCTGAGCATGAGCGTAGCCGAGGACAATACCAAATTTCCAGGTACACATCTCCTAACCATCCTTTATTTAAATATAGTGATGTAAATAATAGGGAACAACTAGCAAGAATGGTAGCGACTGAACATCTTCCTTTTAGTTTTGGCGAAAAAACTGGTTTTTTAAATTATTGTCATAATGCTTTAAATCCCGCTGCATGTAGAGTACCTAGGACCACATTAAAACGTACCATGTGTGACCTTTATAAAAAAGAAAAAAAAGCATTAGTTAGATATTTTCAAAATTATATGGGTCGTGTGTCTGTTTGTGCCGATATCTGGAGCGATCATTGGCAAAAACATTCATACTTAGGACTTACTTGCCATTATGTTAATCAATCATGGGAATTGCAAAAACGAATTCTTGCATTTAGAGTTTTTGACGACACACATACTGCCGATAATATTTACAAATTAATGAAAATTATTTTTGAAGAATATTGTATTGAAAGTAAAATTTTTGCAATTGGTTTTGATAACGCTGCAAACAACACTGCCGCCGTTCCACAATTAATTCAATTGTGTCAACTCTACTCTGGCGGCAGATTTTTTCATCAAAGATGTGTTTGCCATGTTTAAATATATGTGTACAACATGGTTTGCAAACACTTCAAGAATAGATTACACCAATTAGGGATGCCCTATACTTTTTGTGGAAACATCCTAGCACTATGAAACAATGGGCTAGGCATTGTAAATCTAACGGGAAACATCCAATTAGGTTTTCCCGTGATGTTCCAACTCGTTGGAACTCCACATATAAATTACTTTGTGAAAGTTATGATTATAGAGAATTATTAGTTAGATTTATGCAGCATAATGTTAGTAGCGTTAATTTGTATGCTCATCATTGGGATGTTTGTACTAAAATTTGCATGCTTTTAAAAGTTTTTCATGATGCAACCACCTCTTTATCCGGTATATATTATCCAACTTCGCATTTATTTTTATGTGAAGCCATTAATATTGTAGATGCACTTAATGAATGTGCACAAGTAATAGAACTATCTGCATGTGTTACTGCAATGAGAGATAGATGGTTAAATTATTATAGGGACATTCCTTCGATTTATACTGTTGCTTCAGTTTTTGACCCTAGGTGTAAATTTGATAGTTTATGTGAATATTTAACACTTTATTATCAATCTCTAGGGCTACACAACGTAGATATTAATGATTTATATAATAATGTTAGACAATTATTTTATTCATTGTATGACGAATACCGTTCTGTCTACGGTCCATCGCTGAACATTAATGTTCAGCAACCGACTGCAAGCGGAAGTAGTCATTCTCGTTCTCGCTTTCCCTCATTAAGGAAGTTAGGGTCAAGTGTGTTGTCCAAAAAATCAAGGGCACAGGGGAGTTCTTCGTCTTCATCAACCTATGTTTCAGAGGTTGATCTTTACGTAAACACCTCTTTTGAATTTTTGGACAGCGAAGACTTTAACATCCTACATTGGTGGAGGGAACACGAAACTAACTTTCCAATTTTGGCCCTTATTGCCAAGCAAATTTTTGGAACCCCTGTCTCGACCGTGGCAGTCGAACAGGAATTTAGTGCAGGTGGTAATGTTCTCGATGAGAGATGGGCATTGCTCAGTCCTGACTCAATACAGATTCAGGTCTGTGTTGACGACTGGACCAAGGCCTCCTACCGGCAGTAAGAATTGGATCTCGTATCCGACGACAATGACTTTTTCGACACCAACGATGATACAACGGCTACCGAAAGAACAAGCGACAATTGATCACCTCCGGACCATAACAGGTAAAAGAACTACGTGGGCTTTGATTCCTCCTAGAGGATACGTAGGCAGCTTAATTGAGGTAAAATTAAGTGCAAGCCCTAATTTCTTATTTATTTATTTTATTCTTTTCAATTTTATAGTTTTATCATTTATGATATTATTATTATCGTAATAAATTTCTTGTTGAAGTTGAACAAATGAAACATTTTATTTATACATTTAAATTTTTTTATTAATTAATTTATAAATTTTAATTTTATTTAATTTTAATTAATTAATTTTTATAATTTTTTTTTATTTTTTTAGAACCGCCGGTTTGGAACCGGGGAGGAACCGGAACCTGCGGTTCTAAAAAAATAAAAAACCGGAACCTGCGGTCCAAAGAACCTGGGAGGAACCGGAACCTGCGGTTCCTCCCCGGTTCCGACTGGAACCGAAACCGGGACCTCTCCGGTCCCGGTTCTGGTTGCTTCAAATTTGGAACCGGAACCGCCGGTTCCGGAACCTTGGCCATCCCTAGTTTTTATAAATATATCAATTTGGTCCTACTCTGAATCAACCGTTAGTAAAACTTAACGGTTACATGGATACTTTTGTCTTTAAACCTATTAATATGTCAATAGCAAATTTTTTGATGAAATGACATAACTACTCCTAGTTAAAAATTTAAAATAAAATAAATTAATAAATTAAAAGATTAAAAAAATTAAATGGATCTCCACCATCCATCAAAGAAATAATATTAGAATTTTTTTTATAAAAAAAAAAAATTGTGAATGAAGAATTAAAAAAAAAATTATTGTTAATGAAGATCGAATCTTCAGATTGAAAAAATCATTCGAACTGAACCCAGATATGAGTTCATTATATATATATATATTTGAATGAACCCAGATCTCCAACAATAGAGACCCATGAAATCTGCGACCTCCATCGCTGGTGGTCGCTTCATATCCAACGATGGAGATCGATCTCCATTGCTAAGATTCGAATCCGAGTTTCAAAATTTATTTATTTAATTTTTGTTTTTTATGTTCTTGGTGGAGATTCAGATTGGATCTCCACCGTCTATCCAAATGGATGGACGGTAAAAATGCATAATAGGAAAAAAAAATTGAAATTGAAATTTGTTTTTTTTTGTTCTTGGAAATAATTTTTTTTAATCCCCATTCACAATATTTTTTTTAAAAAAAATTTCAATATGATCTCCACTGATGGACGGCTTAGATCAATTTAAATTTTTTTATTTTTTAATATTATTTTTAAAAAATTAATATTAAATGACCATATTACCCTTCTAATTATTAATATTTTTTTAAAAGTTTGAGGGTAAAATCATAATTTTAACTCATTTAGATAGATTTAAAGGCAAAACTGTATTTTTATCATTTTCTGTGAGGTTGACTGTTAAAAAATTGGTCAAATATACCAAAATGATACATTTACAAAAACTTAGGATCCACGGATATTAATAAACGAAATTGCGTTAAAAATTTTATAATTCACCAAAAATTAGGGATTAAATTTATAATTGCCTTTTTAATTGGGACAAAAGAGCGTAGTGTTCTTATATCGTATCTCCGCGCTCCATATTTTGTTTTTGTTTTTTTTGTCTCTATTAGATAAAAGATAAAAAAAAAAAAAAAAAGTTATCAATCAAATATTTTTTATTTGGGACAAAAGAACATAAAGTAGGCAAAAACTTGATGTACTTTTATACATTATGGGTGTATTTGGTGCACATAATTATATTAAACTATTTTTATAGGATATGATTGTATTGACTGAGATTGGATTAAATTAGTTATGTGATGTGTTTAATGTAGTAAGATTTGACTAAAAATAGTATTGTCTCTTGTTTGGTGTTGTATGAGATTGAACAAAAAATAATTATACAATATGGGATTGGTCAAAATAATATTATATTAAATTAATCAAAATAATATTATATTAAATTAATTTTTGAAATAAAATACATTCTTTAAATTTAATTTTAATAAAAATAAAATCATTTAAAATTAAATTAAATTTTGATAAAAAACATTCTTGGAATTACACGAGTAACGCGGCAGAACAGAGTATCACAATTACCCGTGTGACGCGACATATCAGAAACAAAACTACGGACAATGAGCCAAAATCATTTTTACAAATTTAGATATAATCAAATCAGTAACGTTTTCGTATCATAATGACATTATACAAATAACGGTCCATTGATATTGGAAAATATGTTTCATAAAAATAAACTAGTAAATACCTAAATAGTTTCACAAAATACTATAATTTCATAATATAAAATATAAGTGTGCTATGAATGAATTTACTTACTTTGACGAGCAATATCAACACTAACTTTAAAAGCTCAATAATCACTTGAACTTATATAAAGTACAAATAACAATGTTGTCATAACCTCATCACCACAACAATTTTAATTGGCCTGACTAAATAACTTCACTAGGGTTAAACTTAAACTTGTCTAACTTCCAGAACTTACGATACTCTATTCAAAGATTTTTAATTAATTCTATAATCTCCAAAATTCGTATAATTTTACAAGCCCAACCTAGACATATGAATTATAGTACAGTAAAATTTTAAGAGCATTCCATGATCAGTAACATACAAAAACATTCATTCGTTTCCGGATTTTCAAAACTATCCAGCAAATCCTACAATTGACCCCTAACCACTCCAAAAATTAAATCTATTTTTGTACTCATCAAAACGTCATGAATTTTTACACTGTAACAATAGATTATGAAAATTTCTACATAAAACTTTACAAAATTTTTCGAATTGAATAACCATCCTAAAATAATTTTGGAAGGCTGCTATTTTTCAAAAAAAAGAAAATTCCAGCATATCATATCTTGCTTCAAAAATACATAAAAATTCAATTAACCAGTCATTATCAATGGAACAAACTTTAAATCAATCCTAAGGGTCTCTATTATCATCAACAAATCGTTTGTCTTCAAAATACAACTTAATAAAATATCAAAATAAAAATTATAATAATCAAATAATAGAAAAAGAATTATTGGTACTTAGAACTTCTCAAACTAACCTTGATTTCTTGTTGCTCTGCAAATACAATTCAGATTGACGGATGGAATGAGAAGAGAAACAATCGGTTATTAATATAGTTATTTTATTTTTCTTTTCCTCGGACGCACAACCATTATAAAGTACTCTTATTTTTATAAACTCCCTAAACCCTAATTCCTAATTAGGAAATCAACACTAATGGAAGTCAAATCTTCTGAAATAGTTATGTTTCTTTTATTAACAGCCATTCTAAAAGAAAGGATTTTAGTTAGCTTAAAACTACTAGGGATAATATTTTTACCTCCCATAATCCTATTTGAATTGAAACACTAGATAATAAAATAAAAACACGTATGTTACAATTCTCCATAAATGTTTCTTTATTTTATTTTATACATATATTTAATGTCAAATATAATTATGATATTACTTACAATTCTTTTTATTGTTTCTTAGTGTAGGCAATTTTTCTTAATTTATCATTATTCCTATTTAATTATTTCTTCTATAAAAATTGGGATGTTACAGGTCGATCTCATGGAGATTGGTAATCACTAAAGAGAATTTAATTTATTAGGAATATTAAAAATCTATTAACTAAACTAATTTAAAACAATATTCTTTTGATGTGAGAAAATATGGGAAGGAAACTAGGTAATCAATAAACACAATTACTCAATGCAATCAACTTATTTAACAAAAAGAGTTATAATTATGGTCATTACCTTCTAGACAAGTACTTAACTAAGTATTCGTATTACTATTGCTATTGTCGTCTGATGGACTGAGAACATTATTAATATTAAGAACTCATTAAACCCTAAGAACTTAAGAGTCAGTACCAAATTAGAGGTCAACATATAAATTAAATATCAATTATTCACAAAAAAACTATCTAGCCAAGAATTAGCATGTAACAACAAAGAATTAACACTTTGACTTCTCAAATAATTATAATTTCAAATCTAAGTCAATACTATTCTTCATTAACATTAAGCAAGAATTGTAATATTCTTCTAATCCTAAATCCATGTCAATTACTATTTTTCATCAACATAAAAGCAAAATTAAAAGATACACACAATTAATAAAACTAAACTTTGAATAGAAATAAAATAATAATGTTGATTACATGAGCAATTGATGTTCTTCACATTGATTTCCTAGTTATGAATTAGTTACATATTATGGAAAAATAAAGAATAAAAGTAGAAATAAGAAAGAAGAACTCATGGTGATCATCCAAAAACTTCTCAATCTTCTTTGTATTCGGCTGAATTCCTCTTAGCAAAGTAGGAATCTTTTTATTCTTCTTCTCTTTCAAGGTTTCTTAATCTATGATGGATGAAAGATGTGCTTCAATGGTGTATGAAAGGGAAGAAGATTTGATGGGGGAATGGTCCCCTTGGTGGTTTGGGAGCCTCCTTTTTCGTACTCCTTAATGCTAAAAACAATATGTATATATAGCTTTACCAAATTAAGGTTTTTCTTTTTCTGATGAATCTCGGACTCTTCAAAAACACGCCGCCATGACCTGTCGTGCGACCTAGTGGTCGCGCTATCTTGGTTGCGCCACATACTAGTAGACTAAGTACTGTTATGAAAAGGAGCATAACTTCCTCTAGAAAATTTGAAATCATGAACTGTAAAATTTTTCTGAAACTAGACATCTAGAGCTTTCTAGAAATATATGGGTTGCTTCATTCTGTGGAATATTTGGCGGCCTTCAAAATATGACAGCTCTGGACAACAAATCTTCAAATTCTTCAATTTTGATCCTCTTAGCTCCAAAACTCTTCCATTGAGCTTAATACATTATTTAGGGTGATAACCTATACAATGCTCACAAAATACATTAACCACCAATTTCATTGGAAAATATCACATAAATAATATGAAATAACGGCCTAAAACATACATAGAAATGATGTGATCAAATATTCCCAAACCTATATTTTGCTAGTCCTAGAGTAAAATTGAAACAAACAAAATTTAAAATAAAAATAAAACTAATCTAGGCCACTTTTGTAGGGAAATATGATGACACTTAGTATGTGCTACAAGCCTTTAAACCCTTATGTATCTAGGATGAGTATAGTCTCCTAAGGGTTTACTAGCTATAATACCCACAAACGTCTCTCTGTAATGCAAATACGTCAACTGCTACTTTAAACAAGCTAATAAAGACAAATTAATGCAAAAATCACTAATTCAAAAATAAGTTATGTCATTCAAGTAAATGCATCATGTGTTAAGTGTAAGTCACTACTCAAAATATCTAAGTTTAAAAATAACCATACTCAAATGCCATGGATAAAGTTCGATTCAACTCTAGGCCTCACAAAATATCGCTCTAATTTTCACTCGGAACCTATGTGACACTCTCATTCAACATACGCACAAGAAAATCAAGATAAATCAAATATGAAATTTACAAAATAAAAGCTCAATTTCATCAAGAATAAAGCTCATGAATGAAATTAAATACTAGGAATTTAGGTAGAGCATATCACATACCTTCACTTCCAAACTAGACTTCCCAAAAGATTAGTTAGGTCTTTATCTTGGTTGTAACGTAAGGCTTAGGTGAATGGTTAAGAACAATGAGATAAGATGACAAATAACTTAAGATCATATCCAGGCAATTACTTGAAAATTTCACACACTGACCAGCTTTCTTGAATTAAATTATTGGCATTCAAACTTCTTTAATTTGTTTTTCACCATCTTACTCCCTTTGAAGTGATTTTGAACTTTTGAACCAAGGCTTTTACTCATGCATTTTTTTTTTTAAATTTCCCTTTTTTTTTTCTTCGAATAAGTCTAGCACAACTTGACTTTGATACATGCCACTAATCAATGGTGGAACTCACTTTGTGTATTCTTCTTTTAATCACCATTTTATGATCCCAAGTTATGGGGTATGACCAAATCATAGGTTTAGTAGGTTAGGATAATGTGGGTGATTAAAGAAAAGGTTTAAGTGTTTGGCTTCAAATGGGTTTATGATGCACACACAGAGTAGGGCAAACATAAGCCATTTAGGAGTACAAAACACATAGCCTAATATCATGTCTAAAGGTCCATCCAACTTAAAAGTAAAAGCAAATAACATGATACCTAAAAGAGACGAGTTTATTATTCAATGTAAAAACTTAATGAAATCAAGATACAAACCTAAGAATGAAATTGATGAGTGTTTAAGAGTAAAAACAATAAAACCCCCTCAAAGAATGACATTGGCTCAATTAGCTCACAAGGGTAGTCTCCAATTATCCAAATATGGTATCTTGTCCACCAAAATACTAAAAGTAAGGCTATGTAAGTGCAATAGATTATAATACAAAAACTTTATTAAAAATACTTTACTAAAGAATTAGTGATCAAAGCATATTATATAAGTCTATATTAGCAAGCACAATTCAATATATATAATGAAGCTGAATGCTCAACATATGAAGAATATTTTCTAGCTTTTACAAATAAGAGGTACATCAACTCAAGGTGTAACAAGGTTCCTAATCACCAAGCCATTTTGTCTTTACATTATCACTTTACTCTAATCATCAGAAGGATCAATCATCGTACACGATTTATGATCATTTCTGAATAGCTGGACAGGCAGTTGAAACCTTTTTGTATCTATTCTTGTGTTGGCAGATTTCCAGCTAATGACCAAGCTAGCTGATCATTTTTTGTTGGTTACATTTCCTACATTGTAGAAGATATTTTTGTGTACAGCCTCTCTTTTTGATGTATATCTATACCTAGTCATTTTGTATTCGTTAATAAAAAAGATGATGTTTTTACTCAGCTCTATCAATGGAGACTAAAAACTCCGTTCTTTCTTCGGTATGGTGTTTGTGACATTTCATCAAACACCTTTGTTTCTTTCTTTAATTTTTATGGTATTAGAGCCATTCCAAGACTAAGCGTCAATGGATCCTGATTTCTCTAGCACCTCTTTGTTACCAACTTCAGACAGCTCTCCTGCTACTTCCTTTCCATGCCACAATGGATCTGTTATCCCTAGCCAGAACACTTAACTTTTACATTTCAATCAAACTTGATACCGGTAATTACATTTAATGTAAAGCTCAAGTGTTTCCAACCATTAGTGCACTTGAGCTTGATGATTACATTTTTGGTTTGAAGGCTTGTCCAGCTAAATATATTGAGAGTGCATCTATTGATGGAGAAGAAAAAATGATGACAGTCAACAAAGAATACATCATATGGAGGCGTACAGACCAGCTTCTTCTCAACTGGCTTATCTCTACCATTTCACCTGAACTAATCCTTCAGGTAACAAAGTGTTTATCCTCCTTTAAAGTTTAGGACACTTTAGAATCTTTATACTCATAAAAAATCAATGGCTAAGGTCCTCTCAACTTAAACAACAACTTCAAAGCATTAATAAAGAGTCTTTAACCATTAGTGGGTATTTTATGAAGATTAAGAACTTAGGAGATGGATGACATGCTCACAACGCGTGGGATAAATCCCAAGTGCAGGATGTGTCGAAGTAATAAATTTTCCGTGAGTACAGGGTCGAGTACATAAGGAAGTGATGGTGCTAAATTCTAAAACTAAAGATTCTAACTAAAACAATAAAAGTAAAACGAGATGGTTGTTGTTTTAAAATTGCAAAAGAAATAAAAGAAATTAGGAAATTTAGGCCAAGGGAGAAGAAACGCCAGGCGGTCAAATGGTCACAATCATGGACAAGGGAATCTAATTGACCAATTTTAAGCACTTATTACCAAGACGAGATTATGATTAGTAAAGGCACACCACATTGTATGGGTCACGCAATGGTGTTGTAATTGTAACATCCCGGATTTTGAAATATTAAATTTAAATATGTGGATATAAAAATTTATGATATGAGGGGTACAAAATGTAATTAAATGTATGAGGCACACCACATTGTAATTAAATGTAATTAAATTTATTTTATGGTTTCCAGGTAGATCAAATTGAACGGTCGAAAACGATGCATGAAAATTGAAAAAACTGAGACAGTGAGTATCGCGACCTGGTCATCGCGACCACAGCTCGCGATGAAAAATGGTGATTCTTGGCAGTGAGCACCGCGACCAGTCACCGCGACCACAGATCGCGATGACCTGCTCGCGATGAAAATGTCAAATTCTGGCAGTGAGCAACGCGACCACCAGCGTGACCATGGTACCGCGAGGGGTGCTCGCGATGAAGGCGGTGGAATCGCTCCAGTGAGTACCGCAACCTGGTGGTGCGACCACAGGTCGCGACGACCGAAAGAATATAAAAAAAAATTTGGCTTTTCGCAGAAGCCACAAAAAATAGAGAAGAGAAAAGAGAAAGTGAGAGATCGAGAAAAAAAAAAGAAGAAGAAGAAAAGGAAGAAGAAGAAGAAGAAAAGGAAGAAGAAGAAGAAGAAGAGAAGAGGAAGGAAAGAGAGAAAGAAAGAAAGAAAAAGTGGAAGAGAAAGGAAAGGGAAAGGAAAAGAAAATGTAGAACCGCAATAGTCGAGAGAAAAACAGTATCTAGGTTGGTGTACACACGTTTCTGAAACTTAGTTTTGATAAATGTTTTGATTGTTATGGATTTTAGATATATTCGTTTGGATTTGTTTATATTGGATTTTATATATATATTCGTATGGATTTGTTTATATTTTTGCATATTGTTGGACAATATTTTGCTCTTATGAAAATTCATTTCAAAACCTGGTTTATAATTGTTGTTTTATGGATTTTGACTGAAATTGATATTCGTTGATTTCTGAAACCAAAGAATTAAATTGTTATGATATTTTGAACGGCCCTGATATATGTATAGGGATATTTGGATATAGGAGATTGACATGTCAATTGGGTGAATTTATGGCAGTACTGCACCGTGATGTATATTGTCTCTGATTATTAATTATACGGATACCATTTCCTCGTGAAATGGGAAACCGACTGTTTATCACGGATACCATTTTCTCGTGAAATGGGAAACCGACTGTGAGAATACCCGGATACCATTTCCTCGTGAAATGGGAAACCGACTGTTTATATAGGGATACCATTTCATATGAGATGGGAAACCCGACTGTAAAACCCGTAATCCAGTCCTGTACACCCTGTTATGTGTATCACGGGTCAAATTGAGAATTTATGGTTAGAAAATGTTATGGAAAACAAAGAAATGATACGGAACTGAATTCCAGAAAATTTTGAAATATTGTCTGTTTACTTAATTTCAGTAATTGTAAAACGTTTATTATAGATATTTCTATTTCGAAAAGTACTGGTTATAAGTTTTATTGTTTATATACACTTTTGAATTTCTGAATTTACATATACTGTTTTATATTATATTACCATTTATTTTAGTGTACACCCACTAAGCAGTATTGCTTAGCGCGTTAGTTTTGTTTCTAACGCGTAGGTAATAAAGATACCGAGGACGGAAAAGACTGAAGAGGCACCAGCTGCAGAAAAGAGCTCAGAGCCACAACATCTTTTGGGGTAGTTAGTTATATAAATATTTCTGTATAATGTACTTAGATATGCATGCATATACAGAGGATTTTGTAATGATGTTTTATAATTAGTGCTGTAATTATTTTATGTTATACTTTCTGTTTTGCAATTTCAAAGGATTTATGGTTAATGAACTGTTTTATAAACTGTTTGAAAGTCGCACTAAACAACAGAGTGTGCATTTGTATGAAAGGAGATTTGAAGTGTTATTGTGAAATGTATGTGATTTGAGTTTTCTTTGAAAACAGGTTTTTGGGAAATCAGAAAAACAGAGGAAACTCTGCCGAAATTTTTAAAAACTGTATTTTGAAGGGCTCACTTGAAAAGATTTTTAAATTATAAATTATATGGTTTTCAGTTTATAAACAGAATTAAGAAAGTTTTGAAAACCCGGTAGCACTTCCTGGATCGATCCAGCCGGGTCGGGTCAGGGGGTGTTACAGTAATTCTAATTAAACTCACCTATTGGTCCTATAGTGAATTCAATTGGAAACCCAATACTATTCGAATCTCTAGGTCAATTAAGTATTTTCATAACATAATGATTTCTCATACTAAGTCACAGTATTATCATATTACAATTAATCAAGATTCCTACAACATACTTTCATCATGCATTGAACGAAAATTAAATTGCAATAATAAAAATAATAATAAGAACAATCTCTTGAAATAAATATAAATAATTTACATAGTCAATATAACCCAATATCCAATCATGGTCCAATGACCACCTACAAGAAGTTTAGCTACTCATATTAATCAATGAAACAACAAAAGAAGAATAATGGAATGAAATACAACCTATTGGAAGCTCTCAAGAGTCGAAGTCCTGCTTTGGTCCGGCTAGAACTTCTTCACCTTCGAACCTTTATCTTCCTTGATGAACGATTGAGTTAATCTGAGTATCTCACTTCTGAGTGGTGTGGAATGGTGAAAATTGGCCTAAGGAACCTTTGGGACGCACCTTGGGCGAGCCAAGGCGGGACCCCTCTTTTTTTCACATTTTTCTATTTATAGGCGCTGGAAATAGGATTTTTTGCATCGCCGTCGCGACCGTGGGTCATGACCCCTGCTCGCAAAGCCTTGGTTGCGGTACACACTACTGAAAAATTAATGTTGCATCGCGACCAACGGTTGCGACACTAGGTCGTGGTACGCACTACTCCAAATATCAAGATTGCGCACTGTTATGAAAACGACCATAACTTCCTATAGAAAACTCCAAATCATGATCTGTAAAATGCATTGGAAAGTAGATATCTATATATTTCATAAATATAAAGATCGAAACCCAGTTCATCCTATAGAATGTATAGTGGCCTCTGAAAGATGATCAGTATGCAGTGAGAATTTTTCAATTCTTCAAACTTTGTTATGTCTTCCCTAATATTTCCCTAAGGCCTGCACATGCTCAAAAAACATATCAAAAGCGCCAAATTCACTTGAAAACACAATCAAAAGATAAGGTCTAAGGGTCGTAAATATGTAACAAATATTGACCGATCAATGGACTTAGAGCAGCTGGACAAATTGTTACAAAATTTGATCTTGTCCTCAATATTATGAGTAGTTTGGGACATGATTATGACCCTGTGGTTGTGTTCGTATCCTCTCAACATAAATAAATATCATTACAACAAGTATAATATCTCCTTATGGTCCGTAAATAGAGGTTGGAATAGCTCAATGCTGTCACCCAAGTTGATGTAGGCAATACTTCAACCAATTTTGTTCAAACCAACAATAGTTCACAAGGAGGGAGCAACTCAAATGGCAGTGGAAATGGTAATTTCAGAGGGAGTAGAGGAAGAGGAGGAAGTGAAAATCGGTGGAACAACAACAGGCCAAGCTGTCCAATGTGCAGCAAAATAAGCCACACAACATTGCAATGCTACAGAAGATTTGATCAGGGGTGGAATAGTCATCTCATGCTCAAAATACTGGTCATTAGAATTCTAGCCAAAGCCAACACACTCACAACTTTAATCAGTAGACTAGTTATAATTAACTTTAATTAGCAGACCAGTTGAAACCTTTTTGTATCTATACTTGTGTTGGCAGATTTCCAGCTAATGACCAAGCTAACTGGTCATTTTTTGATGGTTCGTATCCTATATTCTAGGAGATATTTTTGTGTACATTATCTCTTTTTAATGTATATCTGCACCTATTCATTTTGTATTCATTAATGAGAAAGATGATGTTTTTACTCAGCTTCATCAATGGAGACTAAAGACTCTGTTCTTTCTTCGGTATGGTGTTTGTGATATTTCATCAAACATATATGTTTCTTTATTTAAAAACTCAAAAAATTTCATGGTATTAGAGTCATTCCAAGAATAAATGTCAATGGATCCTGATTCTTCTAGCACCTTTTTGTTACCAACTTCAGACGGTCCTTCTGTTACTTCCTTTCCTACAATAGATCTGTCATCCCTAGCCAAAACACTTAACTTTTACATTTCAATCAAACTTGAGACCAGTAATTACATTTACTGGAAAGCTCAAGTGTTGCCAACCATTAGAGCACTTGAGCTTGATAATTAACATTTCTGATCTGAAGGCTTGTCCAGCTAAACAAATTGAAAGTGTATCTATTGATGGAGGAGAAAAAATGATGACATTCAACAAAGAATACATTATATGGAGGCGTACAGACCAACTACTTCTCAATTGGCTTCTCTTTACCATTTCACCTGAACTAATCAGTTAGGTAACAAAGTGTTTATCCTCCTTTGAAGTTTAGGACACTTTAGAATCTTTATACTCACAAAAATCAATGGCTAAGGTTCTTTCACCTTAAACAACAACTTAAAGCATTAAGAAAGGGTCTCTAACCATTAGTGAGTATTTTATAAAGATAAGAACTTAAGAGATGAACTTAGAGCAGCTGGACAAACTGTTACAAAATTTGATCTTGTCCTCAATATTATGAGTGGTTTAGGACATAATTATGACCTTGTGGCTGTGTTGGTATCCTCTCAACATAAATCAATGTCATTACAAGAAGCATAATATCTCTTTATGGTCCATGAATAGAGGCTGGAACAGCTCAATGCTGTTACTTAAGTTGATATAGGCAATACTTCGGCCAATCACTACAAATTGGAAAAATGCAGTGATTTGGGGCACCAATATATTGGGCGCAACGGGTATAATATCAGTAAGAATACAAAAATAAAATAATTAGAAAAATGACACCAATAATTTTAATGTGGTTTACCCTTAAATTTAGGCTACCTTCACGGGACAAACTCCAAATAATATTTCTTCCACTATAAAATAACAAGTACAAAGAGAGAGTCTTCTCTGGACAATTTCTAGAGACAATACAATAATTGAGATAAACCCAAAATAGTGGTACTCAAGGTGTTTTCCAAAACCCCAAATATTTATCCTCACTATTTTGTCACTCCCCTTGAGAAAACGTTTCCCAAACCCTCACTCTCTCACTCTTCAACCAATGAAGCTTTGAGATGTTTTGCTTGAGCCACATCTTTGGTCACAATTTGTGACCAAAGATATAGCCACGTTTAGGCTACATTTTGTCCACAATTTATTATTATTATTATTATTATTATTATTGTTGTTGTTGTTATTAGTGGTGGGCCCTCATTTGGAGGGACCCACACACCAACAAATCTCCCCCTCCCGACTACATGGGGGGCTCTACCATTCCTGCAGCTAGTCGACATAACTCAAAATACTGTCTTGGAAGAATCTTCGTCAATATGTCTGATCCATTTTCCTCTGTATGGATCTTCTCAAGCTGTAATTGCTTCTTCTCCAGTACATCCCTGATTCAGTGATATCTCACATTAATATGCTTTGATCTTGAATGAAAGGGGGGAATTCTTCCAAGATGAATAACACTATGACTATCACAAAATAACTGATATCTGTCTTGCTGCACACCAAGTTCATTTAATAACTTTTTCATCCACAACAACTCCTTGCACGCTTCCGTTACTGCAATAAATTCTGCTTCAGTAGTGGAAAGGGCAACACATTTCTATAATTTTAACTACCATGACACAGCTCCCTCTGCAAATGTAATCAGGTAGCCTGAAGTACTTTTTCTTGAGTCAACATCTCCAGCCATATTTGCATCTGTGTAGGCAATTAGCACAGGATTGTCCTCTCCAAAATGCAGGCACATTTTGGAGGTACCACGAAGATACCTGAAAATCCATTTTACTGCAGTCCAATGTTCCTTTCCAGGATTTGAGAGAAACCTACTCACTACCCTAACTGCGTGAGCAATATCTGGTCGTGTACATATCATGGAATACATCAAACTCCCAACTGCTGAAGCACATGGAATTCTGTCCATTTCTTCGTTCTCTTTATCTGTAGAAGGGCACTGTTTAGAACTTAGTCTAAAGTGATTAGTAAGAGGACAACTAATCTCTTTAGCTTTATCCATGTTGAATCTTTGAAGTACTTTTTCAATGTACTTCTCTTGTGACAATCATACTTACTTGGCGCTTCTGTCTCTAATAATTCTCATGCCAAGAATTTGTTTTGTTGGCCCCAAGTCTTTCATAGCAAAAGACTTACTCAGCTGTTTCTTCAAGCTGTCAATTCTAGAAATATTTAGGCCAACAATTAGCATGTTATTGACATAGAGTAAAAGAACAATGAAATCATCATTAGAGAATTTTTGCACAAAAACACAATGGTCTGAAGTAGTCTTCTTGTACCCTTGCTCCCCCATAACTGACTCAAACTTCTTGTACCATTGTCTCAGTGCCTATTTTAAGCTGTAGAGGCTTTTCTTCAATCTACAAACATGGTCCTCTTTTCCTTTTTGCTTAAAACCCTTTGGCTACTCCATATATATCTCTTCTTCCAAATCGCCATGTAGGAAGGCAGTTTTGACATCCATTTGCTCAACCTCTAGATCAAGACTTGCTGCTAACCCTAGCACTGCACGGATGGATGTCATTTTCACAACTGGTGAGAAAATCTCGTCAAAGTCAATTCCGTTCCTTTGGCTAAATCCTTTAAAAACTAGTCTGACTTTGAACCTTGGATGAGAACTATGTTCTTCATGCTTGATTCTAAACACCTATTTATTTTTCAAAGCCTTCTTGCCTTTTGGCAACTTCACCAGCTCAAATGTCTTATTCTCATGCAAGGACTTCATCTCATCTTGCATGGCTTCGATCCATTTCTGTTTGGATTCATCATTCATGGCTTCTTCAAAACTCACAGGTTCTCCCCCGTCAGTAAGTAGCATATACTCATTGGCTGGATACCTTGTAGAAGTTTGTCTTGTCCTTTCGCTTCTTTTTAAAGGAACTGGGGAAGCCACAAGTGTTGGTGCTGGCTGATGAACATCATCTCCTTCATTTTCAAAACCAACTTCTATAGGAACATCATCTTCATCAGGTTGATCAACATGGCCTTCATCTCCAACCTGTCTTGGCACTGGTGTTGGAGAAACTAACTCCAAGTCTGTTGAGTCACCACTGGTACTAGGAACATCTTTTTTCACCTTGTCAATATCTTTAATGGTTTGATCTTCAACAAACACAGCATCATGGCTGCTTACAAGTTTCTTGTGGACTGGATCATAAAATTTATAGCCAAATTGATCTTGGCCATAGCTAACAAAAATACATTGTACCTCTCTCATCAAGCTTGGACCTCTCTCATCCTTAGGGATATGCACAAATGTTTTGCAGCCAAACACCCGTAGATGATCATAGGAAATATTATTTCCTGACCACATTCTTTCTGAAACATCAATCTTTAGAGGGATACATGGTGAAATATTCAACACATGTACAACTGTGTTTAAAGCTTCACCCCAAAAATTTTTAGGCAACTTTGCATGTGAAAGTAAGTATCTAACTCTTTCCATCAAAGTTCTGTTCATCTTCTCAGCCAAACCATTCAACTGTGGTGTCTTTAGAGGTGTTGTTTGATGCCGAATACCATGCTCTTTGCAGTAAGCATGAAATGGTCCAATGTATTCTCCAGTATTGTCCGTCCGGATGCACTTCAGCTTCTTCCCAGTTTGTCTTTCAACTGAGGCATGAAACTATTTGAAGACATCTAACACCTGATCTTTTGTCTTCAAACTATACACTCATGTCTTTCTTGAATGATCATCAATGAAAGTCACAAAGTACTAAGCACCACCAAGTGACTTTGGCATTGGTCTACACAAGTCTGAATGAATCAGATCCAAGATATTCTTCATTCTGGAAGGAGGGGAACTCTTGAAAGTAACTCTGTTATGCTTTCCTGCTAGGCAGTCAGCACATTTCTCCAAATACACTTCATCCATTCCAGGTAGCATCTTCTTCTTAACCAGGCTTGTTATTCCTTTTTCACTCATGTGGCTAAGTCTCTTGTGCCATAATTCAATCACACCGTCTTTCTCCACAGTGTCGCTAGAGAGCTTTGCATGCATCACATACAAGGTTGTATGCTTTATACCTCTGGCCACTACCAAGGAACCTTTGGTGAGCTTTCACTGGTTATTGAAGAAGGTACTGCAGAAATCTGCATCATCAAGTTTTCCTGCAGAGATTAAATTCAAGCGAATGTCTGGAATATGCTAGACATCTCTCAGGACTAGTCTGGTGCCATTATCTGTTTCCAGGCAAACATTGCCCCTGCCAATAAATTTTGACAGATTATCATTTCCCATCTTGACTGTGCCATAATCTCTTAGTGTGTAAGATGAGAAGAATTCTCTCCGAGACGTAGCATGAATAGTAGCACCGCTATCAATCACCCAATTGGTCTCGTGAGATGCAAGATTGATAGCATCATCATCATAAACGACAAGGAATTCGTTTATGGCATTTGTCTGGTCATCATCACTGCTGTCGTCTTTCTTCACTTCCTTGCCTTTGTTCTTTCCATGTTCACTCTTGAACTTTCAGCAGAACTTTTTGATGTGACCCTTCTTCCTGCAGTGATGGCATTCAATATTGGCATATTTATTTGACTTCCCTTTGTTATTTCCTCTAGGCTTTTGTTCCCTAGACTAACTCATCCCTCTGGAATCTGTCAACAGAACATCTGGCTGTGATGAAGAAGATGAGGTTTGTAATCTCCTTCTCATTTCTTCATTTAAAATCCCACTTTTGAGAAGCTCCATATTGACTACACCATTTGGTGTAGTGTTGGTAATGGAGATCTTCAGAGTTTCCCACGACTCTAGTAGAGAGGCTAGAACCATTAGAACAAATACTTCATCATCAAAACTTATGCCTATTCTGGTGTAAAATCCCTTGCATCTCATTCAGATGATCTGCTATGGAAGTCCCTTCCTTGTATTTCAGTTGTATCAATTTTGTCAAGTAAAACAATTTATTATTCCCAGTTGTTTATGCGTACAACTGTTTAAGCTTATTCCATAGCATCCGGGCATGAGTCTTATTGTAGATGTGGTTGTACACATTGTCGTCGACAAAATACCGGATGAAACCGCACACCTGCTCGTGCTCAAAGAGGAAACTACACGTTTATCCTTTCTTTCAGTCGAGCCCTTTTCTTTTAGCCCTCTCCTACACTTAGGTGAGTTAG
This sequence comes from Xanthoceras sorbifolium, assembly GCA_003430845.1. Taxonomy (NCBI): domain Eukaryota; kingdom Viridiplantae; phylum Streptophyta; class Magnoliopsida; order Sapindales; family Sapindaceae; genus Xanthoceras; species Xanthoceras sorbifolium. The sequence goes on from CM010608.1 coordinate 37,043,748, forward strand.
GGAGCGACTTCCAAGTCGGGACCCAGGAAATACCCTGATAAACAGGGATCTCCGAGATCCACGGGAGATATGTCTTTTGTAGGTGATGAAAACGTGTAGTTAATTCACTACAAATAGACATAACACCGGAGTAGGAGCTACATCTCTCAAAGAAATACTCGAAGGTAGCCATACTTATCTTACGATATAAGTGGACTACCCGCGATATCGAAAACCATGAGAGATAAAGCTGAACTAACCGGTCAGCCTTTGCTTTGCATCACGACGTCGAATCATCTTTCGATGAAACGACGGTATGATGCGAGGAAGCCCCGTCCGCGTCAATGATACCGCAGGTGATATCATTATTTGTGTTTGTGCATTCTTTCATTATTGCAGGCCATTATTTCCATACACATACATAAAAGTTTAAGCCTTCACTATACTAATTGTGGCGCTGGCTCGGGCCAGATGGCGAAACCGACATTCTTTTAGGCAATAAAATCGCCCCGTTCCGCCACAGAACTGCGGGCACCACTGGATTCATCCTTCGAAAATCCTAGAGTTAGCGAAAGAGAAGAGAAGAAGCAACAAGGGCAGGAGTGGTTGGTCACCTAGGAAAGAAAGATAATATATAACATATTATTACCCCGAAACAAATATCTAATATCTACCTTTAGCGCATATTTCCTGCTTTGAAGAAAGGAAGCGAAGAACCACCTTTTTTGCTGGATTGATGAAGGCATCTTCCTTAACCGCAGTAGCTCTTGTTCTTCTTCCTTCTTAGAGGTCGATTCAGCAGCTTCAGTAACCTCCATGGTTAGTCTTTGTATTGCAGGTTCTAATCCTGAGATGGATTCTTGTAGGCCAGTCTCAGGATTTTAAAATGCGAGTCAAAGAGTTATCACTCGCTGTATCATTGACGGGGCTTCCTCGCATCATACCGTCGTTTCATCGAAAGATGATTCGACGTCGTGATGCAAAGCAAAGGCTGACCGGTTAGTTCAGCTTTATCTCTCATGGTTTTCGATATCGCGGGTAGTCCACTTATATCATAAGATAAGTATGGCTACCTTCGAGTATTTCTTTGAGAGATGTAGCTCCTACTCCGGTGTTATGTCTATTTGTAGTGAATTAACTACACGTTTTCATCACCTACAAAAGACATATCTCTCGTGGATCTCGGAGATCCCTGTTTATCAGGGTATTTCCTGGGTCCCGACTTGGAAGTCACTCCCTAACTCACCTAAGTGCAGGGAAAGAGGAAACTACAAGTTTATCCTTTCTTTCAGTCGAGCCCTTTTCTTTTAGCCCTCTCCTACACTCCCATTCTTCATCTGTCTTTCCATCGGGTTTAATAGTTGTAAACACTGATAGATGCATCTTCGTCACAAATAGGAGGTCTTTCATCTTATTCCTTCATATGTGGTAATTTGTGCCATTTAAACTGATCATCTTGCTGAATTTTGCCTCCATTGTTGGACTCCTTTAGTTGACAACAATTCCAATAAAATCTTTTCTAATGTGGAAGTTCAGTCAGTGCTGAAACCACAGAGCATACTAAGAATTTTATAGGACTCGCAACCAGATAAAATCCCAATAAAATCTTTTCTGATGTGGAAGATCAGTCAGCACTACAACCACAAAGCATACTAAAAATTTTATGGGTTTGACAACCAAAGGCTCTGATACCACTTGTTGGGCGCAGCAGGTATAATATCAGCAAAAATATAAAAATAAAATAATCAGAAAAATGACACCAATAATTTTAACGTAGTTCACCTTTAAATTTGGGCTACCTCCCCGGGACAAACTCCGAATAATTTTTCTTTCACTATAAAATAGCAGGTACAAAGAGAGAGTCTTCTCTAGACAATTTCTAGAGGCAATACAATAATTGAGATAAACCCAAAATAGTGGCACTCAAGGTGTTTCCCAAAACCCCAAATATTTATCCTCACTATTTTGTCACTCCCCTTGAGAAAACTTTTTCCAAACCCTCACTCTCTCGCTCTTCAACCAAAGAAGCTTTAAGATGCTTTGCTTCTCTTGTTTTGATTGCTTACCTTGGGATAAATATGACAGCAAGTATACATTGCCTTATATAGGCAAGGATGCTTGCCAAGATGGACCATGATGTGGCCACATCTTTGGTCACAATTTGTGACCAAAGATATGGCCACGTTTTGACTATATTTTATCCACAAATTATTATTATTATTGTTGTTGTTAGGGGTAGGCCGTCCATATGGTGGGACCCACACACCAACACAACATATCCTAATGCATCAAGAGTTTTCGTGGAAGTTTTACACCGACCTTTTTGGTCAAATGCGTTACTACTGCGATCTAGGGTGGAGCAATGGCCGTAAAGGGATAGATGTATTAAAAATTAAGGACGACTTTTTGGATGCATATTGTGGTTATGATTTCTACCGTTGGTTGTTTAAAGAAGATGGTATTTATTCATATTACCTTAAGCATAAACAATTCCAGTTTCAATTTAAATGGGACAAGTAGCTACTTACTTATTTGTAATAAAGCTTTTTATCTCTAATCAATAATAAAATGTCCAATAGTTTTTTTATTCCTCTCTTTCGTCGGAAAAGTCAACCATTTATGTGCTTGTCATTTTGCTTGGGCCATTTCTGTTGCTCTTCACTTCTTGCCAAAGAAAAAACTATCTCAGCTAGCAAGTATGTCTCAGCAATTCAAATGATATAGTGGAGATCTTTTCTTTGTGCATTATTTTTTTTTTTATTTTTTTTTTTTTGTCTACTTTGAATTTCCCATTTGTTTTCTTTATTTTGCGAAACTGTTTAGGTTTGGATCCAAGAGCTTCGAGAAAATCTTTGCTTTCCCTTTGCTTTCCTTCAAGATACTACGATATTCCTTTTCCTTTTTTTAGGGCAAATTGCAATAGAATATCTTGACATTTGATCATACTGTAATGAAATTGCATTTTTACTTAAACTACAATGGAGTATCTCGAATAATTCTCAATTGGTCCCTAAAGTATTATGAAATATCATTGTTTGCTATGCTTTTATGTTTTTGACTCATATGATCCCTAACTTTTTTTAAATATATCTATTCAATCTCTATGACCAAAATTTTGACGTTCAAACCTGATATAAAGTATAAATTGATCATTTTGTATTTTTTTATTAAATTAGAATGATATTTTATCTTTTAACGTTTTAACAACTTTATCTATTTCGATAGTCCAATAAAATATTAATATACGTTATAAAAATTTAATTTTTTTAAAAATATTTAAAAGGATTAAATAATAAAATAAATATGATAAAATTTAGCAAAAATAAAAAATAAAAAATTTAAAAATTTAAAAATTTAAAACTCTTAAAAGTAACATGATTTCTTAAAAATAAAATAAAATTTAAGATTGAATATTTATAAAACTCAAAATTTAGTAATTTAATACACACATATATATAATAAATTTATATATATATTTCAGTTTTATTATTATATTTTAATTTTATAATATAATAATAATAAACGCATGTATATATATGTTGTAATTTTATTATTATAATATATATATACATATATATATATACATATATATTGTATATATACTATATAATAACCTCTAAATTATGTATATATAATATTATAAACATTTTAGTTTTTTTAACTAAACTTTGAGATTTATAAGTATTCAATCTTGAATTTTATTTTTATTTTTAATAAATGATGTTACTTTTAAATATTTTTAATTTTTAATGAATTTTATCATATTTATTTTTTATTTAATCCTTTTTAAGCATTTTTTGAAAATAATTTAAATTTTATAACACATAACAATTTCTTATTGGATTATCTAAAAGGTCAAATTGTTCAAATATAAAAGTAGGTCAAATTTTTATAGTATTTTTATTTTTAATAAATTTAATCATATTTATTTTGTTATTTAATCATTTTTAAGTGTTTTTTTTTAAAAAAATTATAACATATATCAATTTTTATTAGACTATGAAATATGAAAGTTGTTAAAAAGTTAAAGGGTAAAAGTATCATTTGCTAAAAAGTTAAAGGGTAAAAGCATCATTCTAATTTAATAATTTAATAAAAAAATATAAAATAATCAATTTATACTTTATGTCAGATTCGACTATCAAAATGTTTTAGTCATAGAGATTAAGTTAATGTATTTTAAAAAAGTTAGGGATCATATGAATTGAAAAGATAAAAACATATCAAAACGTGATATTTTAAAATACATTAGGGACCAAATTGATAATTATCTGAGGTACTCTATAATTTAAGTAAAAGTGTGATTTTATTGCAATATGACCAAATATTAGGGCATTTTATTATAATTTGCCCTTTTTTAAAAAAGATTTGTTAGTTGTATGAATTGTTGAAAAATAGTTGTTATGAGTTTGACTAATTAGATTGGGGTCGTTACATAAGGCAATTGCCTTGGTGGTTTGGAGGCTTCAAAAACCTCCAAGCCACCAAGGTTCAAATCTTGGTGGTGTATTGTAAATAATTATTATTTCTCACCATTGCTTATAACACCGCAATCGTGTGGATAAACCTCTCCTCCGTATAGGAGTAGACCCCTCCCGTTACTGGAGTAGTTGTCCGAGCCTTTGGTCTCGATAGTTGTTCGGACCGTACTTGTATGATTTTATCTCGGTTGGTCCCGATAGTCCTCTGACCCTTTAGCTGTTAGCTTTCACAAAAAAAAAAAAGGATTGGGGTCGTTTATTTTTTGGTGAGAGGATTAAACAGTGTCAATGACTCTTTCAAAAAATAATAATAATAATAATAATATATAATTTAATAATTATACTTTTTTAAAAAAAAGTTAACGGCTCGGACAACTATCCTTAATAACGAGAGGAGTCTACCCATACAATTATATATTTATGGGTAATAATGGAAATACATATTTACACGCTACACTTTTAGTGGCTTGGTGAAGTATGAGACCTCTAACCGCCAGTGCAAATGACCTTGTGTATATACTTTTGTTACTATTTGTGGTTATATATTTTTATTTAATATGATACAAACTAAAAATAAATAATTTAACCAATTCAAAAATATTTATATATAAATATTGATAAGATTTATTCATAATTAAGGAATATGATAAATAATATGGGTGTCATTAAAACTTCCCTATAATTTAGTGTATTAGTTACAATCTTATTTTTAGTCAAAATTTCTTCCACCACCCAATAATTTTATTTAAGGATATAATCATTCCCCCCTATAGTTTGAGAAACTCTCCATTTTTCACCGTCCAGTTTCATTTTTCTCTCTTTTCCCCCTTCTATTAAGATTTATTAAATTTTTAGTCGAAAAGACTATTTTACCCTCAAATTTTTAAATAAGTTAAAACTTAAAATATTTTCATATACAAAAAATTATAAATATAAAAAATAATTTAATAAAAAGATTGATTTAATAAATTTAAATAAAAAAATATTAAAAATTAAAAACACATAATAAAAATTAAATAAAACTAAAAATAATTTTTTTTAAAAAAAATATTTGTGGACAAATTGGTCTCCACCACATCTCCAACAAATTTTTTTTAAAAAACAAATATGAATAAACAAAAAAAAATCTCACACCATACCACAAACAATAAAAAAAAGGAGACAAAAAAATGTGGTGTGGAAAAGAGAGAGAGAGAGAGAAAGAGAAAAAAAGAGAGAAAAGGATGATTAAGAGATAGAGGAGAGATGGGTAGACATGGCCCCAGTTCGGTTCAAACCGGGCGGTTCGAACCGAACCGGCGGTTTTGAACCGGAACCTTAGGTTCCGGTTCAAAACCGGTTCCGGAACCGGGACAGTCGGTCCCAGTTCCGGTTTCCCCAAAAAAATAACCGAAACCTCCGGTTTGGAACCGGCAGTTCACGGAACCGCCCGGTTTGGGCGGTTCCGGTTCGGTTCCGATTTTTCTTTTTTTCTTTTTTCTTTTTTTTTTTCTAGAAAAAAAAAAATTTTAAAAAATTTTGGCCGTTGGCCACAGCGTGGCCAACGGCCATCTGCTGCCACCTAACAGCTGGCAGCAGCTGCCAGTTGCCAGGTGGCAGCAATGTAGCCGTTAGGGAGGGAGCCGTTGAACAACGGCTCCCAAGAAAAATTACCAAAATAACCCCTAAAAAATTACAATTTAACCCCTAAAGTTTTAAAAATATTAATTTTTTCCCAATCCAAAAAACTATATAAACCCCATCAATTCTCCAATTCAATTACACAAATTCTCTCATTCTCTCAATATTTCTCTCATCTCTAATTCTCTCAATATTTTTCTAATTCTCTCATTCTCTCAATCTTGCTATTATTTTTCACTACTTCAATTGTTTTCATTATTTGTTTAAACACTTTAGTTTATAAATTTATAATGGCATCACCATCAAGACCATCTATTTCCGGAGGTCGAAAATCTATTTCCGGAGGTCGAAGATCTATTTCCAAAGGCCGAAGGTCCGTTTCCAACAGAAACGCTGAGCAAAATGAGCAGGTACCGGATTTAAATATTCAAGAAGTGCAAAGTCGCCCTTTCCCAGAATACAACAACGATCGAAATTTTGCTGAATACCTACAAGAAAGAGAATTTGAGGAGGTAATTTTTGGTAATGAAACTCCTATTAATTTTAATCCTGATCATTCTCATCCCTCTTCTGGCGGTGGTCCCTCCTCTGCTCCAAACTTCCCAAATCCAATTCCAAGTGAAACCGTACAATTGCCGCAGCCGCAGGAGCAGCCAGATTTGTCAAAGTACAAATCTGAACTTTTTAAAGTTCATATGAAGAGGGTGGAGAAGGATGGTTTAGTTATAGTGGTTTGTAATTATTGTTCCAAAGATTTTAAATGGAACAAATCCGGAGGGTACGGGACGTATTGGAAGCATATCAACAGCAAACATCCAGCCGAAGCTCACCATCAGCGAGGACAACACCAAATTGCAAGGTACACATCCCCTAACCATCCTTTATTTAAATATACTGATCAAAATAATAGGGACAGCAAGAATGGTAGCGACCGAACATCTCCCCTTTAGTTTTGGGGAAAAAACTGGTTTTTTAAAATACTGTCATAATGCTTTAAATCCCGCTGCATGTAGAGTACCTAGGACCACATTAAAACGTACTATGTGTGATATTTATAAAAAATAAAAAAAAACTTTAGTAAAATATTTTCAAAATTATCCGGGTCGTGTGTCTGTTTGTGCCGATATCTGGAGTGATCATTGGCAAAAACATTCATACTTAGGACTCACTTGCCATTTCGTTGACTAATCATGGGATTTGCAAAAACGAATATTGGCATTTAGAGTTTTTGATGACACCCATACTGCTGATAATATTTATAAATTAATGAAAATTATTTTTGAAGAATATTGTATTGAGAGTAAAATTTTTGCAATTGGTTTTGATAATGCTGCAAATAATACTGCCGCCGTTCCACAATTAATTCAATTGTGTCAACCCTATTTTGGCTGCAGATTTTTTCATCAAAGATGTGTTTGCCATGTTTTAAATATATGTGTACAACATGGTTTGCAAACACTATATGAGTGGATTACACCAATTAGGGATGCTCTATACTATTTGTGGAAACATCCTAGCACTATGAAACAATGGGCTAGGTATTGTAAAGCTAACGGGAAACATCCAATTAGGTTTTCCCGTGATGTTCCAACTCGTTGGAACTCCACATATAAGTTGCTTTGTGAAAGCTACGAGTATAGAGAATTATTAGTTAGATTTATGCAGCATAATGTTAATACCATTAATTTATATGAACACCATTGGGATGTTTGTACAAAATTTGCATGCTTTTAAAAGTTTTTCATGATGCAACAAATTCTTTATCCGGTATATATTATCCAACTTCACATTTATTTTTATTTGAAGCCCTTAATATTGTAGGTGCACTTAATGAATGTTCACAAATAAATGAATTAGTTCCGTGTGTTTATGCAATGCGAGAAAGATGGATAAACTATTATAGGGACATTCCTGTAATTTATACTCTTGCATCAGTTTTTGACCCTAGGAATAAATTTAATAGTTTATATGAATTTTTTACACTTTATTACCAATCTCTAGGGATAATGGACATAGATGTTAGTGGTTTATATAATAATGTTAGGAATTTATTTTATTCAATGTATGACGAATATCGTTCTGTTTATGGTCCCTCGTTGAACATTAATGTTCAACAATCGGAACCAAGCGGAAGCGGTAGTACTAGTCATTCGCGCTTTCCCTCCACATTAAGGAAGTTAGGGGCAAGCGTGTTTACCAAAAAATCAAGGACGTCGGGGAGTTCATCTTCATCAACCTATGTTTCAGAGGTTGATGTTTACATAAACACCTCCTTTGAGTTTTTGGACACCCCAGACTTTAACGTCTTACAGTGGTGGAGGGAGCACGCAACTAACTTTCCAATTTTGGCCATCATTGCCAAACAAATTTTTGGAACTCCTGTCTCGACCGTCGCCGTCGAACAGGAATTTAGTGCAGGTGGCAATGTTCTGGACGAGAGACTAGCATTGCTCAGTCCTGACTCAATACAGATCCAGGTCTGTGTTGACGACTGGACCAAGGCCACATACAGGCAGCAAGAATTGGATCTGATGTCCGACGACAATGACTTTTTCGACACTAACGAGGATACAACGGCAACCGAAGGAACAAGTGACGATTGATCACATTCGAAACATAACAGGTAAAAGAACTACGTGGGCTTTGATTCCTCCTAGAGGATACGTAGGCAGCTTAATTGAGGTAAAATTAAGTGCAAGCCCTAATTTTTTATTTATTTATTTAATTTTATAGTTTTATAATATTATTAAAATTTTATTTCAATTTTATATATTTAATTTTTTTATTAATTTATTTTTAATTTTTAATTTTTAATTTTTTTTTATTTTGGCCGGTTCCGGCGGTTTGGAACCGGCGGTTGAATCGCCGGTTCCAAAAAAATTGGGGAGGAACCGAACCGGGCGGTTCCTCCCGGTTCCAACCGGAACCTGGACCCGGACCTCCCCAGTCCCGGTTTCGGTTGATGAAAATTTGAACCGCAACCGGCGGTTCCGGAACCGGAACTGCCGGTCCGGTTCCGATGGCCATGTCTAGAGATGGGAGAGAAAAATATATTTTTTTTTATCTTAAATGAAATTTTATTTAATTTAAAAAAATTTTGAATATTTATTATGTTACAATTACCTTTCTACCCTTCAATATTTAATGGTCAAGCATAAATTTAACAAGAGGAGGATTTTGGGTATTTTTATAAACTAGAGGGGTAAAAGAGATAAAAATAAAATTAGAGGGTGGAAAATAAAACAAATACTCCAAACTATAAGGGGATAATGATTATATCCCTTTTATTTATAATCAATTTCCTCCTATCGTCAATTTTAGTTATTAAAAAACCCTTGACCATTAATTTTTCTGTTAGGGATATTATTAAAACCCTCCTCTAGTTTGGTGTATTAGTCAAAATCCATTATAATTTTATTTATGGCCTAAATCTCCCTCGTAGTTTCATTTTATAGTAAATATTTCTCTTACCGTCAATTTTAATTACTAAAATACCTTTATCTGTTAACTTTTATGTTAAAACCTTAGGGCACCAAGTCCCTCATAGTTTGGTGTATTAGTCAAAATCCCTCATAGTTTTATTTATGGCCAAAATCTTCCCCGTAGTTTCATTTTATAGTCAATTTTCCTTATACAGTCAATTTTAATTACCAAAATACTTTTAACTATTAACTTTTATGTTAAAACCTTAGGGCACCAAGGGTATAATGGTAAATAATTATATATATTAAATAAAAATATTTTAATTTATAATATCAAAGAAAATAGTTAATTTTTATTTTTTGGGTTTCTGGATTGGTGGAGATCTAGATTGGATCTCCACCACCTCTTTTTTAAAAATGTTTTAGGTTTTTGAACTGGTGGAGATCCAGATTGGGTCTACACCACTTCTTTTTTTTTGGGTTATGGACTTTAAATCTTCGCCGTCCATATTTGAAGATGGATGGTTAAGATCCAAACTTTAGATTTCTATCAAATTTAATTTTTGGTTTGATCCCCACTATCTATGAGATGGATTAAATATTTTTCTTTTACTTTTTTTATATTTAAAAATATTTAATTATTATTTTAAAAAATGAGGGTAAAATAGTTTTTTTATCTGAAATACTAGCAAAAGTTAATCAGAAAGGGTAAAAGAGAGAAAATAAAATTAGATGATGAAAAACGGAGAATACCTTAAACTATTTGGGGAGAATGACAATACCCCTAAAATAAATGAATGAATACTGATGCATGTCATAATATGCGTAATTGACAGACCCCTAACCTACTATCTCTCATTAGGTAGCCTGTCGGCACTCCACGGTAGCTTTCCAGTCTAGGCTTGCCTCGCTAAAAGGCTTCCGTGAAGTTAAGCCGTTTCTTTATTCTGAAATCTGAGTAGGAAATTTTTATTTTTTTTTTATACAAAACTATTTTATATAAATTTTGGCAGAGTCTCCTCTGTTTTTCTAAGACTACCAAATCTTGTAGACCTGCATAAAACAACTTGAACACTTCTATATTTGTTTTCAAATCTCAACTACTGTGGACTTTTGGTCCATTTCCACAAACCGCAACTCAAATAGTTTAATATGAAAATTAACAATTATCAAAAATAATTAAATCAAATCTTTAAAAAAATAATTATACATTTTAAACAATATTAAAATATAAACTTAACAACTAAAACATTTTATAGGCTCATAAAACAATCACAGCATCCTCTGACTGGTCCCGCTGGTCTTCGGAGTCCCTGCAATGCTTCCACCTGTACCCGGGAGGTTGATTTAAAAAAAACATAAAACTATAATGAGCTAAACGAGCTCAGTGAGTGTTATCATTTTACTAAACAATTCTAATATTTCTAAATTAACCTCCCGAAAAACTTTACTGAAAATGATAGAATCTTATTTTATGAAATCTATACTGAAATAACTAATAATTTGTTTCCAATAAAAGCTGTACTGAAATCTCTTTTATAAAAACTAATCTGAAATATATATCTTAAAAGCTCTCATAAAACTATACTAAAGTCTATTTTCTGGAAACTGTTCTGAAATCTATACATAAAACTATTCTGAAATCGAATTCTAGAAAACTGGAAAACTAAAAATATATATACATATACTTTTACTTTATTAAAAACTGAAAAGCTGAAACTATATCTTTTCTGAAATCTGATAAGCTGAAATAATATTATTTTACATTTCTGAAATTGAAAAGCTAATATGATATTCTTTTCTAAAAACTGAAAAGCTAAGACAATGTACTTTTTTGAAAACTGGAAAGCTAAAAGAATATATTTTACTGAAAATACTTTTCTGATAAACTTCTCTGATAAAACTTTTCTAATAATAATATAGTTTTCTGATAATACTCTTCTGATGAAATATTTTTTTGATAACAAACTTTTTTGATAATAAACTTTCTGAAAACTTATTCTGTCAGGATCTATCTCCTGAAATTAATGTACTGAAATCAGTAATAAATCTACTTTCTGAATACTGTACTGAAATCAGTAATAAATCTGCTTTCTGAATACTGTACTGAAATCTGTTTTTCTGAAAAGCTAGCCAAGCTTAACGCATAAAACTCTTAATTTAATATTCTGTACTGATAATCTGAAAAATATTTATGGCTTAGCTTCTGTATCTGAAAACCCTCAATGGACCTCTAAGCTAAGCTAAACTCATAGGTCGACTAACTGCGCTGTACCATATGAGTGGGTCACAATGCGACTAACTGCGCCGTCCACTGTGACATCTGATATAAGTCACGAGGCGACTAACTGATGCGCTCAACGTGACATCTGATAAAAGACATCTCACTGTCTATGTGCGGAATGCTGCGTCGCATGCATATAGCGAGACAACACCCCAATGTGTGGGCGACTGACAGACTCGACAAACTCAATCCCCCTGGAGTTAGCGGACTGTCCCCTCTTAACTTGCCACACACAATTAGGATGTACCGGCCGGGTCTAACTGCTGATAACTGAGCTGATAATCTGATAATCCATAGGGTAATCCATGGGTTTGAAAACTATTTTAATTACTTTGAAAACTAACTTTTAATCAAAAATATGGAAAATACTTAAAACATATTTTTCTTTAAATGAATATAAATTCTAAATTTCTGAGATATAAAAATACTTTAATTAAATATACTTGAGCATAAATTATATTTAACTTGTAAAACTCATATATATAAATAAATGTATATAAAATTACCAATACTTCAATCTAACTTGAAAACGTATTGAAGAACATTAAATCAAAATATAATCTTACTCTTACTTAAATAAAACCATAACTTGCTATAAATTCTCATAAAACATATTATAGAAATAAAATATACTTTACTTAAAAATAATTTTACACTCACTAGTTTCTGGTTTTCTCTAAGCTTGGCGCACTGGTTTCTTTGCCTCATTGCATTCCTTAACTTTCCATAACGTTTCTTTTCTCTCATACTACGGAGATTTCTTCCTATAGTAATATATATTTCCAAATAATTCATTAATATAAATACTACAACTAATATAAAACTCGATTAACACATTTAACACTTTATTCTTAAATTTCTTCTATTATCATAAAATCAATTACATTTAATTTAATATAAATCATGGCAATCATAAGAATCCTCTACTTGATTAAATTTCAAACATTCAAATTCAACATGATTTCTTGAATCAATCAATTTCTCTTAAATCGAATCTCATACAACACAATCTAATACATTTTCTTGAATTTCTAAACACCAATTTGTATCAATATCATACATTTACAATTTCTAATCCTTAATAACCCAATAATCAAATTTTCTATACTATCAACATTCAATTTCTACACAAATATTCATTTTAATCTTCATCAATTTAACATAAATGAATTTCTTTCACTTAACAACATCAAATTCAACTTCATTAAACTCGATTAAACTAATTTGAGCTTCAATTTCATTCCAAACACAGCATCATACAAATTTCATACTACAAATTCACTAATTTGAGAATCATTTTGATTCCTTACTTAACGATTCTAAATTCAAGCTATCAATTAACTCAAAAACACTCAATTTACTCAATTAATAACTCAATTTAACAATTTAAACTCAAAATCATCAAATCCTCAATTCTTTACTTACTAATTTTCTTGATTTTCATTCTAATCAACTCCAATTAAATTAATTTCAAATAAAACACTACAAAAACATAAATCAAATACTAAATCAATAAACCCATCATCAAAATCATCACCCAAACATTCAATTTCACTTATTATTCAACAATCAATTTCAACCACAATCAAAACTCAATCAAAATTCCAATACAATTCAATTTCAAACCCAATCAACTTCATCACCAACACTTACCCAAAGTCCACTTTGACTCTTCCTACTTGGTTGACCGAATTTCTTCTTCTTTTTCTTCCTTTTTTCTCTCTTCTTTCTTTCTTCCTTCTTGACTGAAATTCTGCTCTCTCTCTCACTTCACACGGCTGCTTCTTCTTCTCCTCTTCTTTTTCGGTCAACTAATTGTAACGCCCCTAATTTTTCGTAAATAGAATAAATATCCTTGGATTAGTATTAATTATTATTGAGTATGCAAAAGTTAAGTGTGAAATATTTTTGGAATATTATTGAGATGGAATGGGATTGGTGGGTTAGTTTGATAATTAAAGGAAGTTTGGTAAATTACATGTGATTAAGAGTAAATTTATGCCATTGTAGGATTTGAAGAAGCTCAAGGGAGCAATTTGTAATTATATAGTTGAAAAAAAAAAGTTAAAAAGTCAAAGACAACACAGCATCTCCTAAACTCAACCAAACCAAAACATAAAACAAATTGAGAGGAGAAAAAGAGAGAGGCGGTGGAGAAAAGAAAAAGAAGAAAAGAGAAGAAAAAAAAAAAGAAGAAGAAGGCCGAAGAAGAAGAAGAGAAGAAAGGAGAAGAAGAAGAACGAGGAGGAAGGAAGAGGAAAAAGAAAAGTATTAGGAAATTATCCAGGTTCGGTGTACACTAATTTTCGTATTTTTCAGATTTTTTAGAAATTTAATTCAGAATCGTTATATTATATTATTTTTAATTATTTGTGATATATTGTGATTTTGAATATATATATATATATATATATATATATATATGGTTTATGCTAAATTGATTCTAAATATAGATTTATCTATATATATATATATATATATATATATAAATTGATTTTGACTCTATATATTTATATAGATTTATATATATTGTATGTAATGATTTTATAATTTGTGAAATATTAATTTGTGAAATAAGTTTGAATTTTGTCAATGTGTTTATTGATTTAAATTTAATAAAATTTAATTTGACCATAAAGAAATGATATTGTGAAATGGCCCTAGGATACTTGGACATATACACGGATATAGGAGGTTGGTATACCAGCTGGGTTCACTTAGCAGTACTGCACCATTATTGATATTGATGTTGATATTACGTACCTCCCTAAGGATTCGTCCTGGGGTAGGGAGACACGTACCTTCCTAAGGATTCGTCCTGGGATAGGGAGATATATACCTCTCTAGGTTCCGAACACTCGATCCTAGGGTAGGGAGTTATATGTACTACCCCTGGATAGTACGAGCCCCAAGAGCCGGTCCTCGGGTTGGGAGTTATGTTCGACAGACAGCCACTGAAAAGTCGAACGGCCCATATTCCAGTCCTGAAATTATGTTGAGTATACCAAAGGGCCAGGATTGAAATGAATAGAATAAAATGTTTATAAACGAATTTAGAAATTGATTTCGTACGCTTTATTTTATTGATTGGATTAAATAATGATATTTTTTTTTTATATCTTAGTGCTACGACATTTTATTTTGGAAATTTATTTGAGTTGCATATAATATGTCTGTGACTATAGGTCCTTGGTCATGAGTTCGAGGGGTGGGGGAGGCGAAAGAAAACCCCATTAAGGAATGGGGACAGTACCTAGTGAGTGGGCTCGCGGGGCAAACCTGGGCACGAGGCCCAGTATAGGCAAATCCCGGAGTCTCACAGTAATGCTATATCTTTTGTGCAATCAAATAAAAACCATATGACATGATGAGGTTGGTATAGTGGTTTGTCCCTCACACTTATATATTTGAAGTTGTGAGTTCGAGTAGTGTCTCACTCTCTGAATCCCAAATTACTTGTAATTGTTAAAAAAAAAAAGTCATATGATGTGACAACTGACACACATATATACATATATATACATATATATATATATATATATATATATATATATATAAATATAATTGACACACACACACACACACACATATATATATATATATATAAAGATAATTGAGTGAGTTGGTTTAGTTATGTGTAGAGATAGAGAGAAAATAAGTGTTAAAAATACCAGAGAGGAGAGAGATGGTGTTTGGAGACTTTGGAAATTTTCAAATTACTAACAATTATGAAAACTAATTTTATTATAAATAATTGTTTTTAAAAATTAATTATAAGATTTTTTTACAAAACTAAAATTTTTATTTTTAACTAATTCGTTTTTAAAGAAAAAAAATATTATCAAATATATACAAACTCAAACAACAACAAATTAAATATATACATAAAAATACGAAGAATAATAAAAAAGATATAAAATTCCTATAAAATTGATTATTACTTTTCCTCTAGTTTTTCTTTCTGGAGAAAACAGAGTATAAAAGCAGATAGTCCTTAGGGCAGCTTTCTTTCCTTTGTGGAATCAGATTTTCGAGGTGTTTTCTCTGGTTTTTTCTCCTTTTCTTCTTTGCTTCTCTTGTGGGTTTTATGGCGACGAGGTTTTGCGGTCTTGTGGTGGTTTTGCTTGGTTTTATCTTCGGTGGGTTTGGTTGTGGTGTTTGCTTTGGGTGTTCTGTGTGGGTCGGTGTGTTCTGTGGGTCTTGTATGGTTTTCTTTTGGTTAAATTTGCGGTGGTGCTGTTGTTGAGATATGAGGTTTTGGTCTTATAGCGGCTAATCAAATAGCGCGTTTATGCAAATCACTTTCCTTGTCTGAAGAGGATGGGTCAGTTCTTGAAATTTGTGGAGATACTCATGTAGAGGGGGTTTGGAATGTCACTGATTGTTTGGTGGCAAAGATTTGGTCAAGAAAGGTTAATCACGATGCTTTTCGTGGTTCTATTGAACAAATTAGGGGAATAGTTGGTCGTGTTGATGTGGAAGTGTTAGCAAATAATATTTTCGTTTTTCACTTTCATTTTCTAGATGATAAGGCCATGTTCTGGTCCATAGGGACCTGGCATTTTAATAAGAGCTTGATTGTCCTAAAAAAACCAGAAGGTCCAGGCGTAATTTCTCAACTCCAATTCAAGTATGTGGAATTCTGAATTTAAATCTACAATATTCCACTTATGTGTATGAATCGCAAAGTTGCTAAACTTCTAGTAGAGGCTATTGGGCCGGTGGTTGAGTTTTCAGGTGATTCGAAGGAACTATAAGGGAAGATTTTGAGAGTTAAGATTAGATTGGATGTTACAGTGCCTTTAAAAAGGGGTATTCGTTTGTGGTTAGATGATTTTGATGTTTTGGTCACAACTTTGATAAAATATGAGCGGCTCCCAAAGTTTTACTATGTTTGTGGGCACATTAGACATTCTTTAAGAGAATGTTCTAATAGTGAAGCAAGGACAGTTTTATTATAAGGTAGGGAGCCTAAGTATGGGCTCTGGCTTCAGGCTAGTCCTCTGGAGCGATCGAAATCTAGACAAAAGGGGGAAGAAGAAAACGATATCAGAAAACCAATGCCTGAGAATATTCCCACAACTCAAGTGGCTTATGATGATGGTGGAAATTCTTTGCCAATTACGGTGGTGTACGATGATAGCCAGGAAAAGAACAGATTAGAAGATATTCTTTTGCCAGTAGGACCGATTTCAGTTTCTAGTGCAAGTCGTGAGACGTAAAGGGGCCCCTTTTTCTATTTCTATGGCAAGTGGTGAGGAGTTTGTGGAGGAGAATGTTGGGGTAGTGCCTTCATCTGAAATTGTTATGTTTCATGAGTTAGTTGATGAGGTGGATTTAGACTGTAGTGCTAGGATATCTAATGAGATTATGTGTTTCAATATGGATGTTGATATGATTAGGCCTCCTCCCTTTAGGCCCAGTGTTAGGAAATGGAAGAGAATTACTAGAGGCAGCCCTTTTCAAAATCTTAATCCTAGCTGGTCCAGCTCAATTCAAAAACTTCTTCTTAACTAGAAAAATTGCTAGATGGGGTAGAAAACCGGTGAAGAAGGTTCCAGGTCCCAAATCTCCAATTTGCTCTGATAGTAGCTCTCTGGGGACTTCGAAAGCTCTTGCTTGTACTGATTGTACTTTTGGGACTGAGGTACTGGATCCTGAAGGAAAATGCAAAGGAGAAGAAGCTTTGGTTGGGTTCTTGATTGAAGAGAAATAGAAATGTGAGGATGAAAATCTTGAGAGATTGGCGGAGCCTGCTGAGCAGGCCCACCGAGAGCCATGAAAACACTTTGTCATTCGGGGATTGGAGAATCCTCGGGTACTCTTGGCTCTCCGAAAGGTTATCCGAAAATATTCCCCCAGTCTAATTTTCCTTTTCGAAACTAGATTGAAAGGTGATTGGACGACAAAGATAAAGGTTCAGATGGGTATCTCAGGCAGTCTACACGTTGATTGTGTTGGAAAGAGTGGGGGTCTTCTTCCGTTATGGAATAGGGTGGATGTCTCGGTCTTATCTTTTTCTAAAGGCCATATCAATGTGGTGGTGAAGATGGAAGATGGTCAGAGATGGAGATTTACGGGGTTCTATGGCTATCCTGATCAAAATCAAAGGGTTGTTTCTTGGGAATTACTTCGAAGACTTAAGAATATCAATGATTTACCTTGGCTGTACAGAGGAGGCTTCAACGAGTTGCTGCACCAGGATGAGAAGCTTGGAGGTTCTGAGAGGCTCGATTCTGGTATGGTTAATTCCATAATATTGTTCATGCATTTGGTTTTGTGGACTTGGGGTTTTCTTGTCATACTTTTACTTGGAACAACAGAAAGGGGGGGGGGGGTGCGCTGGTTGTTCTAGGAATATTCAAGAAAGACTTGATCGTTTTTTATCTATCAGAATTGGGTTAGTTTGTTTCTTGATGTGACTATAGACCATTTAGTTTTTTTTTTTTTTTTCCTTCTGATCATAGGCCTATTCTGGCGAACTTGTTGTAGGAAAAACACACGGCGGAAGCGCAAAAAGGTTTGCATTGGTACGTTTTAAAACTTTTCTTAAAAAGAGTGGATCTTAACCCTCGGTTAATTAAATATACGTTAAATGTATCGTACCTTTATGAACCGTAAAGTTTGATGTCGCGTCGAGATCAAATCGCAAGATCTTCCAATCCTTCACGAACATGGATCACCTTGGAGTGTGGGCTCCCTTTCTTTGAATTGTGTACCTGAGAATGAGAACAAAAAACTTTTCTTTTTTTTTCGTTAGTCACTAAAAACCCTTCTGAAAAAATGAAGAATACTTTGGAACTAAATTGTTCTTTCTCTCTTTTCTCTCGGGCGAATTTTCACACTTTCCTTTAGAGAGGTGCGGTTTTTTCTTGGCTATCAAAAGTTCATAAAAACTCACACAATTACATTAGCCTTGGCCGAACTCCCTTGCTTGTCCTTTTATAGTGGCCGAATGGGAGGATTTGTGTTTCACCATAAAACCTATCAAACTAGAATTCAATCCTATGTCATCTCTAAAAAGTATTATCCAATAATTATTAAAGGATAATTATCAATGAGTAACTTATCAAAACTGTCCTAAAAGTGACCTCTAAGTCAATTTTATAGTTTTTATCAATATAAAAAACCTTCCAAATTTGATTTGATAAATAACTCTTATTATTTATTACATTATCAAATAAAGTTTTTTATACTTATCATACTATTACCAATAGTATGAAACTAAGAATACAATTCTTTTTAGAAAAGTATTTTTGATTTTTAATTAAACAATTAATTAATTTTCATTTAATTAAATAATAAAATAAAACAAAGTAATTAGCTAAAGCCGCCCAACTCTAAATCCATGGGCTAAACTAATTTGTTTTTCCATTTTATTAATTTCATTGAACTTCCACAATAAGTCCACATGTGAACTAGACCCATTCTTACTAAAAGAAACAAGTCCACATGCTTTAAATAAATATATTAATATAATTTCAACAGCCCATTTATATAAAATATGCAAATTATATTCTTAATATATCTATGGAATGTTAAAAATATCCCATAGGGCCGCTCAAGGGATCACACACCCTTGGCTACCTATTTTAGGTACTTTGATGAGTTACCGTGTATCTTGATTGACCACAAGAACGCACCTATCAAACCTTTTGGAAAAACTCCAAAAACAATTCTTAAGATGGATAATTAAATTATTCGGTAGAATATATCAAGTTATCCATGAAAATTTGTGTGCATTGGGGATCTTGGCGGGCTATCTAAATTTAAGCTCCAATAGACATAACCTAATAACTATCAACAAATGATTCACTGAGGTCCGATATATTAATTTTAGTCCATTCCACTAAAGAACTAAAATTGAACTCTTAAATAAAGATAGAATAATTGAGCGTATTAATTCGTACTCTAGACAACCTAAATGGAGAAAGTGTATCCTTGTGAAAAATACTAGTAATCGCCAACAGCTCATAAACCGCCTATAGCTCTCCAAGTTACCATATTTACTCATATGACCATGTTTTCGAACTTAGATATTTTGACTTGTCCAAAAGTCATTTTTCAATAGTCACTATTGAAAAATTTACATAAAGATTTAATATCCAATACCTTAAAACATCCATATGATGGTATTCTACTAACATTTGCTAGATACAGTCACGATGTCCATATCTATAAATGAAGTCCTCTATCGATATACATGTGAATACCACCAAACCATCGAGGATAGACTATGCAATATAATCGTACTAATTGACAGCTCAAATGATAACGCATGCAACCATAAGTCCATCATTTACCTCAGGATTGAGATAGACTCTCTGATTGTCTCAGTCAAAAACTTTTATCCACTGATGGTTACGGATAAAGTTTTCTTCAGTGATCCTATTCAATGCACCTAGTGTACTAGATTCTTTTGTCCAAAGACACTTCGATGATTTTAGACTCATCATATCACATTTGATCCCGCTCAAATGCTAACAAAAGAATCTACAACTTTAACAAGATAAAGGCGCCCAACCTTTTATCTTAAGTTGTGAATGTTGTTTGAGACTAACTAAAGAATTGTGTCTACCTCATACATATCCAGATGTACGAACAATTCTTTTGTTTCTCATAGTGCATTGACTTATGATTATTTACTTTTGACAATTGATATAATTGCTATAAGATTTGTTAGAATAGAAATCATTTTATTCATATGAGAAAGATTGTCAAATACACTATTACACTCTTACTATCGAGCATAATCCTAACACTTGTTTGGGCTAAATGAGTGGAGTTGTTTGCTAAGGAGAAGGGGTTCAAATTTAAACCTTTTTGGTTGAAAGATGAGGAGTGTTATTATGTTGTTTGCAAGTCTTGGGGTAGGTTTATTTCTGCTTGTTCAGGTGTGGGCTTGAAAGAAAAGTTGCTAGTTTGTGCTAGTAATTTAGAGCTTTGGAGTAAAGCTAAATTCGGGTCTATGCGAAGGGAGATTTATAAACTTAGAGATGAAATCAATGTTCTTTATTCCCAATCTCAATATGTGCTAGTTTTGGCGGACATTAGGAGGCTGGAATCTGTTTTAGAAGGGCTTTTGTCCAATGAAGAGATTTACTGGAAGCAGACGTCAAGGGTGGATTGGTTGTTGGCAAGGAATAGAAACTCGAAATTTTTCCATCAACGAGCTTCTGCTAGGAAGAGGAAGAATACTATCAGTGGTATTCTGGATGATAGGGGTGTTCGGTGGAAGAATGAAGAGGGCATTGCTAAGGTTGTTTGCAATTACTTTGCTGAAAATATTTATATCTGTTTAACCTTCTGTGACAAATTCTTTGGCAGCAACTAGTTTTATTGAGAAGCGAGTTGATGGTCTTTTGGGATCCAGATTGTGTGAGTTATATATTAAGGAGGATGTGAGAAAGACGATTTTTGAGATGGGTCAGACTAAAGCTCCTGGTCCAGACGGTTTTCATGCCCTTTTTTTCTAAAAAATTTGGAAAGTTGTTGGAGAGGATGTCTCCAATGTTTGTCTCAAAGTGTTGAATGGTGAGTGCTCCATTAAAGATTTCAATGTTACTAATGTTGTCCTGAATCCTAAGAAAAAGAACCTTAAGCGGATGTCAGATTTTCGGTCCATTAGTCTGTGAAGTGTTGTTTACAAGACTGTGACTAAGGCAATGGTGAATAGGTTAAAAGAAATTCTGCCCCAAATTGTTTCTTTAGAGTAGAGTGCTTTTGTACTCATGGTAGCTTTTGAGATACTTCACTCAATTAAGAAACAGAAAAATAGGAAGAAAGGGTTTGCAGCCATCAAACTCGATATGAGTAAGGCCTACAATCAAGTTAAGTGGGGTTTCCTGAAGGTTATGTTGGAGAGATTGGGTTTCCCTAAAAGGCTTAGTGACTTGGTTTTGGGTTGTATTTCTACTTCCAAGTTATCCTTTGTTGTTAATGGCAGAATTGTTGGTGAGATTTCCCCTTAGAGAGGTCTAAGACAAGGTTGTCCTTTTCTCTTTACTTATTCCTCCTCTGTGCAGAATTTTTATCATCTTTAATCAAAGGGAATGAGTTAAATGGGCAGAATTTGGGTGGTATGAGATGCTGCCGTAGAAGCCCCTTAAACAGTCATTTATTATTTGCAGACGATAGCATTATCTTTTGTAAAGCTTCTAACCAAAACTGTGAGAAGCTAAAGGGTATTTTGAAGATTTATGAGAAAGCCTCGGGTAAATAAGTTAATTTGCAAAAATCAAATATTACTTTCAACCCTAACGTTGAGGGCGATTTAAAGGCTGATTTTGTTGCAGTGTTTAGAGCTTGACAGTGCTATTTCACACGACAAATATCTTGGGATGCCTACTTTGGTGGGAAAAAAATAAAATGAGAACTTTTAGTGAGATTAAGGAGCGGGTTTGGCATAAAATCAGTGGCTGGAAAGGGAACTTCTTTTTTACGGGGGGGAAGAGGGTATGAAGTGTTGATCAAGGCAGTTGTCCAAACCATACCTACCTATACCATAAGTATTTTCCTAATTACCTACTACTCTTTGTAATGAGTTGTGTTATATAATTATAGGGTGGTGGGGCTCCAAAGATGGCAATAGGAAGTTTTGTTGGGTTTCAAGAGACAAGTTGTACGCTCCTAAATGTTGGGACGAATTAGACTTTAAGGATTTGGCTCTTTTTAATCAACCTCTCTTAGGTAAACAAGCTTGGAGAATTTTCTCTAATCAGGAGTCCTTAGCTTTCAGAGTCCTTAAAGCAAAATATTTCAGACATTCAAACTTTCTTTCTACTACTTTAAAACCTAGTAGTTCTCATTTGTTGAGGAGTTTGCTTTGAGGTAGAAGTCTTCTCCTCAAAGGCTTGCGATGGAGTGAGGGGAACATTGATGGGATCAGAGCTTTCCAGGATCCTTGGCTGCCCCGTGAATCCACGTTCAAACCTTTTTCAGCAGCCCTCCTTTGGAGACTGTTAAGGTTTCCTCTTTTATTCTCCAGCCGAGTCATAGGTGAGATATTGCTAAGCTTGATCTTTTTTTCTTACCAGCTGATAGGGATTCCATTTTGGAAATCCCCCTTAATGTTGATGAGAGGGACAACCGTTTGATTTGGTACTTCAACAAAAAACGAGCTTACATGGTCAAGAGCGGATATAAAGTATTTTTCATAACAACATTTTGGGTAAGGCCTCCTCCTCTTGCTCTGATTCTAAGTGGTGGTCTTTCTTTTGGAATCTAAATATCCTTCCATAAGTTAGAATTTTTCTTTAGAGGTTTGTCATAATGCTCTCCCTTCCTTGGCAAATTTATGTAGTAGGAATGTGCTAGTTGATCCCAGCTGTTTGCATTGTGGTAATGGCCCTGAGAGCTTAGCCCATGCCCTGTTTTGCTGCAATTCAGCTTGTATTGCTTGGCAGAATACAACTTAGTGGGATTTATTGCAGTTGAATAATGGTGTGTCTTGTTTTGATATTATTAGGTGGGTTTTTATTAGGGCCAAGAAATCTGAGTTTGAGGTTTTTTGTATGGTTCTGTACGGAGATTGGTTTGATAGGAATGTTGTTCTGCATTCTAAAAAAATCAGGACTGGAGCTGATCTTGTTTTCTGGGTTAGAGGTTTTCTTTTTGAATTTAAGGTCTCCGAGAATGTTATGGTTTTTCCTCCTCAGGTGCCCTATCCTTCTCCGCCTTTCCCTTGGTCCCCTCCCCCTGTTGGCGAGCTGAAGCTCAATACTGATGTGGCCATTAAGCCTGGTTCCTCTATGGCGGGTGCTGGTGCAGTTATGCGTGATGGGAACGATCTGGTTGTTTTTGCTTTGGCTAAGCCTCTGTTGGGTTTCTTCAGTGCTGAGTTGGGTAAGCTGCTGGCTCTTAGAGAAGGTTTGTTGCTTGCTAAGAGTCTGAAGCTTGTTGTCTCTTGGGTTGAAGTTGATGCTTTGAATGTTGTTGCTAGGCTTCAGAGCTCTTCTTCTGGGTGGTGTCTAGCTGATCCAGTTGTTTATGATATTAAGGCTTTGTTTTTAGATGTGGGGGTTTCTAACTGTCACTCCATTCCTAAATCAAGGAATATAGTGGCACATTCCCTTACTTCTTTAGTCTTCTCCTCTAAGGAGGAGAGAACTTAGTTTGCTCCCAAGCCTGTTTTTCTTGTTGATCTTATGCAATAGAAGTAGTTTTCCTTCTAAAATAAAATAAAATTTTTTTTACCTATTTAAGCTATTAATGCGATGCTTAGACCGATATAATGCACCGGTACTTAATTTCGCCGTGCACATACTCAAAAGGATTTAGATTCACCTGACCCTCGAATACAAAATGTAAGAATACTAATTTATGGTTCACAATCGAAGAAAATTTATGTGCGTGTTTTGATTGGTACTAGGTAACTTTTGATTGGATCCCACACGGCTCTCTATTTCTAGTTTTGTTGTTTCCACTCCACTTCACTAACGTTGTATGTATAGATAAATTCAATATTATCTCTTTGTAGTCTGTTCACATTTCATTTTAGTTATGGCGAATCGGTGTGTTTTACACATCATTCTATTTCATGTTTTGGAACGAATTCATTATTCTTTTCTATTTCATTCCATTCACTATTTGATCTAAAAAATAACCAAATAAGAATTTAGACAGAAAGTACTATAACTTTTTTCGAATTAGTTAAATAAAATAATCCAACTACAAAATTTTATTGGAAATAAAAATTTGATTCTTAATTCAGGCTACATAATTAATATTTAATTTAAAGATAAATGAAACCTTAGTAACATATAAACTACAATATCAGCCAAATGCGAGGTTGCGTCATTTTTCCAGAGGTCAAAGATCACGTCAAATGATTTAGGACACACAGTAGCTAACAAGTAAAATTTCCAAGAAGCCAATAACGCTTTTTATGCCTTCTTCTGTCATAATTCATAAATCTCCACATTCTACATAGTTTTCATGCATTGTCATGTGTTACTTTATGAAGTGACTGTCATGTCTCCACTTTTTGTGAGAAAAAGTAGTGGATTTAATTATGTGTCATCTTGCATAATTATTGTTACTTTATGAAATATATTACATCATATCATAAAAAGATAGTGGATATTTTTTTTAAAATAAAAAATAAATATTTATAATACACCATCAAAGTTTGATCCTTGGTGACTTGAAGGTTTTGAAGTCTCCAAACAACCAAGTCAATTGCCTTGTATGTATAGTGGATTTGGGACACTAAACAAATAAAATTTCCAGAAAGCAAATAAAAGATAGTGGATTTAGGACTACGTCTGCATTGTGTACTCAAAGTCTAAGATGATCAAATCTATTCACTCACAAAAGATGATGTAGGACACTAACAAATTAAATTAAATTCCCAATAATTGTTTCCCAATAATTGAGGATCCAAGTAATGAGGATGGCTCAGAGAAAGTTTAGAGTGACGAGAGTAAAAATGGGGACTAATAGCACGAAGAAGAAGCAGGGCTGTCTTTGCCATCGCCAACACAATTTGACAAGGTTTACTTGCTCATTCTTTTAACTTCCTATAGTCTTCTTGCTTTGTTATTTGTCACTCCACTGTTTTCTTCACTTTTGCAGTTATTTTCATCATCGATTAATCAAAGTAATTTTTGTATTAACCATATATATTTTCCTATTAACAGGAGCCATACCGTCTTTAAATATTTGATACCAGTGTTGATTGCTCTGCTCCAAGTGGATTATCAGAGCAAGCGACTATCCCCGTTTGGCACACACCCTGTAAACATGTGGGTTTTCTTTGCAGCCACTTGCTCTTATTGTCTCGCATTGTCTATTGAGAAGGAATTACAAAATCACCGGCCACAGTAATCTCAATGCATTAACGATGTCATTCTCAGTTTCGGTGCTCTTTCTTCAATATCTTTAGCATCAATTTTGCTTCCTCGTCTCCTTGGGTGGCTCTGTTTGAGCTTATGGACTGTTCTGACTATTGTGTTAGCCAGACGCTTGATAAAACAAATCTACCAATGGCTCAAACATGGAATTAAGCAGAAAAGTTTCATAGCAGGTGACAAATTCAAAAAATTCTGGAGTTCTCTCACATGGAAGAATCAGCATTTGCCTCAGTAACGGCTATTGAATTTGTTGTTAGTTGCTGTCAAGTGTCAACTCATACCTTAGAGGTGGTGAACAAAGGATTTGAATTTTTCCCTTTCCTTTTTTCTGACGTGTCAGATTTTAGCTATGATAAAATAAAAACAATTAAGGATTTGAAACCCAAATTTCGTTAGTATTGATATTGCAAAGTGAACACAAATTTATTTTGGCTGGTTTTATAATGAATGATATTAAAAACCTTGTTCGAAGAGGTCGTCTATCTATAAGGAAGATATGTGTTATTTATTTACAAATCTTGATTCTGAATTATTATGCCAAATCTGAAAGTGTCAACGTTATAATTATATTAATTGATTTTATAATAGAGAATTTAGTTAGGAGGCTAAATCTCTCCACATTAATTTTAATTTTATTATTTTTAATCGTTATTTTTTTTTTCTTAACTATATATACAAACTGTGTATTATCACTTAAAATCACTCAGTATACAAAGAACTTTTTCTTCAACAGTGCAGATAGTTTTTTTGTCAACATTCAAATTACCTACAAAAGCAGCAAAGAAACCAAGTTGTAGAAAGCAGCAAAAAAATAATGTATTTGTTAGGAAAGGGTATGCAGCTGATGGAATGTTCAAACTGAATGTTGAGATGAATAAAATTGTTTCTTCTACTTATATGTTATGTTCTTTTAATACTTAGCATGCTAGATTTTGTCATGATAACAAACGCATAATTAAGAACATGAGTAAATTATAACTGAATCATAAATTGTCTTTGAATGATTTTGATAAATATGAATTTTGTAGTCAAGCTAAAATTACCAAAACCCCGCATAAATCAGTTCTTAGATAATCTGAACCACTTGATTTGATACATTCTAATATTTGTGAACTTGATAGTTTATTGACTAAAAATGAAAAACACTATTTTATTACTTTTATTGACGGTTGCCCTGATTATACATTTGTGTATCCTATGAAAAATAAAAGTGAAGCGTTTGATATGTTTAAATTATTTTTTTACAAAAATTGAAAATCAATTTAATAGAAAAATAAAGAGATTTCACAGTGATAGAGACATTAAATATGATTATGATATTTTTTAATGAATTTTACAAAACTCACGGAATCATACATGAAAAAACTGTACCTTATTCTCCTTAAATGAATTGTAAGGCTGAAAGAAAAAAAAAAGAACTTTTACTGAGTCTATAGTTGCTGTTTCACTTAACTTTGGTGCTGTTTTTCATTGGTGAGAAGAAATTTTATTGACTGTTTGTTTTGTATTAAATAGAGTTCCCAAATCAAAATGTAAAATATCTACTTTTGAAGTGTTTAAAAATAAGAAGCCTAATTTGTCTTATTTTAAGACTTGGAGTTGTTTGGCCTATGTTCGAATTCCTAATCGTAAAAGGAATAAACTTGCTATTACAACGTATGAATGTGTATTTATTGGTTATGATGTGAATAGTAAAGCTTGCAGATTTTTTAACTTGAATAATCATGTTATTAGTGAATCGAATGATTTTGATTTTTATGAATATAAATTTCCTTTTATATTGACGAATAGTGGGGGCTCGACATCTAGTAATGTGCCTATGATTAGAATTAATGAGGAAGTAGATTTTGAACATAGGAGAAGTAAACAAGCCTGGACCACTAAAGATTATGTTTCTGATTTCTATGCATATACCTTAGAAGAAGATCCTCATACTTTCTAGGAAGCTTTATCTTCATTAGATGCTAATTTATGGCAAGAGGCTATTGATGATGAAATGGACTCGCTTGAGTCCAATAGAACTTGGCATTTAACTGAATTACCTTCAGGTTGTAAAACAATAGATTGTAAGTGGATTCTTAAAAAGAAACTGAAACCTGACGGCACGGCTGATAAATATAAGGCTCGTTTTGTAGTCAAAGGGTTTAGACAAAGAGAAAATGTAGATTTTTTGGACACCTTTTCACCTGTTACTAGAATTGCATCTATTCTTGTGTTATTTTCTCTTGCTATTATTCATTATCTTGTTGTGTACCAAATGGATGTTAAAACTGCATTCTTAAATAGCTAATTGGAAGAAGAGATTTATATGGATCAACATGAAAGTTTTATTATTCCTGGTCAAGAAAACAAAGTATGTAAACTTGATAAATATATTTATGGTTTGAAACAGACACCTAAACAGTGGCTTGAAAAATTCAATAATTTTGTTATCTCACATAGTTTCAAAGTGTAACACCCTCTGACCCGACCCGTCTGGATCGATCCAGGGAGCGCTACCGGGTTTTCAAATCTTTACTTATTTCTGTTTATAAACTGAAAACCATAAAATTTATAATTTAAAAATCTTTTCGAGTGAGCCCATTAAAATTCAGTTTTAAAAATTTCGGCAGAGTTCCCTCTGTTTTTCTGATTTTCCAAAACCTGTTTTCAAACAACTCAATTCAAATACATTCCTCAACAACACTTCAAATCTCATTTCATTCAAATGCGCACTCTGCCGTTTAGTGCGACTTTCAAACAGTTTATAAAATGTTTCATTAATTACAGTCCTTCGTAAATAAAAACATAAAGCATAAAATAAATAATTTACAGTACATAATGACAAAACATAATTACAAAATTCTCTGTATATGCATGCATATATAATTACATTATACAGAAATATCTATATAATTAACTACCCCAAAGGATGGTGAGTATGACTCTGAATTCTCCTCTGCAGCTGGTGCCTCTTCAGTCTTTTCCGTCCTTGGTATCTTTATTACCTACGCGTTAGAAACAAAACTAACGCGCTAAGCACTACTGCTTAGTGGGTGTACACTTAAAATAAATGGTAATATAATATAAAACAGTATATCTAAAACAGTATATCGTAAATTCAGAAATTCGAAAATATAAATAAACAATAAAGCTTAAAAACAGAATTTTCAGAAAGATAAATATATATACCAAACATTTTTCAATTACTGAAACTAGGTAAACATACAGTATTTCAAAATTTCTGGAATTCAGTTCAATATCATTTCTTTAATTTCCATAACATTTTCAAACCATCAATTCTCAATCTGACCCGTAATACACATAATAGGGTGTACAGGACTGGATTACGGGACTGAACGAGGAAATGGTATCCGTATAATCAACAATCAGAGGCATCATACATCACGGTGCAGTACTGCCACATAAATACCCAATTGACATATCAATCTCCTATATCCATATATCCCTATACATATATCATGGCCGTTTAAAACTCACAACAAATTACTTCTTTGGTTTCAGAAATCAACGAATATCATTTTAAATCAAAATCCATAAATAGAAAAATCAAACAATAATTGTAAAGCAGATTTTGAAAACATACGTTTTTATTCAAATTTCCATAATAACAGAATATTGCACAAAAAGTCCAACAATATGCAAAAATACAATACAAGTATATAAACAAATCCATACGAAGATATAGAAAATCCATAACTATATTTCCAGACGTATTAAATCAAAACATTGATCAAAAATAAGTTCAGATACGTGTGTACACCAACCTGGATACCATTTTACCTGTTCTCCGCCTTTTCCTTCTGAATTTTTCTTTTTCCTTTCTTTCCTTTCTTCCTCCTTTTTCCTTTCTCTTCCTCTTTTCTTTCTTTTCTTTTCTTCTTCTTTCCCTTCTCTTCTTCTTCTTTTCTTCTTCTTCTTCTTTTCTTTTCTCTTCTTCTTCTCTTCTTCCTCTTCTTCTTCTTCTTCTTTCCGTCTCTCCCTCTCTGTTCTCTTTTCTATTCTGTTTCGTGGCTTCTCACAGAAGCCAACTTTTTTTTTTATATCATTTCGGTCATCGCGACCGTCGTCGCGACCTGTGGTCGTGACCAGGTCGCGTTGCTCACTGGAGCAACTCTACCGCCTTCATCGCGAATACACCTCGCGGTGCTCTGATCGCGCTGGTGGTCGCCATGCTCACTGCCCGAATTTCATTTTTTTTTTTTTCATCGCGAGCAGCTTATCGCAACCTGTGGTCGCGGTGACCAGGTCGCGGTACTCACTGTCCCAGTTTTTCACTTTTCATGCATCATTTCTGGACCGTTCCATCTGGTCCACCTGAAAACCATACAAATAAACATACATTTAATTATATTTACACCCCTCAACTCACAAAAATTTTATATCTACATATTAAAAATTAATCATCCGAAATTCGGGATGTTACACAAAGTGAATGAAATTGATAAGTGCATTTATTATAAATCAGAAAATGACATTTGCACTATTTTATGTCTTTATGTGGATAACTTGTTTATTTTTTGTTCTAATATTCAACAATGTGAAATCTATGCTTTGTGCTAATTTTAACATGAAAGATCTCGGAGAAGCAAATGTGATACTAAGAATTAAAATCACTAGGTCTGAAAAAGAAATTTTTTTGGATCAATCTCACTACATTGAAAAGATCTTAAAGAAATATAATTATTTTAACTGTAAAGCAGCATGTACTCCTTATGATCCAGTATTAAGTTGTTCAAAAACATCGGAGACGATGTTAGACAAACTGAGTATGCGAGCATCATTGGTAGTCTACGATATACTACTGATTGCACTAGGCCAGATATAGCTTATGTTGTGGGATTACTATACAGGTTTACCAGTAGACCTAGTATTGAGCATTAGCAAGCTATTGAAAGGGTCATAAGGTACCTTAAGAGGATTATGAACCTTGAATTACATTATCAGAAGTTTCTCGCTGTCCGAGAAGGATACATCAATACTGATTGGAATACCCTTTCAGAATACTCCAAGGCAACCAGTGGTTATATATTTAGTATAGCTGGAGGTGCTATTTCTTGGAAGTCTAAGAAACAGACTATATTGGCTCAATCAATAACATAGTTAGGAATGATAGCACTAGCATCAACTAGTGAAGAAGCAAGTTGGTTAAAAAGTCTCATATCTGAAATCTCTTTATGGGAAAGACCGATTCCAGCTGTCTTGATCCATTACGATAGTATCGCGGCTATTGCAAAGATTCAAAATCGTTATTATAACGGAAAAATGCGACAAATACATCGCAAACATAGTATTGTTAGAGAATTTCTCTCTACTGGAGCTGTAAGAAAGGATCATGTACGTACTAATAATAACTTAGCTGACCCTTTGACGAAATGATTAGCTAGAGAGAAGGTTTTTAAATAGAATGATGAATCACTCATGATGGTAACCGAACCTATAGACTAGAGATCCCAATAACTAGGTTCAATGGGTAATAACAAGTCATGAAGTGATTAGTGGTGAATCATGCTATTATATAAGTTCTATTTGATATATTACGTGAAGCATGATATCTTGAAGCGATATAAGGATGAGTTTATTTTAAACTCTTAATGAGTTTTATACTCTATATGGAGTGGAGTACTTAGCTACATGAGTACTCTTAACAGACTCAACTAAGTGAATGTGAAAGTGTGGCCGCTTTTGATGGAATTTTGAAAACATTCTCTAGAGTATTCACTATACTGAGATACAGGTGTATTGCCGTAAAGCACAGTTTTTTAACTTTACCCTAATAGGGTTGTATGTGAGATGTTTGTTAGAGATAAGAGTTCAAAACTACGGGTTACTCTAGTATAATCTAAATTATCTATACTATGCAAATGTTCAAATCGATAAACACCTTTGTTTATACATAATCTTATACTATAGTAAATTGGTCGATGAAAATATATATTTTTTAAAATTCAAGTGTGGGATTATTGAAAATTATGTGAATTTAATTTATATTTTTATTATTAAAATAATAATAATTGTGTTGATTGACTTGGTAATAGAGAGTTTGGTTGGGAGACTAAATTTCTCTCCTGATTCTTCTCCCCCAATCCTCTCACTATACACATT
The DNA here is from genome assembly GCA_003430845.1 of Xanthoceras sorbifolium. Lineage (NCBI taxonomy): Eukaryota > Viridiplantae > Streptophyta > Magnoliopsida > Sapindales > Sapindaceae > Xanthoceras > Xanthoceras sorbifolium. The sequence goes on from CM010608.1 coordinate 37,075,492, forward strand.
GATTTTAATTATATTGTTTTTAAAGGTTATATTTTTTTTCTTGGCTATATATACCGACCGTGTATTACCATTTGAAATCACTCGGTATACAAAGAACTACTGTTCTTCAACAGTGCGGATAGTTTTTTTTTTTTGTCCAACATTCAAAATACCTACAAAAGCAGCAAAGAAGCCGAGTTTCGATTCATTTTTTTGTTTTCTGTTTTTTATTTTCCAAGTACACAACAATTCCATCTTCTATTTTTTATTTGTTTTTTCTCAAGCAAGTGTTGTTCTACTTTTTATTTTCCAAGCAATTGTGGTTTCTAGTCCACTATTTTATTTCAGAATTTAAGAAACTGTTCTTTTATTATTTTTTTTCGTAACAAACAGCGAAAGCAAATTTCTTTTAATAGCAAACAGCAGTATTGCCAAATTCAAGCACGGCAAACTTTCGGCTTTGTTTTTTCCATTTCCAAATTCAGCCAAACAGCAAAATTTTAGTTCTATTTTTATTTTTTCGATTCCGAGCAGTGTTTGGGGTGTCAATATTCTGGTTTTCTTGAGTACAGAGAATTTCGAGACAGAAGTAATTCTAAACTGTTTTATCCTGAGGACGACCGGACTGTATACTGTTTGTACAAATTTGAGTAGAGCTGCAAAGCGTCTTAAAGAGACTAACATAGTCCGTAACTCAACCCAAATTTAGTATTTATTTATTTATTGTCCTATGCAGCAGCATTTTTTTTTTATATATTTTAATTTGTATTCTGCAGTAACACCAAAAGAGTAACACCAAAAGAGAGAATCCCATAATCTTTTGAATTTGTCACCTGTAATGGAACTTTTCTGCTTAATTCCATTTTTGAGTTCTTGGTAGATTTGTTTTATGAAGTGTCTGGCTAACACAATCGGCAGAACAGTCCATAAGCTCAAACAGAGCCACCCAAGGAGACGAGGGAGGAAAATTGATGCTAGGAGATTGAAGAAAGAGCACCAGAGCTGGGAATGACACTGTTATTGCATTGAGAGTACTGCGGCTAGTGAATTCATAATTCCTTCACAATAGACAATCCCAGACAATAAGAGCAAGTGGCTACAAAGAAAACCCACATGTTTACAGGGCGTGTGCCAAATGGGTATGGCTCCTGTTAAAGATTAAAAATATATATGGTTAGTCACTTGCCCAGATACAAAATCATGGAGTAACAGATAACAATGCTAGAAGAATATAGGAGTAACCAAGAAAACCTTGCCAAATTGTGTTGGCGATTGCAATGACAACTTTGCTTCTTCTTTGTGACTTTTTTGAACTTGCGTTTAGGTTTCATACAACTTCCAACTTCCATGGCTTCAAAAAATCTCTGAGCCAACCTCGTTGCTCAGATCCTCTGTTATTTGGTATCAATTGATAAACTCAAGCCTGAGTCAGACCCTTTTGTTGATGGTTTTAATGAAATCAGATCCACAGTCAACACCATTTATATAGCACTTTGGAAAAAGCAAAGAACGATGAAGTCTGTGATGTTTTTTTTTCTTGAAGGTGTATATTCTCTAGACATGGAGGTACAGGTTAGTGTGGACTTGGAGTGCACCTGGTCCTGGAGGCTTTTTTTCTTCCAAAAGGTGTATGAAGTTCACAAAAATAATAAATAATTAAAATTAAAAAAATATAAATAAACTAAAAGTAATAAATTATATATATATATATATATATATATGAGGCTAGAATTTAATAAATTTATTTGACACAATATTTGATACGATTTTATAGTCAGTAGATCTCTTAGATATGAATGAGATTTAATAAATTTATTTATTATTTTTTTTCTTCTCTCTATTATTAATTTATTTTATTTTCTCTTTCAATATTTTTTTTTTCTCATTACTTTTTTTTCTTTTCTCTTCTAGAATAATATACTCATTCTTAAATTTTTTTTTTCCACCAGAATTGAGGTGAGTTTTAAATTTAATTGAAATTATGTTTTATTATTTATTTCTTTTTGTTTGAACATAATTTAATGTAACTTCTTTTCAAGGATGACAATAAGTTGTAGTATGTTGGAGCTAACTTTTGGATTGATAAACATATAGAGTAACAAATTCTATATTTACATATTTCTTTTGTTATTTTTCTTCCTCGTGACAATGTAATCACATTACTTCATAATAAATCATGAACCTTCACACAATTTTTTTAATTTTTTTTTTTTGTTGAGATTAGGTAAAATCTCATATCAACCAAAAATCCAAAATTATTTGAATTCGGATACTTTACTCTAAATTGTTTTAATGTATATTGACACAATTTTATTTAATTATATATTATTATTATTTTGATGGGGTACAATTACAAGATTATTAACTATCGGGACCTACCAAGATTAATCACAAAACGCGGTCTGGATATCTACTCCCATAACGAGAGACATCTATTCCCACAATATATATGTGGATGAGAAAGGATTAGTATCAAGCAAATCTCTCTAAACTCTAAACCGTTAGTTACTAGTTAATATTTTATGTATGTGGATGAGAAAGGAAAAATATGTATGTGGATGAGACAGGCGGACTAAAAAAAAAAGGGGTAAATATAAGAGGTCGCTATGAGAAAAGAATAGAAACTCACGAGCTGGTACTTATCATGAGACCGTGGCAGAGCAGAGTATGATGAAGCTTCATCCCCTGGTCCACCTCGATGTGATGGTTTAGACCCTTTGTGAGATAGTCCTTGCAAAGGATCATAACCCGACCAATGTAAAAATTTTAAAACCGAATAACTTATCTTATAAGATAAAAGGTGTAACACCCTCTGATCCAATCCACTCGGACCGAATCAGGGAGCACTACTATATACCGAAATCTCTATTTTACTTTTATAAAACCATAATTTAAAACTATATTAAAAACATTTGAAAATAGTCTAGATAAATTTCCGAAAATCTTGTTATAGTTTCCTCTGTATTTCTGATTTTCCAAAACCTGTTTACAATTAAATTCATAAAAATCAACTCTTCTAAATTCTCAAATCACTTTTGCGCACCCTTCCAAATTTAGTGCGACTTGCTAAATCAATTTATCACAATATAATTTATAAATATTCAAATAACATAAACATATAATAAAATATTTACACAGCAGAATTTCTTCAAATATGTACAAGCATTTTCTGTATATACATGTTGTATTAAAACATATATACTTATTACAAAAGGACTACCAAATATATGTAGAAACAATGTGACTCTGGACTCTGCTCCTGCAGTCTCTACTCTTCTTTGTCTTTGTCTCCCTTGGAACCTCACGCTAAGCAGATTGCTTAATGGGTGTACACAAAATTGTATATCCAAATATACTAGATCAAATAATTTTATCTATTTATCGAAAATATAAATAACATATAAATAAATCATATATGAGTCTCATATCAAATCAAATCATATACTCAATAAATACAGTATTCAAAATCAATCAACAGATAAAATCTTCATAATTTCTCAAATGTTTTCATATAACAAATCAGTTTTCATACTGGGCTCCTGACATACATAACATAATTTATCGGAGTGGATTACGGGTTGTTCGATATCGACCCATCAGTGGCTGCCCACCGAACATCAGATCAGAGTTGGACACCAACGGGATTACCCGCTGTAAATGTTCCATATCAGATTTCCAATCCTAGGACCGGTACTTGGGGGCCTGCACTATTCAAAGGGTGGCACATACAGATCAAAGCTCCCTACCCTAGGACCGGCACTTGACATGTCAACCTCCTATATCCATATCTATATTTATATACATCAGAGCCATTTCGCAAAACGTTTTCCCAAATCCATTTCAAATCATTCAAATTCAATATTGAAATTTCAATTCCAAAATACAATTTCACAAATCATTTTTTTATATTCAAATTTAACTTTCAAATATTTCAAATCAATAAACATATTTTTGAAATTCAAATTTTTATTAATAATCATGTAAAATAAATATACAAAAGCATATACGAGTATATTTCACAAATAAATAATCACATCAAATCAATCCAAAAATATATTCCAATATTTTTTTGAAACCAATATTCACATCAAATCAATTCAAAATCATAATCGAATATATTTTACAAATCAATATTGAATCAAAATGCCCCAAAATCATTTTCCGATACATTTCACAAACATTATATAATCAAAATCACCTTCAACTATATTTCTCATAACTATATTAAAATCAAAACATATTAAAATCAATTCATAATATTATTCACAATTAAAATTTCAGAAATAAACTATATTGTAATTCAAATCATTCCAAAATCAATTTCAAACTATAAACTATAATCAATATAATTCAAATAATTCAACATTAATAAAATTCAATCAATCCGAAATATTCTGAAAAGCTGAAAATTCAAAAACTAGTGTACACCGAATCTGGATACCCTTTCTTTTTCCTCTATTCCTTCTTCTCCTTCTCTTTTCTTCTTCTTCTTCTTCTTCTTCTTCTTCTTCTTCTTTCTCTTCTTTCCTTTCTCTCTCCTCTTCTCTCTTCTTTCTCATCTCTCCCGTTCTGTTTTGTTCTGTTTTTTCTTAATTTCTTCTGTTCTGTTGGTTTTATGAAGCTCTATCGCTTCATGCCATTCGGTGCTTATTTTTTTCTAAAAATAATTTTTACCTGTTGCGACTCGCGACTTATAAGTCGCGGCTCAAGTCGTAAGACTCTCGTGTTGAATTTTCCTCTTGTCCTTCGCGACTTGTAAGTCGCGGCTCTAAGTCGCGTCACTCTCGGGTTGAATTTTCCTGTTTTGGTCATCGCAACTTGAAAGTCGCAGCTCTAAGTCGCGATGCCTTCTATCCTTGTCTTCCAAGCACCGTTTTGGAACGATTCCAATTTGTCCACTTGTATTCCCAAAAATACATACATTTAATTACATTTCACCCTTCAAATCATAAATATCACATTCACATACTCAATATTAGTTACACAACACTTTTCATATTTATTCAAAACTGAGGATGTTACAAAAGGCCTAAGTTTTTTACTGTTTGAATCGGGCCGGACCAGTCTAAAAATCTGAAGCCTGATAAATTATTGAATCGGATAAATGATTAGGCCTTTTACTATTATAACCGAGCCGGGTTGGATAAATAGTATCAGTTGTTGTAAAATATAATTTTTTGAGATAACGAGGCTGAGAATTTATCGGATCGGATAAAGCCTCGGGCTTTTATTGTTCGCACCGGGTCGGGTTGAAGCCTAATTCCAAGATTACGGTCATTGAGAGCTAGGCTATACCGGATTTGGGATTTTTATAAAAATATAATTTTTGACATTGGGAGCAAAGCAAAGTTTCCAAGTTGTAACTACATACATTATAGTTTTGGTCCATACAGTACCGGGTTGGATTGGATTTGAACCAGACCATATATATATTATCATTCTCTACCCTATGGTTTAGAGTATTCTTCGTTTTTTACTCTCTAATTTTATTTTTCTCCCTTTTACCCCCTATATTAATTTTTGTTAACATTTAAATTAAAAATATTGTTTTACCCTTCAATTTTATTAAATAATAATTAAATATTTTCAAACTAATAAAAAAATAAACAAAATCTTTATTAAAACATTTTTTGAAAAAAATCTTTGAGAAATTCACTCTCTCTCCACTGTTAAAATTTTATTATTCATCATCATCTTTACCATAAAAATCTTAATTCTTTTCCATCATCATTATCTATAAGCAGTCAATAAGTCAAACACATTTACCACCATTTTTTTTGTCTAATTATTTTAATATTATCAACTCAAACACAATCCAAATTACACAACTCAAATACTACGAAAATACCACCTAAGAGCATCTCCAATGCAAATATGTATTTTTGAGTATCTAAATAATATCACATCAGTATTTCTAAATAATATGGATCTACCTTGTCAAAAACATTATAGAAATACATATTTACTTCTCCAATGTGAGTATCTAAATAGTAATTTTAAACCAATCACTACAAGTCATTTGTTACATTCTCTCTCCATTCAATATGATAATTAAATGCATTGACAAAATGCTAAAATTTTATTGGTGGACAAAGTTAAAAATCCTAGTTAGCATTTCAAGGAGGATATCTACAATTAGAAACTCTACTTGATATTCTCTAACTTTTTTTTTGCCACATCATATCAATATTAAAGTTAGATAATTGCATTGGAAAATGTTTTCTTAACTTTTTCAGTATAGATCCTATATGGCACTCAATTTTCTCCAAATGCATAATAGCATTGGAGATGCTTAAAGCAAATCCCAGCACCCGAATTTTTATAACTTTTCTTCAAAAAAATTCCCATCAACCACTCAACACAAACCCCACCAATCAAACAAACCCTAGCACTGCTTTATTTTTTTTTCTTCAATTTTTTGTTCAGTAATACAAACTGCACCAGCCAAATCAACACACAAACAAACCCACCACCACAAAATTGAATTTTTTTTTTCTTCAATTTATTTTTTATCAACCACTCAAAATACCCAAAATCCACTCAATCACCACCCAAACACCATCCGAACCAATACCCAACCACCGCCGATCAATCTCCTTCGCGGCGCCGACGTCAAGCGCCCAACACCACCCCAAACCACTATCCAAACAAGAAGAGAGAGATCGGGAAGAAAAATAAAAAATAGAGAGAGGGAAGAGTTAGAGAGTTAGAGAGAGATAAAAATGTGAAGAAAGTGAAAGAGGAAGAGAGAGAGAATGAGTGAGGAAGAAGGAGATGGAAACAAATTGGGTGGGGAAGAAGAGAGAGAGAGAGAGAGAGAGAGAGAGAGAGAGAGAGAGAGAGAGAGAGAGAGAGTGTGTGTGTGGGGAAGAAAAGAGAGAATGAGTGGGTGAGAGAAAAGTAAAAGTTTTTATATTTTTTAATTTATTTTTGAATTAAGATTTTTTAAAAATTAAAAACTGTTTATTAATTTTAATTTATTATTATGCCCTTAAAGATTTGATGGGCTAACTGTTAATTTTATACAGAATCTTAATGGGAGGATGTAATTTGGTAATTTATGTAACTTAAAGGGTGTAAAAGATAGAAAAATAAAATTAGAGGGTGAAAAATGAAGAATACTTTAAACCATAAGATAGAGAATGATAATAACCTTATATATGAATAACTGCATAATCTCACTTGTTGTTCGAGCTGAGATTTGACAAATTCTGAACATGAATCTGGTCATATTATTACTTGTTCTAACTCTAACCATCAGGCCTGCGTACTCCCCATTAATACACACAGAGACATGGTACGTGCATGTCGAGAATGGGATGAGCCATGGGATGAGATTGTTGGTGCACTGCAAGTAAGGCGACACAGATCTTGGCATGAAGAATTTGACGGCGGGGACTGAGTTTGAGTGGAAATTCAAGATGAACTTTGTTAGTATATACTTTAGTTTAGTATTAACCCATTGGGCTTAGTCCTGTATTAGCCCATTGGGCTTAGTCCATTTCCTGTACATCGCCTATATATGGTCACCTCTATTGTACATTGTTTACACAATCAATATACAGAATTTACATTCTCAACATGGTATCAGAGCGTTGTTTTTGATTTTCTGGTTATCGTGGATTTCCGGCGAATATTCCGCTGCCCTCGTCTTCATCCAGTGCTCACTGTTAGAAGAGAGTGACCGCCGTCACCCACAGACCTTCATAGACTTGAATCCATCAGCACAGCCGCTCGCTCGATCCGCGTCGATCCAATCCGCGTCGAAGCAACCAGCACCACCGTCCACCACTTCCCCAGCGCCGCGACAACAACGTTACCCAGATCCGTTCGCAGCCTCCAGCGCCGCGATCAGAACGTTGCCAAGCTCCGCTCGCTGCCTCACTTCCCTCGACCACAGCCGCTCGCTGCCTCCACCGCCGCTCGCTCGAGCCGCTCGCTGCCTACACCGCCGCTCGTTGCCTCCACCGCCGCTCGCTCGAGCCACCAGCACAGCCGCTCGCTCGATCGCCGTTGGTTCGATCCGCATCGCCGCTGCTGCTGCCTTTTCCCTCGACCACAGCCGCTCGCTCGATCCACCAGCACAGCTCGCTCGATCCACCAGCACAGCCGCTCGCTCGATCCACCAGCACAGCTCACTCGATCGCCGTTGGTTCGATCTGCGTCGCCGCTGCTGCTGCCTTTCTTTCGCCGCCGCTGCTGCTGCCAACACCGGCCCGCTGCAGCTGCTCCTCTCTTTCTCGGCTCCCCATCGCCATTTGGAGCTGCGCGAGCTGTCGACGAACCCTCATCGCGTCCCTGCCTTGCGCCTCCCAGCAGCGCTGCCACCTTCATTTTTTTGTTCAAAAACAGAGGGTGAAACAGAGGTTGAAGAGGTGCTTCAATTTTTTAAATTGTTTATTTTGGTAAAATTACCATTTTACCCCTCAGATTGGTGAAATATTACGTCCGCGCCACTGCCACGTCAGCCCTACTGCCACGTCAGCGCCACTGCCACGTCAGCCCTACTACCGCGTCAGCGCCACTGCCTCGTCAGCAAAAAAAAAAAAAAAAAAATCTATCTTGCTCAGTTTTTCGCATAGATTCTCATTTTGGGCTCCGTTTCTCCAGTTGAGGTCTCCATTCTTCATTATGGCGCAACAAAACGAACGAGATATCATTCGTCCTATCAACCTTCGCCAAGAGACAGTCAAGGAGTTCATTTCTGAGGAGAACCGTCGGCCTACTCATCACATGTCATCTTCTGATCATGTATTGGCTACACCATCTCCACAGCCTCCTATTGCCACATTCACTGCTCCTCCGCAAATAAACTCTGGGCGACTCACCTCTCAGTCTTCCAAAGGTACTCGCTGCAAGTTTTGCCGTGCTAAAGGCCATGACATCTCAGTTTGTCGCAAACTACAGAAATTTTTGCAAGAGCGGAATATACCTTCTTTTCCTCAGGCAGCTGCTGTATGTCCTTCAGCTCCATTGGCTCTTACAGGTCCATCTTTGGCTTCCTCACTTACTACGGCAGATATTGAGGCAGTACTTCAACAGGTTTTATCTCGAACTTCCACTGCCCTTTCTGTCACCTCAGGTAAACAACCTTGGTTTTTTGATACTGCATGTTGTAACCATATGACTCCTGATGAATCCCAATTTTCTGATAAGGCGTCTTTAGAACATCCTATCATTATTTACACTGCTGATGGAACTCCTATGCCTGTTAGTCATAAAGGAAAAATTTCCTCTTCTGGTTTATCTCTTAGTGACACTTATCATATCCCAAAGTTGTCTCTCAATTTGCTTTCTGTTGGTCAACTTTGTGAATTAGGCATAGATCTTCTCTTTACTAATCATGGTGTGTATGTGCAGGATCCCCGGACGGGTCAAGTGCTTGGGACAGGCCGTAAGGTTGGTCGTATGTTTGAGGTTCATGACTTGAAGATCCCTTCACAAGTTGCTTCGGCCGCTGCTACCATTGCCACCCCATCACCTGATCTATGGCATGCTCGTCTTGGTCATCCATCCTTATCTCGTCTTCAGTTTTTAGCCTCTCAAGGTCATTTAGGTTCAGTTCAGTTTCAAAAATTTGATTGTTCTTCCTGTCATTTTGGTAAGCAAACAAAATTGCCTTTTAGTAATAGTGTCTCATTTTCTTCGGCACCGGCCTTAGAGAGAAGATCAGAAGCATATTTAGCTTGAGAAAGATAGTATCCATCGGAGGATGAGGTAACTTCAAGCCCAAGAAAATAACTGAGAGTGCTCAGATCTTTCATCTCAAAATGCTGACTAAGGAAGCGCTGAAGAGAGCGGATACCTGCAGAATCATCTCCAGTAATAATCATATCATCAACATAAAGAAGAATAAGACTGTTTCCACTCCTTTGGAATACAATGCTAAGCTCACTCCCTTGGATGGTGAACCTATATCTGATGCTACTCGCTATCGTCAGTTGGTTGGTAGTCTGATCTATCTCACTGTTACGCGTCCAGATATTTCGCATGCTGTAGGTATAGTTAGTAAGTTCATGGATGCCCCTCGTTCTGTCCATTATGCTGCCGTTATTCGGATTCTTCGATATGTCAAGGGCACTCTTTATCATGGTCTACACTACTCCTCTCGGTCTTCTCTCGAGCTCCATGCTTATTCAGATGCGGATTGGGCAGGTGATCCGACTGATCGATGTTCTATCACAGGTTTCTGTTTTATGTTGGGTACTTCTCTTGTCTCATGGCGTAGTAAAAAGCAGGATGTTGTTTCCCGTTCCAGTACCGAGGCTGAGTATCGTGCCCTTGCTGGCACCACCTGCGAACTTATCTGGCTTCGTTGGCTCTTGGCTGACATGGATGCTCCACAGCCTACTGCTACTCCTATTTATTGTGATAATCGTAGTGCTATCTACATTGCTCATAATGATGTCTTCCATGAACGCACCAAACACATTGAGATCGACTGCCACATCACTCGTCAGCATCTCAAGAAAGGCATTCTAAAGTTGTTCTCCATCTCCTCTGCTGACCAGCCTGCTGATACTTTCACCAAGTCTCACCCGCCTGGTCATCTTCGAGATCTTATATCCAAACTCCAGTTGGCTTCCTCATTGCCACCTCGAGTTTGAGGGGGGATGTTAGTATATACTTTAGTTTAGTATTAGCCCATTGGGCTTAGTCCTGTATTAGCCCATTGGGCTTAGTCCATTTCCTGTACATCGCCTATATATGGTCACCTCTATTGTACATTGTTTACACAATCAATATACAGAATTTACATTCTCAACAAACTTCTTTGACAAAACGGTTTACTTGTGCTACTGGTGTCCGGAAAAGGGCAAAAAACTCCATGCTAATTTCAATGTGTTCTGGAAAGACGAAGCACTTTTTTACAGATGCAATTACGACAACTGTTTTTGGGTTGCTAGAGATGATGGTCTATACTTGAAGAATCTTCCTGAACATTATGATGAGCTTCGACATCATTGGGAGCCTGGTTGGATGGATACAAATTATGTTTAATAGTATAAAAAATCATGCCTTCAAATGTTGTAATAAAGAGAGTTTCTTTTTCCTTTATTGCTTCGTTTTTCTTTTTCTATTATTAGCATATTAGATTCTTCTATTAAATATATATTAGCAGCTCTTTGAAAATGGTAAAAAGATACAAAGAAAGAGAGAGATTGAGTTATTAATTAAAGCACCGGTTACATATCCTTAGCCAGCTAATTCGAAACTGAAAACGAAGACCAAAGAAAAAGAAGAAAAATGAAGGCTACCCCATCTCTCAGCTCTGTGGTATTTCTTGTTCTAACTCTATGTTTGTGTCAATCACTGATAGCAGACTCAGTCTTCAACAAGTTCTGAGTGCACCTAATCAACGGTCTCAAGAACAGTACACTGGAAGCTCACTGCAAATCGGAAAAAAGGCAGTGATTTGGGGCACCAACATATCCCAGTGCATCAAGAGTTTTCGTGGAAGTTTTACACAGACCTTTTTGGTAAGACGCGTTACTACTGCGATGTAGGGTGGAGCAATGGCCGTAAAGGGATGGATGTCTTCAAAATTAAGGATGACTTTTTGGATGCATATTGTGGCTATGATTTCTGCCGTTGGTTGTTTAAAGAAGATGGTATTTATTCTTATTACTTTAAGCATAAACAATTCAAGTTTCAATTTAAATGGGACAAGTAGTTACTTACTTATTTGTAATAAAGCTTTTTATCTCTAATCAGTAATAAAATGTACAACAGTTTTTTTATTCCTCTCTTTTGTGTTTGAATTCCCTTACAAGAAAAATGCAGCCATGGAAGTTCGAAAGATTAAACGACTCGTACGCAGTTCAAGAGTAGTAGTCGTAAAAATGGAGTCTAAGAAGCTAAGCTGCCTTTGCCATCTACAATACAAAATAGCAAGGTTTACTCTCTACAATCTCAACTCGTTCTTTTTCTTCTTATTTTTTTCCAAAGTACTAAAAAATCCGGGAGCTTCCACGCACGAGCCTCCTCCCTGTTGTGGTGGTTGTTGGTAGTGAGTGGTGGTGACTCAAGCGAGTCTCCTCCATGTTTCGCATGTTGAGGTGGTGGCATGGGCATATTCAAAAAATTTTCTCGGCTGAGTTAAAATAATACTTCTTTCTAAACAATTTTTATTGAATTTCTTTTAGTTTGATAATTTTTTTTAAGTGATAAATTGTGGTGACAGATTTCATAGTTTCCATGTAAATTTTTTATAAAAATTCTGTATAGAGTTTGTGGACTTCTCCACATATTTATATAGAATTGGATGAATTTTTAATAATTTGTATTGAAAATTTTTTTTATTTTAATAATAATAATTTAAAATCTATCAAATTCCATGGGAGTAAGGCAAGATTTGTCATGTAACTTTTTATCAATGGCTTGTTGAATACACTTAGATTTTGATAGATTGTATAAAAGTTTGGATTGAATACATACACCTAGATTCTTTACAAGTCTGGATTGAATACATCCAGAATTCGATGGACATTTAAATTCCAATCAATTATAGATTGAATACACCCTTCTTAGTATTGTAAAAGAATTTTATCAATAAAAATATAAAATATTTATTTTTTTAAGGAGTATAATTACAAGATTTCTACTCTCATAACGAGATACATATACTCTCAGGGGAGAAAACTACCCACACATACTAGTAAATGCATACGGTAGGATTTGCACCCTTACCATTAAGGTTGAAGTAAGATGTATTAACCACTTGACCTATAAATAGATATGCAATTAAAGAACTTAATTAAAAATTAACTGACTAATTTTAGATATTTATTTCTCTCATTTCTATCTACACAAGACGTTTTAAACTTTACTTATTAAATTCAATTGTTGTCTAACTCAGCTTCATCGTAAGCATCAGCTTGACTCAGCTTCATCGTAAGCATCAGCTGCTAGCTTTACTAGATGATCATGAAAACTTTTTTCCAAGTTGTTGGCATTTGAAAACCCAAGTTTTGACTCCTTGTATACCATAACATGTGAAATGTCATGCATAAACCCAAGTTTGAAGTCGTTTTATGATAGTAGTTTTAATTTGTCCCAACCTGTTACCTTTTAAAGAGTCATTTTCTTGTAAAATTTGGCTATTTACTCTTTAAGAATATCAAGTATTGTGATTCTATAAGGTCTTACCAATTTATTTATTTGTAAATGATTCAAGTTGCAACTTGTTCATTTTTTTTTCTTCATATATTATTTCACTGTAGCAAAATATAACAATAAGGCACTATTATTTACTTTTTTTTTTTTTTTAAGAATTACTGTCTTAAAAAAATATGCAATCTTCACTCAAAATAATAATCTTCACTATTATTTAGTTTTAATACGGAAGTCCAATTGGATGTTACTAATTAGTAGTATATTTTTTTAATTGAGATGATTTATGTATATTTTTTTTAATTAATAGTACTCCTTGGATCATTATCAAATTTATTGTATTTTTTAAATTTAACAAATAATAAATTAGAAAAGTTTTACCATGTATATATATTTTATTATTTAATGAATATTAATAATTTTATATATTTAAAGGTATTTTAATCTTTTTTAATTGAGATGATCGTTTGAAGGTATGTAGTTATCTCCAAGATTCTAACTATATTATTTTTGCTTACTGATACAAGTTGCAAGTACTTGTTCATTTTTCTTCTTCATATAGCTAAATTTGACAAGGACTTTTATTTTAAAATAAAGAATAAATAACACTGAACCTATTTGAGATTTATTAAATTATATTAATAATTAAAATTTATAATACTCACACTGATTTTTCTTAATATTAAGTTTGACCATTAAAAAAAAAATAAGAAGAAGAAGAAGCAAGTGATTCATAATTAATCCACCATAGATTTATCATAAATTGTGAATTATGAGAGATTCAAAATTACTTTTTAACGGTTAAATTTTTATAAACTTTAATTTAAATATAATTTAATAAATCTTAAATACATGGTTGTAGTCTCATATTGATAAAATAAATAAGGGCGAATTGCAATGAAGTACCCTGACGTTTGATCATATTGCAATGAAATCGTGAGTTTAACCTTAATTACACGTTAGTACCCTTAACTAACTGGTTGACCATTAGAGTTGACGGTCTGTAACACCCCTTGACCCGACCCGTCTGGATCGACTCAGGGAACGTTACCGGGTTTTCAAAACTTTTCTTAATTATGTTTAAAATCTGAAAACCAAATAATTTATAATTTAAAATCATTTCTAGTGAGCCCATCAAAATCAATTTAAAAAAATTTCGGCAGAGTTTTCTCTATTTTTCTGATTTTCTAAAAATCCTGTTTCCAATAAAAATCAAATAACATAAATATCAACACTTCAAATTCATTTATCAATCAATTGCGCACTCTGCCATTTAGTGCGACTTCTAAATATATTTCAAATAAAACATTTCACAATTCAATATTTACAATCCTTTGAAAATGAAAACAGAAACCATAAAACAATTATTTACAAAACATCAATATATATAACACGATTACAAATTTCTGTATATGCATGCGTACGGAATATAATACACAGAACTATACAACTACTACAGAAATGTGACTCTGAACTCTCCTCTGCAGCTGGTACCTCTTCAGTTTTTTCCTTCCTCGGTATCTCTGTTACCTACGCGTGATAAAAACCAACGCGCTAAGCATATAGCTTAGTTGGTATACACTAAACTCAATTATCAAAATTGTAACATCCCAGGGGATTGCTTACATCCTAGGGGATTGCTTACATCCTAGGATTAGGATCCTAGCGATAGCCCTAGCGACAGCCCTGGCGACATCACTCAACGGTACTGTCCTCTTTGGCCACACATGGACCTCAAGGTTTTCTTTCGCCTCCCTCATGATTCGAACTTGGGACTTATCCATAAGTACCCAAACCTTATCAAATGAGTACCAATTGAGCAGTACCGTTGAGTAATGTTGCTAGGGCTGTCGCTAGGGCCTTCCCCTAGGATGTAAGCAATCCCCTGGGACGTTACAAAAATCATTAAATAAATTTCAACATAGAATATAAACAAAATATAATATAATAACAAATTACTATATAACTTAATTTATAAATTTAAACTATACGATACTAATTTTTGAAGTTCGTTTATAACAATTCATCAAATTTCATTTCAATCATGGCCCTTTGGTATACTTAACATAATTTCATGATTGGAATATGGGTCTAATCACTGTAATATCGATGTGACGTCCGGGGTTGCCCCGCAACAACAGTCACTAATATCAGTGTAATTGCCCGAGATTGCCCCGCAACAACAATCACTAGTATCGGTGTGATTGTCTGAGATTGCCCCGCAACAACAATCACTAATAATAACGGCGCAGTACTGCTGAACTAACCCAGCTAGTATAATAACCTCCTATATCCATTCTCTATGTCCAAGTATCCTAAGGCCGTTTCAGTACAGATTCACAAATCACAGACTTTATATCAAAACATTTCATTTCCAAAGCATATATCCAAAATAATATTCGTAATTCAGAAATAACATTTCCAAAACAATATTCATAAATCAAACAATATTCGTAAACAATATTCAAAACATATAATATCACAAATCCATATCAATTTTTAAAATCAATAACAAGTGTTTCAATTCATTTCAAATTATTTAATCAAATTATAAAAATTCAAATCAAATAATATAATGAAATTCGCAATGTTTTCAGAAATACGTGTACACCAACCTGGATACCAGTTTTACGAACTTTCCTCTCCTGGATTTTCTTTTTCCTTTCCCTTTTTTCTCTTTTTCCCCTCCTCTTCTCCTTTTTTTTCTTCCTTTCTTCTTCCTTTCCTCTTCTTCTTCTTCTCTTCTTCTTCTTTTTCTTCTCTCTTTCTTCTTCTTCTTCTTCTTCTTCTTATTCTTCTTCTTTCTCTCTCTCTTTTCTCTCACGGTCTCTCTTTCTCTTTCTGTTTTCTGGATTGCTTCTTTGAGAAGCTTTCCACCGCCTCTAATTTTTTTTTATAAAATTTCGGTCATCGCGACCGCTTATTGCGACTTGTGGTCGCGCCACCTGATCGCGTTGCTCACTGGAGGAATTCCACCGCTTTCATCACGGTACCTGGTAGCACTAGTGGTCACCATGCTCACTGCCCAAATTTGACATTTTCACCGCGAGCTAGTCAGCGCGATTTCTGGTTACGGTGCTCACTGCCTGAAATCACCATTTTTCACTGCAAGCTCTCTGGTCGCGGTGAGTGGTCGAGATCTCTGGTTGCGGTGAGTGGTCGCGATACTCCCTACCAGCTTATCCTTTTCTTTTATGTGTTATTTCTGGACCGTCCCATCTGGTCCACCTGGAACCCATAAAAATATTTAATTACATTTTTCACCCCTCAAATCATAAATATTATATTTACATACTCAAAATTAATTCCTCCATACTTTTCATATTTATTTGAAATCAGGAATGTTACACGGTCAACCAATAGTCAAAGGGTATTTTAATCATTTTAACCTTAATTTATTTTTAAAAAAATAAATAATTGTTACAAATTATAAAAAGATTAAATGAATCTCCACCATTCATCAATCTTAATGGACGGTGGAGAGTATATTGATAAAAAAAATTAAAAAATAAAATAAACAATAAACAATAAAAAAAAATTATATTCTTGGTTTTTTTTGGTCTGGATCTCTACCAAGAACTCCAAAAGCACAAAAAAAAAAGAATATATATTTTTATTTCTGTAGATCTGCTCCATCAACGGAAGCAGATCTGCTCTCCCGTTGATGGAGCAGATCCGTAGAAATACAAATTATTATTATTTTTTTTGTTTTATTTGGGTTGTGTTCTTGGTGGAGATCCAGATCAAATCTCCACCATCCATCAATGTTGATGGACAGTGGAGATCTAATCTGGATTTCCACCAAGAAACTAAAAAAAATTTCAACATAAAATAATTTTTTTAACATTTTTTAATTGTTTAATTTTTCAATTTTTTTAAAAAAAAAATGTATATCCACCGTCCATCAAGATTGATGGATGGAAGCGATCTACTTTTTAAAAAAAATATTTTTTTCTTTTTTTTTAATTTTTGTTTAATTTAATTTTTTAACTATGGGTAGTTACATCATTTCGCATATAAGTTAAGATAAAACCGTTAAGTTTGACTGGGTAAACTGACGATAGAGTATTAATATATAATTAAGGTTAAACTCATAATTTTATTGTAATATGACCAAACATCAAGATACTTTATTATAATTTGTCAAATAAATAAATATGATTCGCCTCGAAGTAAAGTTGGTGGTTTTCCCGACTCCAATTTGCTGAGTTTTATGGGTCCACACGCCAAAGAAAACAATTATCGTGTAAGGGAAGCTTCTTGTGAGCTTCAAGCTTGACTTTCACCAACAAACAAACCTATAAATAACCTTCACTCGGGGAAGAGCAGAAGGAGCCTATAAGTCTTTTGTGAGACAAAAGACTTGGGGAAGAGCCAAGACGATGGAAGAGCAGAGGAGTGCTGGTCATCGGGTTCGGAGAACTATAACCTTCACTCGAAGGTTACAAAATCATGCAATCAAGCTGAAATACATCTGTGACTCGCACGACAACTGTGACAGGTTCGCTCTACAATCTTTAACTACTTTTCTTGTTATACATGATACTCGTTTCATCGGTTTCTGTTATCTATCACAAACTGCAAACGCTAACCATTGTGCATGCTTGAATATTGCGCTGTTTGATTGGTCGGTGCAGCCAACCAAAGTTCGTTTCCTGGATGCCATACCATGCAGTGTTCGGATTTTTGAATCCATTGCTTATAGCTATGCTCCAAGTGAATAATCAAGGCAAAAATCACTACTCATTCGAAACACACCCAGCAAATTTGTGGGCGTTTTTGTTGGGAAAATTAGTCTACTGTGTGGCATTTGCAGCTGATACAAAATACCAGTTTTACAACCCGAGGCTGAGCTATGCTCAACTCTCCCGCCTCGTTGCTGTCATCTCGGGATCGCTTTCTTCAGTTTCGCTGATTTCCATATTCCTCCCATGCTTGCCTGGGCGTTTAATTTTCATTGTGTGGGCATCTTTTTCAATTGTTGTCTCCCGCAGCTTAATCATAAGCATCTGCCGCTTGCTTTACCAGATGATCATGAAAACTTTTTTCCAAGTTGTTGGCATTTGGAATCGGCTCAAAGGAAGTGACCTGATGGAGCAGCCTCGATTGCCAGTGTAGTAAGAACACGCTCACCCAGTTGCTGTTTTGCTTGTTTTCGTTGAACCACAGAAGGCAAGTGAATATTGAGTAGTGGAATATCTTCTTATAGATCGTTTTATGTATTATCCATCTCCAGATGGAATTTGATTACTTCCATACGGTTTTCGGATTACGTACTTTGATTACTTCCAGTAGTTATATAACTAGAAACGACTTAAAAGAATATTTGCAAGTGTTAGTATTTTTAACCTACTATCATTATTCATTAATGGCTTGAATTGATATTGGTTAGTTTCTCCCAGAATCTCTCCTAAGCTAATCTTTTCTTAAGCTTTTATATATCTAAAGACAAGTAAATTTAATGGTTAGGATTTTATGTTCTTTTTTCTTTTTTCTTAAAAAATTTTTACACATTTAAAAATATATGTATCATAACTAATTTAACAGTTATAATTGTGTACAAAAACTTAGAAAAAGTTTAGCTACGAGAGGATACTAATACTTTGTCCCAACCTCTAACTTACAATTTGCTGTTTGCCGACAAAGTTTCACGCCCCCTCCAACTACAAGTGTTTTTGTTTTTTTTTTTTTTTTGGATAGATACCCATACAAAAGCACTTTTTAAGCAGCGCTAAAAAACTTATTACTTTATACGTTGACTCAAATCTCTAAAATTTAAAATTTAAAGCATTTTAAATGTTATTATATATTTGGAAAAAGTTGAGTGCCACGTAGAATTAATATTGAAAAAGTTAAAAGTTAAGTGCCACATAGGATCAATATTGAAAAAGTTAAAAAAATATTCTCCAATGCAATTATCTAACTTTAATATTAATATGATGTGGCAAAAAAAGTTAGAGAATATCAAGTAGAGTTCTAATTGTAGATATCCTACTTGATATGCTGACTAGGATTTCTAACTTTTCCCACCAATAAAATTTTAGCATTTTGTCAATGCATTTAATTATCATATTGAATGGAGAGAGAATGTAACAAATGACTTGTGGTGATTGGTTTAAAATTACTATTTAGATATTCACATTGGAGAAGTAAATATACATTTCTATAATCTTTTTTAACAAGATAAATTCATATTATTTAAAAGTACTGATGTGGCAATATTTAGATACTAAAATATATATATACACACCATAGTACAATGCAGTAGTAATTCTGTCATAACAGCTTCTTTTATTTTTTCAGAATAACCCTTGACTTTTCATATATATATATATATATAAAGTTTGTATCAATGAACCACACGTATAACTCTTATGCCTTACGTTATGTACATAGATGATTATAGTAAAATAAAATAAATTTTTAATTATATATTTATATACTAATAAAATTTAAACAACTTATCAGAATTTAAATTTAAGTAAACAAAGTTACCTTTATTAGAAATGTGTAAAATTTTCACTTGAGTGAGAAGAGAATACATGGTCTTGACTCTTAACTCTAAGCGATTACATTCACATCTTAACCTAAAGACAATTGTATATTAATTTTTATAGATTTATATAAATTTTTATATTTTAATTTAATTATATATATAATTAATATTAATATTTAAATATAATTTAAATTTATTTAAATCAAATATCATAGAAAGTTTAAATAGTATTATTGGGTTACCTACACCCACTTTTAAGTGGGTCTATATGTTTGGATCTCATCAATCAATGTGAATGCTCTAATAATTTTAAAAAAATTAATGAAAACTTCCTTAAGTATATAATTGACCACGTCTCACGATGTTGACGGAAGATGATTGTGCACGTTCTGCATGGGCAAACTCTCTTGCCAAATATAAACAATAAGCTTCTGTATACCAATAACTTGACTTCTGATTGGATGGTTTTGGCAAAGTTCTAGGAAAAGGCAAAAGGTCTGCGTCATCAATCAGTCTCTCATAGATTCTTGTTCACCTGACCGCACTGATACTGACAGTGATCTTCTCGTCCGGTAGCATCTTAAATTTTTTATTTTTTATTATTATTTAAAATAAATTATTAAAAGTTGGTTAATAACAATTAAAATTTTAAGGGTGAAATTTATTTCCTATTTTTTAACTGATATTTTTTTTTTAAACTTATATGAATCCTAACTTTTTAAAATTTTATTATTTTAATCCATCCAACCAAATTTTATATAAGTATACATTAACCATTTTATCCTCAATTTTAAACGAGTAAGTTAAAAATATAATTTTATCTTTTATTTTTTAAAATTTAACAAATTAATTTTAACTTATACAACCAATAAGAATTTAAAATATATCAATAAAAAATTAAAAATACACACAGTTTATAAAAAAAATTCTTAAATATTAAAAATAAATAAATTAATTAATTAACATCAAAATTAAAAATCTTTAAAAAAATAAAAATAAATCAGTACAATAATAAATAATTTATACAAATTCAGTAATTAAAAATAACACTTCTAATTAATATTAAAATATAAAAAATAAAATTTATATATAAAAATAAATTAAAAATAAAATGTTTTTTTAAAAATATCAAGAGAGAAAGTATTATTATTTTTAAAAAATTATAAAATTTGTAGTTATTATTTTTAAAAATAAATTAAATTATTAAAAATATATTTTTTATTATTTTTAAAAATTATTTTTGCTAAGGCTAATTACAATAACAACCACTGTAGTTTAGCATAATAACACACATATTCTAAGTATGGCATTTTTTATAGTCAATTACCTTGACGTTTCAAAAATGTTACACAAACATCTCCTATTATTAGTGTCAGTCCGTTAATGTTACTTTGTCAGTCCAACAATAAGGGTAAAATGGTAAAGTTACTAGATACGTCAGATATAATTAATGTTATCCATTAATTATATTATTTAAATAATTAATTTTATAAGTTTATAAAAGTTCAACATTAAAAAAGGTAATAATTAATTTTTTTTTTGTTTCTTCTCTCGGCAAAACAAACCTAAACCCAGGAAACAATCATTTTTTTGAAACAATCATCATTACTATCACATAAAATCAATCAATTTTGGCATTGATTCAAAGCCATTGATTCATTGCCGGATTCAAAGCCACGAAATTAATCATTTTTTTTCTTCAAATTCAAAAGCAAAACCTTTCATCATCTTCCAAATTTCCAAATATTATTTCCCTCAATTGTAATCAATTGTAACCCTCTTCTTCATCTGTAATTCACCAACACAAATAATACAAATTAACCCAATTCATCTATCAAGCTTGAAAAATAGTTTCCAAACACAACAAAACTAAAAAAATTGAGAACATTCAAATCCACCATTATCCACCATTAAAAATTCAAATGTAACAGTAGAGAGAAAAAAAAATTTGTGAAACTGAAAAAAAAAAATTTGTGAAACTGGAAAAAAAAATTTTAAAGGTTTTTTTTTAAAACCTTCTTTCTTCTTCTTCTTCATCTTCTTCTTCTGGCCTTCTTTCTTTTTCTTTCTTTCTTCTTCTTCTTCATCTTCATCTTCTTCAGCTGGTCTTCTTCCGTCGATCTTCTTCTTCGTTTTCTTCAGATGATATCACCTTTCTCTCTCTTCAATTTCTTTTCTCTCTCTGTCTCTCAAAGAAACCAGACATACAAATCTGGTTTGTTTAAAAAAGAAAAAAAATTTGTAAAACTGAAAAAAAAAATTGTGAAACTAGAAAAAAAAAAATTTTAAAGGTTTTTTTTTTAAATAAAACCTTCTTTCTTCTTCTTCTTCTGGCCTTCTTTCTTTTTCTTTCTTTCTTATTCTTCTTCTTATTCATCTTCTTCAGCCGGTCTTCTTCCGTCGATCTTCTTCGTCTTCTTCGGCTGATATCACTTTTCTCTCTCTTCAATTTCTTTACTCTCTCTACAATTTCTTCTCTCTCTCTCTCAAAGAAACCAGACATACAAATCTGGTTTGTTTAATAATTTTTTTTAATTATTAATATAAATATAATAAAAAATAATTTTTTAACTTTTAAAAATAAATGTAAGGGCATTTTAGACATTTTACTCGTTTAACCGTTGACCGTTAGACCTTAACGGATTAACACTAATGGTAGAGGATGTTTGTGAAACATTTTTGAAATGTTAGGGTAATTGACTGTAAAAAATGTCATACTTGGAATATATGTATTATTATGCCAAACCACAGGGACTTATTGTAATTAGCCTTTTTTTATTATTTATTTTTAATTGTTATTATTTTATTTTTATTTAATATTTTTTATTTATTTTTTAATCTTAATTTTTATTTTTATATCTAAAGACTGAAATACCCCTAATACTATTAAATTTGACTAATTGTTGATTAATAGAAGAACTAAATTGATGAATTTTTAAAAAATTAGGGATCATGCGAGTTAAAAAAAGAAATATCAGTTAAAAAGTAATAATTAGAAAAAGCTAGGGACCAAAATAATTTGTCCAAATTTTAATTGTGGTTAAAACTAAAAATTGTAAAGAATTTTAGGTTAGTTTTGACACATCAGAAACTTAAACTAATTATTTTTTTGGATTTAAAAAGAAGATAATTTTATTAAATTTTCTTTCTCTATGTATATATGATTTATTTTTTTCGAGGAACTTTTTAGAAAAAAAAATCATTAAATTATAAATAATTCAAATTCTATTTGTATATCTTTTTCCTTTGGTACCTTAGCTATGTTACTCTCTCACCCTTCCTGGAAGTTGCTGCAAAAGCAAATATTACAATCAATTTAAGTCAATAAACAAAAAGTGTGCAAAAAAAAAAGAGGAACCTAATCAGACGTTATATCACTGTAGCAAAATAACAATAATAATAATAAAAAGCATGTGGTGCACAACTACTCATAGTTTAAGTAGTTAGTGCATCTCCCTCTCACTTTAATAGTAAGGGTTCATATCCCACCATATGTATTTACTAGCATGTATAGATAGTTTTACCTTCTTATTATAAGAGTAGATGTCTCCCATTATGAGAATAGTTATTTGAACTGTACGTTTAGTGATTTATAACATTAATAATAAATTTGTCGGAATCAGTCCAGATAGAATATTAAACTAGTGGTTCAGATATTTATTTTCCCGTAAATTTACTTACATAATAAATGGAGAAAACTACCTATACAAATTGGTAAATATGCATAATAAAGCTTTAATCATCAATATTGAAATAAAATAGATATATACTAATATTTTAAATTATAAGTGAATTTATTATTTTTTATTCTTTATAACTAACTCATCATGGAATGAAAAGTTGAAAACTGAGATTTTTTTTTAAGTTTTAACATGTTCATGGTCATGGTGGGGCCATTAAGGTTAACACCCCGTGATTGGTTGGCTTTATTTAATTATTTAAGTATGCCAAAAGTGCAATATGTTATGTTGTAAGAGAATTCACAATGCATGAGACCTAAATATAAGACCCATTATGTAGTATATCATCACTTTTGGGTCTCTTTTTAAAAAAAATGAGTTTTTTCATTTAAATTCTATTATTAAAGGTCTATATTTCTTATAATGCAACTAAATTGAAAAAGATAAATGGAACCTACTTTTTTTATTTTTTTTCAAACAATCATTACCATTTATTAAAATATTATATATACATATTTTATAAATTATATAATATATCTAAAATTATATAATATATTTTAAATATCAATAATTATTTAATAAATTATAATTAACTTAAAATAATATAATAATATTAATTAAAAAAATATCATAATTAAAATATAACAATAAAAATAAATATTGAAAAATACAATATTTAAAAACTACGGTCTACGATCAATTATTACTACAACTACCACCATAATTTTTTTTTTATTATCTCCCTTTTTTCCTGTAATAGCCAAATTCTTTCTTCATTTGAAGACAATCGCAAAACATAATTTTTGATTTATAATTTTTTTCATCGAAAATTCGTTTTTTTTCCCTCTCTGCAAGGTCTTTTGCCGCAAATTCCATCTTTCTTCCTTCCATCTCACGGACAAAATTTAGTTTTCTTTCTTCCGCGGCCATCCTGAACGCTACATCACGTTTATATAATTCGTTACTCCTAGTCTCATATCCGATCATATTCTCAACTAACAAATTTATGTTATCAGACTTTACTTTTTGTTTTTTAGCTTTTGATGCTTTACATCCAGGGGGACGCTCAAGTCTTTCAGATTGACTAAACGATGAATAATTATCATAATTGAAGATGAACAACAGACGAACCTTGAACCGTGGGTACCATTACAAGAAGAAAATGTCGAACATTCTGCATATGCACGTGACCCTGCATTGTTAGGGGCTCATATTGCATCTCGTATGGGTAGAATGCGCAATAGAGGGATAAATAACACATTAAGATCATATCTTTTAAAGCATGTTTGGAGAAATTATGGTAATGAGTCATAATATATCTATTAATGTCAAATGTTTAATTTTTGTTAAAAATAAAATGTTATTTTATAATATTTAACAAGTCTACGTGCATTATAATTTTATTCTGTAATGTTTAAGTACTTTTTAATAATAATTTTTAATATTATTAATTTTATATTTTAATTTAATTATATACATAATTAGTATTAAAATTTAAATATTAATTAAATTTATAATTACACATAACAAACATATTATAAAAATTAAATTTATAAAAAAAATATTATCATTATAATTATTTTAATTTTATTAAAATATATATTTTTTTCATTATATATATATTTAAAATTATAATTATATATTATAATTTAAATATAATATATATAGGCCCAATAATTGGTAACCAATATTGGGCCAGATTTAGAACCCCATTTGGGTCTCAAATGATAGACTCCATAAATGGGGCTTGCACAGCAAGTTGTGCAAGCCCCATTGTGGAGATGGACTATATCCAATTTTAAGTGGGTTTAGTAAAGTAGGTCTTATTCTAACTTTATTGTGGAAGCTCTAAGTTCCTAAAATGGGTAAGAGATCAGTTCTATTATTTTAAATAACACCAAAAGTAATATAAAATTTTAATAAAGTAATATTAAAAAAAATGTTGAGTGTGTAATTTAATTTATTTTGTTTTCATCTATCTTAATGTTTAAAATATTGTAATACAAAATTTAGGTATATCCCACCATTGTATATAAAAGTATAATTAGTGTGGGTAGACCTCTCCCATATTAAGAGTAGACGGGTTCCGCTATGAAAGTAGATCTTTGAACTATACTAATAAAGATTTAATCTAAGTAAATTTTAGTAGTCCTCTAATTTATAAAATATAAATCTAAAAAAAAATTGTGTAATACAAGGTAAACACACCGCTTCCCCTTATATTATATAATGTAACATCTGGTGAATGATCCAATTAAAATGTATCAAGTAGTGGAATACAAAGCGCACAACAAAAAGAGGTATTGTATAGTCAATATTTAAGCAATTTTGTTGTCATTATGTTGTATCCCACTAGGTTTTCTCATCAAACTCATCTATCATTAAATCAATATATGTCTGTCATCAATTTAACCTATCATCATATTTCTATCCTTCTTGTATTTTGTGTTTATCATCAAATCCACGAGCTAGTTTGGTAAAAACAATTGTGGCTGTAATTTTTTTAAAAGTAGTCATGACTCTAGTTTTGGAAAAATATTAGTAAATGTTTATTAAACTGCATTTTTAGAAGGCTGTGGTTTAAGAAAATACTATTAAAATATTTAGTAAACCATATGGCTGAACTTCTGTAAAATTATCAAAAGACCAAATTAAATCTTAGTAAAATTAATTTATTTAATTATTGATGGATATTTTTTTATATACATTAAGCATATTTAAATGTTTTTACTTTAATTTTAATATGAAATAATTAATTAAATTTATTAATTATTTTTCAACATTAATTAATAAAAATTAATTTTTTTTAGATAACAAAATAAATTAGTCAGGTTTAATTATATATATATATATTTATGGTATGAAACTATTGAAGAAAAAAATAATAATTAATTTTATTAATTATTAATTTCTAATTTTTAATGTTTAAGGTTAGGTTTTTTTTTTTTATAATTTTAATATAAGATGAGAGGTAATTTGGTCTAAAATTTTTTTTTTATTAAAAGTTATGATCAACTTTCTGCTTAAACTAGAAACTGAAGTTTAATTGGACCATTCTAACTTTTACATATAGCTTCCAATCAGATTCTTCAATAAATTACTTTTAAAAGATTTACCCTAAATAGGCCCATATGTACTTCTCAACAAATTCATCTATCATCAAATTTTTATACTTACTTGATGACCCACAACACAAATGACTAACTTATTCTAACTTATTCGGTCGTAATATCCATTAATATATTTACCATTCTTTTGTCTTTTATGTTTTTAATCTATCTTTTTTTTAGCTTCCTATGTTGTTTCTTTAAGTTGTCATACGTGCTTCGATACTATGGCACTGATACCACCGCTACATTCTTGTTTTAATTTCATGTGGGTAGGTGGGTTCTTTAAGGTGTTTATTACACTTAAACAGAAAAAAAAAATTAGCAGGGATCAAAACTAAAAAAATTACAGAATTAAATGCTAATTATACAAATTTTTAAGGGAGGGAGGGGCCCACAGGCCCCGCCATTTGGTGGGGGAGACAAGAAAATAGAAAGTTAGCACTCGTCCCTGAAGCCAACCTGGGCTTTAAAAATCAACAGCCACAAATGTCTAGATTTTCCAAGTATATTCTTTTCTTTAACAGGCCATGGCCCATGGTTCATGGGTTTTTATAGGGAACTGATACTCTCTACTCTTCCATATAAATTCTTAATTTGCATCTCAATTTTTAATTTTCTTTTTTCTTTAAATGTCAAAAGATATGCCTTAAACATATAATTCCTTATTAGCTATTGATTTTCCTCAAATCTCTTGATATTATTATAAGAGTTAATTACACTCAACCTACCTGAGATTTGACTAATTACACTCGAAATCAAAATTTACATTAATTGACACTGAACTCCCCTCCTGTTAAGTTTGACCGTTAAAATAAATGGTTTGACCATCAAAAAAATATTAAAATGACCAAAATACCCTTAGTTAAAAAATTAAAAAATAAACTTTTTTAAAAAATAATAATGACCTAATTACACTGAACCTACCTGAGGTTTGGCTAATTACATTGACATTGACATCCCCTCTCGTTAAGTTTGACCGTTAAAATAAATGGTTGACCATCCAAAAATATTAAAATGACCAAAATACCCCTGGTTAAAAAATTAAAAATATAAAAATTAACTTTTTAAAAAAATAATGCAAACTTAACAGTAGGGGAGGTCAGTGTCAATTAATGTAAACTTTGATTTCGAGTGTAATTAGCCAAACCTTAGGTAGGTTGAGTGTAATTAGTTCATTATTATTTTTTATATTTTTAATTTTTTAACCAAGGGTATTTTGGTCATTTTAATATTTTTGGATGGTCAACAATTTATTTTAACGGTCAAACTTAACGGGAGGGGAGGTCAGTGTTAATTAATGCAAACTTTGATTTCGAGTGTAATTAACCAAACCTCAGGTAGGTTCAGTGTAATTAACTCATTATTTATAAACCAATAGTTTAAACCACCTGCAAATAATAATAATAATAAGCATGGGGTAATCTGGGTAATATTTTGTCCTTACACCAAACAAATTAAAATAATAGTGTAACAATTTTTTAAAAAATAAAATAAAATAATGTAATAAATACATGTGGTAATGTTTGGCAGACCTCTTGAACATTACTAGTAGTAAAGTGTCTGACACTTCTCTTTTTACCCATCCTCTGCAATCTGTGAGGAACCAGAAGCTGCATGGAACTCTCCCAAAAATAATTTGGACCAGCCTACACCTCATCAGCAGACAACAAAAGGCCACCATGCAACAATCGATTTCGCCGAAACCAAATTTTCCAAAACACAATACAGAGCAGCTCAAACTCTAACCCCGACTTACACCAAAGTATCAAATCCAAGAAAGGAATTTCACCAGCAAGACCCACCCATTTAGAAAATCACAAGCAAACCTGATATCTTTGACCGAAGAACAACTCCATAACGCATGAGGAACAGTTTCAGCTCCTCTCCTACACAGCTTCCACTTCACCTCAATCGGCACTCCTCTCACCGACAGACTAGTCAAGCAAGAAATCCACTAGTGACAAGCTCTCCATAAAAATAGTTTCACCTTCAGGGGCACGTTATTTCCACCACGAATCATTACCATTCAAACCCGAACAACCACTCAAGACTCTCCAAATTCTTACCAAGCCAATAGCCCTCTTAACCGTGAAACAACCATTAGAATCATAATGTCAACACAAAAAATGGTCCAATTGAGATGAACTAGGAGGAATAGTCAGAATAGCCTCCGTATCCCCCTCCAGAAATGAATCTCTTATTTTGTTTGGTGGGATAATCCACCTTCATGTATTCTTAACCATGCTTCTTGATTCTGGGTGAGTTCCTCCATTTCGTTTTCATTAATTTATTGTTATCTCACCCACTTTAATAAAATTCTCTTTTGTTGGTACTCTGACCACTTGAGATTTGAGTAAAAACAATGGATGAAAAAAAAAGCAATTGGGTACTTGATTATAATTTGTCTTTAAATAAATACACGGACCACAGGTTGAGGCAACGTAGACTAAAAAAATAAAGGATTAATTGTACTGATATGCTTGAGATTAGGCAAAATTACACTCTCATATAATCTTTCATTTTATTATACAAACATCATTGACTTAAAAAATTCTTTCATTAATAATATAGGGTTGACATGACATGAGATTTAGATAATATAAATTTTACCCTGAATATTTTTTAAAATCCGAAAAAGAATCCCAACTTTTTTCAAAATTTTAAAAATAAAAAAGACAAAAATAAATATATAATGGAGGTCCGCATGATCATCATCTCCCATGAGCAAACCTCATTTTTTTTTCTTTTTAATTTTTTTTTTTGAAAATTTTAAAAAATTAGGATAGTTTCCATAAGTGGTTTAGGTAATATTTACAGTTATTGAAATATTTAGAATTACAGTTATATTTTATTTAGAGTAAATAATGCCTACCTCCCATGAGGTTTGCTCAATTACAGACGGAGTCAACTTTTGAGTTTATTGACAAAGACCTCCCCTCTTTTGGATTTGCTCAATTACGAGCAAATTCAACTTTTAGCCAACTCTTCAGTTTTTTTTTATAAAGACCTTATTTGGCCAACTGTTACATTTAACCAAATTTTACTAAGGGCAGGGGGGTATTTATTAATAAATGATAAAATTGACTCCGCTTATAGTTGGTAAAACCTCAAGGGAGGTCCATGCAATTAGCTCTTTTATTTATAATTGTTGTAAGGGTGAATTGCACTAAAAACCCTGATTTTATCTATAATTACACGTATAGTGTCAGTTTTACTTGTATTACACTAAAATACTTTTAACTACGTTGACTCCGTTAATTTAACGGTGATGTCAACGTGAAAAGGGTAAAAGGCCACTTTACCCTTGCACAATTCAGATTTTAATTTTTTTAATTATTAAAAAAATTGATAATTAAATATTATAACAAAATTTAATTAAAAAAATCATCTTCAACCTTCAACCAAAAAATCCCCACAATTTATTCTTTTACAAAATCAAAATCCACAACAAATAATTAACAACTTCATACTTCAACAAAAATCCCCACAATTTTTATTCTATTACAAACTTAAAACTCACAACAAATAAATCACATCTTTAACCTTCAACAAGAAATCCCCATATTTTTATCCTCTTACAAAATCAAAATCCACAACAAATAATTTACATCTTCAACTTTCAACAAAAAATCCGCACAATTTTTATTCTCTTACAAAATCAAAATCAAATAATTAATCTAATATTCTACAACAAATAATCAATCTTCCACAACAAATTCCAATCTTCATTCCAATTCAAAAAAATAAAATAAAAAATGACAGATCTCTTCATCTCCATCGCATCTGCATATATATATATATATGCATAAAATTTAGATACATTCACATATTCAAACATGCATACATAATGGGTATCAATGGACATTCACAAGAAACCCACCACTAATATCATTTTTAACAAAGAAGAAATAATCGCTCCCACTTCAATTTTAACTGAAGTCATAAAGATCGTAATATTTCCAAAGATGTAGCATGAAAGACTCAATAGCATATAGCAAAACACTGAAGCTAGTAAACTAAGTTCTTTCTCATAATGAAGCTATGTCAACATGTATTCCAATTCTTTTAACAAAGGAAATATTTCTCTTCCATCTTCAGATGACGATTGATGAGGATCCAGTTAAGAAAATTGTGAATAAACAAATCTAACTCGCAGAAAAAGAAAAATGACGAAGAAGAAAGACGATGAAGAAGAAGAACAGTGCACGTATTAGAAAATCTAACAGATTAGATGGAGCAAATCTGAAGAAGTGTTCTTCATTTTTTTTTAACAACTGATATTTGAGCAAAAAGGGGAAGAGATCTGGAAAGGTCTCCAGATCTATTCTCAATTTCTTTCCTTTCTAAAAAAAATAAAAAATTATTTTATTTTATTTTGATGGTGTAGATTGCTACATGGAGAGGGATGATTTAATCTCCTCCTTCCATTATTTTTCTTTTAAAAAAAATATGAAGTAATTAAATTTTGTCCCTCAAAAGACGTTTATGCCCTTTCCACGTTGACACCACTGTTAAGTTTTCCACGTTGACACTACCGTTAAGTTAACGGTGGTCAAAGGTACTTCAGTGTAATAAAGACAAAATTGACATTATACGTGTAGTTATGGATAAATTCAGGGCACCTTAGTGCAATTCACCCTTATTGTAATTATATTGACGTGCAAAATTACATTTTTACCCTTGGTATATTAAATTTTAGAGTAAATAACGCTTACCCCTGAGGTTTGCTCAGTTACAGGCGGAGTCAACTTTTGAGTTTATTGACAAAGGCCTCCCCTCTCGTTAATTAACTTTTGAATTTTTTTAATAAAAACTTCTTCTGGTCAACTATTATATTTGACTAAATTTTACTAAGGGCAGGGGAGGTGTTTGTCAATAAACGATAAAGTTGACTCCGCTTATAATTAGTAAAATCTCAGGAGAGATCGATACAATTAGCTCTAAATTTTAAGTTAGTTATAATAAAATAAAAAGTTAGCTAAAAGTGAAATTTTATCTAAATACAGAGGTATTTATAAAATTAATCCAAAAATGGAAGAATAAGAGGTTGCTGTTGTAAATAAAAGCAAATCATAAACTGTAAAACAATAAATAAATACATAAACAGAATAGTCGAATATAATAATAAAGAGAAAATATATGGGAGAAGGTGTTTACTCAATTCTTATTGATTTGAGGTTTATGTATATATATATATATATATATATATATATATATATATATATATATATATATATATATATAAAGTTAATTGCACCTACAACCTTTGAGGTTTGGCCAACTACAGGTAGAATTAACTTTATTATTTATTAACAATGACACCCCGTGCCGTTAGTTGATTTCCGTTAGATTTAATGGTTGACCAACTGTTACCCTTAAAACAATATTTTCTTTTTATTAAATAAAAAAAATTATAAATGTTTTAATTTTTTTTAAAAAAATAAAAAATTAAAATTTGAATGGTGGAGATCCAATCTCCAGATTGGATCTCCACCCAAAAAAAAAGAAGAGAAACTTGTTGGAGATCCAGATGGGTTCGTCAACGAAGACGAACCCAGATGGGTTTGTCAACGATCTGGGTTCGCCGTCGACGACGAACCCAGATCTAGCTATAAAAAAAAAAAAATCGAAAAACCCTATTGGTTCTTCGTTTGAACCCAGAGGGTTCTTCAATCGAACCCATGTGGGTTCGAACGAAGAACCCAGTGCTGGGTTCTTTGAAGAACCTTTCTGGGTTCTTCGATCGAACCCAGAAGGTTTTTCGATCGAACCCATCTGAGTTCGAACGAAGAACCCAGATGGAGTTCTTCGAAGAATCCAAAACTCTTCCCAATTTTTTTTTTGCGATTTAATTTGGAAAATAGATCTAAATTAATTAATTTTTTAATTTTTTATTAATTTTATTATTATTATTATTTTAATTTTTAAATAATTTTATTATTTTATTATTTAATAAAATAAAATAAAAATTTGAAAAGATAAAAATACCCCTGACATTGTTAAATTTGACTGAAGTCAACTAATGGTAGGGGGTGTCATTATCGATAAATGATAAAGTTGATTCTACTTGTAGTTGGTCAAATCTCAGGAGTTGTGGGTGCAATTAGGTCATATATAGAGAGAGAGATATATTTTGAACCAATCAATGGTTGCCATGTCTATGCGCAGTATGCACGTTTGCCTCAATAAAAAGTGGTGGCAGCACTCATTTATAATACTCCCCAATGGACGCCCACCACTTTTATTATATTTAAATTTTACTAAAAAATAAAAAGAAAACATAATAAGACAAATTTTTTAGCAATATATACAATGACCTTATGAATCATAAGTGATATTTTATGTGCTTAAGCTGTTTTATTAAAAACTTTGTCTGTAAAATTCAGTGGGACAAAATTCGAGCGAAGGGGAAAAGCGTACAGTGCACATATATTGATTTCTTCAAAAATTTGCTCCCCCTTATTGGATGCTCCCCCTAATTGGACGTTCCCCCTGACAAAAATTATTTTATATTAAATTCTGTAGTTTGTAAAGTCGACGCATGCCAATGCTATATATTAATTTCTCAAACGTTGACATTGACAATGTTTTAGTAAATAGATGTGTAAGATTATCTGTAGACCGTATCTATTTGACATCAATCTGTCGACTTTGTTGAAGTTCATGAGTATAGAAGAATATTGGAGAAATATGTTTGGTTCTATCTCCTTTGATATACTCTCCTCTGATTTGAGCAATACAAGCTGCATTATCTTCAAATATTGGTGTATGCATTTCTATGGATGATGAAAATCCGCATGTGCTTCGAATATAATGAATAACAGAATTTAGCCAGACACATTCTCAACTTGTTTCATGAAGTGCAAGGATCTCAGAATGATTGGAGGATGTATCAACAAAACTCTGCTTGATGGATCTCCATGAGATTGTTGTGCCATTATATGTAAAAACATATCCCATTTGCGAACAAGCTTTATGGGGATTAGATAAATATCCAACATCAGCATAACCAATTAAACCTGAAAAATTGTTAGATGCATAAAATAATCTCAAATTTATTGTACCATGAAGGTAACAAAAAATATATTTGATTCCATTCCAATGTCTTCGAGTTGATGCTGAACTGAATCTTGCCAATAAATTTACTAAAAATGCAATATCAGGTGTAGTGGTTGTGCAAAATATAATAGAGCACCAATTGTATTAAGATATGGTACTTCAAGACCAAATATTTTTTTCATTATCGTCTTTAGGCTGGAATGGATCCTTTTTAGGATCAAGAGATCTAACAACTATAGAAGTACTTAAAGGGTGGGCATTGTCCATATTAAATCTTTTCAGAATCTTTTCAATATATGCGGATTGATGGACACGTATTCCGTATGGTTTATACTCCGTTTTTCTCAAGTCTTTCATTTCAAATTCCCTTTTCAAATATTCAGCAGTTTCCAGGAGCTCTTTAGGAGTTCCAATTAAATTAATATCATCAACATATACTGTTACAATAGCAAATCCAGATTCAGATTTCTTTATAAAAAAATATGGGCATACCAGATCATTAATATACCATTATTTGATCAGATATTCACTAAGGCTGTTATACCACATCCGCCCAGATTGTTTTAATACATACAGGGATCTTTACAACTTTATCAAATATAAATTATGAGATCTCGATTTATATGCTTTTGGCATTTTAAATCCTTCAGGGATTTTCATATAAATATCTAAATCAAGTGAACCATATAAATAAGAAACCACTACGTCCATTAGACGCATTTCAAGCTTTTCTGAAATAGCCATACTTAATAAAAATCTGAATGTAATCATATCCATCACTGTGAATACGTTTCATCGAAATCAATACCAGAGCTTTGTGATAAATCTTGTGCTACGAGTCTTGCTGTATATCTCACGACTTTATTTTTCTCATTACGTTTTCGTACAAAAACCAATTTATATATATCATATGGGTTTGACATCTTCAGGTGTCTGAACTACAGGTCCAAATACTTCACGTTTGGCTAAAGAATTTAATTATACTTGAATTGCTTCTTTCCATTTAGGTCAATCATGCCTTTGTCTACAATCATCAATACTATGAGATTCACAATCATCATTAATGATTTTAGTAGCTACTGTGTATGAAAATATATCATCGATGATTGTTTCTTCGCGAATCCACATTTCTCTTGTATAATTTATGGATATTTCTTCATTTATAGTTTCTTGTTTCTCTTTAAGGATTTCTGCTACTTCAAGGGCTTCTACCACTATAGGGGCTTCTGCCACTTCAGGGACTTCTGCCACTTCAGGGGCTTTTGTCGCTTAATGGACTTGTGTCTCTTCAGGAACATCTAACTCTATTGGAGTTGATTAAGAGAAAGTGGATTTATTGGTAACTTAAATTTTATTTACATCAGAATCCTAATAATTTACTTTCCTCTTCCGGCGAACTGTATCTTTTGATTAAGTGGTCTGCCACGCTTCTATCATACAACAGATGATTCAGTTGCTACCAATTGTTTAGATCGTTATTCTGGAACAATCACCCGAGCTGATACATTAGCAGCTGATATATACGATTTTATTACTCTATTAGAATCTGTAAATGTATATGGTAACTGATTAGTAGTTGTTTGAAGATGCACTATCTTGCGCACTTCATCCTCACACTAAGATGTGTATAGATCTAAATGAATTAAATTTGGAACCTTCCAGGAAAATTTCCGCTTCTCTCTAGGAAAAGTTTTTCTTTTCCCTAAAGATGAGAAATTTGTCTCATCAAAATGACAATCCATAAATCATGCGGTAAAAAAAATCACCCGTCAAAGGTTCCAAATATCTAATAATTGACGGTGAATGAAAACCAACATATATCCCTAAACGTCTTTGGGGACCCAATTTAGTTCTTTGAGTATGAGCAATTGGGACATATGCAGCACAACCAAAAGTATGTAAATGAGATATATTAGGTTGATGGCCAAACACAAGTTGTAACACCCCCTAACCCGACCCGTCTGGATCGACCCAGGGAGTGCTACTGGTTTCAAAACTTTTCTTAACTCACTTTATAATTGAAAAATCATTGAAAATCAAATAAATTATATCTTAGTGCGCCCATTTAAAATTGTTTTGAAAAATTTTGCCAGAGTTTCCTCTGTTTTTCTGATTTTTCAAAAATTCTGTTTTAATAAAAACTCAAATATTATAATAACAAACACTTCAAAATCTTATTTTTCAATCACATGCGCCCTCTTCCATATAGTGCGGCTTTCCCAAACATTTTCAATAAAAACCATACATAATTAATATTTACAAACCTTTGGAAATGAAAACCATTAAACAACTATTTATAAAACATATATAAATATCAAATTTACAAACTTCTGTATATACATGCGTAACTGAATATAATATACAAATTATATAGCTACCCAAAGGTATGGTGACTCTGAATCTTCAGTCTTCAGATATCACTTCTTTAGTTTTTTTCTCCCTCTGTATCCCTGTTACCTACGCGTGATGAAATCAACGCGCTAAGCATATTGCTTAGTGAGTGTACACTAAACTCATTTATCAAAATCACAAAATAAAATTTCAACATAAAATGTAAACATGATATAATATAAAAACAAATCACTTATTTAACTCAATTAGTAAATTAAACTATACAAAGTCAATTTTCTAAATTCGTTTATAAACAGTTTATCCAATTTCATTTCAATCTTGACCCATTCGTTTATAAACAGTTTATCCAATTTCATTTCAATCAGGACTGGAATATGGGTCGTTCGACCTCTTAGTGGCTGTCTGTCGAACATAACTCCCAACTCTAGAACCGGCACTTGGGGTCTGTCCCATCCAAGGGTGATACGTATAACTCCCTACCCTGGGACCGGGTACTCGGTATCCTCAGGGAGATACATAACTCCCTATTCCGGGAAGAATTCTTAGGAAGGTACATAACTCCCTACCCCATGACGAATCCTTAGGGAGGTACATAATATCAACATCAAGATCAATATCGGTGCAGTACTACTGAAATAACCCAGCTGGTATACCAACCTCCTTTATCCGTTTTCTATGTCCAAGTATCTTACGGCCGTTTCAATACAAAATTTTTCTAAGTTTCATATCAGTTTATTATATTCTTTTTCAAAATAAACAACAGTAATTCACAAATCGAAATTAAATTCAATAATCAAAATTTTCAAACAGTATTCGTGAAACATATGTATGTAACTTCATGGAAATCATACGATTTGTTTCGTATGATATTTTAAAACAATCTATTTCAATACAATCATAATAATCGAAATACGATTAAATCAAAATATTCAAATAAAATCTCAGATTTGAATCAAATCATATAATAAAAGCACAGAGTTTTCAAAAAGTAGTGTACACTAACCTAGATACCCTTTTTACTACTTTTCTCTTCTGTATTTTTTCTTTTTCTCCTCCTTTTTCCTTTTTCTTTCTCCCTCCTCTTTTTCTTTTCTTTCTCCTTTCTTCTTCCTTTTTTCTTTTCCCTCTTCTCTTCTTCTTCTTCTCTTTCTCTTCCTTTCTCTCTCTTCTTCTTTCTCTTCTTTTTCTTTCTTTTTCTTCTCCGGTCTCTCTCTCTCTCTCTCTCTCTCTCTATTTCTCTTTGCTTCTTCGTGAAGCTTCTCACCGCCTCTTATTTTTTTTATTATAAAATTTCAGTTATCGCGACTTGTGGTCGCGTTGCTCACTGGAGTGATTTCACCACTTTCATCGCGATTAACCATCGCGGTGTCTGGTTGCGTTGCTCACTGCCCAAAATCAACATTTTCATCGCGAGCTGCTCATCGCGATCCCTGGTCGCTGTGACTGGTCGCGGTACTTACTGCCACCCGATCCATCTGAAAACCTTAAAAATATACATACATTTAATTATATTTTCCACCACTCAAATCATAAATATCATATTTACATATTCAAAATTCATTCAACTATACTTTTCATATTTATTTGAAATTATGGATGTTACACAAGTTGTAATGGTGAATACTGGTGATAAGCAGTAGGTCGAAGACAGATTAATGCAGCAGTATGTAAAATAACATGTCCCTATATAGAACTTGGTAATTGTATTTTTAATAATAAAGTTCTCACAATTACCAGGAGACGTTTGATAAATGATTCTGCTAATCCGTTCTAGGTACGCACATGTGGAATTGGATATTCAACATCAATCCCAACTGCTTTGCAATACTCATAAAATGTTTTAGATGCAAACTCACCAGCATTATGAAGGCGTATTGATTTTATTGGATAATCTGGAAAATGTGCTCAAAGCCTAATAACATGTGCATGTAATCTGGCAAAAGCGATATTACGAGTAGATAATAAACAAATATGTGGTCATCTTGCAAATGCATCAATTAGAACCATAAAATAGCAGAATGGTCTACTTGGTGGATGAATAGGTCCATATATATCCCCTTGAATTCTTTGTAAGAATGATGGGGATTCAAAACCAACTTTAAAATACGATGGTCTGGTCACTAACTTCCCTTGTGAACATGTAGTACATATACTCTCATGTAACAACTGAATCTTCTGGTTCTTTAATGGATGTCCATGAGAATTTTCAATGATCCTACGCATCATCGTAGATCCTGGGTGACCTAGACGGTCATGCCAAAGCATAAATATTTTTAGATCTGAGAACTTCTGGTTCATAACTGCATAAATCTCTAGATTTTTTATAACCGTATAATATAATCCGGATGAGAAAGCACACAGCTTCTCTACAATGAGCTTCTGGCTCGAATCATTGGAAGTAATACATAGATATTCAACATTCTTTTCATTTACAGTCTCAATATGATATCCATTACGCCGTATATCTTTGAAACTAAGCAGATTTCTTCTGGATCTATTTGAATATGAAGCATCATTGATATATAATTTAGTACCATTTGGTAAAAATATTGTGGCCCTTCCGGAGGCTTCAATCACATCTGCTGGACCTGATGTGATATTAACCTTTGTTTTGAGCAAAGTCACACTCCGAAAATATTTTTGATTTCGTAGGATTGTATGTGTCATTGCACTATCAGCAAGACATATATCTCCATCTTGTTTATCAATAGCAAACATTTCATTTTCTAGATTCATATTTTTCTCATTAAAGAAAAATTATGTTAGATAACAAATTAATAAAAAAAAGAAATGAAATATATTAGATCAATATAAAGCAAAAATATATGAAGATAGAAGAAATATTTAATAAATAAAAACTTAATAAATATTTATCATAGGTGTACGACAGGTACGATCCCAATATCTTTTCGCTACACATTTAAAACAAACGTCTTTATTATTTTACAGATTTATTCTGTAAACTTTTGCCCTTATTTTATTGACTTTTTAGACATTCCACTTATAGGGAATGTTTTTGATATTATGGTGATTTGAGAATTAATAACCACTATATTCATGCCCACAACCACGACTATAGCTATGTCTAAAATTTTTATAGGTATTTAACATTTACTCCTGGGAATATTGCGGAATCGGTCGAGCAGTAAAAATAATTACTTCTTTCTCTTGGTAATGTTTGTCTTTACTTCTTACCACAAAACTTTTGATTCTGTAATAGTAATATATCGGGTCTTCAGATTTTAGATGCAATTCAGCATCAATTACCTATAACATGTAATTGTCTCCAGAAATTTAAAGTACATCAAATCTTAATCCGCAAGGTTTATAATGTTTAGATCTTCTGGATCTAAAAATTACATATAGAATCAGAAGTGAACCAGAATTGCGAGACTGAAAATCATAAATGGAACTAGAGCTTCTGGTATGAAAATCATATGTAGAATCAGAACTTCTGATCTGATAAAATTTAAATTTCCACCATATATATTTCAAATATATATATATATATATGAAAATTTTAATTAAAACTAAGAGCAATAAAGTAAATAATTATAAATAAAAATGCATAATAAAATAATGTCGGCATAGCCCACTTAAGATACACAACAGTAAATAAATTGCATAAATAATAAATTATATCAGTATAACCAACTTGATATGTATAACAATAAGTAAACATGTATAAATAATAAATATCGTCGGCATAGCCAACTTAATATGTATAACAGTAAATAAATATGTATAAATAATAAATATTGTCGGCATAGCCAACTTAAATGCATAATAGTAAATAAATATGTATAAACAGTAAATAAAATATATGAACAGTAAATTAAAATTAATATTATTAGACCTAGAACTTTAAGTTCTTACTGAATTGATTAAATAATAAATTAAATGAATATTACTAGATCCAGAACTTTAGGTTCTTATTTAATTTAAATTTTTAATATTTAGAGCTTGTGGTCTTTTATTTATTTTGTAATATTTAAGTTGTAATATTATAAATATAAATAAATTAAAAGTAAAAGATCTAATAGAGTAATAATTATATACTATAATAATAAATTAACTGTGCTGATAATATATTATAAATAAAAACAAATTATAAACAGTAAAATAATAAATAAATACATAAACAGAATAGTCAAATATAATAATAAAGAGATAACATAGGCGAGAAGGTGTTTACTCAATTCTTAGGGTTTTTCCCCTCAAAAAAAAAAAAAAATTCTTAGGGTTTTTTTTTTTTCCCGCGTTGAAGGACGCAAAATTTACAAAAGCAACTTTTTCTAAAGCGGATGAATATGACAGCGGCACTAATTACAGCCGTCCGTGTGGACAGTTCTCAAAGCTGTACCGTTAGATTAGAGCACTTCTTCAGCCTTACAAGGAAACAAGAGCAGGAAATGCTTGGGTTAGGGACCAATTACACATATTTTCTTATATGTTACGTTTCTAATTAAATATTGCTAAGAAGACAAAAGCTACTGCAGCAAACAAGCTAGGAAGACCAAATAAGAGTTTGTCAGCCAGACCACAGTTCCCTGTCAGCCGCACCAAAAACTTTTTCTAACGTGGATGAATATGACAGCCGCACCAATTACAGCAGTCGATGTGGATTTGTTCTCAAAGATCGATGTACGGTTAGATAGAGCACCTATTCAACCTTACAAGAAACGAAAGAATGGTACCCTTGGTTTCCACAGAGAAAGTCACACCTGCATGTGAATATTGAGAGATTATGGAAACACAACAGCAGCAGCAGATGCAGGTACAAGAGGGAAGGGGTGCTAGCGCAAACGCCCAGCCGCTGGTTTTCATGTATGTCACTTTTCCAGTATTGATGTCTTGTACGTACGTCGGTCATTATTATTTCTAATCATGTTTATATATATATATATATATATATATATATATATATATATGGATGTGCAGGATCGGCAAGTCCTTCAATTGTCTAATACCGATGCTCGTCGGCGTTCTCCAAGTGAACAGTCAAAGCAAGGACGTGTCTCCATTCGAAACGCACCCAGAAAATATGTGGGTTTTTGTGGTCTCCACCTTCATCTACTTCTCTGCAGCTCAACGATCCATGCCCTTGGCGGTTGTCGCAGGATCACTTTCTTCAGTCTCAATCGTCTCCGTCTTACTCCCGCACAGGCTTGGACCTCTCATTTTCATTCCATGGACTTTTGTTCCTATCATTGTTGCCTATCAGGTTCACGTTGTCTCAATTCGCAATGCTTGTCATAAGCTTCACCAGATGATCATGGATATCATTTCCAAGTTATCGGCTACGCGTAATTCGATTGAACAGCAAGAATTGCCAGTTTAGTTTCTTCAAAGAAATTATAATTGATGATAACAAGGCGCCATGTTTGGCTATTCAGATGAATAATGGAGGAAACAATGAGGGACGAAAATCGAAATATATTTTGAATTTTGGGCCTTGGTTTTTTTTTTTTGTGCCTTCAATCACCAATTTGCTTTTCTTGATGTCATTTTTGTCAACAAGTTTTTCCGGTTTAAGTAGATGTACAGTACAACAATCATATTAACAAATCTAAATTTCGTTCAACCAATAAT
The DNA here is from genome assembly GCA_003430845.1 of Xanthoceras sorbifolium. NCBI lineage: Eukaryota > Viridiplantae > Streptophyta > Magnoliopsida > Sapindales > Sapindaceae > Xanthoceras > Xanthoceras sorbifolium. Next base: position 37,116,873 of record CM010608.1, read on the forward strand.
AAATTTCGTTTTTCCTATTTAAGTAGATGGCAGGAAAAAGAAGATTTATACTTTATAATCGCGATCGTCTGTTTGTGGTAAAGTTTATATTTTATTCATTCCACTGTTCATGGTAGGAAAAGAATATTGCAAGCTGGTTATACATCTTATACGTATGTTTGACACATTAAATTGTATTTAAATGAATTTTAATCTTAATATAATCATGTATTTTTTATTGTAGGATAATGACACTGAATAAAGGGTAAGAGATTATATTAATTTAAATAACCACAAAACTAATATAAAATTTTAATAAAATAATACTAAAATAATGTTGAGTTTGTAATTTAATTTATTTTGTTTTCATCTATCTTAATGTTTAAAATATTGTAATACAAAATCTAGGTATGTCCCACCATTGTATATAAAAGTACAATTAGTGTGGTTAGACATCTCTCATGTTGAGAGTAGACGGGTTCTACTATAGAAGTAGATTTTCGGACTATACTAATAAAGATTTAATCTCAGTAGATTTTAGTAGTCCTCTGATTTACAAAATATAAATTTAAAAAAATAAAAAATAAAAAAAATTGTGTAATACAAGGTAAACACAACACTTCCCCTTATATTATATAAGGTAACATCTGGTGGATGATCCAATTAAAATGTATTAAGTAGTGAAATACAATGCGCACAACAAAAAGAGGTATTGTATAGTCTAATACAATATTTAAGCAATTTTGTTGTCATGAGGTTGTATCCAACTAGGTTTCTCAACAAACTTATCTATCATTAAATCCATATATGTCTCTTATCATTTTAACCTATCATCATATTTCTATCCTTGTTGTATTTTATCATCAAATTCACGAGCCACTTTAGTTGTCACAATCCGGGCCCTAGGCCGTGGCAGAGTTGTAAATAAAATTAATAGTTTCTAATTTGACTTTATTAAAATTTCATAAAAACCACGATTAATTTCTTTGGATACTCCGGAGTATCAAACAAAACGGAAATCTGTTTACAAACAAAAATATTTCCAAATTTCAAAAGTCAACACCAAATAACCCCACAGATATGTGATCACCCATTAGAATTCATGGATTCAATTTCCAAGATAATAATCATACTGAAACATGCTTCAATCACGAAGTCCTAATCATCCACAACTAAAAGATTTGCACATCAACATACATAACTCATAAACTGAGTTATCTCAATATTGTTATAGGTCCATAACAAATACAAATCCTTTAATCAATACAAATCTCAAATAACATAAATTTAATCACTAATATCAGAAATCTAATCCTTAGATCTCACAAGCCTTCACCCACTTCAACTAACAATCTTCTAATCCACGTGGGCGCTCCCTGGGGGGAAAAGAAAATAAAAAGGGGTGAGCTAAAAGCTCAGTAGGATATAATCCCCGATAGTGTATGTGGAAAATATCATTTTTATAAAGTCATGGGATAATCCTGCATGGTTAAATACGTTCACAAAATTTTAAGTAAACAGTAACACTTTCTTTCAGAAAGTAATATCAACACGTCCACTAGTCATACCCGGTGGCCTATCATTTTAAACAAAACATTCATACTTGAAATGAAAACATTTGGCTCACTGTGACCTTGGTATCAACCTCATATACAAGGTGTTTGTACCAGAAAATACCCTGCGCAGTCCCCGACATAAAGTCGTATAATAACATATAATATAATATAATGACTAGGACGGTTACCAGTTCAAAATAACCAAACCATTTAAATAAATCCATCATGCATCCCATATGTAAACTCATCATTTTTAATAAAATTTCGGCAGCATAACAGCTATTTTTATAAAAATCCTAAAATACAAAACCTGCATAAAAATTATATTTTCCACACAATACATTCCAATTTATTTCTCAAATCAATTCCACAATTCAAATAAAGATTTCCTCAAACTTTCACAATCAATTTATATCCAAACCTTTTAGGGAAAATATTCTAAAAATTTAAGTTTGAAACCCCTACCTCGTGTAAGCTACTAGTTACTCGCAGTGGCCTCGATTTCAAGCCTAATTATCCCGATCGGTAAAATCTACACGAGAATATAATTATTTAATTTATATACGGCGGCCATATAATATAATTATCCTCAAAATAATATCCTACACTTAAAACGAATACGTAAAAAGGTTCGGAATCAAATTCTAAGTTCGGGAGGTCGGAAACTTACTCCCGCCGTAGGTGGCGGCCGGTAGCGACTTTTTGGAAACTTTTTGGCGACCTCCAAAAATGGTCGGGTTTTGTTCGCCTCGTCTCCCTCGTCAATGTTTATAACTGTGGCCGGAGTGGAAAATGGCTAGAATTGCCGGAATCGGAGGATTTTCGAATTGAAAAATCCCTAACTTTCTCCACCAAATCGGAGACTCAAACGGCCATGAAAATCTTCAAAGTTGGTACCAATAGATTCTATGTCGCAAGAGCTTTCTATTGGTACCCAGAACGATCGAAACGGAGGTCGAACGTGGTCGAAAATCAAGGTCAAAGTCGGCAGAAAATTTGAAAAAAATGAGAGAAACAATGGCTGCTGGGTCTCGTGAGGAAGAAGATGAATATATATAGGGCTGAAAAAGTTCTGTTTTGTTCCTCAACTTTTATAAATTATAATTTTAATTGCAAACTTTCAAAATATATCTTTTACGTCCTCACACATTCTTCAAAAGATTTCAAAAGATTTCAAATACACCATTCATAATAATTTAAAATAAATTTTAAAAAAGTGAGATTTTACATTCTACCCTTCTTAAAAGAATTTCGTCCCGAAATTCAAAGTACAACCTCAAACTGAATCTCAAACAAGTGAGGGTATTTATAATACATTTTAGATTCTAACTCCCAAGTAGCCTCATCTCCCGTATGATTTTGCCATAACACTTTAACCATACGGATTTCTCGATTTCGCAGCACTTTGATCTCTCGCGCCAGGATCCGTACGGATTGTTCCTCATACGTCACATCTTCTCTTAGAGGAATCTCCGAGTGGGGAACAATGTGAGTTGGGTCTGCGGTGTACTTTCTCAACATGGACACGTGGAAGACATCATGAACATGTCCCAATTGAGCTGGCAAATTTAAGCGATAAGCAACCTGCCCAACTCTCTCGATAATCTCAAATGGCCCGATGTATCGAGGAGTTAACTTGCCTTTAACTCCAAATCGAGTCACACCTCGCATAGGTGTCACTTTCAGGAAAATATAGTCACCAATCTCATATTCCACCTCACGACGGTGAAGATCACCATAAATCTTTTGGCGACTTTGGACCACTTTAAGCCTTTCTTGAATACTCCTTACTTTGCTCGTAGTCTCTTCAATAATCTCTGGCCCAATAATAATCTGCTCGTCTAGTTCAGCCCAACACGAAGGTGACCTACAAGGCCTTCCATAAAGAGCCTCATACAGGGCCATACCAATACTAGCATGATAGCTATTGTTATAAGCAAATTCCACCAAAGATAGGTGCTTGCCCCAATTCCCTCCAAAGTCCAATATACAAGAACGGAGCATATCCTCCAATATCTAAATAGTCCTTTCAAACTGTCCATCAGTTTGGGGATGATGGGCGGTACTAAGGTTCTTCAGTCCCTAAGGCAGTCTGTAAAACCCTCAAAAATCTAGAAGTGAAACGTGGGTCTCTATATGAAATAATACTGGAGGGTACACCATGTAACCGAACAATATTCTCCACATAGAGTCTGGCTAACTTATTAAGCTTATAGTCCTTCCTTATAGGTATGAAGTGGGCTGTTTTTGTTAGCCGGTCCACAATAACCCATATTGCATCATGTCTCTGTGGAGTCAACGGTAATCCTGTCAGGAAGTTCATGGAAATCTTATCCCACTTCCACTCAAGAATTGGTAATGGTTGGAGTAACCCTGACGGTCGTTGATGTTCAGCTTTCACCTGTTGGCATACCATACACTTAGCAACAAATTCAGCTACCTCTCGTTGCATTCCGGTCCATCAGTATTGTCTCTTGAGATCATGATATATCTTTGTGCTACCTGGATGTACCACAAACTTGGACGTATGGGCCTCAGCCAACACATCTCTTCTAAGTTCCGGATCATTGGCAACTACCACTTTTCCTTTATAATAAATAAATCCATCTGCCTTAATTTCCCAACCCTCCAGATGCTCACCATTTATCAAACGATTCCACAGAGTTCTCAATTCTTCATCCTGCCAGTGACTCTGCTTAACACGTTGAGGACACTAGGTGTAGCCACCACATTGTAAACATGAGTTGTTACTTCGTCTTCTTGTAAACACAGATCATAATCTCCAATGACCATAGTTCTCTTCCAATCCTTCAATGCCAAATTGGCCAAAATTCCATGAGATTTTCTACTCAAGGCATCTGCAACCACATTTACCTTGCCAGGATGATACTGAAGGTTAAAATCATAATCCTCCATGTACTCAATCAATCTCCTTTGCCTTAAATTTAGATCCCGATGTGTAAAAAGATATTTCAGACTTTTATGATCTGAATAGATGTCAAACTTTACTCCATAAAGGTAACACCTCCAAATTTTTAATGCAAAAATCACAGCGGCAAGCTCCAAATCATGGGTAGGGTAATTCTTCTCATGCGGTTTCAATTGACGGGAGGCGTAAGCCACTACCTTTCCGCCTTGCATCGGAACACCACCTAAACCAGTACCTGAGGCATCCGTGTATACTACATAGGGTTCATTGCTATCAGGTACTGTAAGGACAGGTGCTGTGGTTAATCTTTGCTTCAATTCTATAAATGAGGCTTCACAATCTTCATTCCATACAAACTTTACATTCTTCCTCGTCAATTAGGTCAATGGCATAGCAATCCTTGAAAAGTTCTCAACGAAACGACGATAATAACCAGCTAGGCCAAGAAAACTACGAACTTCTGTCACGTTTGTTGGTCTCTCCCATTGAAGGACAGCTTCCACCTTTGCAAGATCCACAGATATTCCTTCTTGGGAGATCATATGACCCAAGAACCTGACTTCGGTCAACCAGAAATCACATTTGTCTTTCTTAGCATAGAGCTGATTCATTCGAAGTGTCGGCAGGACTATATTCAAATGCTCTACATGTTCTTCACAAGTTCTGGAATAAACAAAAATATCATCGATAAACACCACAACAAATTTATCCAGGTAAGGCATGAAAATTCGATTCATGAGGTCCATAAAAGCTGCAGGAGCATTAGTTAACCCAAACGGCATAACAAGGAACTCAAAATGACCATAACGGGTCCGGAAGGCTGTTTTAGGAATATCCTCTGCCCGAACCTTCAATTGGTGATAACCGGATCTCAAATCAATCTTCGAGAAGAATTTTGATCCTCCGAGTTGATCAAACAACTCATCTATCCTGGGCAAGGGATACTTATTCTTTACTGTCACTTGGTTCAACTTTCGATAGTCTATACAAAGTCTCAGAGAACCGTCAGCTTTCTTGGCAAACAAAACAGGAGCTCCCTATGGAGAGGTACTCTCCCGAATAAATCCCTTTTCTAGGAGCTTTCCTAATTGTTTCCGTAATTCCACTAGTTCTGCTGGGGCCATACGATATGGAGTTGTGGAAATTGGTTGAGCCCTGGGAACTAGATTAATACAGAACTCAATCTCTCTATTTGGTGGCAATCCTGGTAACTTTTCAGGAAATACATCTAGATACTCATCAACCACGTATACCTGGGAATACTGGTTTACCTTACTTGTCTCCTCATGAATGGCAAATACACTACTATAAGTTTCCAGTCTTTCTTTCTACCAAATAAGGTCTTCAAAATTGGACTTAGCTATTTTATACCCTGAGTCGCTTGGTAAACAACCTTGTCATTCTTTGTGTAAAGTATCACCCTTTTGTTGTAACAATCGATTTGTGCTCGGTATTTAGTTAACCAATCCATACCGAAAATCACATCAAATTATCTCACAGGCATCACAATCAAATCATCAGAAAATCGCCTGTCATCAATTCTAATGCTCACTGATTTACAACATACGGTTAAATCATGAGCTTTTCCCAATGGGGTTTCTAAACTCAATGGTATGTTAAGATTCTCAAAACCCAACCCCAAAGTATTTGCAAACAACAAAGAAATGAAAGAATGTGATGCACCAGTGTCGAACAAAGCATGAGCCCAAGAACGAGAAATTAGAACCATACCATCAATCACCCCTCTGCCCGAGTGATCACACTCCTCTTCAGCTGTGGCAGTATAAGCCTGTCCGGTACCCCTTCCTTTTCCTTTTCCCTTTCCTGGGCAGCCCCCACTAGCATTAGAACCCATATTGTAGCTTGAAGTGCCACGGCTCCCAGATGCTTGCGGAACCTGAAAATTTTGAGGAACATTATGGCCAAATCCCAAAGTAGGTGCACGGTATTGATGTTGGTATTGTGGAACATACTGGCGATGTGGGTCAGGAGAAGCAAATGCTGGAGATGATGCATGGGAAGGATTGTGCATAGGTTGGCCTTGGAAGGAAGCCGAATCTGAATGGCTCCCTGAGGCTCCTCCATGAGATGATTGGAACCTTCGTGGATATGGACAAGCCTTCTTTAGATGACCCTGCTGTCCACAATTATAACAATTTCCATATGGTGAACTCCGTCCCGAAGACCTGCTACTTGTACCATTTCCACTAGTAGCATAATTAGAGCCACGCCACCCTCCTTGATTTTTCTTGGTCATTTTCCAGTCTCTACTGCCAGAAGGTTGATTCCTGGGAGGCTGGATATCCCTGAAATTTGTTTCAGCTAGAATGGCGGCAGCCAAACAATCGGTTAGCTTCCTGAACTCTTGGGCATAGATCCTGTTCCGTATCGTCGGTCTGAGACGCATTAGAAACTTTGACAATAGCAGTAACTCGTCGGCTCTTCCAGCATACTGGGATAACTCCATGAACCTGGTATAATATTCATTTACAGTCATCCTCCCTTGCTCAATATTCTCAAACATATCTGCCAACATCCTTCTATGGCCTGCATTAAAATAATTGTCCCGGAATAACCCCTCAAAGACTTCCCAGTCAACACCGGTCTTGTCTCGTTGAATTGCCAAATTTTTCCACTATATAACAGCATCACCGGTCAACCTGTAAACAGCAAAATCCACCCAGAACTCACTAGGAGTATCAACTTGAGAAAAGGCCCTTTTGATTGTCTTCAACCATCTATCTGCAGTAATAGGATCTTGCCTGCCATCAAACTGAGCATCAAATATCCGACAGAAATCCTGAAGTCTTTCATTCTTGTCCTTCACATGGACAGTTTGTGTGGCAAACATCCTCATAATTGCTTCCAAGAGACTGACCACTTGCTCATTAATGGGTTGCGGTGGTGGTAGAGGTGGTGTATCAGTCCTAGATTCCTGCCCTCGAGTTCTCCTTCTCGGAGGCATCTTTCAAGTCCATAATTTAAACATCAAATCATCAGCAATTAGAGATGCATGTTTAGTGAAATACCATCCATTCATACTAGTAGGTGTCACATTCCGAGGTTTGAAAACCAAAAGCTATGATACCATTTTTCTGTCACGACCCGGGCCCTAGGCCGTGGCAGAGTTGTAAATAAAGTCAATAGTTTCTAATTTGACTTTATTAAAGTTTCATAAAAACCACGATTAATTTCTTTGGATACTCCGGAGTATCAAACAAAACGGAAATCTGTTTACAAACAAAAATATTCATACTGAAACATAGATATGTGATCACCCATTAGAATTCATGGATTCAATTTTCAAGATAATAATCATACTGAAACATGCTTCAATCACGAAGTCCTAATCATCCACAGCTAAAACATTTGCACATCAACATACATAACTCATAAACTGAGTTATCTCAACATTGTTATAGGTCCATAACAAATACAAATCCTTTAATCAATACAAATATCAAATAACATAAATTTAACCACTAATATCAGAAATCTAATCCTTAGATCTCACAAGCCTTCACCCACTTTAACTAACGATCTTCTAATCCGCGTGGGTGATCCCTGGGGAGAAAAGAAAATAAAAAGGGGTGAGCTAAAAGCTCAGTAGGATATAATCCCCGATAATGTATGTGGAAAACATCATTTTTATAAAGTCATGGGATAATCCTGCATGGTTAAATACGTTCACAAAATTTTAAGTAAACAGTAACACTTTCTTTCAGAAAGTAATATCAACACGTCCACTAGTCATACCCGGTGGCCTATCATTTTAAACAAAACATTCATGCTTGAAATGAAAACATTTGGCTCACCGTGACCCTGGTATCAACCTCATATACAAGGTGTATGTACCAGAAAATACCCTGCGTAGTCCCCGACATAAAGTCGTATAATAACATATAATATAATATAATGACTAGGACGGTTACCAATTCAAAATCACCAAACCATTTAAATAAATCCACCATGCATCCCATATGTAAACTCATCATTTTTAATAAAATTTCGGCAGCATAACGGCTATTTTTATAAAAATCTCAAAATACAAAACCTGCATAAAAATTATATTTTCCACACAATACATTCCAATTTATTTCTCAAATCAATTCCACAATTCAAATAAAGATTTCCTCAAACTTTCACAATCAATTTATATCCAAACCTTTTAGGAAAAATATTCTAAAAATTTAAGTTTGAAACCCCTACCTCGTGTAAGCTACCAGTTATTCGCAGTGGCCTCGATTTCAAGCCTAATTATCCCGATCGGTAAAATCTACACGAGAATATAATTATTTAATTTATATACGGCGGCCATATAATACAATTATCCTCAAAATAATATCCTACACTTAAAACGAATACGTAAACGGGTTCGGAATCAAATTCTAAGTTCGGAAGGTCGGAAACTTACTCCCGCCGTAGGTGGCGGCCGGCGGTGACTTTCTGGAAACTTTCCGGCGACCTCCAAAAATGGTCGGGTTTTGTTCGTCTCGTCTCCCTCGTTAATATTTATAATTGTGGCCGGAGTGGGAAATGGCTAGAATCGCCGGAATAGGAGGATTTCCGAATTGAAAAATCCCTAACTTTCTCTACCAAATCGAAGACTCAAACGGCCATGAAAATCTCCAAAGTTGGTACCAATAGATTCTATGTCGCAAGAGCTTTCTATTGGTACCAAGAACGATCGAAACGGAGGTCGGACGTGGTCGAAAATTAAGGTCAAAGTCGGCGGAAAATTTGAAGAAAATGAGAAGAAGATGAATCGATATAGGACTGAAAAAGTTCTGTTTTGTTCCTCAACTTGTAGAAATTACAATTTTAATTACAAACTTTCAAAATATATGTTTTACGTCCTCACACATTCTTCAAAAGTTTTCAAAAGATTTCAAATACACCCTTCATAATAATTTAAAATAAATTTTAAAAAAGTGAGATTTTACATTAGTAAAAATACTTGTGGCTTTAACTTTTTTAAAAGCAATTGTAACTCTATTTGTGGAAAACTATTAGTAACATCATCCTTTAACCGATAACATCATCCTGCAATCTGCATTTATATGATCCATTGTTTAATTTTTTTTTAAATTGTTTAACGGTTAAGTTTGACCTTAATTTTAGGAGAATTATAATATAATTTCTCATATTATAATAGTTGATCCACCATAAATTTACTATAGATTTTAAATTAGGAGAGACTCGAACCTACTTTTTAACGGTCAAACTTAATATCAGGAGATTTCAGTATAAGTTTCTTTATTTTTTAATTTCGAGTGTAATTTGACAGACCTTAATTAAGTTTAGTGTTATTTATTTTAAAATAAATATATATGCTTTGCCTCAAAGTGTTTGGTTTGCTAGGGTTCCCGACTCCAACTTGCTGGAGTTTTATGGGTCCACGCGTTTTTATTTATTTATGATTACACACATTTGTTTATTTATGAGTTATTTTATCTTCAATATAGTTTGATTTGGTGTAGACATGTCACCCGCATACAAGGATGAGTGTACAATACCATTTAACTTTTTATTCTTGTAGATCTTGTAGATTTTTTATTCTTGGACATAGATTTTGTAGATTTTTTTTTTTTTTGGAGTTTTATAGATTGTTAAACATGCAAATTCACCAGTCCACAACTAGCAAATTCTAATATACATGTCACTATATACATAAGCTCTCTATCATTAAAACGATTGAAAATTTTGATTTCACGTACATAAGCTTCCTTAATTACTGCATTTGTTAGTTGGTTAACACCCACATAATATTCTACAAAGAAGTCGAAGATTCTGATGCAATGAATTTTAAGTTGCCCTAAAAGAAAGAAAGAGACAGAAAATGAATGAAAACAAAGTAAACTTTGCCATATGCGATCACTATTGGAAGTGTTTTATTTATAAGTATGTGAAGCAATAAAGAGGCATAGACCGGGTTAATTTGGTCGTTTTATGAATATCAGCCACCTTTTTACATGGACACGTGTCCTTGGTAGTGGGGATTTTGCCTGTCTTCCACGTGTCATATGGTCACTCGATGGGTATTAATTATTAATGCATGAGCTTTGTTAGGGCGACCAACTCTGCATGAGCCACTCTCGTTGACTCCTTGTATTTTTAGAAGCCACTCTTTTAAATTAAAAACAAAAACCATGCATGTTTTCTTCTTTATTTATGCTATATTATCGTTGCCTTCCCCACATATATATACTTTCCACATCAAATTATTTTTATCTTTATCTTTTTTAGATTTAGAATTGTTTAATAAAATTAAACATTAAAAAATTAATTAATTTATAAGATTTTCGTCAACATATTAAAAAGTTATCCATATCAACAAAAACTCATTTTTAATTATTTCATAAAAAAATTTTACAGAAAGAAAATTTTCTATTAATATACATTTTTCCCCACCAAGAATGAACTTATAGAGTTTTGTCATATTTACAAAGTTCTCACTTAATTCTTTTTCTTACTATGTAGTCCATCTTTAAAAAAAATTATTTTGATAAAAATTGAGATAAATAAATTAAAAATGGGATTATATTTAATATAATTAATTTAATATAGTGACTAAAATTTTTTATAAATTGATTTTTATCTTTAGTTTCACAAAAATATTTAAATGGGAAAGATAATAACAATACCTAAATAAAAACAAAAAATCAAAAGTATCGAGACGTGGCCTCATCTAGAGCCAGCGAGTGTGTGTGTTTGTGTGATTATTCACTTATGTCTGACTGTGTAAAGTTGAGGGGATCTGGGAAGCTTCTAATGAGCTTCAAGCCTTTAAGCCACCAACGACCAAGCCTACTGTTGGAAATAAAACACTAAAAAAACTTTTATTAAACTCAAAACAAATATTACAAGAACACTCTCACTTAAGAACTCACTCACTCTTTACTTCTTCTTCACTCACTTAGAAGTTTTGCTTCTTCTTGATGTCTAAACCAAAATGGGGAGGGAGTATTTATACTACTTACAAATCATTTTAGACCACATAAATAAACTAATCCAAAATTATAATAACCATACACCTCATCCTTCTACATCCTTCCACATTTTTCCAATTGACCACATGATTTTTATGCCTAATTACCAAACCCTAGAGAATTCTAGATAAAGGGCTTGAACCTTATTTATGGACTTGGACTCTAATTTATTTGGGCTTGGGTTTGGGCTCCCATAATAGTTCAGGCCTTCAAATGGTTTGGGCCTAAAACAAGTTTATACTTCAACACCCCCCTTTAAACTTGTTTTACCATGCCAAGCAAATTTCTTAATCTCGAAAAATCTTCAAACCTGAGTGGCTTGGTGAAAATATCTGCAATTTGATCTTTGGACTTCACGTACTCCATTTGCACATCCCTTTTCGCTATGCACTCCCTTATGTAGTGGTAACGAGTATCAATATGCTTGCTTCGATCATGGAACACTGGATTCTTTGCTAGGGCAATGGCTAACTTGTTGTCAACACAAATCTCAGTTGGCTCTTCTTGTGGCAAACCCAATTCTTTCAGCAAATTTCGGAGCCATATCACATGACAAACGCACGAAGTAGCAGCTACATATTCAGCTTCACAAGTGGATAGGGTGACAATCGGTTGCTTCTTTGACATCCATGTGAAAGCTGTGTTTCCCATGAAGAATACGAACCCACTGGTGCTCTTCCTGTCATCTATATCTCCACCCCAATCGCTATCGCTATATCCCACAAGCTTGTAATCATTAGAAATTGAATAAAACAAGCCAAAATCAATTGTACCTTTAATGTAACGGAGGATTCTCTTAGCGGCTTTGAAATGGGTGGTTGTTGGATTCTCCATGTATCGACTCACAAGTCCAACAGCATAAAGAATATCTGGCCTTGTGCACGTCAAATAGCGTAAGCTTCCAACTAAGCTCTTGAAGAATGTTGGATCTATGCTTTCACCTTCACCATGCTTCGATAGTTTGATTCCGCATTCTGCTGGCGTGTTTATCGGCTTACAATCATTCATCTTGAACTTCTTGAGTATCTCCTTTGCATAATTTTCTTGGGAGATAAAGATGCCTTCTTCCTTTTGCTTGACTTCAATACCAAGATAGTACGCCATTAATCCGATGTCAGTCATCTCAAACTCCTTGGCCATTACTTTCTTGAACTCTTCAATCAGGCTTAGGTTATTGCCGGTGAAAATCAAATCATCCACGTACAAGCATACTACCAGGATATCTCCATTCATGATCTTGATATATAGGGCGTGCTCGTAGGGACATTTGGTGAAGCCATTTTGTTGGAAGTACTTGTCAATTTTGCTATTCCATGCCCTTGGTGCTTGTTTTAACCCATAGAGAACTCTTCTCAGCTTAAGAACTTTGTCTTCTTGGCCTTTGACTTCGTAACCCAGTGGTTGCTGAATGTAGACATCTTCTTCAAGAACTCCATTTAGGAAGGCAGACTTTACATCCATCTGATGTATCTTCCACTTGTTTTGCGCTGCCATAGAAATGATTAGTCTTATAGTTTCTAATCTAGCAACTGGAGCAAATACCTCATCATAGTCTATTCCAGCTCTTTGACTGTAGCCCTTCGCAACTAGCCTTGCCTTGTGCCTTTCAATATCTCCCTTAGAATTTCGCTTTGTTTTGTACACCCATTTGACACCAATTGCCTTGTGTCCTTTTGGAAGTGGAACAAGTTCCCAAGTGTTGTTCTTTTCAATGGCCTTGATTTCCTCATCCATCGCATCTCTCCACTTCTTTTCTTGAGCAGCTTCTTCAAAACTCACTGGTTCACAATCAGCAAAGAGGCAAAAAAGAGTAAGATTATCAGATCTCTCAGTTACCTCGTATAAATCTTGAAGACCTCTTGTTCGCTCCATTACTCTTTCTTGTAAAAATGATGGTGGTGAATTTCCATTATTTGTTGAAGCTGGTGATGCTGGTGGTGTAGTGGGTTCTTGTTGAGGTTCTTCTAGTTGCTCCACTGGCGTCTGCTCTGTTTCTTCAAATTGTGGAGTGAAGTTGAAGTTGTCTACATACGATCCAAAATCCCATTCTCCTTCTTCATCAAATATCACAGCTCGGCTGATCACAAACTTTTTGTTGTTCGGGTTGTATAGCTTGTAACCTTTTGAATAAGCGGGATAGCCGATGAATATGAAACTTTCACTTCTATCGTCAAGCTTGGTTCTTCTCTCTTCTGGTACATGAACATGAGTTATGCTTCCAAAAACTCTTAGGTGGGAGATGCCGGGCTTTCTACCACTCCATGCTTCTTGAGGTGTCTTTCCCCACACACTTCTTGTTGGAGAACGATTGGACAAATACACTGCACACGCCACTGCTTCCGCCCAAAACTCCTTGGGCAATCTCTTGCTTTTGAGCATACTTCGCGCCAAATCCAGGATTGTTCTATTCTTCCTTTCTGCAACTCCGTTTTGTTGAGGGGATCTGGGAACAGTTAGAGGACGTCTAATTCCATTCGCTTCACAAAACTCCAGGAATTCCTTGGATGTGAATTCTCCTCCTCTATCGGATCTCAGTGCCTTGATCTTATGGCCACTCGCTTTTTCCACAGATGCTTTAAACTTTTTGAATACTCCAAAGACTTCTGATTTCTGCTTCAAGAAATAAACCCATGTTTTTCTTGAAAAATCATCAATGAAGAGAAGGAAATAATTACTGTTACCGAGAGAGCTTGGCTTGATCGGACCACACACATCGGTATGGACTAGCTCGAGTGGCTTCTTGGCTCTTGAGTCTGACTCTTTTGGAAAGCTATTTCTAAATTGCTACCTGAGTAAACATCCTTCACAAAGTTGGTCAGGATGATTGATGCATGGTAGTCCTCTCACCATTTCCTTCTTAGATAGTAGCTCCAAACTTCCAAAATTGAGATGCCCAAATCGAAGGTGCCATAACCAAGATGCATCTCTGTAGCAGGCTTTCAGACACTTTGCAACATCGTTTTAAATGTTCAAAGAAAATAATCTATTCTTTGACATTCTTACTTTGGCTATTAGATTTCCTTTGCCATCTCTTATAAAAAGACTACAATCCTTCATATGAATATCATAACCTTTTTCTAAGAGTTGACCCATACTCAAGATGTTGCATGTCATATTGGGCACATAGTAGACATTTGAGATTAATTGATGACTACCATTTTTAGCGCGGATAAGGATGTTACCTTTTCCTTTCACTGATATTTTTGAATCATCTCCAAATGAGACATTGCCAGCCACTGATTCATCTAACTCTACGAACATACTTCTTCTTCCACACATGTGGTTGCTTGCACCAGTGTCGAGGTACCAAGCATTTTCTTGGTCTCCATCATTGTCTCTACAAGTTAGTAGCACTATCTCCTTCTCTTCGGTTTTTACTTCCACATAATTGGACCTTTCATCAACCTTACTGTTGGGAGCTCTACATTCCGAAGCATAATGCCCAAATTTCTGACAATTATAGCATTGAACTTGAGATTTATCGTACCTCGAGTTTGAATTGCCTCTCCCACGGCCTCTTGTTGAGCTTTCTCCTTTCTTGTAGTTGTTGAGGTTGCTGCTGTTGGAATTCCAACCTCGTCCATGGCCATGGCCTCTACCTCGTCCTCGGCCTCGGCCTCTACCTCGACCACGCTGGCTTCTCTCGTGGCCTTGACTTTCTTCCTTTTCCTTCAATTGCATCTTGAGGAGTTGCTCGTTAATCCCCTGCTTCCTTTTATGTTTTTCTTTATATGCTTGCAATGATCCTTGGAGCTGCTCGATCGTCATTTCTTCCAGGTCTTTAGTTTCTTCTATCGTCACGACAATGTGCTCAAATTTGGGATCCAATGATCGGAGTATCTTCTCTATTATTCTTACATCTTCTAACTTTTCACCATTTCTTTTCAATTGGTTAGAAACAGCTGCTACTCTTGAGAAATAAACTGAAATAGATTCAGATGCTTTCATGTGTAAGGATTCGAATTCACCTCTTAATGTTTGGAGACGGACCTTCTTTACCTTTTCGACTCCTTTGTAAGAGATTTGCAACTTCTCCCACGCTTGCTTAGCGGAGCTTGCACTCGAAATCTTCTTAAAACCATCATCATCTAAGGCTTGATAGATGAGATATAAAGCCCTCTTGTCTCTCTTCCTTGAGTCTTTTAAGCTATCCTTTTGAGTTTGGGATAGAGTTGACTCATCTTCTGGTTCGGTGTAGCCTTTCTCTACGACCTCCCAGACATCGTGTGCTCCAAGAAGAGCCTTCATCTTGATACTCCAATTATCATAGTTTTCGTTCTTGAGTGTTGGAACTTGAAATGACGCCATACCATTAGCCATAACTCTCAATATGGTGAGAATTTCGAAATTCTGACTACACGGATGAACTCAGAACGTCGAAAAACCTTAAGATGAACTCAGACAAAAAATCGATTTTTATGGTCAAAGTCAAAGTCAACGGTCAACCTAACCTGGTCAACAGTCAACGGCTTGGCGGCTCGGTCAGCGGCTCGGTCAACAAGCTTAGTGGCTCGGTCAACTCGGCTCCAACTTGGCTGGACTCACTTCCAACTCGGCTGACTCGGCTTGAACTCGGCTTGGACTCGGTGAGCTAACTCACTCTCTGGCAGCAAACTTCCGGCGGCCCGTGGCGGCTCGTTTGAACTCCGATCGGGGCGATTTTTGCGGCGTCGGCTTCGTCTCGTCGAGAACTTCAATTTGGATATGCTATAGTGCACACCTTCCAACTCGGCTCTGATACCACTTTGTTGGAAATAAAACACTAAAAAAACTTTTATTAAACTCAAAACAAATATTACAAGAACACTCTCACTCAAGAACTCACTCACTCTTTACTTCTTCTTCACTCACTTAGAAGTTTTGCTTCTTCTTGATGTCTAAACCAAAATGGGGAGGGAGTATTTATACTACTTACAAATCATTTTAGACCACACAAATAAACTAATCCAAAATTATAATAACCATACACCTCATCCTTCTACATCCTTCCACATTCTTCCAATTGACCACATGATTTTTATGCCTAATTACCAAACCCTAGAGAATTCTAGATAAAGGGCTTGGACCTTATTTATGGACTTGGACTCTAATTTATTTGGGCTTGGGTTTGGGCTCCCATAATAGTTCAGGCCTTCAAATGGTTTGGGCCTAAAACAAGTTTATACTTCACCTACTTGTATATTAGAGAGACAAGAGACGGGAGATGGAGAATCTGAGAGTGCAAAGTGCTCATTTCATTGAGAAATATTACAAATGACAGTGTATATATAATTAATAAACAAACTAACAACAGATTCTTCTCTAACAGAATCCTAACAAACTTAACTACCTCTCCTTGATTAAGGAGAGCCCTTAGATCATCCACGTAGGCACTCCATCATCAACAGCTCACATTATCTCCAGTCCAAGGTCTTACTTGACTAATGAGTATTTTGATACTCAGATGGACTTCTAACCACAGCAAGGAGAGTAGTGCATTGCACCTGACTGTTGCTGTCTGGAAGTCTGTTAACTCTGTTAACAGAAGTTGAAGCTTGAGATGAAGTCTCAAGCAGAAGCTTATCACTCTGATTCACACGTAAAAATGGAGTCTAAGAAGCTAAGCTGCCTTTGCCATCTACAATACAAAATAGCAAGGTTTACTCGCTGTTTTGGTGGTTGGTAGTGAGTGGTGGTGACTCATGCGAGTCTCCTCGATTTTTCGCATGTTGATGAGGTGGTGCCTTTCAGCTGATATAAAATCATAATTTTACAACCCGAGGCCCAGCTATGCACATCGCTCCAGTCATCTCGGGATCGCTTTCTTCAGTTTCGCTGATTTCCATATTCCTTCCATACTTGCCTGGGCGTTTAATTTTAAATGTGCGGCCATCTATTTCAATTGTTGTCTCGCTCAGCTTCATCGTAAGCATCAGCTGCTGGCTTTACTAGATGATCATGAAAACTTTTTTCCAAGTTGTTGGCATTTGAAAACCCAAGTTTTCACTCCTTGTAACATAACATGTGAAATGTCATTTTTTTTCTTCATATATTATTTCACTGTAGCAAAATATAACAATAAGGCACTATTATTTACTTTTTTTTTTTTTTAAGAATTACTGTCTTAAAAAAAAAATGCAATCTTCACTCACGATGACAGTTAATTCTATATTTAGTATTAATACGGAAGTCCAATTGGATGTTACTAAATAGTAGTATATTTTTTTAATTGAGATGATTCATGTATATTTTTTTAATTAATAGTACTCCTTGGATTATTATCAAATTTATTGTATTTTTTTTAATTTATCGAATAATAAATTAGAAAAGTTTTACGGTATATATATATTTTTATTTAATAAATATTAGTAATTTTATCTATTTCAGAGTATTTTAATCTTTTTAATAGTCAAACATGATCAACGGTTAAAGTGGATAGAGTTTGACTAACGGCAGAGGAGGTCATTGTTAATAAACCTAAATGTTGATTTGTTTGTAGATGAGTTTTAAAGTTGATTCCGCTTGTAAATGAGTAAAACTCAGGGGATCTAGCTGTAAGTTACTCATTTTTAAATGATTCAAGTTGCAACTTGTTCATTTTTATTCTTCAAATACCCAAATTTGACACGACTTTATCACTTGTTATAGGTTTTTATATATATTGATAACAAATGTCGTTTTCTTGAGGAAATTTGGAGTTGGAAATTTCGATCAAGTCGAAGTTGTGGTCGTCGTTCACTGTAGAGTGAAAAAGAAAAGAAAAGTGGTTGTGAGGAAAGTTTGAAGAAGAAAAGAAAAAAATCGTTGGACCATTTAATAACATTGCAACGGAAAAAAGTGTGCAACAGAAAGAGGAAACTAATTGTATATTATTTTACTGTAGCAAAATATAACAACAAGGCACTACTATTTACAACTAATGGTCACTTGACTCAGTGGTGAAGTCTCCTTCGAACCATATTATTTATATATTTTTCCACCATTACGTATAAAAGCGTAAATAACAGCGCTGCAGCATGACAACACTGTCTTCTTTGAACGATCTATCAGTGTGGCTGCTACGTACCTCAGGATCTTTTGCTGCAGTCTTAGTCATTTCCATGTTTCTCCCCGGCTCGCTTGGATATCTCATTTTCATTCCATGGTCCTTTTTGCCTGTCATTGTTGCCAATCGGATTCATTATGTCTTAATTCACCGTGCTTGTGGTCGACTTCAGCAGATGATCAAGAATATTATTCTCAAGTTTTCGGACGTTTGGAGTCGCTTCAATTTCAATGGAAGCAGCCCCAGTGAGCAGCCAAGATTACGGGTTTAGATTAGATGATAGATTTTTAGGTAAGTGAATGATTTCTTCACATACACTTTCTATTTCTGTACATAGAAGGGAACTATAGTATATTATTATCTTATTTAGGCCTCATTAGTCATTAAATTTTGTTTTACATGCATAAAATGGAAAAACTGTAGATGCAGTAGAATTCCCCTTTTCTTTTTTCTTTAAATTTAATTATTATCACTGATAAGTACGAATGACTTGTCAGTACTCAACCAAAGAACAAAAAGTTTTCTGTTGAAAATGTGAGAGGAAAAATATGTGGATGAGAAAGGATTTATAGAAGACTAGGTTGGAAAGAAGTTTGGAAAAAAAAAAATTACTAATTTAATTGTTTAATTTATTTTTTGTGAAATTGTTTAATGGTTAAGTTTGATCTTAACTTTAGGAGACTTATAATGTAATTTCCCGTATTATAATAAGAAGAAGTCAAGTTATAAGCATATCCACTTATAGTTGGCACATGAAGAATACTTATAAATATTTCTCCTTCTTCCCATTCTTGGGATTTGGCTAAGCTTGATCAGGTCTTTGTGGCAGCGGATAGGGATTCTATTCTGGAAATTCCTCTGAGTTTTGGTGATTGTAATGATTCCTTAATCTGGCATTTTGATAAGAATGGGGAGTATTCTGTGAAGAGTGGGTATAGAGTTGCAGCGCAGGAAAAACTCTCCTTCAAAGGTTCCTCCTCGTGTCCGGATTCGAAATGGTGGCTTGCACTTTGGAATCTTAACATCCCCCCCAAAATTAAAATTTTCATATGGAGAGTTTGTCTCAATGCCATTCCGTCTCTTTGTAATCTTTGCTCTAGGAAGATTGTGGTTGACCCGTGTTGTTCTAGATGTGGTGATGCTCCCGAGAGCTCAGCCCATGCCCTTTTTTGGTGTAGCTCCGTGCGCCCTATTTGGGAGTCCACTGTCTTCTGGGACATTCTCAATTTGCAGTGCCATATTTATTGTTTTGATTTGATCTTGTGGGTTTTTGTTAGGGCTAAGAGAGCAGAGTTCGAGGAGTTCTGCATGATCCTGTGGGGGGTTTGGTCTGAAAGGAATGTTGTCTGTCATTCTAAATCCCCCAGGTTTAGTGCTGATTTGGTTTCTTGGTCTCTCTCTTTGCTTTGTGAATTTCAGGGTACCCAGAAGGTCTTTGGCTCTCCTCTCCAGGCCCCCAGGCAGCCTCGCTCCTCTCCGTGGTCGCCTCCTCCCGCAGGCTCCCTAAAGTTGAATACTGATGCAGCAGTGAAGCCTGGTTATTCTGTGATGGGTTCTGGTGCAGTGGTGCGTGATTCTCAGGGCAAGGTTGTTGCAGCTTCTGCTAAGCCCCTCTTGGGGTTTTTTCCTGCTGAGCTTGGCGAGCTGCTGGCTTTGCGAGAGGGGTTACTGCTGGCGAAGGAGTTCAACCTGATTATTGAGTGGGTTGAGTTAGATGCTGTTAATGTTGTGGCTAGGGTGTTTAATTCTCTTCCATGTTCTGTTATGGACCCTATTTTTTCTCATGTTAAGGCTCTTTTTAGGGCTGTGGGAGTTTCCAACTGTCATGCCATTCCTCGTTCAGGGAATGGAATGACACATTCTCTTGCTTCCCTAGCCTTTTCCTCTAAGGAGGAATTTTGTTTGTTCAATCCTGAACCTAGCTTTCTTGTTGGTCTTCTGTAATAAAAGTTTTGTTTGAAATAAAAAAAAAGAAAAGAAAAAAAGAAGAATACTTATAAATAGTTTTCTAATTGATTGTAAGATAATTCACCATAAAAGTGAAGTGATATTTTAAAACAATTTCAAACATATCCTAAATTGTCAATTTAACTTTTTGATATATATTTGAAATACATAAATATAAATTCTAATTAAAAATAAAGCTATATCAATTCAAATTTGTAACTTTTAACTTTCCTTTGGCTATTTAATCTTAAGAATATCAACTATTGTAATTCTATAATGTGTCACTAGTTTTTTTTTTTGTCTAATGATACAAGTTGCAACTTCTTCATTTTTATTCTTCACATAGCCAAATTTGACAAGGACTTTATCTTAAAATAAATAAATATGTTTTGCCTCACAGTTTTGCCTTAAAGTGTTGGTTTCCTGATTTGAAAATTTTGATTTCCTGATTGTGATATGCAATGCTTCTATCATAAGCTTCCTCAATGTTTTCTAGATTGTGACATCGCATTGACGTCATATGGGGGAGGGGAAGCTTCCTTTCTTGAATAACCACCAAGCTTACTTGTATATTAGAGAGACTAGAGACTTGGGAAGAGCCAAGACGATGGAAGAGCAGAGGAGTGCTGGTCATCGAGTTCGGAGTATTATCGCCGTCACACGAAGGGTACAAAATCATAAGAAAACAATTAAGCTAAAATGCAACTGTGTTACGCATGATAACTATGACGGGCTCGCTCTGCAATATATATTTAAGGGTGATTTTTATTTTGATACTTAACGTTTAAAAAATTATTAATTTTTTAAACCAATTTCGTTTGTTAATATCATTGACCTTAACTTTCTGGAAACGTATCAATTTACTCTCTCTGACCAAATTTATGCTATTCAAATTTAACAGAATTGGTAAAAGGACTGTTTTGCCCTTAATTTTATTTAAATGAATTAAAATTACCATTTTAACCTCAAATTGTTTTAAAAATATTAATAATTAGAAAGGTAGTATTGTCATTTTAAATTAATTTTTAATTAAAAATTTTAAAATATTTTTAAATGCCCTTAAAAAAATATATTTAAATGGATCTCCACTGTCCATCAAAATTGATGGATGGTAGAGATTATATCGAAAATTTTTAAAAAAATAAAAATTGTAAAATTAATTTTTTTTTTTTTACAATTTTAAAAGAAAAAAGAAACATCAATTTTTTATTTTTTTAAAACAGTAAAAGAAATAAATTGGAAAAAAATTAATTTTAGAATTTTTAATTTTTAAAAAAATTTCAATATAATTTTCACCGTCCATCAATTTTGATACGTTTCCAAAAAAGGACCAAATTGATATGTTTCCAAAAAGTTAGGGTCCAGTGATACCAATAAACGAAACTGGTTTAAAAAAGACAATTTCTAAAAAATTAGGGATCAAAATGAAAATCACCCTATATTTAACTATTTTTCTTGTTATAATTGACACATGACACATGATAAATGTTTTATTGGTTTGTGTTATCTATTAGAAACCGCAAACACTAATGTTGGTCCCTGTTATGTGTCAAATTACACTAGGCCCAAAGGTGCTGAAATATCTAAAAGATCTAACAGGCGAAGGAAGCCAATGAATCGCTGCATAGCAAATAGGCCCCGATCCAACAACCCTGAAAGAGGAAGCTCACTACAAGCGACCAGCATGGGAACACTCGAAGGTAGTGTTGGCCGCGGTTCGAAACGAACTGCCGGTTAACCGGAACTGAGACCCACAGTCACGGTTCAAGTTAGCTCAAAAAATGAAACTGAATCGCCGATTAGGAACTGGCGGTTCCACTGGTTCTAGTTCGGTTCACTTTCATTTTTCTCTTTTTTAAAAAAAAAAACACAAAAGGAGATCGCAGTTCCGATTCCAGGACCTGGCGGTTCCTAAAATCGGAGGAGGAATAGTAATCGCGGTTCTTCTTCCGGTTCCAGAACCGGAACCATGACGCTACGGTCCTGGTTCAAGTTCCCCTTCCAGGGGACTGGAACCTGTCAGTTTCGAAACCTCAGTCAACCTTACTGAAAGGAATCAAGTACCACCTCTCATTAACGGCCTGGTCACAGATCAAACGACGTTCAGTCCGCAGGCCATGCAACTCGAAGCTCCAATCAAAGGAAAAATCCTAATAATATAGGGATTACATTCGGTCAACTAGTAAACTCCCAATCAATCTCAAAACAAAATGACCTTAACCCCTTCACAATATAAAAGAGACGGATCATCTTTGTTAAAGGGGTTAGAAAAATCTCCAGAAAATGACTGACATACAAGCGAGCTCCTTGAACCCTTTGAGAGCTCGCCTAGAATAAAAAAAATAGTAGATGTAGGCATTCTCAATAGGCCAAACCACTTTAAAAATCGTTCTCTCAATCCATTTTATCCATTCTCACCCCTCAACTTACCATTAGTCACCCTTAATTTCGTTGACCATATTCGTACGTCAACATTTTAGCACTAGAAGGAGAGCCTCCGTTTGAGGATTCAAACCCCCATTCCCGGTAAAAAAACAACACTTTTAGCTTTACAATTTTTATTATTTCAGGTAAAACCTTTCGAATCAATGGCGAAAGGCGTAGAAACCCGCTTCATAACCGTTTGAAGTAGAGATGTGCCCCCAGTTGGAGAACTTTCAGAGGCTTCTCACTAACCTAGCCCCACTGATTGTACCCTTATATATATATATATATATATATATATATATATATATATGTGTGTGTGTGTATTTGACTTTTTACTTTAATAAGGCATTGAATAATTATTCACTTAGAGCTAGTAAAGGTAAAACGAATGTATATATACAGATACATATATGCGACATAATACTTTGTCAGAATAAAGAAAATTTATATTAAAGCCACAAAACGGACTGAGATTACAATGAAGTAAAATGCAAGGAATCATCAAAATCAGAAATTTACAAAGATCTAGAAATTCTACGGTATCTTACAACACAATAGTATCAGGAAGGACCAGAGGTCGCAACATATGACAATCATGTTGAAGAAGGATCAGAAGTCGCAGTATATAGCAATCATGTTGAAGAAAGATCAGAAGTCGCGGCATATGGCGATCATGTTGAAGAAGGATCAGAGGTCGCGACACGTGGCAATCATGTTAAAGAAGGATCAAAGGTCACAGCACGTGGCAATCATGTTGAAGAAGGATCAAAAGTCGTGACATATGAAAATCATGTTGAAGAAGGAACAAAGGTTGCAACATATGACAGTCATGTTGAAAAAGGAATAGAGGTCGCGACATATGGCAACCAATATATGGAAACCATGTTAAAGAAGGTGAGACGGTCGCAATATATGGAAGTCATATTGAAGAAGATTGGAGATTGAACTAAATGATCTCACCGGAGAAGCACGATACGTTTGCTGCAGGGGAGAAGACGTATGATCCGAGTGTGAGGATATACGCAAATGTGATGAGGCAGCAAGCCTTGAAGAAAGAGCAAGGAGAGAGTCAAGCCCGACCAAAAGGGAGATCCCCACTTAAGCTTGACCATCACTTCCATCATGCGCACCGCAACCTCCATCGGGCACCTCATAGCACCAGAAACTCGTAACTCTTCAAAACTCCCAATCAATTCCTCAACAGCTGGACCAAGAAAATCCAACGACAAGTGCGAATGATGGAACCAGATGCTGTAGAGAAGATCACGTCGGGCTTCATCAATCAAAGCCACATTCTCCTCCTTTCAACTTTTTTCCCTCTGGGCGAACTCCTCATTTTTCATGGACAAGTCTTCTCTTAACCCCTCCAAGAGTCCCTGGGCTTGAGCTACCACACCGCGAGCCTATTCAACATTAGACTGCTTTTCATTTGACCTAGCAGTCGATTCTTTCAGCTCCGCTCCAAGGCCTTCTCGCGAGCCCGAGATTCCTTAAGATCCGCCGCCAATTGCTTCTCACGACCTGCTACAACTGCAAGCTCCCTCTTCGCCTTCATAAGCTCATCACGCAGCTTTCTTCTTTCTACATCATTCTCCTCAGATTTGAGCATATCTTTATATGCCAGACAGATGGTCTAAAAGAAGAAAAGAAAAAGGTGAACAAGCCATATATATAAAAAAAAGTAATATACATATAAAAAATAGACTTACCATGAAGGCGTGGCAAACCAACGTATAGCGGAGATTTGGGCCTGTATCCTCTTTAATGCGCTGGCTCAAACTACCAGTGAGGAACTCTTTGTAAAGCACCGAGGCCCGCCTGAGGTACTCCCTTGCAACCCCACCAAGATATCGGCTCGAAGACGAAAGAGCAGCTTGGCCCACCGCGGTAGAATAGGTAGGCATTCCCTTTTGAACTTAACATTCCATGGAGACATTGATCGATCAATATTTGTTACATATTTACGACCCTTAAACCGTATCTTTTAATTGTATTCTTAAGTATTTTTAGTGCTTTTGATGTGTTTTCCTTGAGTGTGCAGGTCTAGGGACCTAAGTGATGATTTTGAATATTTATGGGAAAAAAGTGTAAATTCAGTAACTTTGGAGAAGGGCATCTATGAAAGCAAAGTAAAGTTCTGGGGCGAAACTGAAATTTCAGAAAGTTCCACCAATTTAAGTGAAACGGTGCGTTTTGCACCAAGGGAATTGAGATTAAATGGAACGGCGCCGTTTTGGATCCTAAGAGTTGGTCCAAAACGACGCCGTTTTGGCCAAAGAAGAAACAAACCATGCAGACCGCGACCAGCTCGTCTCCCTCGCGCCATCGCCTCGCGATGAAGACACCCATGCCAGACCAGTGAGCTGCGCGAGCTCGGTCGCGACCAGCCTCTCCTCGCGGTGCAACTTGCGATGCAGAAGAAGAAAAGACCAATGAGCATGGCGAGGAATACCGCGACCACAGCTGCTCGCGAGAAGCTCACGATGAAGAGGAACATGGCAGCAGTGAAGGTGGCGAAGGGCAGCTCGACCAGTCCTTCCTCGCGATGCAGCTCGCGTCCAGTAGCTCCCATTGACCCAGTGAAGGCCGCGACCAAACCACCGCGACCACGGGTCGCGATGGTGGTCGCGGCGAGTGAAAAAACGCAGCCCTAAGGGCTGCTATAAAAAGAAAGTTGCAGAAAAAGAAAGGGAGCTGGCCGAAGAACAAAAAAGGGCAGAGTCTTGGCTGCCTCTAAGGGTGATCCTTCACCCATTGTGCTCCTCCCAAACACAACCCAACATCACACAACACCAACACATCTCTAGTTTGCGATTACATCGAAGATTCATCGGAGAGAAGACGAAGAACGAAGGAGGAGGAATCTAAGCGGGAAACAAGCGGGTTTCGATTCTTGACTTCATCGAATGGGTTGTATTACTTCCCTTTTTCCTATCTTTATGTTTAATCGATTGCATGAGTGATTAGATTTGTTGTTAGGTAGTTTTCGGAACTATGAACGGATTCGGATTTATTGACTACGAATATATTTTGTATATTATTTTATGATATTGTTACTGAGATTATTTGAGCATTATCTTGTTGCGTTTAATTTATGGTGTTTTACGATTGCAAAAGTAGATTGCATGCCCCGTGATGAGAATCGATTTGATATTTACTGTAAGAGATTATATTGATTTTGAGTGTATTATATTATTACTTTGTGTTTGATTATGGTGTTTTGCGATTGCGCAAGTTTATTGCATGCCCTGTGATTAAAACCGATTTAATATTTATTGTAATATTATATGAGAAATCATTGAGATTGCAATCGAGCTTAATCGACTCTAAAATTAATACTGGGTTAGTTTCGATAAGAAATTACTTAATTAACCTAGACATTAGATTAACTATGGTTTTCGATTAATTGCACTCTACGACCAATAGGTGTGGTTGACCGAATTCACATACCATACCATTGTGGGAGCAATACCATGTGGTGTGGCCTTAGTTGAATTATTCTTATCATGTTAATAACGTGTTTCATAATAGTCAATATATGTCCTTATTCGGAATTGGAACCGTGAGACTACCTAGCATCATCTCCCATCGTATCCGTCTCGCTTTTATTTATCGCTTTAGTAGTTAATTATATTTTAATTAAAAAACCCAAAAACCAAAACCTTGATTTACTTTACCGCACTATTATAATCTCTAGTTTATAGAATTAGTTCCACCACTTCCTTGTGGATTCGACTCCGTACTCACGGAAATTTATTACTTCGACACATCCTACACTTGAGATATTATTCCCACGCGTTTGCGCGTGTCAAGTTTTTGGCGCCGTTGCCGGGGAAGTGTTTCGGTAGCTTATTCTTTAAATTAGAGATTTTTAGATTTTATTTTCTTTTCTAGGTTTTTATTTATTTTTTAGTTATCATTTTATTTCTATTTTTGTGGTTTTATTTTTTTTTAGTTTTTCTTGTTTTTATTTTTCTTTTGATTTATTTTTGTTTGTCAGGTGCTCGAGCCATTAGTCATGCAATCGAAAGAAT
Source organism: Xanthoceras sorbifolium (assembly GCA_003430845.1). Classification (NCBI taxonomy): domain Eukaryota; kingdom Viridiplantae; phylum Streptophyta; class Magnoliopsida; order Sapindales; family Sapindaceae; genus Xanthoceras; species Xanthoceras sorbifolium. Next base: position 37,143,758 of record CM010608.1, read on the forward strand.
TGACTAGACAGATGCAGATGTTGGCCGCTGAGACTAGGCAAAACCGCACAAGGCTTGCTTGCTATATATGTGGAGTTAGTGGACACGATTCTTCTGTGTGTCCATCCAGGGAGACCTTTCCGGAGTATGAGTATGAACAAGCACAAGCGCTTAATTATTATCCTCCGTGGTCAGGGAATGATCCATACTCCAACAGCTATAATCCAGGATGGAGTAATTATCCAGACTCCTCCTGGAGAGACAGTCAGCAGCAACCATGGCAGTATCAGGAGTGCCAACAACAGAGTTGGTTTGAGCCACTGCATCAGTACCAGTAGCAGCCCAATGCACAAATTTATTTTGAGCAACTGGTTGATCAATCATCTCAGCAGGTCCAAACATCACAAGATGATATGCTTGACAAACTCATGCAAAAGATGCAGCAGAACAATCAGATAACTGACAGGATAGAGGCACAACTCTGCCAACTGATCGAGGCATTACAAAATAAAGTGCCAGAAGAGTTTCCCAACCAGCTAGAGCAAACAGAGGAGATTACCATTTCTCTGAATGGTATGACAATTACTGATAGGGTTGAGGATGAACTTTCTGATTCTGTTAATGTTGCTGCAGGTACAGGTACTCAGCAGGTGAGAGTAGAGGCAAAAACAGGTTTGGGGGTTAAAATGGAAGTCAAACCTAAAGAGGAGCCCAAACCCGTTTCGACTAAGCCACCTGATGAAGGGACTAAATATGGAGATGATAAAGATTGCTTTAAGTTGAAAAATCTATTCTCCTTATTATTTCAGGTCCATAGAGAGCATGTACAATCATGCAGGTATGAGCTGATTGCAGGTCATGCAGAAAGCAGAGTCTGGGATGTATTTTGAGAGATAGCTCGAGTACGACGTCTTGCCTAGACGTTAAATAAAGCACTAGGAGGGAGGTAACCCTTTATTTTCATTTCTCTTTGTTTTTTATTGTGTTTTTATCATTTTCATTCAATTTTGTTTTTCCAATTGAAGTGTTATGCCTTGTGTTGAGAAAACGAAGTACGGGGGAGTGAGGTTGGATGAAGTGATAGTTGTGGATATTTAGGATTGTTAGTTGTGGATACTAGGACTGTTGTTCTGTGTTCATGTTTTGTGCGTTTTTATTGTTTCCTTTGAATCCAGGATTTTAAACATTGAGGACAATGTTTATCTTAGGTTTGGGGGTATTTTCTATTTTTGTCTTTTGTGTGCTTTTGAGTCTTGTTAGTGTATATAGGCTGGAAACCTAGACTTTCCTCATACGCACTGCGTTTGGAAGACTTAGGTATAACAATGCCACGTACACCAGTTTTAAGTCTTTTATTATATCTTTCGTGTTTTGTTTTATTTGTTTTAGGATCGCAAATCATATGCATGCTTTACAGATAATTGGGTAATAATATGTAAATGCTTAGGTCATTTGAGTGTACAAAGTTGTTAGCTAGAATAATGTCGGTAATGTCTTTGCATCTAAACATATAGGTCTGACATATTTGCATTGTAATATGTGAAAACTTCCAATTAGTAGTCCTGATTAATAGTGGAGACTACCCTTAGTGAGTTTTGAGCTTATCGCATATTCATTCTGAGGGAATTTTTGTTTCTACTCTTAAACACTTTCTTGAGCTTTATTGTCAGTAGATTGATCTCTATATGTTTGCATTGGATGTTAATGAACTGCATTAGAAAAATCTTGTATGTATGTTTTGAATGTTCAGTTTAGTAGATTTTGGAGATATGATCCAGGCATTGTGTGTGAACTCCTAAATAGCTTGATTTCCTGTCCTTAAATTGTGTGCTCCCTATCCCATTTATGGCCAAACACTCACATATTAGCCTTTCATTGTATGACCTACATGTTCAAAACAATCCTAGCCAAAATTGAAAAATGTTACCTTTGGGTCCGAGCGGATTCGGGTCGGGGGGTGTTACAAGAATAGTAGGCGGCTCATTCATTTCCTCTTTCTCATTGAACCATATTTTATTTTTTCGAAATGTATGATTCATTGGAAGGAATCGACGATGGCCTATGTACACATTCTTATTACTGAATTTCAACCTTTTAGAAGATATGTTCAACCCACATACGGGGCAAGCATACTGACCTTTCACACGATATCCTGCCAGGTTTCCATATGCAGGAAAGTCATTTATGGTCCAAATCAAAATAGCCTTTAAGTTGAAGGAGGAATTAATAGACGAATTATGAACTTCTACTCCTGCATACTATAACAATTTCAAATCTTCTATAAGTGGCCGCAAGTACACATCAATATCATTCCCAGGCTGCTTCTTTCTTGGAATCAATAATGTTAGCATCAAATTTTCTTTAGCCATACATTTCCATGGGGGTAGATTGTATGTAACTAGCACCACTGGCCAACAACTATATGTAGAGCTTAGGTTTTTGTAGGGATTAAATCCATCCGTAGCTAAACCAAGCCTCAAATTGCGTGAATCTAATGCAAAAGATGGCCATGTGTCATCTATAGTCTTCCATACTTCCAAATCAATAGGATGGCGCATCTTTCCATCTTAACTTGTATGAGTAGAATGCCATGTCAAGTCATTCACCATTTCAGGTGATCTAAACATTCTCCTAAACCTTGGTATAATTGGAAAGTATCTAAGTACTTTTGCGAGCACTCCTTTGTAGATGTGTTTGGTACTTTTGTTTACTTTCCATCGAGAAGTGCCACATTTTGGACATTCTTCATGATGCTCCAACTCCTTTCTAAACAAACAACAATCATTTATGCATGCGTGAATTTTGTCATACCCCAAATCAAATACTTTAAGCAACTTTTTTGTAGAGTATAATGAATCCGGCAGTACATTATCTTGAGGTAACATATCTCGAAGGATACCAAGAAGTTCATCAAAACCCTTATCGGATAGACCATGTGTAGCTTTATGTTTATATAAAACAACAATAGCAGATAACTTTGTGTATATTGAGCAACCTCCATACAACGGAATATCAACATCTTCTACAATATGAGTGAGGTCTTCATCTCCTATCCCCACATCCAGTTCAATATTATCATGATATCCTATATCTATATCCTTATACATTGTAAATGCAGTTGATCTATTTTCAATAGGGGTGGAACTAATTGGATTTTCCCCATAAAAGACCCAATTAGTGTATGTAGGATACATCTCATAAATGACCAAATGCTCATAAATTATCTTAATCGGATGCCATATGTGGTTTATGCACTTTATGCAAGAACAAGGAATCATGTTAGGATTTTTTGAATGTCTTTGTGCAGCCTCAACAAAGTTTCTAGCACCATCTATATATTTTTGGCTGACCTTAAATTTGATAATGAAAAAAAAAATGAAAAACCAAACTATATCATTATTTGAATTCAAGAGTCCTAAATCTGTATATTCAATGAGTTTAAGGTAATAACCTCGAAAATCGTAACCATTTCTTATCCATTTGAATGTAGAACTCACTGCAATAATTAATAAAAATTTAAGAAATGACAAACACAACCATCATATAGTTTGAGGAAAATGATAATAGAGATTGACAATTTTAAACTATATATATATATATATATATATATATATCATCAAATTTTTAGCATGTTTTAGGAAAATTAAAGGAATAATATCGAATTTGAATCCAAAAACAATAACACTGTACTTCAGTTCAATTATTATGTGATTCAGAGTTTCTAGTATCGTTATTTTGAGAAAATATATATACGGCTACTCAAAATCTCCTTGAGTGGTTTTAGCAGTGATTGCTTGTTATAAATTCTAACAAGATGATCAAATTGAAGCACTGTTGAACGAGTTATATATAATGAATCATCATAAATTCTACAACAATTTTTGGATCCACTTATCATGACCTAAGAGTATTAAGTTAAAAAAAAAAAAGTGAATAAAATATCATATTTCTAGTTCAAGACATCAAAGCAAGATATTACACCCAGACTCAACAATTATACATTAAAAAAAGATGTGGGCTTTGGTTCATTTTTACATATTTAAATTAATATCATTAGTATTATCCAAAAATGTTTTTATTAATATGTGGTTAATGGCATTTCTTGTTGATTAAGTGTGCAGATAGAGCACGTTGTGTGGTGACTCAACAAGCTAAAGTTGTAGGCATCTTCTTAAAAATGATTGTAAAATTAAATCAATAATTTGATAGCCACTGTTAATTATAATTGACTTATATCTAATCTAGACCATTCGAACCTCAATTTGTAAACCTCTGCGTTAATGGTCTTTGGAATCTGTATCTATAGTACCTTATGGTGTTATGTGCCTCAACATTTTGTGAAGCTTTTTTGATATGGAAAGAAACTAAAATTTGCCAATTGTGAAGTTTTTCTTTGTGCACAAATTAAGTCATAATTTTTCATTGGTTCTTCACTAACATTACCATTATTGACTACCTTTTTTAAGTTATTTTGATAAGAAAAATCCAAAGCTTCTTGTATCTTCTATAGTTTATGTTTTCTGCATCTTTGTTGATAATTGCAGTTTTAAGTGCTTATACTGAATTAAAATGAACCCAAGACATTTAAAGAGAGCAATTTCTTCTGCTTGCAAGTCATAAGATCCCCCTCTTTTTTCTCTCTTTGCTTCTAAATTTCAGGATCAGATTCGAGAATAAGGTTGTCGGTGTAATATCATATTTGGAGATACGTACAAATATACCAACAAATATACTCAAGGCATTTAAATTGATGCAAACAAACTCAACTTAACTAATACATTGTATAACAAATCAATCCAGAAAAGAAACTTATTGTACTAGGCTGTGGATGAACGATTGGGAGATCGGCAACCATCGTGAGTGGAGATGAGCGATCGGGGTTGGGACGGTAGGCGATGAGGGGGACTAGGGGGCTGCTCACGGTGGGGGCGCTAGCTGTTGTCTCGCTAGGCACGCGACCTCGGCGCGCGCTGTTAGGCGCGCGGTGCTGCTGTGGCGCGTGCTACTGTGACCCGGTGGGAGGTGCTTGTGCTGGCGGGACTCTGTAGGAGGTGGTGGTGCAAGGGGCGACACTATAGAGTGAACAGGAGGAGGGGAGTGGCTGCTGCTACAGGAGGAAGAGAGGGAAAAAAATTGCAAAAATGATCTAGGATTCCAAAGTGGATGGAACGGTGGAGAAAAATATGGGCATTCACTACGGGCATTTTGGGGCCCGTAGTGGATGACCATATCCACTACGGGCCTAGAAATGCTCATAGTGGATGTTCAATTATCCACTACGGGCCTTTAAAGGCACGTAGTGGATAATTGAACATCCACTATGGGCAAAGGCACGTAGTGGATAATTGAACATCCACTACGGGCATTTCTAGGCCCGTAGTGGAAGTGTTTAACGACTACGGGCTTAATATGCCCGTAGTCGTTAATTGATTTTCTACTATGGACCTTTAAAAGCCCGTAGTATATATGTTTATTAAAAACGGGCCTCCCTTACCCGTAGTAGAAAGTCCGTAATGAAAAACTTTTTTTTTTTTTGTAGTGATTGGCAGAAGTTACACACATTAGCTAACAAGTAAATATGATTGATTTTCTACTATGAACCTTTAAAAGCCCGTAGTATATATGTTTATTAAAAACGGATCTCCCTTACCCGTAATAGAAAGTCCATAATTAAAAGTTTTTTTTTTTTTTTTTTTGTAGTGATTGGCATAAGTTACACACATTAGCCTTCTTTTGTCATAAATCTCCACATTCTACATAGTTATTCATGCATTGTCATGTGTTACCTTATGAAGTGTCTCCCCTTTTTGTGAGAAAAAGTAGTGGATTTAGGATATCTTGCATAATTATGTGTTACTTTATGAAATCTCTTACATCATGTCGTAAAAAGATAGTGGATTTGGGACACTAAACAAATAAAATTTCCATAAAGCCAATATCATTCTATCTATATCTGCATTGTGTACTCAAAGTCTCAGAGCAAACAAAAAAAAGCAAGGCTGTCGGATCACAAATCTCCACTTTATGGTATTCACTAATCTTGCATTGTTCTTTGTCGCTTTATGAAGTCTCTTATAACATGTCGTAAAAAGATAGTGGATTTCGGACGCTAAACAAATAAAATTTCCATAAAGCAAACAAAAAAATGCAAGGCTGTCGACTCACAAATCTCCACTTTATGGTATTCACTAATCTTGCATTGTTCTTTGTCGCTTTATGAAATCTCTTCACTATTCATGCTTGCTGTATGAAATCTCTTTACTTTGTCCCAAAAGATGGTGGAATTTAGGACAATAACAAATTAAGTTAAATTCCCAAAAGCCAATATCATTCTATTTATATCTGCATTGTGTACTCAAAAGTCTAAGAGCTCATAAAAAAAAAAAGCAAGGCTGTCGGCTCACAAATCAACGAAATCTCACTATCAAAGGTGATGAATCATTTTGCATGTTCAATGATTATGGTATCACTATTCATGCATTTTATTCGTTGCCGTATGCAAATCTGAAAGTGTCAAATGTTATTATGCGATTACTTTGTGTACATGCATAAATCAAAGAAAAAGGGTAAATTAATTCTTTTTTTTTATGTTATAATAATCATATACAATAATAGGGGTGACCATAACGTGACGCTGATTTCAATCTTATTTCTTTAGTGCTGACAATGATCGGTTTTGAATCACCACCGCTTTTTGTACAATTATACTATTTTCTGTAAAACAAATTTACTAAATGAATCGACTGCAAAACGACACTGACACTGGTCCTTCACATCTTGACAGCTAACCCGTGTTCTTTTTTTTTTTTCTCAAGCAAGTGTTGTTCTACTTTTTATTTTCCAAGCAATTATTGTTTCTGGTCCACTATTTTATTTAAGAATTCAAGAAATTGTTCTTTTATTTTTTTCGTAACAAACAACGAAATCAAATTTCTTTTAATAGAATAATATTTGAGCATTTGCATGGAAATCTGTCGAGTTCACTTCCATTAAAAAATATATTATTAAAAGACGACAAAAAGTAGAAAATAAGAAGCAGAAAATGAACGCGCCAAGTGCGTGATAGGTTTGAGAGGAGATCGTCCCCACGCGCCGCCATTTTCAACTGTTTCTTGTGATCGAAGTCCACTGATGAACGAGGCTTTCACATTCAATGCTCAACCGGAGCTGATGGTTACTGGAGAAGAGTTTGGGAAGACCCCTGTTGGCTGTGCGAGCTCGAAGAGGGCTAGGGCATGTGATGATGTGGGAGATTCCGCTGGAGAGAGAATCACCTGGTGTAAGCTTCAAATCTAAGCTTCTGGGCATGTCTAATCCAAGTTCTTCTTGGGCTGGATTTAACGAACAAAGGGAGGAGATTCGGGTTCGTGATGAAGATACAGTGAGTTTTATCATTTTAAAAACTAAGGTCAATTACTACAGCTACTATCATCATTTTTTATCATTTTTTTTTCTTGTATCACGAAAAATAATTTTTTATTCAAAATTTTTTTCTTTGATTATTAGTTGTTTTCCCCTCTCTATAAGATTAATATAAATTTTTATATTTTAAATATATTATATTATATATATATATATATATATATCATGATTGAATTTAATTATTTTGCGAGAACTAAATAGAATTTTACATTTATCACTCCATTTGGATTCAGTACTATAGACCCATCATTGAAGTTTAAATAGTAAATTTTATTGTTGGTTTACTAGATCCACTTTTAAGTGGAAATTGTGAATGCTCTAATATTATAGTTAAAAGAAAGAGAACTTCCTTAACACTTCTCACGATGTTAATGGAAGGTGATTGTGCACGTGCTGCATGGGCAAACTCTTTTGCCAAATATAAACAGTAAGCTTCTGTATACCAATGGCTTGACTTCTGCGCCATCAATCAGTCTCTCATAGATTCTTGTTCAGCTGACGGCACTGATACTGACAGTGATCTTCTTGTCCGGTAGGCGGCAGCATCTTAGATTTTTTATTTTTGATTATTATTTAAAATAAATTATTAAAAGTTAGTTAATAACAATTAAAATTTTAAGGGTGAAATTTATTTCCTACTTTTTTAAATTATTATTTTCTAATTGATTTTTTTTTCATTTATATGGATCCTAATTTTTATAATTCATCATTTTAATCATTTTAGTCCATTTGATTAAATTTTAAATAAATACACATATATTATTTTATTCTTAACTTTAAATTAGTAAGTTAAAAATACGATTTTACTTTTTATCTTTTTAGATTTAATAAATTAATTTTAATTTATACAATAAATAAGAATCTAAAATATGTCAATAAAAAAAATAAAATTACAAAATACACATAATCTATAAGAAAAGTTTTTAAATATTAAAAATTAATTAATTAATTAATACCAAAATTAAAAACCTTTAAAAAAATAAAATAAAATATTACAATAATAAAAAATTTATAAAAATTTATTAATTAAAAATAATACTTTAAATTAATATTAAAATATAAAAAATTAAATTTATATATAAAAATAAATTAAAAATAAAATAAATTTTAAAGTAATAAAATTTTAAAAATATCAGGAGATGAAGCATTATTATTTTTAAAAAATTATAAAAGATTTAGTTATTTGCAAGTGTTAGTATTTTTAACCTGCTATCATTATTCATTAATGGCTTGGTATTGGTAGTTTGTCCCAATCTCTTGCTTTCTATTAAAAGAGTAATAGAATAATTTGTACAACAGCTCCCACAATATGCTGTTATTGAATATTGATGTCATTTGATTGTCGACAACGTTTAATAATCTATTTTAAAGAATAATCAAAAATAGAAAAAAGTAAAGAATAATTTTAGATAAATTACACCTAACTACCTTAGGTTTGGCTTTCTACGACTAGAAACAACTTTATTAAAAATTGATAGTAAACCCCTCTCCAGTTATCTTTGACCGTTAAAAAGTAACGGTTGACCAAATTAAACAGTGAAAAGACGAAACTACCCTTAGAAAAAGACAGGGTCAGGAGTATTTTTGTCTTTTTAAATTTTTTAAATTTTATTTTATTAAATAAAAATTAAAAAATAAGAAAAAATCTCATTCCTCCATCTTTAAAATAACAGACGGTTAAAATTTATTTAAAAAAATTACAATAATAATAATAATAAAATTAATTATAGTTATGTAAATTCATTTTTTAGATTGAATCTCAATCGTCCATCTAGATTAGTGGATGGTCGAGATCCAATCTGAAAATTGGATCTCTATCAACAAAAAAAAAAATTTTGAGAATCAAAGAACCCATAGAGGGTGTCATTATTCTCCAACATTCAAACAAACACCATTCACTAATTGTATACTTTTTTAAAAAAAAAAAAGAAGAAAAACTCAACATCAAAAACACAAAGAATGATTTATTATGTTAAGTCAATTAGTCTTTTCAGTTCATATCCTTTGGAATCACGAGTAATTGACAACAACGCGTTTTATTATCTCCTACCTACGGAATGCTTTTCGACTTCAAGCTAGTTGTAAAATTGAATCGCTTTTTTCTTTTAGCGCTAAAAATATTTCTACAAGTAATTGACAGTTACGTAACTTTAAATATTTCTACAAATATTTACACGTAGTCAATCGCTTTTTTACATTGTTTATTATAATGGATTGCTTGTATCTTCTTTAGTAAGAGAATCAGACTTTATTTTTTAGGCTGTTAAGTAACAGCTATATACAATTACTCGGAATATTCTTCACTTTAAATCCCACTGTAATATTTATTAACATTTGTAGAATATTTTCTTCCTTAATTATAATAGTTTATTATAAGAGTAAATATCTATTATGAAAATAAATGTCTCCCGTTATAAGAGTAGATATTCGGACCGCGCGTTTAGTTTTTCCTCTATCATCACTTGATCATAGTAATTTTGTATCTCATAGTTTTACAACTCGTTTATTTCAGGAGCCATATATTCTTTACATATCTGATAGCACTGCTAATCGGGCTGCTTCAAGTTGATTATCAGAGCAAAACAGTATCTCCATTTGATACACACCCTGTGAACATGTGGGTTTGCTTTGGAGCCACTTGTGCATAATTTTTGGGGCAGTCTATAGAGAAAGAAGTGCAAAATCATTGGCCATCGCGACGTTACTCTCATTTCATTACTCTGAAATGGGTCTCTTTTTCTCACAATACAACTAGATTGGAAAAGATAAATTGGATCCACTTTTTTTTACATTTTTTCCAAACAATTATTATACTTCATTAAAATATAACATATTTTAAATATCAACACTATCAATAATTATTTAACAAATTATAATTAATTTAAAACAAAATAATAATGTTAATTAAAATTATCACAACTGAATTACAAAATAAAAATAAATATAATAATACAATATTTAAAAACTATGGTCTACGATCAACTACTGCTACAACTGCTATCACCACTTTTTTATCATTATCTCCCTTTTTTTTGCTATAATAAAAAAATTCTTACTTCATCTGAGGGCAATGAGTTTGGATTGCAAAATATAATTTTTGATTCAAAATTTTTTTTTTCGATTATTACTTGTTTTTCCCTCTCTGCAAGATCTATATAAATTTTTACATTTTAATTCAATTAAATATATAATTAATATTAAAATTTATAATTACATATAACTATATAAATTATAAAAATTTAAATTTATAAAAAAATATTTAATGCTTTCATTCAAATTATTTTAATTTCATTAAAATAATTTTTTAAAATTAAAAATAAATATTTTTATATTATAAATTAAAATTTTATATAATTTAAATATTATATATATATATATATATACACACACACACATTCGTCTAATGATTGAATCTAATAATTGTGCAAGATCCAAATAGAATTTCACATTTGGAACAGCATTTTGGTCTAATATTGTAAACCCACTGCTGAAGCTTGAATAGGAAATCTCATTATTGGTTACCTATACCCACTTTTAAGTGGGTTTACATATTTGGGTCTCATCATAATGCACTGTGAATGTTCTAATATCTTAAAAAATAATAAAAAAAACTTCCTTAACTATAATTGGCCACATCTCACGACGTTAATGGAAGGTGATTGTGCATAGGGTTAGCCGCGATTCCAGAATTGGAGGTTTAGATTCTGGAACCACCGATTCCGATCCTTCTAGGAGGAGAATCGGAACCGGGACCGGGGGGTACCGGTTCCGATTTCAATTTTGGAGCCGGAGGAGGAACTGCCAGTGGTGGTTCCTCCTCCGGTTTTCTAGAACCGGCGGTCTACGATCAACTATCACTACAACTACTATTACAATTTTTTTTTATCATTATCTCCCTTTTTTTACTGTAATAGACAAATTCTTACTTTATCTGAGGGCAATGAATTTGGATCGCGAAACATAATTTTTTATTTAGAATTTTTTTTCTTCGATTGTTAGTTGTTTTTCCCTCTCAGCAAGATCTATATAAATTTTTACATTTTAATTCAATTATATATATATATATAATTAATATTAAAATTTAAATATAATTAATATTATATATATTATAAAAATTTTAATTTATAAGAAAAAATAATTTGTCCAAATTTTAATTGTGGTTAAAACTAAAAATTGTAAAGAATTTTAGGTTAGTTTTGACACATCAGAAACTTAAACTAATTATTTTTTTCGATTTAAAAAGAAGATAATTTTATTAAATTTTCTTTCTCTATGTATATATGATTTATTTTTTTCGAGGAACTTTTTAGAAAAAAAAATTCATTAAATTATAAAGAATTATTAGCTATGTTACTCTCTCACCCTTCCTGGAAGTTGCTGCAATTGCAAATATTACAATCAAAGTCAATAAACAAAAAGTGTGCAAAAGGAGGAAGCTAACAGGATGTTATTTCACTGTAGCAAAATAATAATAATAATAACAATAAAAAGTATATGGTGCACAACCTCTTATAGTTAAAGTAGTTAGTACACCTCATTTTTATTTTAATAGTAATGATTCATGTCCCGCCATGTGTATTTATCAACAAGTGTAAATAGTTTTATCTCCTTATTATAATAGTAGATGTCTCCTATTATAAAAATAATTATTAAAACTACACGTTTAATAATTTATTTCAATAAATTTTAATAAATTATTAATTTTATAATTATGTACCGTTTAAAAAAATTGCCATAATCAAGTTAATATTTTGTCCATTGACTAAACAAATTAAAATAATAATGTCAGGAGTCTTAAGAAATAAAATAAAATAATGTACCAAACGCATTCGGTAATGTTTGGCCCACGTCTTGGAAAGAAACTTGGATGTAGACTCACTTTTTTTTAAGTTTTAACATGTTCATGGAAGGACCATTAAGGCTCATTTACACTCTTTGATTGCTTGGCTTTAATTATTATTACCAGGATTAACTAAGATTAAATTATATAAGTATAATCCAGACAACTACTCTTAATAATGGGAGATGAGAACTATCAGGATCAATGGCTCGGACAACTACTCATAATAACAGGAAAGGTCTACTCTCAACACGAATAAGAGGTCTACTACTAATGTAAATTTATATAAACTTTAATTTTAAGGATAATTTAATAAGTTTTAAATAGATTAAGTGTTATTTATTTTAAAATAAATAAATATGTTTCGCCTCGAAGTACTGTTGGTGGTCTGCTACAGCTCCCGACTCCAATTTGCTAGAGTTTTATGGGTCCACACGTTTTTATTTATTTATTTATGAGTATACACGTTTTTTTATTTATGAGTTCTTCATCTTCAATCATGGTTTGATTTGATGTAGATATATACATACAAGGATAAGTGTCCGTTTGGAAGAGTGCATTTACTGATCAAAAGAGCTTATTTAATCTCAAAAGCTTTTTTCAGTTTATTTTTTGTGTCGTTTGGTTGTCACCCTAATAAAATTTTTGAGCGATTAAATAAGTTATTTTACGTCTATTCGGAAAAGTTCAAATTTTAAGTTTTTTCAAGTAGAGCTTTTTGAGTTTTTTTTTTAAATATTAAAATACCTTATATAATCCTAATATATTTTATAATTTCACAATACCCGTTTAAATTAAAAACTCTAATAACTTAGTTTTAAATTAAAAATTCTAATAATTTAGTTTTTTAAGATGTAAAACATAATTTTACTTCCCTCAATGCATATTTTTGTGTGTGTGTGTGTGTATGTCGATATGTGTACATATTTATATATTGTCATATTGTGTATGAATTTGTATATTCTATTGTGAGTTTTTTAAAACAATATCAATTGTAGAAGTTTCAATTTATTATTTAGTATAATTAAGTTATTGTTATTTTATTTGTTTCGTTTAGAAAGTTATATTTTCAGACTTTTTTTATAATATTTTATAATTGTTTTTTTAATTATAATGAAAGATATTTTCTCATATTTTTTTTGTTATGTTTAAAATTCTTTTATATGTCCTTTTTGGTAATTCTATCATTTAAAAGAGCTTTTAAAATTAATACAACTAAACAATTTACAGCTTAATAGAGCTTTTTTCATTGATAATCAAACGGCCAACGGCTTTTCCTTAAAAGCTCTACTTGTAAAAACTCTACTTCTAAAAGATCTGAAAGTTTAAGTGCAACGGTCTAATATGAACCTAGAGGGGGGTGAATAGGTTCTTACCCAATTTTTTTATTACCAACAATTTAATTAGATCAATTCAACAATTATAAACACATAACAAATGCGAAAGAGATAAACAAAATCAACACAAGAATTTTAGCGTGGAAAACCCCTTCCAACAAGGGATCAAAAATCACGGGACTACTCCTAGTCACTTAACGGACAATCCACTAGTGATAAATGCAGTACACCCTCAAGTTAAAATTACAAGGACTCACTCCTCTTGGACTATCCCACTCTAGTCTACCCGCAGGTCTTTTCCCTAATGATCTCGCAAGATCCACTAGTTGACTAAACATATATCCTCAAACTATCCTATAATTCACACTCCTATTGGCGTGAACCTACACCTATAGTCTCGCAAGAACCAACTAGTGAAATTCCACACAAATACAACTTTTCCACAAGAAGCAAACCTTAAACTTGTTCACAAGACTTCACCAAAGTCACCCAAGCTCTTCCAACAACACAAAGGATTATGGTCTAACTGTTCAATGATGCATGAACATATAATTAGGATGCATGACCAATACAACCTATGATGCTAAGTGAACTAGTGCACACAATCTACTTAAATAACACTTAGCTTAAATACATTTCAAGACCTAATAAATTTTGCAACAAATTCAACACTTTCAAGTCATGAAACAAATATATTCAATGCATGAATTCTATAAGGCAGCCAATATGTTTATATGAATGTGATTCTAGCAACAAGCAAATTATTATAACAACAACTAACACTCTTGATCCAACCTAGATTAGTACCAATCCACTAAACACATGTGAGATAGATGTTTAATTCATTCAAGCAAGATAAATGCACTCTAAATCACAACATCAAGTTATCTAGGTACTAATTTAACTTCCTAAATGCCTTATTATGCATTAAACACAAAATCCACAAGCTTTCATTCAATTAATATCTATAAAACTCCATTAACTCTCATTCAAGAACAACAAAGAGATTTAAATGAAATGAATCATAAAACAACTTGAACAAACAAGAAACAAACTTACCACAAGTCTCTAATTTGATTCCATAGACATACAAGAGAAATTGGGTGAGTTTTGAGAGATTGGAATTGAGAGAGTATGAAGAGAGGGAGCTGCTAGGGTTCTTCTTTCTAATCTTTTTCTGAAAAAAACGAAGTGGCCTTTATATAGGAAGAGCGACGGGTCGGATGTAGTTTTCTATACAGACCTATGTCCGGGTTCAAGCTAATATCTAGAGAACGGCCACCCAGAAAATTCTGAAAAAATAACTGAAGAAAATAGACACATATATGAACAACTTTCATGAAGAACACCAGTTAAAATTAGGACAGGAAAGGGGACATATTGGACCACATACATGACACACAAAAACTGTCTCCCCTGTTTTTTCAGCACTGACCTATGTCCGGTTTTCAGATATTATCTAGCGAAGCGCCACCCAGAAAATTCTACAAAAATTTCAGAAGAAAGTAAACATATATATAAACAACTTTCATGAAGAACACTATTTAAAATTCGGACATGAATGGTGACATATTGGACCACATAAATGACATACAAAAACTGTTTCCCCTGTTTTTCCAGCACTGACCTATTTCCGGTTACTATCTAATATCTAGCGAAACACCACCCAGAAAATTCTGAAAAACTTACAAAGGTAAGTACTCACATAGGCCAACAACTTTCATGAAGAACACATGTTGCAATTCGGATAGGAAGGTGGAGATATGAGACCATTTATAGGATGTATCTGCATAACATACCATATGAATGCAATACAATGAACTATGCACCATAAACCATATCAATGATGAATGAGATGCCTATAAACATAATGACTGATATGTTGTGAGTGTGTGACATCCTAAAAACCTTTGTGAGATTGAGAGCAACTTACCAAATGAATCGATGATCTTGATGCCACGAAAGCTCCCAAACACAATTACAACCAAAGAGTGTTTTGCACGGAATTAGCCAACCTAGAAAATACTCGACCTAATAAGATCTACCCCTAAAAGTTTTACTCGAAGAAGCTCTTCCAAACGGACCCTAAGTATACGATATCCAATTTTGAGTTGTCAAATAAGAGAAAGATAATAGAAATTCTAATGAGACTAACCAAATATTTAAACCAGATTCTTAGTTTCCAACGAAAATTGCATGTATTTTTTTCTCTTACACTACTGATTTTCTAAATTAAAATATTAAATTTATCAAATTCACTTTCGGCTTTCTGTTACAATTTTGTCTCTTTTCTGACAAGTAATCATTCATTTTCTTTTTTCTTTTTCAGTTAAAAAAAATCATAATACTTCTTAATATAAGTTATTAAGATGTTTTAGAGTTGATTATTTTATTTATTTATAATGTACTTAACAAGCATTTTAAGACATTTTCATCAGATATTTTTTCTTGTTTTGCTAGCTTGTACGAATGATTTTGCATTGTTGTCTACCGTTTAACTTTTTATTCTTTATACAACCATTCCTTATTAGGTTTGAACGTAGATGGTATAACCAGTCTTGTAGATTTTTTTTTTGGATTTTTCTAGATTGTTAAACATGACAAATTCACCGGTCCACAACTAGCAAATTCTAATATACATGTCACTATATACATATTACATAAGCTCTCTATCATTAAAACGATTGAAAATTTTGATTTCACGTACATAATTTTCCTTAATTACTGCATTGTTTGTTTGTTAACACCCACATAATATTCTACAAAGAAGTCGAAGATTTTGATGCAATGAATTTTAATTTGCCCTAAAAGAAAGAAAGAGACAGAAAATGAATGAAAACCAAGGAAACTTTGCCATATGCGATCACTAATAAGACTTTCTTAGTATTAATTAACCACCAAATTAACCCGGTCTGTGCTTTATTGCCTCATCTAGAGCCAGCGAATGTGTGTATATATACATATGTGTGTGTGTGTGTGTGAGTGATTATTCACTTATGTCTGACGAGTAAAGTTGAGGGGAACTGGGAAGCTTCCTGTGAGCTTCAAGCCTTCAAGTCACCAACGACCAAGCCTACTTGTATATAAATAAGAGAGACAAGAGACTTGGGAAGAAGCAAGATGATGGAAGAGCAGAGGAGTGCTGCTCATCGAGTCCGGAGAATTATAACCGCAACTCGAAGGTTACAAAACTATAAGAAAACAATCAAGCTGAAGTGCATCTGTGTTGCGCACTACAACTGTGACAGGTTCGCTCTACAATCTTTAACTACTTTTCTTGTTATACATGGTACAAGTTTCATCGGTTTGTGTTATCTATCACAAACTGCAAACGCTAACAAAAGTTCAAGTTCTTCTTCTTCAAGTTCAAGTTCAAGTTCAAGTTCAAACAAAAGTCTTCTTCTTCTTCTTCTTCAAGTTCAAGTTCGAACAAAAGTTCTTCTTCTTCTTCTTCAAGTTCAAGTTCAAGTTCAGGTTCAAGTTCGAGTTCGAACAAAAGTTCTTCTTCTTCAAGTTCAAGTTCGAGTTCGAGTTCGAGTTCGAACAAAAGTTCTTCTTCTTCTTCTTCTTCAAGTTCAAGTTCTTCTTCTTCTTCTTCTTCTTCAAGTTCAAGTTCAAGTTCGAGTTCGAGTTCGAACAAAAGTTCTTCTTCTTCTTCTTCTTCAAGTTCAAGTTCTTCTTCTTCTTCTTCTTCTTTAACTTCTTTTCTTGTTATACATGCAAACGCTAACGATTGTTCATGCTTGAATATTGCGCTGTTTGATTGGTAGGAGCGAACCAAAGTTCGTTTCCTGGACGCCATACCATGCAGTGTTCGGGTTTCTGATTCCATTGCTTATAGCTGTCCTCCAAGTGAATAATCAAGGCACTAATAACTACTCATTCGAAACACACCCAGCAAATTGGTGGGCGTTTTTGTTGGCAACATTAGTCTACTGTTTGGCATTTGCAGCTGATATAAAATACCAGTTTTACAACCCGAGGCTGAGCTATGCACAACTCTCCCGCCTCGTTGCTGTCATCTCGGGATCACTTTCTTCAGTTTCGCTGATTTCCATATTCCTCCCATACTTGCCTGGGCGTTTAATTTTCATTGTGTGGGCATCTTTTTCAATTGTTGTCTCCCGCAGCTTAATCATAAGCATCTGCCGCTGGCTTTATTACCAGATAATCATGAAAACTTTTTTCCAAGTTGTTGGCATTTGGAATCGGCTCAAGGGAAGTGACCTGATGGAGCAGCCTCCATTGCCAGTGTAGTACGAACACACTCACTCAGTAGCTGTTTTGCTTGTTTTTGTTGAGTAGTGGAATATCTTCTTATAGATCGTTTTATGTATTATCCATTTGATTACTTCCAGTAGTTATATAACTAGAAACGACTTAAAAGAATATTTGCAAGTGTTAGTATTTTTAACCTACTATCATTATTCATTAATGGCTGATATTGGTTATTTTGTCCCAACCTCTTGCTTTTCCAAAATTTACCGTTCTTGATGTCATTTGATTGTAGACAAAGTTTTAAAATTTGCCCTTCCAACTAAAAAGTGTTTTTTTTAGATAGATACAAAAGCATTTTTAAGCAGCGCTTTTTCTTATGCTCTTTTTTTTTTTTTTTTTTTTTTTAAGATTCTTATATCTTCTCTAATATTACAGTTTTACAGTTCACTCAAATTTAAAATGTAAAATTTATTATTATAAATATTATTACACTATTAATTATAAAATTATAATAAATTTGGATAGACCTCTTCTAATGTTGAGAACAAATTATTTTTAAATAAAAAATAAATCCTTAAATTATACTATAAAATAGGTTTCACAGTTTTATACGTTCACTCAAATTTAAAATGTAAAACTTATTATTATAAATTTTATTACACTATTAATTATAAAATTATAATAAATTTAGGTAGACCTCTCAATGTTAAAAACAGATTATTTTTAAATAAAAAATAAATTTTCAATTTACGCAATAAAATAGGTATCTAACTTAAAGAAAGCTGTCACCGTTGAAAACAGAAAGAAGGTGTCATTATTCTCCAACATTCAAACAAACACCATTCACTAATTGTATACTTTTTAAAAAAAAAGAAAAAAAAGTCAACATCAAAAACACAAAGAATGATTTATTAGAGCATCTCCAATGCTATTATGCATTTGGAGAAAATTGAGTGCCACATAGGATCAATATTGAAAAAGTTAATAAAATATTCTCCAATGCAATTATCTAACTTTAATATTGATATGATGTGACAAAAAAAAAGTTAGAGAATATCAAGTAGAGTTTCTAATTGTAGATATTCTCCTTGATATGCTGACTAGGATTTCTAACTTTTCCCACCAATAAAATTTTAGTATTTTGTCAATGTATTTAATTATCATATTGAATGGAGAGAGAATGTAACAAATGATTTGTGCTGATTGGTTTAAAATTACTATTTAGATATTCACATTGGAGAAGTGAATATGCATTTCTATAATTTTTTTAACAAGTTAGATCCATATTATTTAGAAATGATGATGTGGCACTATTTAGATACTCAAAAATACATATTTGCATTGGAGATGCTCTTATGTTGAGTCAATTAGTCTTTTCAGTTCATATCCTTTGGAATCACGAGTAATTGACAACAACGCGTTTTATTATCTCCTACCTACGGAATGCTTTTCGACTTCAAGCTAGTTGTAAAATTGAATCGCTTTTTTCTTTTAGCGCTAAAAATATTTCTACAAGTAATTGACAGTTACGTAACTTTAAATATTTCTACAAATATTTACACATAGTCAATCGCTTTTTTACATTGTTTATTATAATGGATTGCTTGTATCTTCTTTAGTAAGAGAATCAGACTTTATTTTTTAGGCTGTTAAAGTAACAGCTATATACAGTTACTCGTAATATACTTCACTTTAAATCCCACTGTAATATTTATTAATATGTGTAGAATATTTTTTTTCTTAATTATAATAGTTTATTATAGAAGTAAATATCTATTATGAAAATAAATGTCTCCCGTTATAAGAGTATATATTCGGACCGCGCATTTAGTTTTTCCTCTATCATCACTTGATCATAGTAATTTTGTATGTCATAGTTTTACAACTCATTTATTTCAGGAGCCATATATTCTTTACATATCTGATTGCACTGCTAATCGGGCTGCTCCAAGTTGATTATCAGAGCAAAACAGTATCTCCATTTGATACACACCCTGTGAACATGTGGGTTTGCTTTGGAGCCACTTGTGCATAATTTTTGGGGCAGTCTATAGAGAAAGAAGTGCAAAATCATTGGCCATCACGACGTTAGTCTCATTTCAATAGCTCTCTTTTTCCTACCATACAACTAAATAACTCAATTGGGGAAAATAAATTAGATTCTTTCCAAAAAATCATTATATTTTATTAAAATATAATATATTTTAAATATCAACACTATCAATAATTATTTAACAAACTATAATAATTAAAATTATCACAACCGAATTATAAAATAAAAATAAATATAATTATACAATATTAAAAGCTACGGTCTACAATCAGCTATCACTACAACTACTATCACCATTTTTTATCATTATCTTCCTTTTTTTACTATAATAGAGAAATTTTTGCTTCATCTGAGAGCAATGAGTTTGAATCGCGAAACATAATTTTTTATTCAAAATTTTTTCTTTAATTATTAGATGTTTTTCCCTCTCTACAAGACCTATATAAATTTTTACATTTTAATTCAATTATATATATAATTAATATTAAAATTTAAATATAATTGAAATTTATAATTACATATAATTATATATATATTATAAAAATTTTAATTTATAAATTTTTTTTAATGCTTTCATTTAAATTATTTTAATTTTATTAAAATAATTTTTTAAAATTAAAAATAAATATTTATATTTTTTTAATTTATATATATAGTTATTTAAATTTATAATTATATATTAAAATTTAAATATTTTATACCGAATGATTGAATCAAATTATTGTGATTTGTGCAAGACCCAAATAGAGTTATGAGTTTTACATTTAGAACCCACAATTAAAGTTTGAATAGTAAACCTCGTTATTGGATTACCTACACCCATTTTTAAGAGCATCCACAATCCATAAGACCCAAACACAAGATTCATTATGTGCCATATCATCACTTTTGGGTCTTATTTTTGAAAAATAGGTCTTCCCATTTGGATCATATTATTATAAGTCTTTTTTTTTCCACAATACAACTAAATTAAAAAAGAATAAATTGGACCTACTTTTTAACTTTTTTTTCAAACAATTATTACTCTTTATTAAAATATAATAATAAAATATATATTATAAATTATATAATATATTTTAAATATTAATAATTATTTAGAAAATTATAATTAATTTAAAATAAAATAATAATATTAATTAAAAAATATCATAATTAAAATACAACAATAAAAATAAAATTATTATAATATATTTTTATTATATATAATTATTTAAATTTATAATTATATATTAAATGATATATATAGTTATTAATAATTATTGGACAAGATACCCAAATAGTATTCTAAATTTGAAATTCCATTTAAATCTTAAATGGCGGACCCTCTAAATAGAACTTGCACTTCATTGTGGAGTTAAACTAGGCCCACAAAATGGGTCTTATTTTAAGTTGGTTGACATATTTGGGTATGATGCGTCATCACAATGAAATGTGAATGCTCTAATATAATAGCTTTAAAAGAAAAAAAAAAAAAAAAGCAAAGTTCTAGGAAAAGGCAAAAGGTCTGCGTCGTATCAGTCTCATAGATTCTTGTTCAGCTGACGGCACTGATACTGACAGTGATCTTCTTGTCCGGTAGGCGGTAGCATCTTAGATTTTTTATTTTTGATTATTATTTAAAATAAATTATTAAAAGTTAGTTAATAACAATTAAAATTTTAAGGGTGAAATTTATTTCCTACTTTTTTAAATTATTATTTTCTAATTAATTTTTTTTTCACTTATATGCATCCTAATTTTTTATAATTCATCATTTTAGTCCATTCGACTAAATTTTAAATAAGTATACATTGACCATTTTACCCTTAATTTTAAACGAGTAAATAAAAAATACAATTTTACATTTTATATTTTAAAATTTAATAAATTAATTTCAACTTATACAACTAATAAGAATCTAAAATATATTAATAAAAAAATAAAATTACAAAATACACACAATCTATAAGAAAAGTCTTTAAATATTAAAAATTAATTAATTAATACTAAAATTAAAAACATTTAAAAAATAAAAAAAATCAGTACAATAATAAATAATTTATAAAATTTATTAATTAAAAATAAAATTTCAAATTAATATTAAAATATAAAAAAATAAATTTATATATGAAAATAAATTTTAAAGTAATAAAATTTTAAAAATATTTTTTAAAAATATCAGGAGAGGAAGTATTATTATTTTTAAAAAATTATAAAATTTTTATTTATTATTTTTAAAAATAAATTAAATTATTTTTTCTATTATTTATTTTTTAATTGTTATTATTTTATTTTTATTTATTTTTTAACCTTTTTTTTTTTATCTAAAGAGTAAAATACCCATAATACTATTAAATTTAACTAATTGTTGACTAATGAAAGAACTAAATTGATGAATTTTTAAAAAGTTAGGGATTACGTGAATAAAAAAAATATCAATTAAAAAGTAATAATTTTAAAAAATAATTTATCCAAATTTTAATTGTGATTAAAACTAAAAATTGTAAAGAATTTTAGGTTAGTTTTGACATATCAGAAACTTAAACTAATTATTTTTTTCAATTTAAAAAGAGGATAATAAACAAAGAGAAACATAATCCGATGTTATTTCACTGTAGCAATAATAATAATAATAATAATTATTATGTGGTGCATAATTATTCACAGCTTAAGTAATTAGTGCACCTCCCTTCCACTTTAATAGTGAGGGTTCATATTTCATCATGTGCATTTATTAGTATGTGTAGATAGTTTTATCTCTTTATTATAAGAGTAGATGTCTCCCGTTATAGAAATAATTATTTAAACCATACATTTAGTAATTTATCTCGACAGGTTTCGACAGATTGTTAATCTTATAATTATTTACGGTTAAAAAAAAATTCCGTTATTAGGCTAATATTTTGTCCTTAAGACTAAACAAATTAAAATAATAATGTCACAAGTCTTAAGAAATAATAATCTACCACATGCATTCCGTAATGTTTGGCCCACGTATTGGAAAGAAACTTGGACGTATCACTTTTTTAAAGTTTTAACATGTTCACACTCGGTGATTGGTTGGCTTTAATTAATTATTTAAGTATTGCCAAAAATGCATTTGAGGGGTTTATTTTGTCCTGGTGGAATAAAATTAAGTGAATATTAAAAATAAGGGATATTATTAAAATCTTTCATTTGATGTATTTATTAAAATTTCATTTCTAGTTTTATTAATGGCCAAAATTCTCTATAGTTTGGTTTATTCATCAAAATCCCCCTTGCCATCAGTTTTAATTACTAAAATGCCATTGAACATTAACTTTTCAGTTAGTAATATTATTAAAATACCCTTTTTATTTGATATATTAGTCAAAAATTTCTCATAGTTTCATTTATGATCAAAATCACCTCTATAATTTAATTTTATAGTCAATTTTTCCTTTACCTCAGTTTTAATTGTAAAAATACTTTTAACTATTAATTTTATGTTAAAAATTTTAGGGCATCAAGGATATAAAAGTAAATATCTGTATAGATTAAATTAAAATATTTTAATTTATAATATTAATGAATCTCTAAGGTCTATAATATGATAACATAAGAGATCAAATATAAAATTTAAAAATTTAAAAATTAAAAAAATATTGGATCTTCGCAGTCCATAACACAATTTTTTTTAAAAAAATTCCAAAATATTAAAAATAATTAAAAATAAAAAGATGAATCTCCACCGTCCATTTCCATATTATCATGGATATTAGAGATCAAATTTAAAATTTTAAAAATTTTAAAAAATTGGATCTCCACCGTGCATAGATGGACGATGGAGATCACAAATACAATTTGTTTAAAAAAAATTACCAATTTTATTAAAAAAATTAAAAAGTTAAAAATAAAAATATTAATCTCTACCATCCATTTTTATATTACGATGGACATTAGAGATCAAATCTAAAATATTAAAAAATTAAAAATTTATAAAATAAAAAAGTTGAATCTCCACCGTCCATCAAAATTAAAAATTAAAAATTAAAAAATTAAAAAAGTTGGATCTCCACCGTCCATCAAAATTAAAAAATTAAAAAAGTTGGGTCTCCACCGTCCATAGATGAGCGGTGGAGAAATTTATATTAAAAAATTATAAAAAAATTAAAAATAAAAAGATGGATCTTCATCGTCCTCGATATTATAATGGACATTAGAGATCAAATTTTAAAAACTTAAAAATTTTAAATTTTAAAAAAAAAAATTGAATCTCCACCGTCCATAGATGGAGGGTGGATATCATAAATACAAAATTTTTAAAAAACAATTACCAAATTTTTTTAAAAAAACTTTAAAAAACGACGGATCTCCACTGTCCATTACCATAGATGGATAGTAAAGAGTATAAGCACAAAATAGTTTTTTTAAAAAATAAAAATGATAAAAAATTAAAAATTAAAAAATAGACCTCCACGTCCATCTCCATAGATTTTAAATTTTAAAATTATTAATATTTTATATTTGATCTCTAATGTTATTATATGATGGACCGTAGAAATTTATTAATATTATACATTAAAATATTTTAATTTAATCTATATAGATATTTACCTTTATACCCTTGGTGCTCTAAAATTTTTAACGTAAAGTTAATGGTTAAACATATTTTGGTAATTAAAACTGATGGTAGGAGAAAAATTGACTATAAAATGAAATTACAGGGGTGATTTTGATCATAAATGAAACTATAAAAAACTTTTGACTAATATATTAAATTAGAAGGGTATTTTAATAATATTACTAACTGAAAAATTAACGGTTAATGGTATTTTAGTAATTAAAACTGACGGCAGGGAGGATTTTGATGAATAAACCAAACTACAGGGGGGATTTTGGCCATTAATGAAATTAGAGAGGGGATTTTGGCGAATACATCAAACTACAAGGGAATTTTAATAATATCCCTAAAAATAATCAACCATTATTACATCACCAAACACATGATTGGACAATTTTTTGTCCAATCATAACCTACTCCTTGGCAACAATCAAGCCTAAGTTCCTATAATGAAAAGATGGTAGGAGTAACCCTTGTTAGTTTGCTAATCAAGTATGCCGAAAGTGAGAAAGATAGAAAATATTGCCTACCTTTATAGAAACTCTATATTTTTTTTTTAAGGATACTATTATAACATTAATAATAAATTTGTCGGGTTCTGTCAAGATGGAATATTAAATTAGCGGTCCAGATATCTACTCCCCCGTATATTTTCTCATATAATAAAGGGAGAAAACTACCTACACATGCAGATAAATACGCATGGTGAGACTTTAATCGTCACCATTGAGGTAAAATAGATGTGTTATTTTTTATTCTACATAACTAACTCATCATGGAATGAAAACTGAGATTTTTTTTTTTTTTTTTAAGTTTTAACATGTTAGTGTGTAAGTTCCTAAAATGGGTAAGATTGTAGGAGAAACCCTAGTTAGTTTGCTAAAAATGAAAAAGATGGTACCTAGAAAATATTGCCTTATGAAAACTTTAATATTTTTATTCTTGATAACTCATCATGAAATGAAAACGGTATATTTTTATTAGGGTTATTATTAAAATCATCTTATAGTTTGAGGTATTATATAAAAGGTACCCCCAAGTTTTATTTATAGTCAAAATACCCCTCCATAATTTTATTTTTTAATCAAACTCTCCCTTACTATTAATTTTGGTTCCAAAAATACCTCTAACCGTTAAATATTCCGTTAAAAATTGATGGGTAGGGCGAATTACAGTGGAGTACCCTGACATTTGACCATATTGTAACGAAATCGTGAGTTTAACCTTAATTACACATTAGTACCCTCTTTTAGTTGACTTGATCAAAAATAAAAGTTTGACAAATTTTTTTTTACCTAAAATGACAAAAATACCGCTGGTTAAAAAATAAAAAAAATAATATTAATTATTAAAATTTTAAAAATTAAATAATTAAATAATTAATTTAAATGGATTCATCCATTTTAAAAAATTTAATTTTTTTAATTTTAATAATTAATATTATTTATTTTAACTAGGGGTATTTTTATCATTTTAAGTAAAAAATTTGGTCAAATTTTTATTTTTGACCAAGCCAACTAAAAGAGGGTACTAATGTGTAATTAAGGCTAAACTCACAATTTTATTGTAATATAGCCAAACATCAGGGTATTCCACTACAAGTCACCCTAATAGGTAGGGTAAATTTGATGGTTAACACACCAATCAAAGGTACTAAACTGTAAGACGTAAGTGTGCGGTTTCATTGCAATTTATCCTTTTTATTATTGTCAGCTTCTGTTACAAATAGATAAATAACCAAACACTGAATATCTCTACCAAAAATAAAAATATTGAATAAATCAAGTGGGACGAATTGCTAAAAGTAGACCCATCTCAATGGACCCTACAGGAGTTTAATTAAAATAGAAAACTTACTGGCTCCGGCATGCGTGACCTGCTGGTCTCGCGACTTACTGCCTAAACTAGCTTTGGCGTGCGCAACCTCTTATCACGTGACTCTTTGCCTTTTATCCCATATGCTGGCACGACAAAGGTCGCACCTCAGGTCACGGGCTCTCTGCCGCTTTCTACCGCTTTCTGTCGCGACAATTCTGCCACGAAACTGTGCCGAATTGCGAACTGAATTCATTCTTGATTCAAGCTTCACAAATCCCAATAATCTCACACTTGAAGATTGAAGCCTGAGGAAATGCCCTCCAATGATAATTGATGGAAACAACATATTTAAAATAACCTGTCTTTAACCTTGAAGACCCTATTGAAGCTGCCTTTCAGCTCTAGTCCCTCTGCCGCAACTGATTTGGTTAATGAGTGTTTGCAAGTGACAACTATGAGCCTCCTGCCCGTGGTTCTTGATTACGATTTTGCTCCAATGCAAGCTCCCACTGGCTCGTATAACTCCCCTGACTTACCTAATCATAGCATCCACGCTCTTTACCTGATCTTGCAGCTCTCTACTCACGCTAATCTCTGGTGGCTGATCCGTGACCTCTAGCACTACCAGATGTCGTACTTCCCTTTACTCGGATCTCTAGTTGTTGATTCAAGACCTCTGGCCTTTCCTGATCTCGCAGTACCCTGCTTTTGAGATACCCTAGACTTGGTCTTCTGACTTATATTGTCAACCTCACTAGTTGAATATTCTCTTAGAATTCTCCTAATCTGCTAAAAACTCACTACTCTATGTTTTCCCAAATTGCTACTCTGATACAGATTATTGTCTCATGACTTCGAACCTGCATACTTTTTATCTGAAAACACAATATCTGACTCTTGTACCTCTAACTTTGTTCGGATTTGGATCTTCTATCCTTACTAAATCTTGCACCCCTAACTCTGTCCCACGTTCTGCAGAACAAATAAGGACATCACCATAATCTTATGAAAATACGTTGACTTTGGCCTAATCATCACCGTTTTTCTTAGCACTCGTGCACTAGCTTTTATAATGTCCATTCTTACCGTAATTTCAGCACTCGATGTCTTACTTACCTCGATTGGAATTATCGGTATCTTGGTGGTCTTCTGACCTTTCAAACCCCTGTTTAGATCTGCCATTCTGGCTGCCTCTATTTTTGTTTATGCCTCTGTTTTAAGCTTGTCAATATCTTCAATGGTTTAAGCTTCGACAAACACAGCATCATCCTTACAAGCTTCTTGTGGACTGGATTATAAAATATATAGCCAAATTGATCTTGGCCATAGCCAACAAAAATACATTGTCATGTCTTGGCATCAAGCTTAGACCTCTCATCCTTAGGGATATGCATAAATTCTTTGCAGCCAAACACCTGTAGATGATCATAGGAAATATTATTTCCTGACCATACTCTTTGTGGAACATCCATCTTTAGAGGGATACATGGTGAAAGATTCAACATGTGTACAATTGTGTTTAAAGTTTCACCCCAAAATGTTTTAGGCAACCTTGCATGTGAGAGTAAACATCTAACTCTTTCCATCAAAGTTTTGTTCATCCTCTCAGCTAAACCATTCAACTGCGGTGTCTTTGGAGGTGTTGTTTGATATACAATACCATGCTATTTGCAGTAAGCATGAAATGATCCAATGTATTCTCCACCATTGTCCGTCTGGATGCACTTTAACTTCTTCCCAGTTTGTCTTTCAACTGAGGCATGAAATTGTTTGAAGACATCTAACACCTGATCTTTTGTCTTCAAACTATACACCCACGTCTTCCTTGAATGATCATCAATGAAAGTCATAAAGTACTGAGTACCACCAAGTGACTTTGGCATTGGTCCACACAGGTCTGAGTGAATCAGATCCAAGATATTCTTTATTCTAGAAGGAAGGGAACTCTTGAAAGCAACTCTGTTCTGCTTTCCTACTAGACAGTCAACATATTTTTCCAGATGCACTTCATCCATACCGAGTAACATCTTCTTCTTGATCAGGCTTGTCATTCCTTTTTCACTCATATGGTTGAGTCTCTTGTGCCATAGTTCAACTGTACCGTCTTTCTCCACAGCACTCACAGTGTCGCTGGAGAGCTTTGCATGCATCACATACAAGGTTGTATGCTTTATACCTTTGGCCACCACTATGGAACCTTTGGTGAGCTTCCACTGGTTATTGAAGAAGGTACTGCAGAAACATGTATCATCAAGTTTTATTACAGAGATTAAATTTAGGCGAATGTCTGGAATATGCCTGACATCTCTCAGGACTAGTCTGGTGCCATTCTCTATTTTCAGGCAAACATCTCCTCTGCCAATAACTTTTGACAGATTATAATTTCTCATCTTGACTGTGTCATAATATCATAGTGTGTAAGATGAGAAAAATTCTTTCTAAGATGTAGCATGGATAGTAAAACCACTATTAATCACCCAGCTGGTCTCGTGGGATACAAGATTGATAACATCATCATCATAAACGACAAGGAACTCGTTTATGGTATTTGTCTGGTCATCATCACTGCTGTCATCTTTCTTCACTTTTTTGCCTTTGTTCTTTCCCTGTTCATTCTTGAACTTCCGGCTAAACTTTTTGATGTGACCCTTTTTCTTGCAGTAATGGCATTCACCATTGGCATATTTATTTGACTTCCCTCTGCTCTTTTCTCTAGGCCTTTGTTCCATAGACTAGCTCCTCCCTTTGGAATCCATCACAAGAATATCTGGCTGTGATGAAAAAGATGAGGTTTGTGATCTCCTTCTCATTTCTTCATTTAAGATCCCGCTTTTGACAAGCTCTATATTGACTGAACCATTTGGTACAGTGTTGGTGATAGAGATCTTCAGAGTTTCATATGACTCTGGTAGAGAGGCTAGCACCATCAGAAACAATACTTCATCGTCAAAATTTATGCCCATTCTGAACAGCTAGTCCAAAATTCCTTGCATCTCATTCAGATGATCTGCTATGGAAGTCCCTTCCTTGTATTTCAGTTACATCAATTTTTTCAAGTAGAATAATTTATTATTCCCAGTTTTTTGATACGTACAGTTGTTCAAGGTTATTCCATAGCGTCCGGGCATGAGTCTCATTGCAGATGTGGTTGTACACATTGTCATCGACAAACTGCCGGATGAAATCGTACACCTGCTCGTGCTCAAAGTCCCATTCTTCATCTGTCTTTCCATCGGGTTTAACAGTTGTAAACACCGGTAGATGCATATTCGTCACAAATAGGAGGTCATTCATCTTATTCCTCCATATGTGGTAATTTATGCCATTTAAACTGATCATCTTGCTGAATTATGCCTCTATTGTTGGACTTCTTTAGTTGACAATAATTCCAATAAAATCTTTTCTGATATGGAAGCTCAGTCAGTACTGTAGCGACAGAGCATACTAAGAATTTTATGGGACTGGCAACCAAAGGCTCTGATACCACTTGTTGGGCGCAGCTGGTATAATATCAGCAAGAATACAAAAATAAAATAATCAGAAAAATGACACCAAGAATTTTAACGTGGTTCACCCTTAAATTTGGGCTACCTTCACGAGACAAATTCCAAATAATTTTTTTTTCACTATAAAAATAGCAGGTACAAAGAGAGAGTCTTCTTTATACAATTTCTAGAGACAATACAATAATTGAGATAAACCCAAAATAGTGGCACTCAAGTTGTTTCCTAAAACCCCAAATATTTATCCTCACTATTTTGTTACTCCCCTTGTTGAGAAAACTTTTCTCAAACATTCACTCTCTCAAAACACTCACTCTCTTTCAAAGAAGGCTTGCTTTGAAATTGCCAAGTTTTGGTTTTTCTCACTTGAGAGATGGTTTACAAACAACGAATTCTTTGCCTTATATAGGCAAGATGACTCTCATGTTCAATGGCCACATCTTTGGCCATTAAATGTGGCAAAAAAAAATGGCCACGGCTACATGGCCACAAAATGTGGCTCAAGTAATTTTTTTCTTTTTTTTTTATTATATACGATGTGGTAGGTGGGAGCCTTTCATGTGGAGGGACCCACTCAACATTATTATGGGAGTAGTTATCTTTCTTTATGGAAGTAGATATCCGGGTCGCACGTTTAGTGATATTTCGGCAGTTCTCGACAGATTATTAATATTGTAACCCAACATTATTATGGGAGTAGTTGTCTCCCTTTATGGAAGTAGATATCCGGGTTGCACGTTTAGTGATATTTCGATAGTTCCCGACAGATTATTAATATTGTAATTGTACTCCCTTCAAAAAATAAAAAAAAATTTTGCTTGCCCAAAATTCAAAATATAGTTCTTTTTTCCTCCCTCTTTGTTTCCTCCATGTATGCAACGCAGACCTTATTATATGAAAGTGATGGAAATTCTTATATGAAATCCAAAAACATAGCACCATATCATCATCAAATATAATTTCTTTGAAGAAACTAAACTGGTAATTCTTGCTGCTCAATCGAAGTACAACTAGCCGATGACTTGGAAATGAGACGATTGAGACTGAAGAAAGTGATCCTGAGATAACAGCCAAGGGCATGGATTGTTGAGCTGCAGAGAGGTAGATGAAGTGGATACCACAAAAACCCATATATTTGTTGGGTGCGTTTCGAAGGGAGACCCATTCTTGCTTTGACTGTTCAGTTGGAGAACGCCGATGAGCATCGAAATTAGACAATTGAAGAACTTGGTGATCCTGCTGCACATCCATATATATAATATTTGACAAAAATATATCATCAATATTACTCAGGCAGGACTTAATTTTAGTATTATTTTTTTTAAATGAGTTAGCCTCCATAGCACGTAAATTAAAAACAAGAGAATTTTATAAATAAAATCAGTTCTTCAACAACAAAATATGATGTAAATTTGAAGTAACAAATATATCCATTACGCATTGTATGTAATAAAATGATGGTAGTGAGGATAGCAAACTATCAAGGAGAGTCAGAGAGTCGTACAAAATGTTCGTATCACTTGAGGTTTCTAGCATCTCCTCAACGACAATGTCCTTGCCAAGCTCTTGATCGCTAACTCCTCCATGACGATGTCAATGTCTAGCATCGCACAAGATCCCTTACCTTGGTGGTTGGAGGCCTCAAACTCCTCAAAACCACCAAGGTTCAACACATTGTGTAGCCATGTATATATATTCCCACTATTGCCCATAAAAATACAATTGTGTAGGTAGACATCTACCTATACTGGGAGTAGACCCCTCTCGTTGTTGAGAGTAGTTGTCCGGATCGTTGATCCTGGCAGTTCTCGTCTCCCGTTGCTGAAAGTAGTTGTTCGAGCCGTGTGCTTGTATGATTTAATCTCAATTAGTCCCGGTAGTCCTCTGACCTGCAATATATCAAAT
Organism: Xanthoceras sorbifolium; assembly: GCA_003430845.1. Taxonomy (NCBI): domain Eukaryota; kingdom Viridiplantae; phylum Streptophyta; class Magnoliopsida; order Sapindales; family Sapindaceae; genus Xanthoceras; species Xanthoceras sorbifolium. Next base: position 37,175,397 of record CM010608.1, read on the forward strand.
TTAAAATAAAAAAATAAAAAAATTGTTATTAATATCGGTTACTAAAATGAGAACTCATGTATGGGTTGTCATGGAAATTTAAAATAACATGAATATTTAAATAGGTATGATTATTTATGGGATCATAAAAACCCACTTCCCAAAGATCATAATCTGATGCTAAAGCAACCTGGTATACTAGGTCTTCCGGGCATCCTCTATGAGATTCACAGATGCGCTGAGATCCATTCTCAGGGGAATCGTAGGCTCAAAATGAAAATGGATTCGTCAACAGAGGATGTCTCTAGTCTCTTTCTAAAGTCCCAAGAGCTGCATGATATATAAAAAAAAGACAGAGAAAAAGTTTTATGTAACAGAAAGTAGCAGTACTGATTTTTTTTTTTCTTATCAACTAAGATCTAAAATATGAAGATTTTTCTTCCATGTGAATTTTGAAATTGATCAATTTTACTTGAGAATAATATTTTTATTTATCAATTTTACTTGAGAATAATATTGAAATTTGAAATTTATACCAGTTACAAATTATTAATATGTGGGAGGTTCTCAAAATCATTTAGGTCTCTAATTTATTTCGAATTAATACTTTTTAACTGATATTTCATTTTTTAGCTCACGTGGTCTCCAACTTTTTAAAAATCCATCAGTTAAGTCATTTTGTTAGTCAACAGTTAGTCAAATTTAACGGTCATAGGGGTATTTTAGTCTTTTTATATAAAAATAATAATCTAGATTTTTGGGTTTATGGAAATCCCATATTTTCTTTTTGATAATAAATAATTTTTTAGTTTAATATTATTAAATTTTGATATATAATATTTATTTTTTATATTGTAATATTTATTTAATGTATTATTTTAAATTATTAAATTTTTATAAATTTTGTATTTTAAAATAACATAGACAAACCAATAAAGCTTGAATTTTTATGAATAAAACTAGGTTTAGTAAAAAAAATATTTTTTTAGAGGTGATTATTTCACAACTAATATAACAAATATATCTTCTAAAAAAAATATAATTTTTTTTACAAATATATACAAAACAAATGCAACAATTTTCAATGCCCAGCAATACAATTATATTTTTTATTAATAGGGGTAAATTCGTAATTCATTTTATATATAAAAAATTAGTTGAACTTGTTATTTTATTAAATAAGGGTATTTTAGTCATTACATATTTAGGTATATTGGTAATTTTTCTAATTAGTCAGGGGTAAAGTGAACAATCAGCAATTTCTGTTAGGGTTGACTATTAAAAATTTGGTCAAAGGGACTAATTAATTGATTTTGCAAAAGTTAGGAACTACGATAACTAAAAGAGGGAACTTCAATTTAGTTTCTACTTGTTTGTGAAACCTCACTTTTTTACTCATGTTTCATTTTTTAGTCCCTTGGTCCGTAACGTTTGGAAAATAGATCAAATTGGTCCTTTGACCAACTATTTGACGGTTAACTATCACTATTTGACATTTTTACCCTTGAAGAATTAATATAATTACAATTTAATCTTTCAATTAAAATATAATAAAAATAAATAAATAGAAAAATGAATAAAATAATATTAAATTAAATTATAAAAACTTAAAAATATAAAACTTATTAAAAAATAATCAAACTAAATTATGTTATTAGAAAAAATTAATATTTAAAAAATAAATAATAAAAAAGGTTAAAAATTGCTAAAAATAAAATAAAATAAATAAAATTGAGAATTAAATTTTATTCTTTAAATTTTTAAATATTAATTTTTCAATAAAATAATTTAATTTTAATTTTTTTAATTCCATTTTTTATTTTATTATTTAATTTTATAAATGTTAATTTTTTCTAATAAAATAACTTAATTTAAATATTTTTTTAATAAGTTTTATATTTTTAAGTTTTTATAATTTAGTTTAATATTATTTTATTAATTTTTTCTATTTAATTATTTTAATTAAAAGGTAAAATTATAATTCTATTAATTGAATTCTTTAAGGGTAAAATTGTCTTTTAGAAAAAAATTTGATGGTCAACCATCAAATAGTTAGTCAAAGGACCAATTTGATCTATTTTCCAAACGTTAGGGATCAAGGGAACTAAAAAGTGAAACGTGAGTAAAAAGGTGAGGTTTTACAAACAAGTAGGGACTAAATTGAAGTTCCCCCAATTTAATTGCAAATTTCTCCTTTAATCTTCAAATTTTGACTTCAAGCAAGTCGTCCCAACCAAGAGTCTTTCTGTGCTTTTAACCAATTTGCATTTCTTTGTCAGTTGATTGCCAACAAGGTTTTTTTATTTTAAAGTAAATTACAAATTTAGAGTTACTAGATCTAGAGTCTTGAAAGATAGATGTCCGAATCATCTTCAACACAACCTTGAAAGGTTGATTTACTACTCTCTCACTCTTATTAACATTTCGCATGTTCTTAATTCTTATTGTCTTGTTAATATATATACGGGGGCTGCCCATGGAACTTTCATTCTTTTTTTCCTCCATCATCACTAGATCATAATTATTTTGTATCTCATAGTTTTGCAACTCGTTTATTTTAGGAGCCATATCAAGATAAAATGTCTGTCAACTTGATTGTGGTTAATGGCATAACCTGATAGTAATCAGATCTCTCAAGGAAGTTAGATTCCGAGTTCGAATCCTCCTCCTCAAGTCAAAAAAAAAAAAAGCTTAATTGTTTGTCCCAAAATTATTTATATTGAATTGTTGCAATTGTTTTTCTTTATTGCACCCATTAATTAAAATATTAAATATCTCTATATTTGTAATATATGTAAGTTACCAATCAAAACGCTTCAAATATTTTTTCAATGACATGTTTTATTTTAATGGATATTATGTGCAAATGCACACTATAATTTAGTTATATCGTAACTTATGTATAGAGAGACTATAATAAAAACCCTTTTATCACAGCTAAAAAATATTTTGAATTCTTTTTTGGTTAAAAAAAAGTTGATCTCAAATAAACATCATGATTGACTAATTCTTTAAAAGGTTTTTTTTTTTTAAAAAAAAATGATACCTATTGGCCCTCAATTTTGAAAATTGGCACCAGTTCATTGTTTCAACTGAAAATAGCATTTAAAATTAAATTGAGACAAAATTGCCCCTCCGTATAAAAGAGAGAAAAAAACAAAACCACCCATTGTTCGATATCAAAATTTTTCAGGGTCAGAGTTAGAGGGAAATCACCACTGACCAAAGAGTGGCACTTCGTTCACCACTGGCTAGCCTACCCACTGACCATTTGTATATTCTGGCACCAGCGATATCATTCCAGATGGGTGTGTGATTTATCAATTTGTTTTAGGGTTTTTGATTTGAGATTTTTAATTGGTTTCTGATTGAACGATCAGTTCTTCATTGAAGAACAAGAACTATGACAGTTCTTGTTTAATTATTTTTACATTGTGATTTATGAATGTTTTGGTTTGTAGGTCCAATAGTTCGCGAGAGAATATAAAAAATAGTTTTTGAACGAGTAAAAATAGTTTTTGGAAGATAAATCACAAAAAAAATGCCCACATCAAACAAACATAACATAAGAAAAATTATAATAAAATCATTATATAACAAATATCCACCTTTCTTGAGTGATTCATGATTGAGATACTTCCTTTGACAAAAGAATAGAAGAAGAGACAGAGAAAAGAGAAAATAAAATAAAGAAAGAAGTGTTCGACAAAATAGAGAGCAAGAAATAGAGGAGTGGGAAAATTACCATAGAAATAGAGGGGAGATATAAGAGAAAAAGGGAAAAAAAAAAAAAGAAGAGAGAGAGAGAGAGAAGAAGATGACAAGTCACAAGTTTTGTTAAGGACATTTTGGGTTTATCTCAAAATAAATATTTTTTTGAGAAGAAATAATAATAAGGTTCTATTTCTCAAAATAGTGGAGCAAATGATGCTATTTTGAACCAATATTCTCTCTTTTGGGTTTAAATAATGTGATGTCCAAATTACATGATAGTGAAGATGATAGGAGATTAATTAATTAAAGTAAGAATCATAAGTCACCAAGCTTAAAATTACAAATTAATCCTTTAATAGTATTATAGTAGAAAAAAGTAATACATTAATGTGCTTCATTACATAATTAAATTAAAATTAACAAGAAAATGGAGCACAAAAACGAAAAACCCATTTGCAAAATTAACTTTATAGGTGGTTTTTTTTTTAAACGGAGTGATTACACTTGAACAAAAAAATTCGAGAGGAACATGAGGACCCGCACACCCCGCCAACGCCATTGGTGGGGAGACGAGAAAAGCAAGTGACACTTTTTGGCCAGTGTCGACACACTACTCTATTGGGCATTTTGCACTAATACTCAACTCTGATGTCATGACTTCCGGTAGGGTTCCTATAAGAAAACAATGAAGCTGAAGTGCGGCTGTGTTGCGCACAATTGTGACAACAGATTATCTAGCTATTACTGAGGCAAATGCTGATTCTTCCATTGGAGAGAACCCCACCATGTTTTGAATTTGTCACGTGCTATGGAACTTTTCTGCTTAATTCCATGTTTAAGCCATTGGTAGATTTGTTTTATCAAGTGTCTGGCTAACACAATAGGGAGAACAGTCCATAAGCTCAAACAGAGCCATCCAAGGGGACGAGGGAGGAAAATTGATGCTAGTGAGATTGAAGAAAGAGCACCGGAGCTGAGAATGACACCGTTAATGCATCGAGAGTAGTGTGGCCAGTGAATTTGTAATTCCTCCTCAATAGAAAATCCGAGACAATAACAGCAAGTGGCTACAAAGAAAACCCACATGTTTACAGGGTGTGTGTCAAATGGGGATAGTCGTTTGCTCTGAGAATCCACCTGTAGCAGCGCAATCAACACTAGTATCAAATATTTAAAGACGGTATGACTCCTCCTGTTAGCAGGAAAAATACATATAGTTAGTCACTTGCTAAACAACCAGAAACAAAAATTAATTTGATAATAACTGCAAGTTAAGAAAAATCATGGAGTAAAAGATAACAATGCTAGGAGACTATAGGAAGTAAACAGATGAGCGAGTAAACCTTGCCAAATTGTGTTGGCGATGGCAAAGACAACATTGCTTCTTCTGTGTGACTCTAAACTTGCGTTTAGTTTTTATACAGCTTCCAACTTCCATGGCCTGAAAATTTCTCTGAGCCAACCTCATTGATCAGATCCTCTGTTATTTGGTATCAATTGATAACACAAGTCTTGAGTGGGTGGTTTTATTGAAAATCGGACACACAATCAACGCCTTTTAGATAGCATTTAATAAAAACAAAGAAAGATTAAGTCTATGATGTATTTCCTCGAAGTTGTACGAAGGTGTGTATTCCTTAGATATGGTGGTCGGTGTGTTCAGCGGCGGACCCTTTGACCCTCTCCCTTCCCACAATTTTTTTTTATAAAAAAAAATTTATATATAAAAATTAAATTAAATTAAATATTTAATTTAAATAAAAAATTATATATAGTAAAAAAAATATTATATTTATCACCATTTTTTTACCCCGAATGATAATTCATAGCAAGTATTAAAAGTTTTAAATTTTTTACCATAAATTTTAAACCATTTACATCGAATGCTCCACGATAAAAAAGTTTTTATAATAGTTATCATCTGCGGCAAAACTTTTTATCAAGAAAGTATTTGCGATACTTTTGGTTGCGGATTACATCACATTTTCTTCGAGGTAAAATATTACTTTTTTTTATAGTGAGATACTGAATCATGGAGCTCACAGGCATAATCAGAAATTTATTTTAGAGTGGGCTAAATTAATTTTTATTTTCGATCAAAAATATTGTTTGACATTGACATTAAGTAAAATTTTCCGTTAGAATTATGAATCACAATGATATGGAAAAAAAAAATGTATTAACAAAATATACAAATCTGAACCTTGTATTGAGATAATATTTATTATAAAAAATACACACACAAAAATTAGTTAAAGAAAACATGAGATATGTAGATAATGTAAATACAATAGCATAATATAAAAAGATGTGATACTTTATTCACAAAATAATAAGAATGATCATAATAGAATTACAATAGACAGCTCTAGTATATATCAACCAAAAAATTATTCCCCATAACTTATAACTTATTTTTAGTAAAATATATATTGTTAAATAAATTACAAGATTACAATTGACTAATAAGATATAAGTGGGATTTTAGATTCGACATTAATATATTGATATATATATATATATATATATATTAAGATTTAGATTTAAAAAACTTTGATTTATTTTTTAATATTTTAAATAGGTATTGTATATAGTACTTGAGTACTACAGTAATTTATTTTTGTAAGGGAATTTAGCAAAATTGCCCAAAAATCATAAACAGTTGCAAAAGTACCCAGGCTTCACTAATTTTTGCAACCTCTACTCAAAGACTTTGTTTGGACAAAATTGCCCTTACTTTTATATTTGACCCACTGCACTTTCTGCTTCTTCTTCGCACTGTCTTCTTCTTCTTCTTCATCTTCATCTAAGCAAATTTCTTTACCTCACCCGGTTCTCTCTTCTTCTCTTCTCTTCTTCACATTTTCTTATTTTTCCTTTCTTATCTTCTCCATAAATCTCTTACCCAACCTAAACCAAGAAATTCTCAAGTTATCTCTTGCAAATAAACCATCGATCCATCTCACAAATTCTTTTTCTCCATAAAAAATTCCAAGATTAGTGTTAAAAAATTTTTTTTTTAGTCAATACACACTTTTATGGGTTTTGAATCAGTTGTAGGCATTTCACATTTGTTAATCCTCCATCAAAAAAATGAAGAACGAATTTTTATAAATTTTATTTTCATCATGCCGACCCGATGCTTTTGGCCCGATGAGTTTGGCGGCCCGATGGTTTTTCTTTATGTTTTTTCATCATTTTTGGCCCGATGATTTTCATCGGGTCGGCTCGATGGCCTTGGCCCGATGGTTTTCATCATGTATTTTCACATGGCGGCCCGATGGCCTTGACCCGATGGTTTTCATCATGTATTTTCACATGGCGGCCCGATGGTTTTCATCATGCCGACCCGATGCTTTTGGCCCCGATGGTTTTTCTTTATGTTTTCTCATCGTTTTTGGCCCGATGGTTTTCATCGGGTCGGCCCGATGGCCTTGGCCCGATGGTTTTCATCATGTATTTTCACATGGCGGCCCGATGGCCTTGACCCGATGGTTTTCATCATGTATTTTCACATGGCGGCCCGATGGTTTTCATCATGCTGACCCGATGCTTTTGGCCCGATGAGTTTAGCGGCCCGATGGTTTTTCTTTATGTTTTTTCATCGTTTTTGGCCCGATGGCCTTGGCCCGATGGTTTTCATCATGTATTTTCACATGGCGGCCCGATGGCCTTGACCCGATGGTTTTCATCATGTATTTTCACATGGCGGCCCGATGGTTTTCATCGTGCCGACCCGATGCTTTTGGCCCGATGAGTTTGGCGGCCCGATGGTTTTTCTTTATGTTTTTTCATCGTTTTTGGCCCGATGGTTTTCATCGGGTCGGCCCGATGGCCTTGGCCCGATGGTTTTCATCATGTATTTTCACATGGCGGCCCGATGGCCTTGACCCGATGGCCTTGACCCGATGATTTTCATCATGTATTTTCACATGGCGGCCCGAAGGTTTTCATGATGTCGGCCCGATGGCCTTGGCCCGATGGTTTTCATCATATATTTTCACATGGCGGCCCGATGGTTTTTATCATATATTTTCAAACCATCGGGCCGCCAAACTAATCGGGCCAAAAGCATCGGGTCGGCATGATGAAAATCATCGGGCCGCCATGTGAAAATACATGATGAAAACCATCGGGTCAAGGCCATCGGGCCGCCATGTGAAAATACATGATGAAAACCATCGGGCCAAGGCCATTGGGCCGACCCGATGAAAACCATCGGGCCAAAAACGATGAAAAAACATAAAGAAAAACCATCGGGCCACCAAACTCATCGGGCCAAAAGCATCGGGTCGGCATGATGAAAACCATCGGGCCGCCATGTGAAAATACATGATGAAAACCATCGGGTCAAGGCCATCGGGTCGCCATGTGAAAATACATGATGAAAACCATCGGGCCGGCCCGATGAAAACCATCGGGCCAAAAACGATGAAAAAACATAAAAAAAAACCATCGGGCCGCCAAACTCATCAGGCCAAAAGCATCGGGTCGGCATGATGAAAACCATCGGGCCGCCATGTGAAAATACATGATGAAAACCATCGGGTCAAGGCCATCGGGCCGCCATGTGAAAATACATGATGAAAACCATCGGGCCGACCCGATGAAAACCATCGGGCCAAAAATGATGAAAAAACATAAAGAAAAACCATCGGGCCGCTAAACTCATCGGGCCAAAAGCATCAGGTCGGCATGATGAAAAAAAATTTATAAAAATTCGTTCTTCATTTTTTTGATGGAGGATTAACAAATGTGAAATGCCTACAACTGATTCAAAACCCATAAAAGTGTGCATTGACTAAAAAAAAAAAGTTTAACACTAATCTTGGAATTTTTTATGGAGAAAAGGACTTTGTGAGATGGATCGATGGTTTATTTGCAAGAGATAACTTGAGAATTTCTTGGTTTAGGTTGGGTAAGAGATTTATGGAGAAGATAAGAGAGGAAAAATAAGAAAATGTGAAGAAGAGAAGAGAAGAAGAGAGAACCGGGTGAGGTGAAGAAATTTGCTTAGATGAAGATGAAGAAGAAGAAGAAGACAGTGCGAAGAAGAAGAAGAAAGTGCAGTGGGTCAAATATAAAAGTAAGGGCAATTTTGTCCAAACAAAGTCTTTGGGTAGAGGTTGCAAAAATTAATGGAGCCTGGGTACTTTTACAACTGTTTTATGATTTTTGGGCAATTTTACTAAATTCCCTTTTTGTAATAGTTAACAATAATTTTTCTTTTTGTCTAGAAATTGGGGCTGTGAAGTGTGAAGGGCTCTGGAGCCTCGATACGTGACGACAAATTAGATGTACAGTCCATTCACATATATATTTTCACACCGTGTCATGTCCATTCACATAAAATTTTCGTACAGTACGATATGTGTATTGGGAAAATGCCGTCTGGGCTCGAAGGTGGGCTTTTGACTTTCACAAAGTTATTGTCCAATACCCTCAATTTTAAATCAAATTACAAACTTGCCACTCATATACTCATATTTCCCTTTATCTCTCTCACGTGTCCTCGCACCCATTTATTTTTCTCTCCTTCTTCTTCCATCTCTCACCTCGTGTGCTACTGCTGTAAGGGTCTTTTGTTTTTTTACTAATACTTAATAAATTTAAATTAAATATATTAAGTTATTTTTATTTTTTAAATAGTTAAATAATTTAAAAATAATAAAAAGTATTTTAAAATAAAAATTTAAAAATTCTAATTTTATCATTTAGTGCTTAATCACTGAATTATAAATATATATATTTTTTCTCTATAATTATAATATATTTTTTTATAATTATTATTTTTATATTAATATATTTTTAAATTTATCTTTATTTAAATATTTTTTTATTAAAAAATAAATTATTAATACTTTTATTCAGTAGTGAGAAGGAAAAAAAATAAATATGTTATTTATGTTTCAATTCCTATTTAATCTTTAAAAAAATTAAGACATATTCAGTTTTTAAATTAAAAAAATAAAAGACCCATTAATTAAGCTTTTTTTTGTTATTATGGTAAATGTACGGTTTGATTGTATATGTAATAAATATTAGACTAATTTTTTTTATTTTTTTTATTTTTTTTATATATACCCTTTTCTGTTTGACCTTAATCACAAAAGACAAAGTTCTAAACTCTTTTTAAGAGTAATTGAGGTTGGATGAAAATTTGTCTAAAGTAATAAAATCTGACCATATAATAATTTTATTCTTAGATGTCGCTAGTTTAGAAAATAGTAAATAACACCTGTAGATGCTAAAATTTACACTTAATGGCAATACCTGTAGATGCTAAAATTTACGTTTAATGACCTGATAATCTACAGTGATTGAGTAGAGAACAACAATCAGCAAAATAACAAAGAGAGTGTCGCACTTTTGGGACATTGGGGTAGTGCCAATCAAATAGTCTCCAACACCCACATTAGATTATGAATTTAAAAGGAAAAATATTAATGAAATGAATACTATCCGAATTGTGTGTATGTCGAGAGGTATATAATGTTACGTCGAGCATACCGTTAAATATATTATTAACAAACCGTGTATATACTTCAGTTTAATTAATAATTATTATTTAATTTATTAATATATGTAACAAGATTAAGATATAAGTGTGACTTTAGATTAGACACTAATATATTGGTGTATATATATATATATATATATATATATATATATATATATATTAAGATTTAGACATATTAGATTATTTTTATTTATTTTTTTAAATAGTCAAATAATTTAAAAATAATAAAAATTAACTTAAAATTAAAATTTTTGACTTGTCACTTAATACGTAATCACTGAATTATAAATTTATATTTTTTTCTATAATTACAATATTTTTTTCATAATTATTATTTTTATATTAATATATTTCTAAATTTATCTTTATTTAGATGTTTTTGTATTAAAAAAAATAAATTATCAATATTTTTTATTCAGTAGTGAGAAGGAAAAAAATAAACATATCATTTATATTTTATTCCCTATTCAATCTTTAGAAAAATTAAGATATTTAATTTTGAGATGAAAAAATAAAAGACCCCTTAATCAAGTTATTATTATTTTATTTTGACATATTACTTGTGGTGGTGACGACTCAAACCTGAAACATTAACAAATATTAGACTAATTTATTATTTTTATTTATATACCCTTTTCTGTTTGACCTTAACCATACCAGACAAAGTTCTACATTATTTTTAAGAGTAATTGAGGTTCGATGAAAATTAGTGTAAAGTAATAAAATCTGACCATATAATAATTTTATTGTTAGATGTCGCCAGTTTAGGAAATAATAAATAACACTCACATTCCTTAATACTTTTTCTACAAGTAAAAACAACTACCTTTGGGATTATCTTTTCAAAAGAAAAAAAAAAAATCTTTACTAGTTAAATTTGATCAAACTTAATATGTATAAGGGTATTTTTATCTTTTTAATTTTTTTAAAATTTTTTTATTAATAAAAATTAAATTAAAAATAAATCTCATCTGTCTATCTTTGTGACGACAGACTATGGAGATTTATGTAAAAAATAATATTTGTTAATCATTTTCTCTTAATTGTTTTCAAAAATAAATTTTTTTAATGGATCTTCTTCGTTTATTAATCTTAATGGACGGTGGAAATCATTTTAAAAAAAATAATCTTTTGTAAAAAAATAACAACTAAAAAAATAAAAAAAATAAAAAATAAATTTTGGTGGGATGGAGATCTAATCTCCAAATTAGATTGGATCTCTATTAAGAATAAAAAAAAAAAAATTGAAATTGAAGATATCCAGCGATGAAGAGTCTTCATCGCTAGTTTTTCAAAAAAAAAATTTGTTCGTAGGAGCATCCCTCAAATATTTTATTTTTCTTGTTTCTAATTTTTCTATGTTTTTTAAAAAAAATATTTTTAAAAATTTTTTCCTCCACCGTCCATCAAGAATGTGGAGAGCCGTTTAAATTTTTTTTCCATTTTTTTATATTTAAATTTTTTATTTTAATATTTAATATTAGTTTTTTAAAAATAAATCTCTATCGTCCATTTCTAGTAAAATGAATAGTGGAGATCTTAACTATTTTTTTATTATTATATTTTTAATTAATGAATTTTGATGATTTAATATTATTTTAGGAGTATTTTTGTTATTTTTTATAGGCAAACCTGATCAACCGTTGAATTTGATGGAATTTGACTAACAATAAAGAATGTAGTTGCTAATAAATCCAAAAATTATTTTCGCTAGAAGAGCAAACCTCCAAGAGCCTGGGTGTTATTTATTCTTTAGAAAAAGTTTAGTAAAAGCCCAGACTATGAGGAAATTTGAACTCTAGTCGATAAGACGAGATCTTCCGTAAATAGAGTACCTTTTTAACCTTATAAGAAATCAGTTCCTATTATCACATCACCTCGTGGTATGATTTATATGGCGGTTGATATAAAGACAAATCACTTCGTACAAAGTTTTGACATAATATTTTATACGATTTTGTAATAATTGAATAGGTGGATGAGACATGAGTAAGATTTAATAAATTTAACACATCTACTTATACTAAAGTTGATAGTGCACCTCTCTCCCACCTCAGTGGTAACGAGTTTAATTTCTACCATGTACATACCAACATGTGTGGGTAGTTTTTTCCCCTTATTGTAGGAGTAGATGTCTCCCATTATGGGAGTAGATATCCGGACTGTGCATTTAGTGATTAATCTCAGCAAGTCTCGACAGTTATTAATATTGTACTTGTACCCCTTTAAAAAAAAAATTTAATAAATTTATTTTTTCTTTTTCTCTATTCTCTCTTCATCATCATTAATTTATTTTATTTGTTACCTCCTTTCTTCAAGATTTTCTTTTTCTAAATTTGATATATTAATATCTTCTCTCCTTATATTTTTTTCACACATCTTTATCTTCTCTCTTCTTTTTATTTTTTTTAGCTTTTAATTGTCCTTCACTAATTAAAAAAGTAATTATTATCTTTAAGAAAATATTCGACATTTTTGTAACTTCTTCTTCTTTAATTATAAAACATATTAAAATGATATATATTTAATTTTCTTGTACTAAATCTAAAAGAATTGTATTAATTTCAAATTTAATCATAACCCATAATATCACATCCACTCATAATTCAAGTAGTTAGTGCACCTCCTCATCCATTTTAATAGTGGAGATTCAAATCACACTATACGTATTTACTAGTATGCGTAGGAGAGCCTTCTCTTTATATTAGAGGAGTAGATGTCTTATATTTATGAAAATATATATCTGAGTCTCTCATATAGTGATTAATCTCTTGGCAAATCCCGATAGAATTATCAATAATTATGTAATTGCACTATTAAAAAAAAAAAAAAACCTCATGTACTATAATATCTAATTGAACTTACGATATTGTTGGGTGTAACTAGCATCTAATATATAAGAGCAACATTTATGTAAACTAGATATCGGAGCCATTAACTTATGTATATAAAAAAAAAACTTGTGTATATAATGGAGAGAGAAAATTATTAATATATTAGAAAATCTAGAAGATAGGAGATAGAAAATAAAATAAATTAATTGTGGAGAGAGAGGAAAGAGAGACAAGAAATAAGAAACAATTGCAATAAAATTTTAGCTAACCACATTTTGGAGAATCTAATAGCTTTAAAATTATATCAAAACTTGTCTCTCTCTGGTTAGCTAATATCTTCTCTATATATATATATATATACACACACGTGGAGCTGAAAGTTGTAAAAAGTAGGCCAAAACTACATTTTGTAACATTTTTAAATCAAAAGACATTTCTCACTATCTATGTATATATATAAGCTTTGATGCTCGCTAAAAATTACACTAGATTCATTAATACATGTATACATTTTCCAATCTATCACTGCAAGAAAATATAGTATTTACTGCAGATTTTTTTTATCGCGGATATCAATCCGTGATAAATATAATTAAAAAAATTAAACATAATATGCAGCACAGATGGTAGTGTGACAATTTATTTGCTACACTCATTTGCGGCATGTATAGCCGCGGTAAGTAAAAAAATTAAAAGAAGATTAAAAAAGGTTGAAAACGAAAAGCCAAAAACAAGAACTAAGCTATCATCACGTATCGATTTCTTAAAAACAAGTTGTAATGTTTTTTTGGTTTCTTCCCCATTTTTCTTTCTCAATTTTCTTCCTCAGTTTCCAAATATCATCATGTTTTCATCCTCAGTTTCAAGCCTATTTCTCTCTTTCTCTCTCGCTAGTTTGTTCATTGAAACCCTAAAATCCTCTCTTTCACCGTCCGTATCTCTCTTTTTAGTTTCTCCCTTTCTTCTATTGAAACTCTAAAATTTGATAGATTCATGACGGAGGATCGATTTGGAGCAATCGAGCTTCGACGGAGGTCTCTCGACATCATTGTGAGTACCACATTAATTCTCTCTCTATAAATCCAAATATTTTCTTTAGGCTTAATTTATGCTATAATCAATTACCCAATAACATTTCTGCTATTTTTTTATTTTTATTTTCAGGAACTTGAATGGTTTTAAATTGATTTGTAGAGCAAATTAGGTACTCTTTCTTCTCAAATATTCTCTTAGATTCTTTAAAACAAACGCGATTGATTGGACAAAATACATTTATAATAAAATAAACAACTAGACGTGGAATTATAGGTTCACTAATTAGGATATATTTAATTGAAATCTGTTACAAAAAATGGAACAGTAGACTTTTGTGTGTGTGCCCTTGGTTGGGAAGAAAATTTAAAAACGTTGATGATGCTTTTTTTCAATGACAAAAAAAATTAACTGATTGTTTTCTTCTTTCATTTTTATATTTAATTTTGGAAAGAAAAAAAAATAAATTGATTTTTTTCTTTTAAATTGATTGTTGGTGGTTTTGTTTCCCCCTGTTTTATAATTTCTCATGTTTGTTAGTGCTACTTTATTGGCTGGTGGCTGAATTGTTTGTTAGGTTTAAAATGGTGTTGATAAACTAAATGATTCGATGCAATCTTTGATCAATGTGATGATTTTATAATGATTTTTTTCTGTTACTATTTTAAAAATGGGTAAGTTTAAGAACTCTAAATCTATTTATAAACAATTGCAATAATGAAGTCGTAGTTAGTTTTCTTATGATGAATTTTTTTTTTCTTTGTGATTTGTGATGAAATTATGTTATTAACCTTGTTCTGATTTTAGTTTGTTGTGTAATTGATTGATTGTTGAGTTATTTTTGGTGGTGTATGATATCATTTATTATATTGGCATAGCTTGATCCGCTGTTTCTTGTTTTATAGTTTTTCTTGTTTAATAACTTCAAGTTGTAAATTTGGTTAGCTTGGTGCCAAGGATGGAAAAAGTGTTGATAAATTAAATGATGTGTGACAAATTCAGTCTCTATTTTTATTACTTTTATTTTTAAATGGTATCTTCCATCTAGTACTATCTACTTTCTTGTATATACTTGGGGACATATTGTAACCCTTATCGATATTCTTTTTATTTTTAATGCAATGACTGTTAAAATATTATTATAAGTTGAATTTTATTCTTCAAATTTATTTAGTGATACAATCACTTATTTGGGTTCCTTTTTCTTTTGTTTTTTTTTTTATTTTTATAACTCAGTCAGTGATCTTCTCTATTTTAGTGTGTGCAATAAAATATATTAGTGCTTTTGTGTTTTACTATACATCTTAATTTGAGTTTATTATTCCTTGTGTAGAAAATTTGGTAGCAGGCGTAAGCCAATTATAAAGAGAGATTGAGAATTCTGAAGTGGCTGGTAATAATGATTATGAAGTGCTTTTGAGTTGTTTGTTTTTATTTATTAACATAATTATATAATTTATAATTTTTCTTTAGTAATACATATCCAAATTATTAAATGCGTGCCCTTATATATTCAGGGAGGTAGACATGGATAAGAGTTGGATTGATTTACCGTGTAGGGCATGTATGCAATATATTGAAAGGGTTGATAAATTTATGGATTTTACATTTGCAAACATCATTGGTGATACTAGGATTTATTGTTAGAGTCAATTTGAGGAACATATACGTGACATACCTGAGGAAGAACAAACTGATGCCATTAGAGAGCAGGTGTTCACTCAAGTAATGTGATCTGATGATTATGGTCGTGTTCGTTTTGGGGGTACTAGAACAACTTAATCAAATGTTGGTCAAAACTCAACTGTTGATGAGATGCGAGTAGAGTTAGATGAATTGCGATCTAATTACAATGATTTATAGTCAAGATATGAGAAATTAGAGTCCATTGTGATAAGTTATTATCAAACATGCCCACAAATTCAATTAAGGAGTGAACATGTATAACATATTTAATGTAAATTAAGTATATAAATATGGTAGAAACTAACATGTATTTTGTTAATAGGTTGAAGATAATTCAAGTGTACACCAACCACACCCTTCATCAACTGGAAATTGATTAGGTTTGTCAGTATAATATTATTAAAAATTACACATATTGAATTCAAAGTTATTTTCTATAATTTTAGAATTTTATTTTTACAGGTATTGGAAATGACATGATTTGGAGATTTGGTCATAGGGTGAAAAAATATTATTTTGGAATGTATATATTTGGAGATCTAGTAATATATTTTGACTTTAATTATTATTTTTGCATATTAAACTTATTTACGGATTTACTTTTATTATTTTAATTGAATCATTTAATTAAAATTTAATTTTTTTTGTGGTTTGTCTCCATCTTTGGTTTAATTTTAATTTTAAGAAT
Organism: Xanthoceras sorbifolium; assembly: GCA_003430845.1. NCBI lineage: Eukaryota > Viridiplantae > Streptophyta > Magnoliopsida > Sapindales > Sapindaceae > Xanthoceras > Xanthoceras sorbifolium. The sequence goes on from CM010608.1 coordinate 37,191,850, forward strand.
ATTATGATTTTAATTTTAAAAATATATTTTAATTTGGATTTTTAACAAATTTTATTTTATAATATAAAAATACCTTTTTGCTACAATCTTTTGCCATAGGTAGAATGCAAATATCAAAATCGCAACAATTTAGTTTGCTGCAGTTATTAACCGCGGTAAAAGTCTATTGCCACGAATAACTGTCGCGACAAATATTAAAATTTTGCCACAACCATTTTGCCGCGGCAAAAAGTCCTTTTGCCACGATCGTATTTGCAGTACATTAAATCCGTGGCAAATCCATGGCAAAAAGCCTTTTGTGGTAGATTCGTTCGCAGCAAAAAGTCTTCTTTTTTGCAATGTATGTTTTATTTGATTAGGTACTCACAGATCTGAATATGAATCCAGAATTCTTCAAGTAACTCTTGGATACAAGAAACACTATCGAGCATCAGCCGATGTTGAATGAGTATTGTTGCTTATGAGCTCGAGTAGTGAAACCGGCAAACCTAGCAACCCTTATCAGTTGCATGCCAAGGATTAGCAACCGTCAACATACTAGTCCTCTAATGGTATGCACCATCCATGCTGGTAAATTGAGTTCAGCCCATATCTTCAATGTAATACCCCCTGACCCGACCCGGCTGGACCGACCCAGGGAGCGCTACACGGACTTTCAAAACTTTCTAAATTCATATACATTTCAAAATTATTGTGAGCCTATAAAACAAATTTTTCAAATCATTGGAAACCATAGAATTTATTGTTTTAAAAATCATTTTCGAGTGAGCCCAATCAATAAACTTTTTACAAAAATTCGGCAGAGTTCCGTTTGTTTTTCGGATTTTCCAAAACCTGTTTCTCACAATTCAAATCAATTCAAATACAAATTTAACAACACTTTAATATCGTTTTCAAACACTTGTGCACTCTGCCGTTTAGTGCGACTTTTCAATACAGTTTATAAAATAAAATCATTCAAAAGTCAATATTTATAAACATTCTAGAATGAAAAACAGAAATCATTATTTACAAAACTAATTACAAATCCTCTGTATATGCATGCTTTCAGAATATATACACATAACAACAATATAGCTACCCAAATGTGATAACTCTGAGACTCTGTCAGCAAATCTCTCTCTCTTCAGTCCTTAGCTTCTTCGGGATCCCTGGTACCTACGCGTTAGAAACAAAACTAATGCGCTAAGCATATAGCTTAGTGGGTGTACAATAAACTCAAATATGAAAATCATAAATAACTTTTAAATGGAAAACATATCACAATATATATATATATATATATATATATATATTTTAATTCTAATCATTTATAAATCCATTTAACTTAAAATCAAATCATAAAACAGTTTCCATCACTTAATTTCCACAATAAGAGCAACATATAAAATCGATTAATAAAATCATTCAATTCACTTCCCAATTCACTTAAGATCTGGCCCGCTAGAATACCCAACATACTAGGACTGGAATATGGGTCAAACTCCCACCCTAGGACGAATCCTAAGAGTGGTACGTATCTCCCTACTCTAGGACCGTGGGTACGGAACCTAGAGAGGTACATAACTCCCTGTCCGAGGAACGAATCCTTAGGAAGGTACGTGGCTCCCAACCCCCAGGACGAATCCTGAGGAGGTACGTGTCTCCCTGCCTCTGGACGAATCCATGAGGAGGTACATAATAATCATCAATAGCAATCAATAGCGGCGCAGTACTGCTCAGTAAACCCAGCTGGTATACCAACCTCCTATATCCATTTCTATGTCTAGGTATCCTAGGGCAGTTACGAGAAACTATTTTCAAATATTCACAATAAGTTACAAATCATTCGATACTCAATAAATATACGATTCACACAATACTCTTCAGGAAACATAACAATAGTCATACAAAAGTATAAATCAAGTATTTTTAACGAAATCGAAATATTCGAAAGACGATCAAAATGCGATCTACAATAAAATCATTCCAAAATCAACAATAGATATATCATTCATCAATTTTTTTCATATAAAATAAACAAGTTTCATACGAAAATCGAAAACGAGAACTTTCAACGAAATCGAAAATGAGAACGAAAACGAAAACGATAACGAAATACTTTTCGTAAAGATTCCGAAAACGAAAGTACACCAACCTGGAATCCGTTTTTCGTTTGACAAATCGTGATTCCACGATTTTCTTTTCCTTTCATTTCCCCTTCTCTTCACCTACACTTTCTTTTCTCTCTTTCCTTCCTCTCTTCTTCTTCTTCTTCCTCTTCTTCTTCCTTCTCTTTCTTCTTATTCTTCTTCTTCTTCTTCTTTTTTCTCGCTCTCTGCCTCTCTCTTCTCGCTGTTCTGTTTTCTGGCTTCTGCGAGAAGCCACTTTTTTTTTATATTTTTCAGCTGTCGCGACCGTCGTCGCGACCTGTGGTCGCGCTACCAGGTCGCGGTACTCACTGGAGCGTTTGCACCGCCTTCATCGCGAGCACACCTCGCGGTCCCTTGGTCGCGCTGGTGGTCGCGTTGCTCACTGCCAGAGTTCGACATTTTCATCGCGAGCAGTTCATCGCGACCTGTGGTCGCGGTGACTGGTCGCGATGCTCACTGCCAAAAATCTTATTTTCCACCGCGAGCAAGCCATCGCGACCTGTGGTCGTGGTGACCAGGTCGCGATGCTCTCTGCTTCAGTTTTTTAAATTTTCCATACATCATTTTCAACTATTAAATCTGGTCCACCTGGAAATCATAAAATTTACATTTACACCCCTTCTAATTACAAAATTTATATTCACATATATAAAATTAATTATCCGAAATCCGGGATGTTATATTCAACCCTCTCATCAACTACAACACACGTAAAACTGGTACACAACTCGATTAGAATCTATACTGAGAGAGCAGTGAGTACAGACCTAAAAGGACCGTAAATGGGATGAAAGACAGCTGGGGTTGGACAAAGCCCTTATGAATCTGAATAGCATCAACAAGGGGATATATATTCGGTGACGGTGACAACTATGTTCCAGACTTGGTAACTAAAAGGTGGGGGTGCTATTGCAGTTGTGCATGTGCCATTTGTTTTGGGCGGGCGCATGAATCTGCCATCAGGAGAAAAAAAGGTTGCATCAAGATTGAAGATGCAATCAAGTGCGATCATGGCAAGCAAGCTAGCAATATTGGGGTGAAGGAATATGGATGATATATGTAGCGTCAAAGTTGTTACCATGGCATGTGCCTTAAAAAATTACAGTCGTGCCCATTCGAAACGTCAAGCTTTTCTGAACATTACAAATTGTCTTCAATCGGGCTATTGCATATAGGTTTTCTAGTTGGACTTGCCATGGATTATCTGGTTGGACTATAAGTGCCTTGTACTAGGCTTTGGCTCATGGGTTCTTATATCAAAGTGATGTTCTCTACTCTTTCCATACGAAATTATGAATCGTACATTTATCCCTCTCCATTGTTTTTAATAAAAAAAAAATGTTAGAAGATACGAGTTAGCTATGGGTTGTGTGAAATCCGTGGTGTACTTATTTATTATTAATGGCGAGATTTCAGGTGAAGTGTGACATTCCAAAGGCCTGCGCCAGGGTGATCCTTTATCTCTATATTTATTATTATTATGTACTGAGGGCCTATCAAGTTTAATTCGAGCTTCTGAATCAGGTGTTCATTTCGATGGCTTCCGGTGTAATCGATTTGGGCCTAAGATTATACATCTTTTCTTTATGGATGACAACCTACTTATTTTGCGTGCTACTCAAGCGCAATGCAATAATATTAATCGATTATTGGATTAATATTCTAAATCCTCAGGTCAAATGGTTAATTTTGGAAAATTCGCTTTATGCTTCAGTCGGCAAGTTTCGAATATTGAGGGATTTTCATTGGCCTGGATTTTAGGAGTTCAAATGGTGGGTTGTCATACGAAATATTTAGGATTACCCAGTTTTGTGAGCAAAACAAGAAACAACTTTTTCAAAGTATCATCGATTGAGTTTGGAGTAAATTAAAAGGTTGGTGTAGCAAGAGTTTTTTCGGCTAGTGGTAGAGAGATTATGCTCAAAGCTGTCATTCAATCCATTTCTATGTACACTATGACTTTGTTTAAATTGCCTCAGACTTTAATTGATGAGCTTCATCGCCTGTGTACTAGATTTTGGTGGGGAGGTTCAGCAAAATCCCGTAAGCTCTATTGGGACTTTTAGGATAAACTTTGTCTTTCAAAAAATTCTGGCGGGTTAGGCTTGCGCAACCTTTCAATTTTTAATAGGGCTTTGTTAGCTAAACAAAGTTATAACCTTATTAAAAATCTTGACTCTCTTGCGGTAAGGGTGCTTAAGAGCTGCTATTTCCCGATATCTGATTTCATGAATGCCTCATCTACTGGCTCGAGGTCTTTTCTTTGGAAAAGTACTTTAATGTGAGGTAGGGGTCTCATTGCGACTGGTTTGCATTGAAGGGTTGAGAATGGCTCTTCGATTCTCACCTTTCAAGATAAATGAATTCCTTGGCCAAATTCTTTTCAACTCTTATGTCCACCACTATCTCATGATCTCTCATTGGTTAGTATGCTCAAAACTGATTCGGGTTCTTGGAATACAGGTTTAATTCGGGATGTTTTTTCCCAATCAATGCTGATGCGATTCTTAGTATTCCTTTAGCTTCTTCTAGGTAGGATGATGTTCTAATATGGTATTATGAGAACTCTGGTATCTATTCTTTTTGGAGTGGTTATTTTCTAGGTTTGTCTTCTGTTGTTTCTCCGAGCTGTTATAGTCTAAGTGGTGATGTGGCTTGGTGAAAATATTTATGGCGTATGTCTATTCCTCTACGTGTTAAAATGTTCCTTTGGAAGGCCTCGAAAGATTGGATTCCTACTAGGGGTAACCTCCTTACTTATAAAGTTCCGGTTGATTCTTTTTGTCCATTTTGTATGGAGGAGGTTGAAATAACAATGCATGCTCTATGGAATTGCAAGCTGTTGGAACAAGTTCATTCGAATCTGGCTTCAATTGGTATTAACTTATCTATTTGAATTGTGAATGAAGCCTCCTTCATTGACTTGTTATTGTGGTTCAAAGGTAGAATTGATGCTGCCTCTTTTGATATTTTATGTGGAAATTGTAGTTATTGAGAAATCAGGTTGTCCATTCTAAGGGTAATCACGATTCTGCTAACACTGTTGCATGGGCATCCTCTTTCCTACGCGATTTTTAGGTCGCTAATAGTTGTGTTACATCGTCCGATAGAGTTGCCAACAACCTTGTTGCTTCGTCTCGTTCTTCTTTCATGGGTGCTGTCTCTCGGTTGCCTCCTCCAATTGGCATTTTCAAGATCAACTCAGATGCCGATATAGATGAAGCCTTGCATCGAACGGATTTAGGCGTTATTATTAGATACTCTTTGATAAGCCCCTAACCTACTATCTTACGCTAGGCGGCCTGCCGGTAACCCCACGGTAGTTTCCCAGTCAAGACTTGCCTCGCTGAAAAGCTTCCGTGAAGTTAAGCCGTTACTTAACCTTGCGAATTTGAGTAGAAATTTTTTTTTCTTTTATACAAAACTACTTTATTAAAATTTTGACAGAGTCTCCCATATTTTTTAAAATTTACCAATTTCGAGAGACTTGCATAAGAAACTGTACACTTCTAAATTTTATTTTTTCAACTACCACAGGACCTCTGGTTCGTCTCAAATCAACCACAACCATGTAATATCGTTTTCAAAATACAACTAAAATATTTGTAATTCAATTAAATTTATTAAAATTTAATAATATACATTTTACATAAGAGTTACAATAAACATAATACATATTTTTAAAACTGTCACAGTAATGTCTGACTGGTCCTGCTGGTCCTGGGAGTCCCTGCAACGTCTGCACCTGTACCTGGGAGGTTGGTTTATAAAATATAAAAATATAATGAGCTAAACGAGCTCAGTGAGTGTTATTAATTTCTAAACAATTTAATGTTTCTAATTAAACCTCCCTGAAAACTGTACTATAAAGAATATTAATCTGTTTTCTAAAATCTGAACTGAAATAAATAATAATCATAATACTTTTCTTGTTTCCTCAAAAACAGTACTAAATTTCATAATAATAAAACTTATTGTATTTACTGAAACAAAATACTAAAATAAGTAATAATAATACTTTCTGTGTAACACCCCCTAACCAGACCCGACTGGATCGATCCAGAGAGCGCTACCGGGTTTTCAAATCTTTTCTCAATTCTGTTTATAATTTGAAAATCAAATAATTTATAACTTAAAATCATTTCTAGTGAGCCCATCAAAATCCATTTTAAAAATTTCGGCAGAGTTCCCTCTATTTTTCTGATTTTCCAAAACTTGTTTCCAACAAAGTTCAAATAATATAAAACAATCAGCACTTCAAATCTCTGTTTCAATCAAATGCGCACTCTGCTGTTTAGTGCGACTTCCCAACATATTTCAATTAAAACATTATATAATTCAATATTTACAATTCTTTGAAAATGAAAACAAAAAATCATAAAACAATTATTTACAAAACATCAATATATAGATATATAACACGATGACAAATTTATGTATATGCATGCGTACTAAATATAATATACAGAACTATACTACTATCACAGAAATGTGACTCTGAACTCTCCTCTGCAGCTGGTACCTCTTCAGTCTTTTCCTTCCTCGGTATCTCTGTTACCTACGCGTTATAAAACAAACTAACGCGCTAAGCAATAATGCTTATTGGGTGTACACAAAAATATATAAAACAATAAATCTTAAATTTAGGCTTTCAGAGATATATAAATATAAATCAAACATTATATTTCAATTACTGAAACTATACGAAAACAAGGTATTTCAAAAGTTTCTGAATTTCATTCGTAATAAAATTTCTTTAGTTTCCACATCGTTTTCTGGCTTTCAATTCTCAATTGGGCCCTTGATACACATAACAGGATTTACAGGACTGGATTACGGGTTTTATAGTCGGGTTTCCCATCTCATAAGAAATGGTATCCCTATATAAACAGTCGGTTTCCCATTTCACGAGGAAATGGTATCCATATATTCTCACAGTCGATTTCTCATTTCACGAGGAAATAATATCCGTATTTCACCGTCGGTTTTCCATTTATGAAGAAATGGTATCTGTTAAATTAACATCATAGACATCATGAATCATGGTGCAGTACTGCTATATGTACACCCAATTGATATGTCAATATTCTATATCCATATATCCCTATACATATATCAAGGACGTTATTTCAGGGTTTTCAAATATTCTTTGTTTTCAAAATTCAACAATTACAAGTTTCAATCAAAATCAATAATTATAAAACCAAACAATATTTGTAAAACAATAGTTGTAAATCAGGTTTTGAAAACATACAATTTCACTAATACTTCCATAATATCAGAATATTCCATAAACAGTTCCAACAGTATACAAAAATAAATTACGAGTATATGAAATCCATAAAGAAGTTTCCAAGCCCACTAAATCAAAAACACATATCGAAAATAATTTCAGAAATGAGTGTACACCAACCTGGATACCGTTTTCTTTCCGACAAATTCTTTTTTTCCTTTTCCTTTTTCCCTTTTCTCCTTCTATTCTTCTTCTTCTCTTTTTCTTCCTCTTCTTCTCTCTTTCTTCTTCTCTTCTTCTTCTTTCTCTCTCTTTCTTTTCTTTTCTTTCTTTCCTCGGTCTCTCTCTTCTCTTTTCTGTTTCTAGATTGCTTCACCGCCTCTATTTTTTTTTATAAAGTTTCGGTCGTCGCGACCGTCATCACGACCTGTGGTCGCGCTACTAGGTCGCGTTGCACACTGGAGCAATTCCACCGCTTTCATCGCGATCACCCATTGCGGTACTATGGTCGCGCTGGTGGTCGCGTTGCTCACTGCACAAATTTGACATTTTCACTGCGAGCTAGTCAGCGTGATCTGTGGTCGCGGTGCTCACTGCCAAAAATCACCATTTTTCACCGTGAGCAGCTCATCGTGATCTTAGGTCGCGGTGAGAAGTCGCGATACTCACTGTCATGTTTTTACCCTTATCTTTATGCGTTATTTCTGGACCGTTACATTTAATTACATTTTACACCCCTCAAATAATAAATTTTTATATTCACATATTCAAAATTAATTTTTCGAAATTAGGGATGTTACATTCTGTTCACTGAAAACTGTGCTAAAACCTTTTTACTGAAGCAATGTACTGAAATGCAAAATAATATATCTTATTCTGTTTCCTGAAAACTGAACTGAAGTCTGTTTCATGAAAATTATACTGAAATCTGTACTAAAATTTCTTTCATAAAAACTATGCTGAAATCTGTAATAAAATCTTTTTCATAAAACTATACTGAAATCTTTTCAAACTTTCTGCTATTACTGAAAACTGATAAACTGAAACAATATATTTTTTAAATACAAGCTGAGAATTTATAAACTATAAAATCTTATGGCCAAGCTTAAAATAATTACTTTTAATTTAATACTGAAATAATTAAAATTCTATTATAAATTTTGAATTGGCCAATTTCCTGAAAACTGAAAAGCTGATATAATATATTTTACTAAAAACTTAAAAGTTGAGATAATATACTTTTTCTGATAAAACTTTTCTCATAATATACTTTTCTAATAAAACTTTTCTGATAATGCCAATTGGAAACCCATATCTGATAATTCTATAGGGCGACTCAACTAGCGTCACACCATATGGACTGTGTCACCATCCGACTAATCTGATGCCGCTCGGTGTGACTTTGATAAAATCTAATAAGAGACATCTCATTGGCTATGTGGTAGAATTCTGCGTCGCCTACATATAGCGAGACAACACCCCATAAGTGTGTGGGCGACTGACAGACTCGACAAACACAACCCCTCTGAAGTTAGTGACTTGTCCCCCCTTAACTTGCCCTACACAAATGAGGTGTACCGGTTGATGAACACTTAAATTTCTATAATAATAAATGTTAAAACCATTATTTTATACTATTAGGGCTCGTTTGTTTCATGGGATTGGATTGGATTGGATTTGACTATTTTATGGGATGGATGGATTTAGTACTGTATGTGTTTGAGATGGATGGATAAACTTTTTATTATTTTTATTGTTTAGTTATAATATTATAAATAATTTAGTAAAAAATTATTTTAAACAATAATAGAAATTAAAATATGAATTTTTTAAAAAAATTATACACATAAATCATTATAATGATTTTAAAAAAACTAACTTATAATATATATATTAACTATTATAATCATTCATATTAGGGAGAGGGACATACTAAATTGAACTATTAAATATAAATGTTTGTGCAATGTATTGAATACTTATTACTGTGATGTATTGATTAGAGACTGATAAATAGTGATTAAATAATTTTACATATAATAAATTTTAATAATAAAAATAAATTCTTAAATTAAAGATTAAAAATTTTTTTAATAAATGAATTATAAAAATAATAAAATTATTAAAAATATTTTGAAAAAAAATTATTAAATTAATTTTAAAAATACATAGAATATTAAAATAATTTTTATAATATTAAAGGTATATAATATTTTAATAAAATATTTTATATATAAATATAATATTTTATATTAAAAAAAAAAAAGGTGGGACAATTTGTCCCACCTCTTGAGGCGGGATAAATTTATCCCGCCTCAAGAGGTTAAACATGGGTTTGGATAAACAATAATCCAAACCCAATCCTAACCTAGGTAACAAACAAGGCCTTAGTGTTATCAAATTACCTAAGTTGTTTATAACTGCACTTAATTGTTAAACTTTCCATTTTGATGCAGGTTCAGTGTAATGGGCATAACTTTGCACTTAAATATCCAATCACTACGTTCTTGATAGTGTTGGAATGATAACTCATAGCCCTATAAGTTTGGTTTGTAAACTCTTGTCAAATTTGAACTCCTTTGAAGTCAAAAATTGGATTATCTTAGGCTGGTTTGCATGGCCGCGTAAATTGGGCAGTCTTCACTCTTTAGACCATAACATTCTCCACAAAATTCCAACTATTATGCGTCTTATCCTTCCAGAAAGATAAGAGAATTATCCACAACTTTGATGTTTATCACGAGATCAAATTTGCAAAGGAACGATGCCTAATTGGGTGTACAATTCAGTGCATGTGTGGAAGACACCAAAGTTGACAACTTTACTTTACCAAATTCAATCAACTTGCATTAATTTATTCCTACCATTTTTGACTTATTTGCCTCTCAATGTGTCTATAAATAGAGGCCTTGTAAAAGCTTCAGGGCAGCTTGGGTTCCTTGCCAAGTTCACTTTGCATTGTTGTATTGTTAAACTTTTATGATAACCTAATTTCTCTCTTGCTCATTTTATTTCTTCTACTTGTTTTCTTTCTTCTATCATGAGTAGCTAAATTCTCTTTTTGCTAAGGTGAAGGGTGAAGTTTTTGGTATGTGAATAAAGATTTATTTAACTTTTAACATGGTCTTAAAGTTTATATTCATTTGTATAAATTTATCTACATGTTTTATATTACTTTTCTTATTGAATTGAATTTTCATCTCTTACTCTTATGTGAAGTGGGGATCTTGACTTATTGTAGACTATTCTTGGCATAATGAATACTTGAATCCGTCTAGAACCGCATGGTTATACCTGCACTTCTGACCAAGGATTCTTGATTCATTGTAGACAAACAACACCATAAATACTTGAATCCGTCTAGAACCGTATGGTTATACCTACATCTGGCAAAGAAATCTTGATTTATGGTAGTTCATTGACACAATAAGTACTTGAACCCATTTAATATAAGAAGTGTAGAGTATCTATTGTAATATAACTAAAGGAAAAGAAATATAACTTGATAGATGTAAAGAACTTAAATGGGATAATTTCCTATTGGAACCTCCTTTGTGTGTGGATTCCAATTGAATGATAAAAAGGAGTTAAATATAACTTAAACCATATACCAAGAGTGGAACTTCTAACCTTAGCATATTTTAATTTTATTTGTTTCACCATTATACCTACCTTCATTTCATAATATTTTCTTTCCTATTATATTTTCCTTGTAGATTTTTTGTTGGTTTTTGAAGGATCTAAATCTTCTTCCTCGTGGATCGACCCCGGTCTCACTGGGTTAATTTATTACTTCGACACTCCTACACTTGGGAGTAGAAATCCATTTTCTGGACGTGCCAAGTTTTTGGCGCCGTTGCAGGGGAAGTATCATTTGGTGTCCAAAACCATCAAAATTCTTTTTATCTTTTTCATTTTTTTTTGTAAATAATTTTTTTTTTTGGTGTTTTTATTTTCGTTTAGTCTGTTGCATTTAAGACTTGCATAAGAGCTTGGTCACGTACACCAACTGGTAGACTTGTTAGGGGCTCCCCATTTTCATTTGAAAATATGGCAGAAAACGAAGTTCAAAGAGTCACTGATTTTGGGGACAATCGTTCCCAACACAATGATCATGCACAACCTAGAACACTTAGAGACTACATGAACCCCACAAGAACTAGTACTCCATCATGTTTAGTTTTTCCTCCAGATGCATCTCATTTTAACTTTAAGCCGGGTATTATTCAACTTTGACCCAAATTTCATGGATTAGATGCCGAAAACCCATACCTGCATTTAAGAGAGTTTGAGGAAGTGTGCAACACTTACAATGACACAAATTGTAGCATGGACACCATCAGACTGAAGCTTTTCCCTTTCTCTTTGAAAGATAAAGCTAAAATATGCCTACAAAATCTTAGGTCTAGATCTATTGGTAATGGGGATGAAATGCAGGAACAGTTCTTGAAAAAGTTATTTCCTTATCATAGAACAAATTCCTTCAAAAGACAAATTACCACTTTCAGCCAAAAACCAGGAGAGACTCTTTACCAATGTTGGGAAAGGTACAAAGAATTGCTTAACTCTTATCCTCACCATGACTTTGAAACATGGAGACTAGTCACACACTTTTACGAGGGTTTAACACCCCAAGATAGACAAATGGTCGAAATGATGTGTAATGGAGAGTTTGGAGATAACGACCCTGAAAAGGCATTAGACTACCTAGACATATTAGCAGAGAATGCTCAAAATTGGGACACTGCAGGTACCCAAGAGGCACCGAGCAAAGCTCAAGCCTCTACATCTAGTGGAAATATTTACAACATTAGGGAAGAACATGACATTCAAGCCAAATTTACATTTCTAGCTAGAAAGGTCGAGGCCTTAGAATTGAAAAAGAGCGGTCACCTAAAATCCGCTCAAGCAATTGTGTATCACATATGTGATACTAATGATCATTCAACTAAGGAGTACCCAACTCTACCTGCATTCAAAAAATGTCTCCATGAACAAGCCAATGTCCTAAACACTTTCAAAAGGCTAAATCCTAACCCATACTCACAAATCTACAATCCAGGTTGGAGAAATCACCCAAACTTCAATTGGAGGAATGATAATCATGCACAATCTTCACAACTACCACCTCCTGAAGGTCACCAAAACTTTCAGGGCACTCAAGGTTATGCACCTTATGTCCCACAATTTAGGAAAAATCTTGAGGAAACATTGCACTCATTCATTGAAAAGCAAGAGACCATTAACAATCAAACTTCACAAACCTTGTCCGATTTAAAAGACACTCTTCCTAAGATTGCCTCAACACTCGCCATCCACGAAAAAGGAAAATTTTCTTCTCAACCTCAACCAAATCCTAAGGGGTCAATACAACCTGGAAGAGGGTAGTTCAGGAAGTCAACACATGGACCAAGTTAAATCAGTCTTAACTCTTCGCAATGGTAAGGTTGTCGAAAAACCTATTCTTGATCCTTGTGAGAAAGATGATAAGTCTATCTCCAAGAGTAAGAAAGGGGTTGATAAGCCTATACCTAGCCAAGAAAAGACTAAACTCCCACCTGTAGCCCCATTTCCTCAAGCATTGAACAATCTAAGGAAATTGAACCACAATCCTGAAATTTTCAAACAAGTGAAGGTCAATATTCCTTTGTTGGATGCTATTAAACAGGTTCCTTCTTATGCAAAATTTTTGAAAGACTTGTGCACTGTGAAAAGAAAACTGAATGTGAAAAAGAAAGCCTTTTTAGCAGAACAAGTAAGTTCCATTCTTCAAAACAATAATTCTATGAAATATAAGGACCTTGGTTGTCCCACAATTTCATGCATTATTGGAGAGCATAAAATTGAACAAACTTTACTTGATCTTGGTGCTAGTGTTAATTTACTTCCATATTCAGTTTATCAAGAACTTGATCTGAGTGAGTTAAAACCAACTTCCATAACTCTTTTACTTGTTGATAGATCAATTAAAGTGCCAAGAGGGATAATGAAATATGTGTTAGTACAAGTCGATAAATTTATATATCCTGTGGATTTTATTGTTTTAGATACACAACCTGTTGCTAATGGGTGTAAACCAATTCCTGTTATTTTAGGCTGCCCATTTTTAGCAATTTCTAATGCTTTGATTAATTGCAGGAATGGCGTAATGAAGATGACATTTGGAAATATGTTACTAGAGCTTAATGTTTTCAACATGTGCAAACAACCACAAGATGAAGGTGATGAAAATGAAGAAGCAAACATGATTGAAGCTATTGTTGAAGATCATCTTCAATCAGGGAGTTCTTCTGATCCTCTAGAAACTTGTTTAGTTAATTCATTTGAGTCAAGCATGCAACTAGATCCTACTGTTTCTAATATATGTTCGTTGCTTGATTGTACCCAGGTGATGGAGAACAAAGGTTGGAAGCCGAAATTTGAAGAGTTGGGACCTGTCAATGAAAATAAACAAGAAGAAGTACCCAAACTAGAATTGAAGCCATTACCTGAAGGATTGAAATATGTATTCCTTGGTGAAGAACAAACTTACCCCGTGGTAATTTCTTCAACTCTTACTAACGGACTGGAAGGTAAATTGATAAAGGTACTTAAAAGGCATAAAAATGCAATTGGGTGGACTTTAAAAGACATAAGAGGCATTAACCCTTTAATATGTACATATAGAATACATCTAGAAGATAATGCTAGATCATGTCAAGAGCCCCAAATAAGATTAAATCCATACATAAAAGAGGTAGTAAGAGGTGAAGTTTTCAAGTTACTTGATGTAGAAATTATCTACCCTATTTCTGATAGTAAGTGGGTAAGTCCAACACAAGTAGTCCTTAAGAAATCTAGAGTCACAATGGTAAAAAATGAAAAAGGAGAGTTAATACCAACACGAGTCTCATCTAGTTGGCGAATGTGTATTGACTATAGAAAATTAAATGCTGCTACTAGAAAAGATCATTTTCCCTTACCATTTTTTGACCAAATTCTAGAAAGAGTGGCAGGACATCCCTACTACTGTTTTCTTAATGGGTACTCAGGTTATTATCAAATTCCCATAGCACTAGAGGACCAAGAAAAGACAACATTTACATGTCCCTTTGGCACCTTTGCATTTAGAATGATGCCTTTTGGCCTTTGTAATGCTCCTGCAACATTTCAAAGGTGTATGTTGAGCATTTTTAGTGACATGGTTGAATATTTTTTAGAGGTCTTTATGGATGATCTAACAGTGTTTGAAAATTCATTTGATAATTGCCTTGAAAATTTAGAAAATGTCTTTAAAAGATGTGAAGAAAAAGGTTTGGTGTTAAATTGGGAAAAATGTCATTACATGGTCACCTCTGGAATTGTCCTAGGACATGTGGTTTCTTCTAAGGGAATTGAAGTTGACAAAGCAAAAGTTGAATTAATTGCCCATTTGCCTCCACCAAAAATGATTAGGGATGTTCGATCTTTCCTAGACCATGCAGGATTTTGTAGGAGATTCATTAAAGACTTTAGTGCAATATCTAGACCTCTTTGTAATCTCCTAATACAAGATGCACCATTTAAATGGACTTAAGATTGTCAAAAATCTTTTGATAAGTTGATTAGCCTTTTGACAACTGCCCCTATCATGCAATCCCCTGATTGGTCTCTGCCTTTTGAGTTGATGTGTGATGCTAGTGATTTTGCTGTTGGTACTGTGCTAGAGCAAAGGAAGGAAGGTAAGCCTTATGACATCTATTACGCAAGTAAAACTTTGAATAGTGCACAAATGAATTATACTACTACAGAAAAAGAACTACTTGCTGTAATATTTGTATTAGACAAATTCCGATCTTATTTAATTGGCTATTCAACTATTGTTTTCACTGATCATGCTGCTGTAAGGTACTTAATGTCTAAATAGGATGCCAAACCTAGATTGATACGGTGGATTTTGTTGCTCCAAGAATTCAATATCACAATCAAAGATAAAAAAGGAGCTGAAAATGCTGTTGCAGATCATTTGTCAAGACTCACAACAAACTCATCCTTGGACATAACACCTATCAATGACTCTTTTCCAGATTAGTTTTTATTTTCTATTAATAAAATGCCATGGTATGCTAACATTGTCAATTTTCTTGTAACAGGAGAGATGCCATCTCAATGGATAGCACAAGATAAGAAAAAGTTTCTGACAGAGGTTAGAAATTTTTATTGGAATGACCCATACCTGTTCAAGTATTGCCCTGATCAAATTTTTCGTAGATACATACCCGACAATGAGGTAAGTAGCGTCATTAAATTTTGTCATACAGAAGCATGTGGGGGTCATTTTTCGTCAAGGAAAACAGCTGCAAAAATCTTACAATGTGGATTTTATTGGCCAACTCTATTCAAAGACACCTACACATTCTGCAAAACTTGTGAAAATTGTCAAAAATTGGGGGCCATTTCTAAACGGCACATGATGCCTCTGAACCCTATACTTGTCATTGAAATATTTAATTGTTGGGGGATAGATTTCATGGGCCCATTTCCATCCTCATTCGGTTTTGTTTACATTTTAGTCGCAGTTGACTATGTCTCCAAATGGATCGAGGCAATTCCATGTAGAAATAATGACCACAAAACAGTTGTCAGATTTTTAAAAGAAAATATTTTGAGTCGTTTTGGAATTCCTCGAGTCATTATAAGTGATGGGGGAACACATTTTTGCAACAAAGTCTTTGAGTCTCTAATGAAGAAATATGGGATTACACATAAAGTTGCTACCTCTTATCACCCTCAGACAAGTGGACAAGTTAAATTAGCTAATCGAGAGATAAAACAAATTTTAGAAAAAACGGTTAATCCAAATCGCAAAGATTAGTCACTTAGACTAAACGATGCACTTTGGGCTTACCGTACTGCGTTCAAAACATCTTTGGGTATGTCACCCTATCGGTTAGTTTATGGGAAACCTTATCACTTGCCTGTGGAACTGGAGCATAAAGCTTACTGGGCTATCAAAACTTTTAATTCAAATATTGATGATGCTTGCAAATTACGTAAGCTACAACTGAATAAACTTGAGGAATTAAGAAATGATGCATATGAGAATTCGAGAATTTATAAAGACAGAATCAAAGCTTTTCATGACAAATCAATTTTAAGAAAAACATTTGATGTTGGGCAAAAAGTTTTACTTTATAATTCTCGACTTCACATATTCCCTGGAAAACTGAGATCTCGGTGGAGCGGTCCATTTGTTGTAAAACATATGTATCCTTATGGGGCCATTAACATTGAAAACCCTAGGAATGGTAACGTGTTCAAAGTGAACGGTTAAAGACTTAAACCATTTCTAGATAATCAAGCTTTAGAAGAAGGGACTCTTCCTCTTTCAGACCCATGTTATGAAAACCATTGATATGATTTGAATTGGGTTTGCATATTTCTTTCTAACTCTATTTTTTTTTTTTTGTGATTGCAGGCTAATTTTGTATTTTTTTTTCTTTTTCCTTCTTCTATTTTCCCGGTTAAATGGCGGATAACGGTACTCCGTGACTTTTCAAGTCAGTGTTTTCAGTCTCCCATAATAGCTGATAAAAAAACAAAAAAAATCTTGCTTTGTACATTCTCTTTTCTTTTTCACAAAAATGGAAGAAATTCTCAAGAAATTGAAAAATCATTTTCCCTTACTTCCTTAAAAAGCTTTGATGAAAATTTACAAAGAACGGTCCGAAAGATTAAGGATGCTAATGTGCAAGGGCATCCCTGTCGAGGTACGTTGGCTGATTAAAGCCAAGGTAAGATTGGCAGGTGAGTTCTCTGATTCATTTGTTACTTACATGCCTGGTCTGGGTAAAAGCATTTATGCAAAAAAAAAAAAAAAAGAGCAAAGAAATTGGGTGTATGTTATAAGTGTGCTCGCACGACTTGTAACACACACTGTCGTTCTCTTGGAATGGTGTTTGTAAATCGAGAAGATAAAATACAATTCATTAAGGATGGCTTAAGTAAGGAGTCATTAGACGATATTTTGTTGACTCTTGAGACACATCCTAGTGGATATGTGCATATTGCAATCCTCGCTTTATGGAACCAATTTCAAAAAGAACAGGAGCGATACAGTCTTGGGAATCTGACTTTAAAAGACCCTGTTTGCCAATTTATAAGAAAATTGGATGGGAAGCCTATCCTCGACCCATAGAGGGCGTTCAAGCCGTTTCTGGACGTAAAACCAAAGGAAGATGTGAGCCACAATCACAACTACTTGTACAGATACAAGTCAGCCACTCTTTTTGACATTTTATACTCTAAACTGACACTAATCTGCCAATACAGACCTAGTCATATAGCTTCCATGATTTCATCTTCTTTATGAGCACTATAAATGACACTTCTCTATCTTCTCCAGTTCTCACAACCCTACAAATTTTCACAAAAAAAAAAAAAAGTTTGCATAACAATGGCAAACACCATCTCACGCCACTTTATCAATATTTGTGTCTTTTATGGGTCTAATTCTAGTAAGAATAGAGAATTTGAGGAAGCTGCTGACCAGCTTGGTAAGGTATTAGCAGAGAAAAAGATTCATCTAGTTTATGGAGAAGGTAACCTTGGGTTGATGGGTCGTGTCTTAAAAGCTGCTTATGATGGCGGCAGTCAAGTTTTGGGTATCATCCCAAAAGTTTTGAGTGTGGGTGGTGTTACAGGAAATACAATTGGGGAAGTGCAGATTGTTTCAAACATGCATGAACGCAAGGCTGAAATGTTTAGTCATGCTGATGCATTTATAGCCTTACCAGGGGGATTTGGAACCTTAGAGGAACTCTTTGAAGTCACCTCATGGGCTCAACTCAAAATCCATCAAAAACCAATAGGCTTGTTGAATATTAGTGGTTTTTATGATGATCTATTGTCTTTCCTAGATCATGCTGTAGAAAACCAATTTATCTCACCTCTAGCTCGACGTATCATTGTCACTGCTTCTAATGTTCATCAATTGATTGAACAATTAGAAGCTTTTGTTCCCGAATATGACATAGCCACATCTAAGTTAGATTGGTCAGTTGCTGAGGGTAGTAAAAAGCGCAGATTGGCTTGACCTACGTATTTTGTTTTTCCTTTCTTTCTTTCCCATTTTTGTTTTCAATAAATATGTTATTTTTAGTTTGTTCTAGTATGTTGTGGGTTTTTCTTTTCATTAGTCTTTGGTTCAGGTAATTTCTTCTACACTATCTCTTTATCCTTAGACATTGAGAACAATGTCTTTATTTGGTTGGGGGGAGGGATAGTGGATAATATTTGTGATAACTTTTATGATTATTTATTTTTATGCTAAAAAAATAAAAATAAATAAATAATAGGTGTTATCATTTCATCTCGAATTTTTTAAATTTATTAAGAGACTTCACTATTCATCTTAGTTTGACTATCCAAATCTATGAACTTTCAAATATAAATTAACTTTCATGCTCATATGCCCAAAGTAAGTGTTCATAAACTACTCTTCTCATACACACACTTTGACATTTGATCGTGGGTTGCAAATTGAAGATTATTAAGAGTCTATTCTTGTGGGTTAACAAAATCAACAACCAAAGGTAGTGAATCCTCTTCTTCTTCTCTTGCTCAAAAAAAAAAGAAAAAAAAAGGTAATAATAAATTATGGATACGTTTGGTTTCGAAGCCTTCTTAACTCGAGTAATTAAGTCCGTAGGGGTGTCTCAACACCTAATGCCGTAAGGTCAACTGATCTGGGAGCCATTGACCTAAAGCTCGCTACATGGGTTAAGAAGAAAGCTTAAGGGAACTAGACATTGCACTATCCACTATTACTATATAAATCTGATTACATTTCAACCCGAGTGATTAAGTCCGTAGGGGTGTCTCAACACCTAATGCCCTAAGGTCAACTGATCTAGGAGTCATTGGCCTAAAGCTTGCTACATGGGTTATGAATGTACTATATATCTTATTTAAAAAAAAAAGAGAGAAAAAAAAAATAGAGAGAGAGAGAGAGAGAGGAAGAAATACATTGCTCTGCCTAAGGAAGTTATTTTGGAAAAAACATTAGAATGGAACTTTGATATTTTCGGTGAAGCCCCATGAACTTATGTCAACTTATAATGAGCACAAAGAAGGTTTGTCAATATATTGTCTAAGGGTACATATTGCACACAAAAATGAAGAAGACAAATTAAATATTTTTGTCAAGAGTTCATCTATTTGGATAGAACAGATTGGTAAATGAAGACTTAGATATAAATCTGAAAAAAAAAATCATTATGAAATGATAACGCTTTAATTGCTAGGGACTAGCAATAAACTGGTTGGGAGGTGAGATGGACACTTAAATTTGTATAATAATAAAGGTTAAAACCATTATTTTATACTATTAGTGTCATCAAATTACCTAACTTGTTTATAACTGCACTTAATTGTTAAACTTTCTATTTTGATGCAGGTTCAGTGTAATGGGCATAACTTTTCACTCAAATATCCAATCACTACATTCTTGATAGTGTTGGAAAGATAACTTATAGCCCTATAAGTTTGGTTTGTAAACTCTTGTCAGATTTGGACTCCTTTGAATTCAAAAATTGGATTATCTTGGGCTGGTTTGCATGGCCGCGTAAATTGGGCAGTCTTCACTCTTTGGGCCATAACGTTTTCTAGAAAATTTCAAATATTATGAGTCTTATCATTCCAGAAAGATAAGAGAATTATCTACAACTTTGATGTTTATCACGAGATCAAATGTTCAAAGGAACGGTGCCTAATTCGGTACATGTGTGGAAGACACCAAAGTTGACAACTTTACCTTACCAAATTCAATCAACTTGCATTAATTTATTCCTACCATTTTTGACTTGTTTGGCTCTCAATGTGTCTATAAATAGAGGTCTTGTAAAAGCTTGAGGGTAGCTTGGGTTCCTTGCCAAGTTCACTTTGCATTGTTGTATTGTTGAACTTTTATGATAACCTAATTTCTTTCTTGCTCATTTTATTTCTTCTACTGGTTTTCTTTCTTCTATCATGAGTAGCTAAATTCTCTTTTTGCTAAGGTGAAGGGTGAAGCTCTTGGTATGTGAATAAAGATTTATTTAACTTTTAACATGGTCTTAAAGTTTATATTCATTTGTGTAAATTTATCTACATATTTTATATTACTTTTCTTATTGAATTGAATTTTCATCTCTTACTCTTATGTGAAGTGGAGATCTTGACTTATTGTAGACAATTCTTGGCACAATGAATACTTGAATCCGTCTAGAACCACATGGTTATACCTGCACCTCTAACCAAGGATTCTTGATTCATTGTAGACAAACAACACCATAAATACTTGAATCCGTCTAGACCCGCATGGTTATACCTGTATCTGGCAAAGGAATCTTGATTTATGGTAGTTGATTGGCACAATAAGTACTTGAACCCATTTAATATAAGAAGTGTAGAGTATCCATTGTAATATAACTAAAAGAAAAGAAATATAACTTGATAGATGTAAAGAACTTAAATGGGATAATTTCCGATTGTAACCTCCTTTGTGTGTGAATTCCAATTGAGTGATGAAAAGGAGTTAAATATAACTTAAACTATATACCAAGAGTGAAACCTCTAACTTTAGCATATTTTAATTTTATTTGTTTCACCATTATACTTACCTTCATTTCATAATATTTTCTTTCCTATTATATTTTCCTTGTAGATTTTTTTTTGGTTTTTGCAGGATCTAAATCTTCTTCCTCGTGGATCGACCTCGGTCTCACTAGGTTAATTTATTACTTCGACACTCCTACACTTGGGAGTAGAAATCCATTTTCTGAATATGTCACCGGTCAGGTCTTACTGCTGATAAATCTGATAATCTGATAATTGATAATCTGATAACTGATAATGGATGGGTATCCTATTGGCCTGAAAAATATTTATTTTTCTAAAAGCTTAAAATATCATTCGAAACATATTTCTTTAACTAAATCTCATGCATAAAAATTTTATATTGAGAATATAAATTCAAAATTTTGAAATATAAAAATACTTCTATTAAAATATGATTAAAGCATTAATTTCTATTTAAATTATAAAGCATATATAAATAAATAAAAGTATGTAATTCAATCAAATTGAAACCATACTAAAATACATATAAATCAAAAACATAATTTTGCACTCACTTGAAAATAATAACTTTCTATAAACTTGCATAAAGCATATTATGAAAATAAATTTACTTTGCATAAAAAAAATAGTTTTACACTCATCAATCCCATACTTTGGTAATTTCTCCCTAAAATAATATATTTCAATCAATTATTAATATAAATACTACAACTACAACTTATCCAAAAACTCAATTAACACACATAAAGCATTTAAATTATAAAATGCCAACATTAAAGTCCTTGATTTCCTTTTTTCCTTTAATCCTCTTTTTATTTCTTGGTTTCTAGTATACAATATATATGTCAAATTCCTTAAATTATTTCCAAGGCACTCAATATAGTCAAAATTAATGAATTCACTTTACACTTTCAACAATTCTTTTATCGCTTCCTTTATACCAACCATCATACTATCAAGCAATTCACATGGAAATAATCTCAAAATCGACAAAATGCAACTTCAACTATAAAATTCAAATGTTGGGCGAATCGTAATCATAGTTCCACATCACTTACATTCAATTTATATCCACTTTCATGCTTCAAAACTAACTTCAACATCAAAATTAACTTCAACATCATTCGAAACACAACATCCACAAAAAAACTCATAATACAAGTTCACTAGTTTGAGAGTTATTTTGATTCCCTACACAATAATTCCAAATCATGTCATCAATTAATTCAAAAACACTCTAATTACTCAAATAATATCTCAATTTAAAAATCTAAACTCAAAATCATCAAATCCCCAAAACCTCACCTTACTAGTTTAGGTAAAAATCTCCATGGATGATTCCTTTACTTTACCCACTTGATTTCCACTTGAATCAACTCAAATCCAACTAATTTCAAGCAAAAATATCACCAAAAACTCAATCAATTTAAACAAAGAAATTATAATATCATCAAAATTCCAAAGCAATTCAATTTCATCAATACTTACCCAAAGTCCTCTTTGACTCTTCTTACTCTTCTTCTTCTTGGTTGATCGAAATCCCTTCTCTTCTTCCTTTCTCTTTTTCTTTTTTTTCTTCTTTCTTCCTTCTCTCGGCCACTGCTCGTTTCTTCTTCTTTTTCTTTCTTTTCCTTGACTGGTTATTTCTTCTCCTCCTTTCTCTCTTTTCCTTTCTCTCCTTCTCCTTTGGCTGAACCTTCTTCTTCTTTTCTTTTCTTTCTTCTCTTTCTCTTGGCCGGCCGAATTGCTTTTTCTCTTTCTCCTTCTCGAATTTTCTTTCTTATTCTCGATCTGCACTGTTTTTGTTTTGTGAGTGGAAATTTCCACTCAAATATTATATATATATATATATATATATATATATATATATATATTCTAATATTTGCAATTTGCCCCTTTGACCTTTACAAATCATAAAATGACAACAACTTGAGAATTTGTCACATGAAATTGACCAAAACCTTTTAATTTACAAACTAATCCACCAATCACATTTCATCTCATTAATTATTCCATTCACTAATTATTGACTTGACATTTCATGATTGGTTCATTTTATTTCACATAGATTGTGTTTCTTTAGGGAAATTTTTTTCATATAATAACTCATATTATTCCATAAAAATTCACTCACTTTTAACTTAATTTTTTTTTTTTCCATATGGTTTACCTTGATTGGTCTACTTGTACACCTTATTTTAATCCACCTAATTTACCTTTCCATCAACCAATCAAATTTCACCATTTCATTTAAAACACCAATTATTTATTATTTAATTTCCAGAATATCCTTAATACTCCAGATTTATGGGAAATTCTTACTATGACCTCTGAAATTTATAATTGGATTTCGTATACACTTTACGAAATCTTACTAACCATCCAATAATTTCCAAAATATTTCACACTCGTTAATCCATCAAAAATTGACTTCTAATTAATGGTAAATTAATAATTCTTATAACTTCCTTAATACTAATATCTGAATTTTAGATTTTAAAATAAATCCTGAGAATCGGGTTTTACACTCATCTAGTCTTATTATGGCTTGTTGTGCTCAAGGTATCGATGTTTACTACTCTCCTCCAATAGCTAAAGCTTTAGCTATTCGAAGAGGTCTTCTTTTGGCTATTGAGACTGGTTTCTCTCGAGTTTGCATTGAGTCTGATGTTACTGCGGTTGTCAATTTAGTTATTAATCGTAGTCCGATTTTATCCGAGATTGATATTGTTATTATTGATATTATACTTTTGTTTAACTCTTTAAAGATTATCTTTATTTTGTATATGGTTAGGAAAGCAAACCATGTAGCTTATAGGCTTGCCAAATTTGATCTTTTGTTTATAGAAGACTTTGTATGGTTGGAAGATTGTCCACTCTGTGTGGAAAATCTGGTCCTGAACGATTGTTAGCTGTCTTTATGTTGTGGCTCTTTTTTGGAGCATTTTCTATAAAATTTTCCCATTCTAAAAAAAAAATAAAAAAATATTGATTTGTCTCAAATCTATAAATTTGTTTTTTAGAGAAAAGTAAATCTATAAATATTAATACAACCAATAGTTTAAACCATTTTCAAATAATACTAAGAATACTAATAACATGCAACTACTGTTGGGATTTGTGAAGATTGAAGCAAGAATGATTTCGGTTCATAATTCGATAGAGTTTCGTGGTAGAAACGTTGCGACAGCCAGTGGTAAAAAGTGGCAGAGAGCTGCATAACCTGGGGTGCCCAGTAGGTAAAAAGGGCAGAGAGTAGTGCGACCGGGAGCCAGTTGAGCTAGTAAGTTATGTAACCTTGGTCGCATACGCAGGAGTGAGCGGTTTTCCTGTTTCGATCATACTCTTGTTTTGAGTCTGAATCTTGACCAGATAGAAAAACCTTTTCCTAGGTCGATTTGTCTTAGTTTTTCCA
Source organism: Xanthoceras sorbifolium (assembly GCA_003430845.1). Classification (NCBI taxonomy): domain Eukaryota; kingdom Viridiplantae; phylum Streptophyta; class Magnoliopsida; order Sapindales; family Sapindaceae; genus Xanthoceras; species Xanthoceras sorbifolium. Next base: position 37,216,208 of record CM010608.1, read on the forward strand.
TATAAATACCTATGTAATGTAATGCCCCTAATTTTTCGTAATTATGAAAAATATTATCATTAATTATTATTAAGCATGCAACAGTCAAGTATGTGATTTATATTGGTAGAAAGTATATATATTCGATATATGGTTGAAAAATGAATAGTGATTTTAACCGAGTTAAATCCTATTAGAGATATATTTTCATGGTGTATTTGGATGATAATGGGTCCAACTGAATATTGGTAAAGTCAATTTGGTAATTGGATATGTATGGAATATTTTTGGAATAATTATCGAGATGGGATATGATTAATTGTAAATTGTTTGCCATTTGGTGATTTGTGGAAGTCAAGGGAGCAAATTGCAATTGTGAGATATTTATATATAATATAATGTTAGTGGATGGTGGTGGAAAACAACATTATTGCATGACAAACCTTGAAAGCACAAAAAAAATAAAAAATAATAATAAAATGGGCATTTGACACCTAAAAGCATTTGAAACTTGGCAACATGCATGTATTCACTCATCACCTAATTTCACAAATCAAGAGAGAAATGAGAGTTGACCATGAAACGTGAGAGTTAGAGAGTAAGTTATAGAGAGAGAAAGAGGGAGAGTTTAGAGAGAGAAGGTGATAGAAGAAAAAGAAGGAGAGTGATAAAGAAGTTGGAGAAGAAGAAGTCTAGGTGGAGAAGAGCATTTCAGGTTTGGTGATACTGTTTTCGTATTTTTCAGATTTTTCAGAATATTTCAGAATCGTTATATTATATTATTTTTAGTTTATTTGAGATATATTGATTATGATATGTTGTTTGAAATTGATTTTGGGATGATTTGATATATATTGTTTGTAATAAATTGATTTTGAATATATATATATTGTTTGTGATGATTTTGAATAGATATATATATATATATATATATATATATATATTGTTAGTTATTTGGATTACGTTTATTTGAAATATAATTTGGATCCGTAATATTGTTTATGAAAAATATTCTGAATTGATTTTCGATATGTTTTGATTATAGTAAAATTACGGAGAATATTATTAAAAGCGATTTCGTATATATTGTTTTGTGATTTGTTTCGAAAAGTGATTCGGGGCATTTGGATTTACTATGGATTTACGATATATAATTGCATGTGATTTTAAATGTGATTTGAAGCGATTTCTGGATTCAGAAAATATTTTCGAAAACGATTTTGTAATTTGCTTGTATATGTATATTGATGCGATTCAGATTCTGGAATTATGTTTATAGATATGGATATGATTTGGATTTAATTCTATAAATTGTATTGTTTTCGAAAAGTGATTTGGCTCTGATATATGTATATATATATATATATGGATATAGGAGATTGACATGTCAATTGGGTTCTCTGAGTAGTACTACGCCTATCTGTTATGATTGAGGTACCACCCTTTACGGGTTGGAAAATCTGATATGGGATACGCAGCGGGTCCTCCGTTGGTATCCAACTCTGTTCTTGTAACACCCCCTGACCCGACCCGACTTGATCGACCCAGGGAGCGTTATGGGTTTTCAAAACTTTTCATAACTCTGTTTAAAATCTGAAAACCAAATAATTTATAATTTAAAATCATTTCTTGTGAGCCCATTAAAATCAGTTTTAAAAATTTCGGCAGAGTTTCCTCTGTCTTTCTGATTTTCCAAAAATCCTGTTTTTCACTAAAATCTCAAATATTATAATAGTAACACTTCAAAATTCATTTCTCAATCAAATGCGCACTCTGCCATATAGTGCGACTTTCCCAAACATTTACAATAAAACAATACTTAAGTTATAATTACAAAACTTTAAAAATATAAACCATCAAACAAATATTTACAAAAATTTATATATAAAACAACTTTACAAACTTATATATATGCATGCTTAACATAATAAGATACATACAAAGTTTAAATATAACTACCCAAAAATATAGTGACTCTGAAGCTCTATCTGCAGTTGCCTCCTCTTTAGTCTTTTTCTCCGCTGGTATCTTTATTACCTGCGCGTGACAAAATCAACGCGCTAAGCAATAATGCTTAGTGGGTGTACACTAAACTTATTTATTAAAATTCATGAAATATTCTACTTTTTCAAAATAACATCATATTCAAACATATTATATACAACTCAAATAAATTTCCAAAATAAAATGTCATAGCATGAAGATATAAAAACATATTATTATTTAATCCAATCAATAAAATAAAGCGTACGAAATCAATTTCTAAATTCGTTTATAAACATTTTATTCTATTCATTTCAATCCTGGCCCTTTGGTATACTCAACATAATTTCAGGACTGGAATATGGGCTGTTCGACTTCTCAGTGGCTGTCTGTCGAACATAACTCCCAACCCGAGGACCGGCTCTTGGGGCTCGTACTATCCAGGGGTGGTACATATAACTCCCTACCCTAGGACCGAGTGTTCGGAACCTAGAGAGGTACATATCTCCCTATCCCAAGACGAATCCTTAGGAAGGTACGTATCTCCCTACCCCAGGACGAATCTTTAGGGAGGTACGTAATATCAACATCAATATCAATAACGGTGCAGTACTGCTAAGTGAACCCAGCTGGTATACCAACCTCCTATATCCGTATATATGTCCAAGTATCCTAGGGCCATTTCACAATATCATTTCTTTATGGTCAAATTAAATTTTATTAAATTCAAATCAATAAACACATTGACAAAATTTAATATAAATAATTAATATCAATTCATTTAGCACTAACAGAATATATAAATATATATAGATTCAAAATCAATATATCATAAACAACATATATATATAATCAAAATTCAATATCAATTCATTTAGCACTAACAGAATATATAAATATATATATTCAAAATCAATATATCATAAACAATATATATATATATATATTCAAAATCAATTTATTACAAACAATATATATATATACCAAATCATCTCAAAATCAATTTTAATTAACAAATCATAAACAATATATCATAAATAAACTAAATACAATGTCATATAATAATTCCGAAAATTTCTGGAAATTCTAAAAAAATACAAACATTAGTGTACACCGAACCTGGATAATTTCCTAACACTTTTCTTTTTCCTCTTCCTTCCTTCTCCTTCTTCTTCTTTTCCTTTCTTTTTTTTTTCCTTTCTTCTCTTCTTCTTCTTCTTCTTTTTCTTTTCTTCTTCTTCTTTCTCTCTCGACCTTGCTTCTCCCTTCTTCTTTTTTTTTTCTTTCTTTTCTCTTCCTCTCACACAATCTCTGTCTCTATTTGTTTGATTTTTTTTTTTTTCAATTTGGTTTTTGATAACTTAGTGGAGCTTCTCCACTAAGTTATCTATATTATATTATATTATAAATATCTTACCAATTGCAATTTGCTCCCTCCTTGACTCTTTAAATTCCTAAAATGGCAACCAATTGAAAATTAATCACATTCCATCTCGATAATTATTCCCAAAAATATTCCACAATGAACTTTTGCATGCTCAATAATAATTAAGAATAATCCAAGGATATTTATTCTATTTACGAAAAATTAGGGGCGTTACAGTTCTGATATATCTGGGATACGTAGCGAGTTCTCCGTTGGTATCCATCTCTGTTCTGTATAGCCCGTAATCCAGTCCGAAAAGTATGTTTAGTATATCAGGAGCCTAAAATGGAAATAGAAATGAAATATAATTTGTTATATGATTTGATTTGGCATTAATAAGTTTGATACGATATTTTATTCCGATTTCGGAAGATGTTGTTGATACTTGCTTTGATATGATATTTGTTATTGTTTTTTCCAAGGGATATATATATATGAAATATTTGATTTAATTGTGCCTCATATGTTGGTTTTATATGTTATATGCGTTATTGAGATATTATATTATGTTTATACAATTGGATTTTGGGTACACCCACTAAGTGTTATGCTTAGCGTATTGAATTTCTCACACGCAGGTAAGAGAGTTCAGGAAGAAGATAAGGCTGGAAAGAGTTGAGTTTGCAGTGATTGAGTCCTGAGTCACATCGCTCCCGCATTTTTGGTAGCCCATTATATCTTTGATGTTTTATATGTATTATATCGGCATCCATGGACAAGAATGTTTTTATAAATATTTAAAACGGTATTTAGTTTTTATGTACGTTTTGTAAAGTTTTATAATATTTGGGTCCATGGAATTTAATACTTTTGACGTTGAATATTTATAAGTATTTTGATATCATTTATTTTGGTAAGTCGCACCGGATATGGAAGGGTGCGCAATTTGATTTGAGATTATAGAAGTGCGGATTTTATAAATTGTGAAAACGGGTTTTGGAAAGTCAGAAAAACAGAGGAAACTCTGGCGAAATTTTCAGAAAATCTTTTTGGACCATAATTTTAAATATTTATTTGTAGCACTCCCCGATTCGGTCCGTGCGGATTCGGGTCGGGGGGTGTTACATGTAATGTTCGGGTTTTGTAAAATCTGAAATTATTTTTTCATATAGTACTAAATGGGATATAGAAAATGAAAGTTCTATTCTGATAAAAAAAAAATCTGAACACGGGTTTATTTTACATATACTAAATGAAAGTTCTATTATGGTAATATATTCAAGGATAAATTACAGCGAAACTACCTTACTATTTTATATTCGGAAATAACTTTATGAAAAATTGATAGCGAACCCGTCTGCAGTTACCGTTGACCGTTAAAGATAGCCGTTGACCGTTTTAAAAGTTTAAAAAGACCAAAATACTCCTAATTAAAAAATGACTAATTACAGGGAACCTACCTGAGGTTTGTCATTTTATAGCCGGAAACAACTTTATGAAAAATTAACAGCGGACCCCTCTGCCGTTACCGTTGACCGTTAAAGATAATCGTTGACCATTTTAAAAGTTCAAAAAGACCAAAATACTATAAGTGAAAAGGGTTACTTTCATCAAGAATAAAAAAAATTGAAAAAGTAAAATTTTCATCACTAGAGATTGGATCTATTGAGTAATTCAATTTTTTTTTTTTTTATCTTGCTGGAGATCCAATTTTCAGATTGGATCTCCATCGTTCATCAATTATAATGGATGGTCAAGATCCAATCTGGAAATTGGATCTCCATCCAACTAAAATTTATTTTTTAATTTTTTATTTTTATAATTGTAAAAAAAATACTTTTTTTAGTATGATCTCCATCGTCCATCAAGATTGATCCTCAACAGTAATTTTTTTCTCTACCGTAATCAAGATTGATCTTCAATCTCTACCGTTCATCAAGATTGATGAACGGTAGAGATTTATTAATTTTTTTATTTTTTTAATTTTTTAAAATAATTAAGAGAAACTTTAGTGTAATTCATTCTCTTTTTAAAAATTTTTTTTAATATTTTTAATTATGGTATTTTGGTCTTTTTGAACTTTTAAAACTATCAACAATAACGGTATGGGGGTTTGCTGTTAATTTTCTATAAAGTTATTTTCGGCTATAAAATGGTAAACCTCAGGTAGGTTCACTGTAATATATCCATTTTAATTAGGGGTATTTTGGTCATTTTAAACTTTTAAAATGGTCAGCAGTTATCTTTAACAGTCAATGGTAACGGTAAGTGAGTTTGCTGTCAATTTTTCATAAAGTTGTTTCCAACTATAAAATGACAAATCTCAATAAGTTCGCTCTAATTTGTTCTATATTCAACATAGCATCAACGCTTCACTTAAGCCCCGAAGAGGTAATACTAATTTCTATCTAATTTAATAGACATTAAAAGAGTGGGATTAGGTTGTTTCAGTATTTGCTAGGTGGTCAATTTAGTAGCTTTGTTAATTTTTCTAGTAAAATATATTCAAAGTGATTGGATTTTGAGGTTTCTTTCGTTCAATTGGTTTTTTACAGTCAGCAAAATCTCCATTCCCTCCAATAAAGCTAACTTTCTCAGTCTCTCTTTCTTTCTCTCACGCAAACACAAGTGTGCCTCAGCCATGGCAGCTTTCGAGTTCTATGAAGCACCTCTTCTCAAGAAAACAGTGTCACATCTCAAGGACTTGGCCGAACCGGGCAACACGGCCACCTTCAACTTCTCTCCAAAAGGAATATCGCTGCTGGCTTCATCCCAGGATGACCAAGTCATAGGTGCATTACGGTTCAATCTTGGAAGCTTGAGTCGTTTTATCTGCAACCATCCGCACTCTCTTGGTGTCAATCTTGACCAGCTCCTCACCGTTCTCGATCTTGCCAATGACGAAGACTCCGTGCATGTCGGTGCTAGTGAAGAGTTGTGTCAGTTCATTTTTCGGATTAGGAATTTAGGTTAGTTCAATCTTCTTGAAACTTCATCTAATTGAATTGAATTGGATTTTTCATGTTTATGTTTCTTTCCATTTAGAATTTCATGAATTCATTTCTTGTTATAATTTTCTTTTCCCTGTTGTTGAAATTTTTTTACTGTAAATGGCATTGTAGACGGCCAGGAAATATGCAGAAATGTGGACTTCATTCCACCTAATCCAATGCACGTAGTTCTTGAGCAAATTCCGCACCAATATGCAGTGAAAACTGCTATAGATACCCCGATCTTGATAGTTACTCTTTCCGAATTCCTTGACTATGATGTCCAAGACAAGAGTACATTATTTCCATTTTTACATTTTTATGTTCAAAAATCAAAATTAATATTTTGTTGTTTCTAATTGTAAGTTTTATGTATCATCTCAGTTGCCATTATTGTGAGGAATAGCGAAGTGGAGATTACTATCGGAGCTGCAACCGAAATCTTCTTCAAAGAGGTATAACACTAATTTCTCTCTAATTAAGACTTTAAATCAGTTTTGTTTTTGCTTTCGGGTGATCAATTGATTTCTTTTTGTGCAGCTAAATGAATGTTTCATTCAAGGTTTTACAGGAGATGATGATGATGATGATGATTCATATCTTGCGGAATTTAATTTCGAACGTTTGATATCGCTAGATGAATCGATTCACATGACAAACTATGTGTGGGTTTACCCTCCTTATTGTGATGGCTCACCTCATGTCTTGCAGTGCCCCATTGATCATCTCGGTACAGTCACGTATTACTTTCAGTGAGAATGATAACTAGGTAGCTAGTAGTTGCAGTGCAGGTTCACTGGAGGATGATTTAGCTTTGTTGAAATTGAATAAACTGGAGGATGGTTCAGGTTATATTGTCACACATCCACAGCTATGTCCATGGAATAAAGTAACTAGCTAGTAGTTACTTTGTTTTTCATTCTCTTTTCGTTTGAAAAATTAGTGTCCCTGGATCTTTCATTAGATCTTTGCTAAACTCTGAAATTAGTGGATGAGTTGTGTTGTTGACTCTTCAAATGTGCATATACATATAAAATAAACGGAAGAGTTCTATTCCCGTACTATATGTGAAAATGATTGGATTTTTAGTTTTTAATATCTGAATTTGTTGGTTATTTAGAGTTTGTTTTATATGCTTAGGTGATTAAGATTTATTTTAATAAAGAGAGATCAATAAAGCAAAATTAGTTACTAAATGTCCCTTGCCTTGTGGTTGAAGGAGCCTCAAACTCCTTCAAACCACTAAGGTTCAATATATTGATAGTGTATATATTATTCCCACAATTACCTATAAAAGTACAATTGTGTGGGAGATCTCTCCCTGTATTAAAATTAGATTCTTCTCGTTGTTTGAAGTAAATAGCTTCTGAAATAGAAGTAAACGTTCAAACCGTACTCGTATAGTTTAATTTTGGTAACTCATGGTAGTCCTTTGACGATTCGTAAGATGTTGAATTTAAAAAAAAAAAAAAAAGAGAGAGAGTAAAATGAGGAAGTTTTGAAGGCCATGGGCCCGAGACCTTATAATTTATGTGGGTATGAGATGATTAATAACATTAAGGGTACGTTTAATGCGCCAAAATAGATTGAACTATTTTTATAAGATGAGGTTGGATTGGACTAAATTACTATTGTGGTGTGTTTGGTACCGTATATAATTGAATTAAAAACAAAATTATTTGTTATTTGGCATTGTATGGGATTTGACAAAAAATAATTATGTTTTATTTTTGATATAGTGCGACATTAATTAGAATAATATTAGATTAAATTAATAATAAAATAATTTAAAACAAATTTAAAAAATATAATTATTTAAATATTTTAAATTAAATTAAATTAACTAAATTTTGAATTAAATTATTTTAAATTATTATATATATTATAAAAATATTTAATTTTTGATAAAATAAAATATTTTTAGTATTTTAAAATAAATAAAATTATTTAAATTAATTATATATAAAATAATATTATTTTCAGTTGATAAAATTTAAACTATTTTAATAAAATATGAGAAATTGAAGAGAGAGAGAGAGAGAGAGAGAGAGAGAGAGAGAGAGAGAGAGAGAGAAAAGATGAAAAAAAAATTATCTAAAAAAAAAGGGCTAAAGGTACAGAGAGGATAAAATAATCCACTTGATTTGGAGGGGTTTATTTAATCCTCCATTTATTGGATAAAAATGAAGTTTGGACAAAAAATAATCTACATGGTTTGTATCTCCAAATATAAGATTGGACTATTTTTGGTCCAAACCCAATCTTATTCTATCCAACAAACAAATCATTAAAGATTAATTAAATTACTAAGATGATTTTACCCTTTTTAACTCATGCAAAACATTGCAATTAGTAAAAGGAAGCTGGAGTGAGGGTGATGTTGTAGTTGGATAACATGTTGCCATATTTTATACTGTATTAAACATTAAACATTAAAAAAAATGTTTCAGGTTTCTAATTTATTTTAATAAATATAAAAAAAATATTATATTAACCGTTATTTTATATTCTTGGAACTAACGGGAGAAAGACCCAAAAAAAGCCATAACAGTCTTCAACTTCCTTTCCCGCCAATATAACAACTCTCTCTCTCTCTCTCTCTTTCTCTCTCTTCCCTCTTCTCTCTTCTCTCTCCCGCTCAAACACGCCGTGGTAGACGTTACGTTCCCTGGAGCGGCTTTTCTCAAGCAAACATTATCATGGCTCATAAACGTAGCTGGACCGAGCGATACAGCCACCGTCAATTTCCACCGAGATGGGATTTCGCTGCTAGCTTCACCACCGGACCGCAGCGTTATCACGTTGGGATTTCGCTGCTAGATTTGATTTGGAGATCAAACAGTGTGTGGATTTACCCTCCTTATGTTGGTGGCTCGCCTGCTGGCTTGAGCTACTCTATTGATTCGATCGGTGAAATCTCGTATTTCTTCCCATGATAATTCATAAATTTGTTGATAACAAGTACTATTTCAGAATATAAACTTAGTAGTAATAGTAGCAGTAGATTGAAAACTTTGTTGATAACAAGAACTAAATGGAGATTCTTTTAATTTGCGGCAATGTAAATATTATTGTCACAATTTGTAATCAGTTTTCACATTTCAGTGATTTATTAGTTTTTGAGTTCTTGAAAATTTATGAGTTTTTAGGGGTCGTTGTTTTACATTTTCAAGTTTCTTTTCTATATATGTCGAGGTGAGTAAGAGTTATGGATATTGATCAATACTTTGATCATCCACTTATAGCTCAAGTGGTTAGCGCACTTTTTCCCACCTCAGTGGTGAGGATTCAATTTTCACCATACACATTTATCAGCATGTGTGAGTAGTTTTCTCCCGTTATTGTGGGAGTTGATGTCTCCCATTATGGAAATAAATATCCGGACTGTGTGTTTAATGATTGATTTTGACAAATCCCGACAGTTATTAATCTTGTAGTTTTACGCCCTCAAAAAAAAAATATTCTGATAAACTTATTATGGTTAAATGGCTAATTGTTTATATTGCTAATGGGATGTTTATTATTTTTACAAAAATAGTGTAGAAATTAGATATAATTAGAGTTGTATGATGAAGAAATGCTTCACCGTAGCTTAAGCCCAATGGGCTCATAATTGTGTCTAGGGCCTAATACAGGTTTTGTCCAATGGGTTAAAGTGATGGATCAAATTGGGTTCATACAATAGCTATCAAGTCATGTTGTTCTCAGTCATAATTCTTCAATCTTTAAATTTACACGTTTAATTACTAAATTATTGTATATAATATAATCCCTAAGATTTTACTAACTATAAGAGGAGTCAATTTTATCGTTTATTGACAAATATTTCATCTGCCCTTAATAAACTTTGGTCAAATGTAACAGCTTAATTAGGGGAGGTCTTTACTAAAAAACCTAAAAGTTGACTAATATGAGGAGAGTTCTTTATTAATAAATCCAAAAGTTGATTCCACCTATAATCGTGTGAACCTCAAGAGAGGTAATATTATTTATTCATATAAAAATTACAAGCTATAACACATTTTATGGTATTACTACGTGGAGTGGGTATTGAATTGTTTTTCCATACTTATATATTAGTGGCAATATTCACACAACATATTTTGTTAGACACCTCTTAGATTTTTCTTTCATTTTTATTTACAATTTTATCATCAACTAAATTTATTATTAAATTTTTTTTAACAATTATAGGTACACAAATTCTTTCGACGTGGTATGAATCGAATATATGAATTCTCAATTTAATCTCATCCAAATTAAGCTTAAATACTGAGAAAATATTCATATTGTCATATATATTACGATTAGGCATACTTGCTTTGCTCTGGATTCTTTTTTTTTCCTCATAAACAAAAATACTAAATAAAAATAAAAATAACTTGAGTTTATTTGGAGAACATCTTATAAATCCAAATTCAAATAAGTAACACTTAATCTATCTCAGGTTTGATAAATTACATTTAAAATTAAAATTTACATAAATTGACACTGACCTCCGTTTCCGTTAAGTTTGACTGTTAAAAATAAGTGTTAACAGTCTAAAAATAATAAAAAGTCTAAAATACCCATAGTTAAATAATATGATATATTAATTTTAAAAAAAGTTAATTTTTTAATTGAATATCTACCCTCCATCAAGATTGATGGATGGTACATATTATATTGAAATTTTTTTAGAAAAATAAAAATTTGAAATCAAATATTTTTAATGGAGATCCAAATTAGATCTCCATCGTCTATCAATCTTGATGGATCATGAAGATCTCCACCAAGAACAAAAAAAAATTAATTTTTAATTTTTCTTTTATATTCTTGGAGTGGAGATCCATATTGGATCTCAACAGTGGAGATCCAATCTAGATCTCTACCAAGAACACAGAAAAAAATTTGAAAAACTTCAATCTTCAACGATAGAGATCGATCTCCATCGTTGGAAGTGCTGGATCTCCACCGTTGGAGATCGAAGGGTCTCCAGCGATGGAAACCTAGCAAATGAAGAACATAAAAAAAAATTAAAAAAAAAATTAAAGATCTGGGTTCGTTTTGAACGAACCCAATTTGAACCCAGTACCCATACTAAAAAATCAATCCTCAAACATCAAACTCAAACAACCCAAACATCAAAGATCAAACAATCCCCATTTTCAAACAACAACCCCCTTCCATCGAGTTGGGTCTTCATCGAATCCATCAATGGAGATCAACTGGGTCTCTATCGATCTGCGATAGAGACCCAATTGGGCCTCTATTGCATTTTGCAGTGGAGACCTAATTGGATCTCCATCGTGTTTTGTACTAGAGACTTAGACGAGAAATTTCTCAAAACGGTAATGAAGGAGTAGGACCATGTGGCCAAAGAGGCCAATCAGCCAAGTTTAAACTAAAGTACTTGTCAACACTAAGTAATAAGATGTCGTGTTTGTCACATCAATAAAGGAACAAAACAAAATACAGGGCTCTTTACACATCACTGCCAATACCGCATCATCTTTGGGATGGATATTAGTATGGATTTCATCCTTGGTTTGCCTAGTGCCCGATGCGATAATGATTCCATCATGGTAGTCGCTGACCAAAGAATTGAACCGACATATATATACTGTATCTCTATCTCTATTTTTATTTTAAAAATATTTTTTATTTTTTTAATATTATTTTAATAAATTAATTTTTATATTATTTTATTTTTATACTAAATTTTTATAAATATTATTTTTAAATTATTTAAAATCTTTTTATTAAAATTATAATATAATTTTATTAATTTATTATATAATATTTTAATTTACATTCACTTAAATTTTTAGACTAATTGTTTTAACATGATCTTATTTTCCTAATTTTTTATTTAAAATTCATGAACTAATAAAAATATAATATTTTTTTATATATTTTTTACCTAATTTTCCATCAATTATTTTTGTACCTAATATTTTCCATCATTTCAAATTTTAATATTAATGTGACTATAATTATTTCAATCTTTATTTTAATACTAATTTATAATTATAAATATGTCTATAATATATAGTATAATAATAATAATAATTTATTTTTTTTAAAGAAATAAATATTCAATATTAGTCTTACTTTAAAGGTTTAGATGAGACCTGATATAATTTTTATAGTTATATAATTTTTAAAGAAATAAATATTCTATATTAATCACAAATTTACGAATGCTACTTGTAAACTCGAGGTCAACAACCAGCGAAATTTACTGTAGTAGCAGCAGTTGCAACCAGTCAATTAATCAACTATCGCAAAACTTAAATTAAACGTGTGACCTGAGGACTCGATAACGATGAGCATAGATGAAGAGTTCAGATGAAGAGTTCGTCTAGGCACTCTTGAAAAAACCTTATTATTGTTTTCAATGAATTCAAGTAGTGAGTCAATTCATAAAGAGATCAACATTTCGAAAACAGATCGACCAAAAAGTAATACAAAAACTGTTAATACAAAAAGTAATACAACATTTCGAAGCTATGGCGATCGTACATGGTCTTCAACTAGCTTAGATTTAGGTTTAGTATTTTCTGATATTTTTTCTTTTGTTTGTAGGTTGAATGTGTTGAGTTTTTTTTTTCATTCCAAGATTAATTAAGAAGTTGGCCGACACTCTTGCTAAGTATATTGTTTATTCGAGTTCTGGTTTGAGTTTTATTTTTCTATGTGAAGTCCAGAAAAATTACACTGGATAGTTTTCTCTTGATTCTTTACTTTTAAGAAAAAAAATATATCATGATTATATTATATTAAAGATGACCGGAGATTAATTATATTAATCAATTAAATAGAGTAAAAATCATAACTCATCAAGATTAAAATTAGAAATTAATCCTTTAATAGTAGGGAATTAATACAACAATGTGCTTCATCTTACCCCTCAATCAATTACCATTTGATTGGTGCAATTATTGTCTCTTGTCAGTGGACTTCTGTAGTTGTCATAGTTTTTTTATTTTTTCTATGTTTGGGATGTTTACGTCATTGAGAGCAAGATGTAACAGAGTGCACGGACGCTGATTTCAATCTTGTTTCTTTAGTGCTAACAATGATCAGTTTTGAACAAACGAATCATCACCGCTTCTTGTACAATTATACTATTTTCTGCAAAACAAATTTAGCAGCAGCCTTTACAAAATGAACTGTCTATAAAACGATACTGACACTACTCCCATCACATCTTGACAGTCAACACGTGTACGAAACTAACAATAAGTTCATTAGCTATTACTGAGGCAAATGCTGATTCTTCCAATGGAGAGAACCCCACCATGTTTTGAATTTGTCGTGTGCTTTGGAACTTTTCTGCTTAATTCCATGTTTAAGCCATTGGTAGATTTGTTTTATGAAGTGTCTGCCTAACACAATAGGGAGAACCGTCCATAAGCTCAAACAGAGCCATCCAAGGGGACGAGGGAGGAAAATTGATGCTAGTGAGATCGAAGAAAGAGCACCAGAGCTGAGAATAACACCGCTAATGCATTGAGAGTAGTGTGGCCAGTGAATCTGTAATTCCTTCTCAATATAAAATCCGAGATAATAACAACAAGTGGCTACAAAGAAAACCCACATGTTTACAGGGTGTGTGTCAAATGGGGATAGCGGTTTGCTCTGATAATCCACCTGTAGCAGCGCAATCAACACTGGTATCAAATATTTAAAGACGGTATGACTCCTGTTAGCAGGAAAAATACATATAGTTAGTCACTTGCTAAACAACCAGAAACAAAAATTACTTTGATTACTGGAGGATGATAATAATGACAGCAAGTGAAGAAAAATCATGTAGTAAAAGATATCAATGGTAAAATGCTATAGGAAGTGAAAAGAGTGAGTGAGTAAACCTTGCCAAATTGTGTTGGCGATAGCTAAGACGAGCTTGTTTCTTCTTTGTGACTCTAAACTTGCGTTCAGGTTTTATAGAGCTTCCAACTTCCATGGCCTGAAAATTTCTCTGAGCCAACGCCATTGATCAGATCCTCTGTTATTTTATTTGTATCAATTATAACACAAGTCTTGAGTCGGACCCTTCTGTGGGTGGTTTTATTATTGAAAGTCGGACCCACAGTGTCACGATCCCTTTGAAAAATCAGCCAATATGATGTATTTCCTTGATGTTGACTGTGCTCAAGGCGGGGTGCCACGATCCCTTTAAAAAAATCAGCCAATATGATGTATTTCCTTGATGTTATGATGTATTTCCTTGATGTTGACTGTGCTCAAGGCGGGGTGTCACGATCCCTTTAAAAAAATCAGCCAATATGATGTATTTCCTTGATGTTGGCATAGTACGGGGAGTGTCACGATCACTTAAACTTTTTATAAAGTAATAAAATTTAACCAAATTGATTAGTCCATTTGTCCATCACATATATTGCACGTATACTTAATCTATATAACACTCTCTATTGTATATTATTAGATACATATCAATATACAGAATTTATATTCTCAACATGATATCAGAACTTTATTTCTAATTTTTTGGTTACTGTGGATATCTCCTGCGATCGTCCGCTGCCTTTGCGTTCATCCAGCAGTAGTCACTGTTAGAAGTGAGTTACTGCCGTCACCTACAGTCCCTGCAACTCTTGAATCTCATTGCTACCACGTCGCCTCTCTATTGTTGCTGGTTCCGTTACCGATGGCGTCCTGATCAAATCCAAAAAAAAATAAAAAAATTTCTTAGATCCACCATTTTGGTCACCATTTTCGCCAAAAAGAATCATTTTTCTGCCATCATTGTTGCACAATCTTAGAACAATCTCTTTCTCGGCTCACCGTCGTCATCGAACCTGCGCCGTAAGCCGAAAATGCCTCCATCGGAGCTGCGCCGCCGCCGCTCCTTCCATAGCCACCGCTCCAAGTCTCCTCTATTCGCATCGGCAATTGCAGCAACTCAAAGTCGTCACTGGTCCTAAACTGTCGCCGTTGAGCTGCCAATGGTCCTATTGACTCTCCGCCCCGCAGCCTCTATTTCTCGGCTCACCATCACTATCGACTCGCCTACCTTCCTCTGCCGGTTTTGTTGCCACCAAAAAGGCCACCATTGGACCTGCGCCGCCCTCCCAACCCACATCGACGTTGCATCTTCTTCTCCGGCAAGCTGTCGCCCTTACATCGCTGTCGTTTTCAGTTGTGTGCCGCTCCTTTTCTATTTTTTGTTTCTGTTTTGTGCAACTTCAAAGAAGAGTAGGGCTCGTTTTTTGTTTTGTTGAAATAAAAATTACCGTTTTACCCTTAGTTGGTGAATTACCGTTTTACCCATCAGTTGGTACATTACCGCTTTCACACTGTCACGTCAGCCTTAGAGTGACATCACATGCCACATCAGCATTGCAACGTCAGACCATTGACTGAAGTTAAAATTTTTCAACCAGGTTTATCTTACTTAGTTTTTTGCGTAGATTCCGATTTTGGGCTCCGTTTCTTCCTTATGGCTTAACAAAACGAACAAGATATCATTCGTCCTATTGCCATTATGTTGGATGGTCCTACTAGTTATCATGCATAGTCTCAGAATATGACTGTCTTTCTCAAGAGTCATAAACTATGGAGATATGTGACTGATTCAATCGCTAAGCCAGTACTAAGCCCTCAGTCCAGCGCTACAGCTGCTGCAGATGCATCGAAGACTGTTGTTACAGTATATGATTATGAAGAACGCCTGGAGGAATGGGGAAGTATTCAGAGTAAGATCTTGTCTTGGTTTATCAATATTTCTATTCCCCCCATTCATAATCTTCTTCCTCGTCTTGAGACTACTACGGCTGCTTGAAAATTTCTGGCCGATCGCTATAATTGCACTAATAATTCAAGCTTGGAGTTCCACATTGAATCAAGGCTTTATCAAATGCGCCAAGAGACAAGTCAATCTATTTCTAATTTTTATTCTCAGGCTTCTACTATGTGGGAACAACTCTCTGCTGCAGATCCTCCACTAGTGTGTTCTAAGGACATTGAGCTCTTTGTCAAATATCGGGACCGTCCTCAATTTATGCATTTTATGATGGGTTTACGTGAGGATTTTGAGCCTACTAGAGCCTCTCTGCTTAGCCGGTCTCCTACTTCTTCTCTTAATGCTGCAGTCAATGAGCTTATTTCTGAGGAGAACCGTCAGCCTACTCATCACATGTCATCCTCTGATCATGTATTGGCTACACCATCTCCATAATCTCCCATTGCTGCATTCATTGCTCCTCCACGAATAAACTACGGGCGTCCCACCTCTTAGTCTTCCAAAGGTACTCGCTGCGAGTTTTATCATCTCAGTTTGTCGCAAACTGCAGAAATTTATGCAAGAGCATAATAAAGCTTCTCTTCCTCAAGTAGCTGTTATATGTCCTTCAACTCCATCGGCTCTTATAGGTTCATCTTTGATTTCCTCCCTTACTACGACTGATATTGAGGCAGTAATTCAACATGTTTTATCCCGAACTTCCACTGCCCTTTCTGTCACCTCAGGTAAACAACCTTGGTTTTTTGATACTGCATGTTGTAACCATATGATTACTGATGAATTCCAATTTTCTGATAAGGCACCCTTAATGAAGGAAGTTTTAGAAAACGTTTGATTATCGTATAACATGCGGAATTAGGTTTAAAAAAATTTTCTTTTAATTGAAAATTTATTTTTTAATTAGGAACGAGTTCCTGTATATACGCAGAAAAATACTTTAGATACTACATACATTTTTCTTACGTGTGTGTGGGCACTTCACGGCAAGAGATGGAGGTCACGTGAAAAACGAATGAAGAATACTTTCTCCCTATAGCCGGCCGCACCTGCAAGAAAAGGGAGAGTTATAAAAAAAACTTTTTTTTTCTTTCTTCTCTCTTTGGTGGTTGAATCCTCTTATGTTTCTCACTTATGTAGGTCTATTTTTCCTAGTATAATAACTCTTATATACTAGGTCTTTAGGGTTTTAGTTTTGACCAAGTCAAAATAGAATTCCTAATCCCTTTTTATTTTAGTCTCCCTAAAGACTTTAATAATTGACTATTAGAACTTTTAAAATAATCAAATTATTTTAATTCTTTTATCCTAGTCATTATTTAATCACATGACCTCATATTTAATAAATAGAATTAACAATTATTAATTATTAATTTCTATTATTTTATTAAATATTTAATTAATTAAATAATCACATTATTTAATTATTCTCTTTTATTTAAATCGCATTACTTTCGTAACATTATTAATTGAACCATCCAATTAATCTACCGTGACCCTCGTTACCAATAACCATAAAAGCTAGCAAGGGGACCTAATAGACCCACAGTTTTGAGCTCCAATAATATTTAGTAATATTAATTAAAACTCTTTAATTAATATTTCACGATTATTAACCTCGG
The DNA here is from genome assembly GCA_003430845.1 of Xanthoceras sorbifolium. NCBI lineage: Eukaryota > Viridiplantae > Streptophyta > Magnoliopsida > Sapindales > Sapindaceae > Xanthoceras > Xanthoceras sorbifolium. The sequence continues at coordinate 37,233,896 of CM010608.1, forward strand.
AGTTATTCCACTAAAAACATAAGGCTGCACTCTCAGAACTATAGATGTGTTTATACAATCTGAAGTCTCAATGTCCATTGATATAGCTAATTTCATATAGTGTGATCCTCCACTAATAGTTCATAGTTAGAGCTGGGTCATAAAGTCCGTTATACCCCTCTAGAAATATCTTTTCCTTTAAGTACCATTGATTTTCTAATGAACAATTAAATTCTGTCTTCCTCACGGAAGAAGGAGAGTGCTTATAATCGTTCAAGCCCCGAATCAACCCTTAAGGGAACTACTCATCTACTTCAATCAAGAAGGAGTGGATTCCACTATTGTGTTCAAACTTTTCCAGCCACAAGCTAAACTGCAACCCCAAGATACAGAGGTATTGGTCGAGATTCACATCAACCTCACTCATGGTAAATCAAAAGCCACGATCCAACCTAAAAGAGTCGATAAGACACTCAGGATTAAGATCACCTATAAATAGCCATCGTTTATCGATTATATATGAATCTCATCTACTAACGGATCTTGGTGAGAGATTTATATAAATCGTGGCCCAGTCCTATGTGATCTCATAATATAAGGTGTCTCCATTCTCATGTCAACTACATGAGCGGTCTAGGATAAGACCACTGTACTTTACAAAATGGACTGCAGCAGTAGATCAATCACAAACAAAGTATCCAGCTTTGTTCATTCTCTACAGACTCTTTAGATTGCATATCTCAAAATGAATCCTCTCTGTATATGACCATCATATACTCATTTTGAGATTACATCTTGCAATCTATGATGTTCTTGCACAATACGAATGTATTACTGAATATAAAACATTTATAAACTTGAATGACAATCTGAATAATTCTTATTAAGTCTTTAACCATTTACAATTATAAGTTTTAGGACATAAATCCCAATACTCAGAACACCCTATCACTATTTACACTGCTGATGGAACTCCTATGCCTGTTAGTCATAAAGGAAAAATCTCCTCTCCTGGTTTATCTCTTAGTGACTCTTTTCATATCCCAAAGTTGTCTCTCAATTTGCTTTCTGTTGGTCAACTTTATGAATTAGGTATAGATCTTCTATTTACTAATCATGGTGTGTATGTGCAGGATCCCCGGATGAGCCAAGTGCTTAGGACAAGCCATAAGGTTGGTTGTATGTTTGAGGTTCATGACTTGAAGATTCCTTCACAAGTTGCTTTGGCCGCTGCTACCACTGCCACCCCCTCACCTGATCTATGGCATGCTCGTCTTGGTTATCCATCCTTATCTCGTCTTCAGTTGTTAGCTTGTCAAGGTCATTTAGGTTTAATTCAGTTTCAAAAATTTGATTGTACTTCATGTTATTTTGGTAAACAAACAAAATTGCCCTTTAATAATAGTGTCTTCTTTTCTTCAGAACTTTTTGATATTATACATTCTGATATTTGGGGTCCTACACCTGTTCCTATTGAGGGGATATCTAGATATTTTTTCATATTTGTGGATGATTTTTCTCGATATAATTGGATTTATCTGCTTCATCATATGTTTGAACTTGTGTTTATTTACCAAACATTTCATCAAATGATTTAAACACAGTTCAATCACACCATCAAAGTCTTTCGATCAGATAATGCTAAAAAATATAATGATAAATCTTTCCTATCCTTTTTAGACAGTCATGGGACCCTTACTCAGTGATCATGTCTTTACACCTCTCAACAAAATGGTCGCGCAGAACGAAAACATTGTCACATTCTTGATATTGTCCGCACCCTTCTCATTTCTGCCTATCTTCCTGAGCGCTTTTGTGGTGAGGCCGCACTCACTGCTGTGTACATCATTAATCGTATTCCTTCACCAACCATACACAACAAATCACCATTTGAGCTTCTCTATAGTCAATCCCCTGACTACTTCTCTCTTCGGGTTTTTGGTTGTGCTTACTTTGTCTCTCTTTCTCCTCATGAACGCACAAAGCTCCAGCATCGTGCTCGTCTCTGTTGTTTTCTTGGTTATGGTGTATCTCAAAAGGGGTTTTACTACTATGATCATATTTCTCATCGTTTTCATGTCTCTTGTCTTGTTGAGTTTTAGGAACATCGTTTTTTCACGAGTCTCCAACAGTTTCCTGGGTCATCTTCCTTCGAGTCTCCCATTTTTACTGATCTTTTTATCCCTCTCTATCCTGAACTTGTGGAGGATTCTTTGACATCGGCTGCCTCTCCAGACGACTCATCTCTGGTTCTCTCCCTATTATCTGACCCGCCTGTCTTAGATCGTGTGGCACCATCCTCTCTTATTTGTCCTAAACTTCGTCGTTCCACTCGGGTAAGCATTCATCCCCCTTATCTCACTGATTATTACTGTTCTTTTGCTCTTGCCACCCTCTATGAACCTTACACCTATCGTGAGGCCCATACTGACCCTCTTTGGCAGCAAGTTATGAATGAAGAACTAGATGCCCTTCATAAGAATTACACTTGGGATATAGTTGATTTGCCTCCTAGTCAGTCTATAGTAGGTTGTTGATGGATTTACAAGATTAAGACCAAGGCTGATAAATCTGTTGAATGATACAAGGCTCGCCTAGTTGCCAAAGGCTTTCTTAGGAGTATGACATTGACTTTGAGGAAACTTTGCTCCTGTTGCTCGCCTTACATCTATCAGATGTCTCATTACTGTGGCTGTTGTTCGCCGTTGGCCTCTTTATCAAATGGATGTGAAGAATGTTTTCCTCAATGGAGATCTCCAAGAAGAAGTGTACATGCAACCACCCCCTAGTTATCCATACTCAGGCAGTCAAGTTTGTCGCCTTCGCCATGCTTTTTATGGCCTCAAACAGGTTCCTCGAGCTTGGTTTGAAAAGTTTAGCTCAGTTGTTGCTCAACAGGGTTTCACTTCGAGTCCTCATGACACTGCTCTCTTCCTCCGAAGATCCTCTACTGGTATCACTCTTATTCTTCTTTATGTGGATGATATGATTATTACTAGAGATGATTCTGCAGGTATCCGCTCTTTTTAGCACTTCCTTAGTAAGCATTTCGAGATGAAAGATCTAGGCACTATTAGTTATTTTCTTGGGCTTGAAGTTATCTCATCCTCTGATGGATACTATCTTTCCCAAGCTAAATATGCTTCTGATCTTTTCACCAAGGCCGGTATCACCGACAACAAGATTGTCTCCACTTCCTTAGAATACAATGCAAAGCTCACACCCTTGGATGGTGAACCTATATCCGATGCTACTCGTTATCGTCAGTTGGTTGGTAGTTTGATCTATCTCACGGTTACCTGTTCAGATATTTCACATGCCGTGTAACACCCCCTGACCCGACCCGGCTGGACCGACCCAGGGAGCGTTACTCTGTTTTCAAAACTTTCTAAATTTATTTTATAAACCGAAAACCATTGTAAGCCCATCGATAGATTTTCAACTGAAAACCATATAATTTGTAATTTAAAAATCTTTTCGAGTGAGCCCAATAAATAAACTTTTTACAAAAATTTCGGCAGAGTTCCGTTTGTTTTTCGGATTTCCCAAAACCTGTTTTTCACAACGCAATTCAAATACAAAATCATATCAACACTTCAAATATCATTTGCAACCAATTGCGCACTCTGCCGTTTAGTGCGACTTTAAACACAATTCATAAAATAAAGTGATTTAGAATACGTTCTAAAAATAAAAGACAGAAATCGTAAAATAATTAATTACGGGACATAATTACAAAACCTCTTTACAGACTCTCTGAATATGCATGCATATCAATCATATTACATATGAACATAAATATCTACCCAAAGATTGTGACTCTCCACCTCTGTCTGCAGGAATCTCCTCTTCAGTCTTTGGCCTCTTCAGTCTCTCTGGTACCTACGCGTTAGAAACAAACTAACGCGCTAAGCAAAACTGCCTAGTGGGTGTATACTTAAAAATAACCGGTAATATAATATAAAACAGTATATGTAAATTCAAAAACTCTAAAAGGTATATAAATAATAAAACTTAAAACCAATACTTTCAGAAATAGAAATATCACTAACAAACATTTTACTGTTACTGAAATTCAGTTTCGTATTATTTCTTTGTTTTCCATAACATTTCTTATCATAAATTCTCAATTTGGCCCGTGATACACATAACAGGGTGTACAGGACTGGATTACGGGTTTTACAGTCGGGTTTCCCATCTCATATGAAATGGTATCCCTATATAAACAGTCGGTTTCCCATTTCACTAAGAAATGGTATCCGGGTATTCTCACAGTCGGTTTTCCATTTCACAAAGAAATGGTATCCGTGATAAACAGTCGGTTTCCCATTTCACGGGGAAATGGTATCCGTAATCAATGATCAGAGACAATACGATGCAGTACTACTATAAATTCACCCAATTGACATGCCAATCTCCTATATCCCAATTATCCCTATACATATATTAGGGCCTTTCAAAATATCATAACAAATCAGTTCTTGGATTCAGAAATCAACAAATATCATTTGAAATTACAATCCAGAAATAGGAAAATCATACAATAAGTAAAAATCAGATTTTGAAAACACACGTTTTTCTTCAACTGTTCACAAGAGTAAAATATTGCATCAATAATCCAACAACATACACAAATACAAATATATATAAACAAATCCATGCGAATATATATATAAAATCCACAACTATGTTTCGAAACGAACTAAATCAAAACATTTATGAAAAATAAGTTCATAACTATATTTTTAACATAATAAATCAAAACTTTTTATCAAAATAAGTTCGGAATCGTGTGTACACCAACCTGGATACCGTTTCCCTTCAACGAATCGCGTTTTCACGATTTCCTTTTTCCTTCCCCTTTTCCTTTCACCTACACTTTTCTTCCTCTACTCTTCTTTCTTCTTCTTCCTCTTCTTCTTCTTTCTTCTTCTTTTTCTCTCTCTTTCTTCTTTCTTTTCTTTCTTTCTTCTTTTCTTTTCTCGGTCTCTCTTCTCTCTTTTCTTTGCTCTGTGTGTTTGTGGCTTCTCGCGGAAGCCAAAATTTTTTTTTATATTTTTCGGCTATCGCGACCGTGGTCGCGCCACCAGGTCGCGGTACTCACTGGAGCGTTTGCACTGCCTTCATCACGAGCACACCTCGCGGTACCTTGGTCGCGCTGGTGGTCGCGTTGCTCACTGCCCGAATTTGACATTTTCATTGCGAGCAGTTCATCGCGATCTGTGGTCGCGGTGACTGGTCACGATACTCACTGCCAAAAATCGCCATTTCCATCGCGAGCAGCCTATCGCGACTTGTGGTCGCGATACTCACTGCCTCAGTTTTTAAATTTTTTTTTCATACATCATTTTCGACCGTTCAATCTGGTTCACCTGGAAACCATTTAATTACATTTACACCCCCTCCAATCACAAAATTTATTTTCACATATATAAAATTAATTATCCGAAATCCGGGATGTTACATGCCGTGGGTATGGTTAATAAGTTCATGGATGCCCCTCGTTCTGTCCACTATGCTACCGTTCTTCGGATTATCTGATATGTCAAGAGCACTCTTTATCATGGTCTACATTACTTCTCTTAGTCTTATTTTGAGCTTCATGCTTATTCAGATGGGGATTGGGCAGGTGATCCGACTGATCGATGCTCTATCACAGGTTTCTGTTTCATGTTGGGTACTTCTTTTATCTCACGGCGTAACAAGAAGCAAGATGTAGTTTCTCGTTCCAGTACTGAGGCTGAGTATCGTGCCCTTGCCGATACCACCTGCGAGCTTGTCTGGTTTCGCTGGCTCTTGGCTTACATGGATGCTCTATAGCCCACTGTCACTCCTCTTTATTGTGACAATCGAAGTGCTATCTACATTGCTCATAATGATGTCTTCCATGAACGCACCAAACACATTGAGATCGACTGCCACATCACTCGCCAGTATCTCAAGAAAGGCATTCTTAAGTTATTCTCCATCTCTTCTGCTGACCAGCCTGCTGATACCTTCACCAAGTTTCACCAGTCTGGTCGTCTTCGAGATCTTATATCCAAACTCTAGTTGGCTTCCTCCTTGCCACCTCGAGTTTGAGGGGGGATGTTAATATATATATATATATATATATATATATATAGAGAGAGAGAGAGAGAGAGAGAGAGAGAGCTTAGTCCATTGGGCTTAGCCCATCACTTGTATTACACACATACTTACCTATATAAGGCTCTCTATTGTACATTGTTAGATACATATCAATATACATAATTTACATTCTCAACACGTATAATAATTTTATTCTTAGATGTCACTAGTTTAGGAAATAGTAAATAACATTTTGATCCCTTAAAATTTTTTCTATAAGTAAAAACAACCTTTGATTTATCTTTTCAAAAAACATTTTTTTGGATTTATTAGTAAAGATATTTTCTACCGCTAGTTAAATTTGATCGAACTTAACATGTATAAGAATATTTTTCTCTTTTTAATTTTTTTAAAATTATTTTATTAATAAAAATTAAAAAGAGAAAAATAATTTAAAAATAAATCTCATCTGTCTATATTTGACATAATGGGTTGTCGAGATTTATTTAAAAAATAATAATTTTTTAAATTATTTTCTCTTAGATTGTTTTTTTAAAAATAAAATATATTAATGGATCTTCATCGTTTATCAATTTTGATGAATAGTGGGGATCATATTAAAAAAATATTTAAAAAATAAAAAAACAGTTAAAAAAATAAAATAAATTAAAATAAAGTTTAGTGTGATGGAGATCCATTCTTCGGATTGGATCTCCATCAAGAACAAAAAACAAATTGCATATATCTAGTGATGGAGAGCGATGAAAGGAGTCTATCACTGAATCTAGCGATGAAGAGTCTTCGCTAGTTTTTCAATTTTTTTTTTATTCTTAAGGGATAGAGATTGATCCCTCAAACATTTTATTTTCTTTGTTTCTAATTTTCACTTTTTTTTTTTTAAAAAAAAAAAAAAACTTTTTAAAATTTTTTCCTCCACCTTCTTGACCGTTGAAATTTGTTTTACATTTTTTATGTTTAAATTTTTTTATTTTAATATTTAATATTATTTTTTATTTTGATATTTAATATTATTTTTCTAAAAATAAATCTCCACCATCCATCTCTGGTCAAATGAATGGTCGAGATCTTAACTATTTTTTTGTTATTACATTTTTAATTAATGAATTTTAATGATTTAATATTATTTCAGGAATATTTTGATCTTTTTTTTTTATAGGTAAACCTGATCAACCGTTAAATTGAATGAAATTTGACTAATGTAGGGAGGCTCTTTGCCAATAAACTCAAAAGTATTTTTACTTCAAGAATAGTAAACCTCCAAGAACCTTCAATAATAAACTCACTTATTCTTTAAAAAAAGTTGAGTAAAAACCAAGATTATGAGGAAATTTGAACTCGAGTGGAGAAGACAAGATCTATTGTAAATAGAGTACCTTTTCAACTTTATAAGAGTATCTCCGATGTAAATATGTATTTTTGAGTATCTAAATAGTGCCACATCAGTATTTTTAGATAATATGAATCTACCTTGTTAAAACAATTATAAAAATGCATATTTACTTTTTCAATGTAAGTATCTAAATAGTAATTTTGAACAAATCACCACAAGCCATTTAGCACACACTCTCTCTCTAATTCAATATGACAATTAAATGCATTGAGAAAATGTTAAAATTATATTGGTGGGAAAAATTAGAAATCTTAGTCAGCATATCTAGGAGAATATCTACAATTAGAAACTCTACTTGATATTCTTTAACTTTTTTTTTTCACATCATATTAATATTGAAGTTAGATAATTGCATTAGAAAGAATTTTTTTTTTTTTTAACTTTTTCAATATAAATCCTATGTGGCACTCAATTTTCTTTAAATGCATAATAATATTGGAGATACTCTAAGAAATCAGTTCCTATTATCACATCACCTTATGGTATGATTTATATGATGATTAATTAATATAAAGATAAATTACTTCGTATAAAGTTTTGATATAATATTTAACATAGTTTTATAATAATTGAATATGTGGATGTGTAAGATTTAATAAATTTATTTTTTTCTTTTTCTCTACTCTCTCTTCCTCATTGTTAATTTATTTTATTTGTTCTTTCTTTTTTTTCAAGATTTTCTTTTCCTAAATTTGATATTATGATATATCAAGATCTTTCTCTCCTTGTATTTTTTTCGCACATCTTTATCTTCTCTCCTACCTTTTTCTCCTGTCGTCTTTGTTATCAAAGTTCTTTTTTTTCCCATAATTATTCGGAGGCACTGCCTCTTCTATTCATTTTTTTAGCTTTTAATTGCCCTTCACTAATTAAAAAAGTAATTATTATCTTTAAGAAAATATTCGATATATCTGTAACTTTGTCTTCTTTAATTGTAAAACATATTAAACTGATACATATTTAATTTTCTTGTATTAAATCTAAAAGAATTGTATTAATTTCAAATTTATTTAGTACAGTAGCCCATGTCTAAGGGTTAATGAAATTAGTTTGCCCATAAACTCAGTTAAGAAATTCTAATATTAACTCATAACCGATAATATCATATCCACTCATAGTTTAAGTAGTTAACGCACCTTCTCATCTACTATAGTAGTGGAGATTTAAGTCATACTATACGTATTTACTAGTATATGTGAGGAAGTCTTCTCTTTATATTAAAGGAGTAAATGTCTCATATTTATAGAAATATACATCTCAGCCTCTCACATAGTAATTAATCTCTCGGCAAGTCCTGATAGAATTGTCAATAGTTATGTAATTGCACTACTAAAAAAAAAAAAAAACTCATATCCTATAATATCTAATTGAACTTACGATATTGTTGGGTTTAAATAAGCATCTAATATACAAGAGCAACATTTATGTAAACTCCATATCGGAGTCATTAACTTTATGTAAACATTTCCCAGTTGTGCATGTGCCATTTTTTTGGGCGGGTGCATGAATCTGCCCTCAGAAAAAAAGAAAGGGTTGCATCAAGATTGAAGATGCAATCAAGTCCGATCACGGAAAGCAAGCTAGCAATATTGGGGTGGAGGAATACGGATGATATAGGTAGCTACAAAGTTGTTATCATGGTCTGTGCCTTAAAAAATCACTAAAAAAAAGTAATATTTTATTAGGTAAAAAATATGCTGTAATTTACGGTAAAAGTTATTGTAAATATTGGTGTTGTAAAAAGTTTTACTACGGATAATAACTGCTACATAAATCTTTTTGCTGCGGAATATACACGGTAAAAAGCTTAAAATTGGTGATAAAAAATTTAAAATTTTTAAATGGATTAGTATGTGTGATAAAAAAATCACGATAAATATAATATATATATATATATATATATATATATTTTTGTAGAGAATTACAGCCGCACCTATTTGAAACATCAAGATTGTTTGAACATTACAAATTCTCTTCAATTGGGCCATTGCTTATAGGCTTTCTAGTTGGACTTGCCATGGATTATCTGGTTGGACTACAAGTGCCTTGCACTAGGCTTGGGCTCATGGGTTCTTATATCAAAGTGATGTTCTCTACTCTTTCCGTACGAAATTATGAATCCTACATTTACCCCTCTCCATTTTTTTAAAAAAAATTTTAATAAAAAAAAATGTTAGAAGATACGAGTTAAATATATAATTTAAATATAATCGCCGATTAACTACTGATTTTTCTCAAGTCTATAACTATTTTTTTCGTTGGAGAGAAGAAAATCTATAAATATTAACACAACCAATAGTTTAAACCATTTTCAAATGACACTAAGAATACTAATAACATGCAACTGCTGTTGGGATTTATGAAGATTGAATTAAGAATGGTTTCGGTTCGCATTTCGGTAGAGTTTCATGGTAGAAACGTCGCGACAGCTAATGACAAAAAGCAGCAGAAAGCCGCATAACTTGGGGCGCAACGTCGCGCCAGTAGAAGGGAAAACGGGCAGAGAGTCGTGCGACCAGGAGCCAGTGGAGGCAATAAGTTACGCAACCTTAGTAGCATGCGTCGGAGCGAGCAGTTTTCATTTTTCGGTCATACTCCTGTTTTGCGTTTGAATCCTGACCAAATAGAAAAACCTTTTCTTAGGTCAATTTGTCTTAATTTTTCCATATAATGTTATGATTTTGTAAAATCTGAATTATTTTTCATATATTACTAAATGAGATATACTAAATGAAAGTTCTATTAAGGTAATATATTCAACATAGCATCAACGCTTCACTTAAGCCCCGAAGAGTAATACTATCTTCTATCTAATTTAATAGTCATTAAAAGAGTGGGATTAGATGGTTTCAGTTTTTGCTATGGTGGTTAATAGAATGATGAATTGGGATCTTTTCTTTTTTATGCAGTGAGACGAATGTATCATTCAAGGTATTAAAAAAGATGACGTCGGTCATATCTTGCGGAATTTAACCCAATGTATGAGATCTTCTAATGATCTCATACGTATGAGATCATTAGAAGATTCGATTGGCATGACAAGCCATGTGAGGATTTACCCTTGTTATTGTGACTGCCTACTTCATGTGTTGCAGAGCTCCATTGACTATACCATTGCGTATTACTTTATATGAGGATGATTTACTAGCTTTGTTAATTTTTTCAATAAAATAACAAGGTTCCCTTGCTTTGGTGGTTGGAGATCTCAAAATCCTCCAAGCCATCAAGGTTCAATCATTGTGTATATATATATATATATATATATATATGTAAATATATATTCCCACTATTGTCTATAAAAACGCAATTGTATGTGTAGACATTTCCCTCATGTTAAGAGTAGTTGTCTAGTAGTCTCCCATTGCTGAGGGAAGTTATTCGGACCGTACTTGTATGATTTAATCTCAGTTGGTCTCAGTAGTCCTCTAACCCGTAAATGTGTCAGATTTAAAAAAATAATAATAATAATTTTTCCGGTAAAATATATTCAAAATGATTGGATTTTGAGGTTTTTTATTTGTTCAATTGGTTTGTTACATTCTTATTTTATTATTATTTGTTATTTTTTATTTTAAATCTAACACCTATAATTACAGGCACATCATTAAAAATGCAACTTCAACTTTGGCAAAGACACTTTAATATAATAGTTTATTTTATTAAAGAAAGACAATATTATTTTGTAACCGACTTGAGAAAAGCCGTTAACAGTCAGCAAAACCTCCATTCCCTCCAATAAAACTAACTTTCTCAGTCTCTCTCTTCCTTCTCTCACGCAAACGCAAGTGTGCCTCAGCCATGGCAGCTTTCGAGTTCTATGAAGCGCCTCTTCTCAAGAAAACAGTATCACATCTCAAGAACTTGGCCGAACCGGGCAACATGGCCACCTTCAACTTCTCTCCAAAAGGAATATCGCTGCTGGCTTCATCCCAGGACGACCAAGTCATAGGCGCATTACGGTTTAATCTTGGGAGCTTGAGTCGTTTTATCTGCAACCATCCGCACTCTCTTGGTGTCAATCTTGACCAGCTCCTCACCGTTCTCGATCTTGCCAATGACGATGACTCCGTGCATGTCGGTGCTAGTGAAGAGTTGTGTCAGTTCATTTTTCGGATTAGGAATTTAGGTTAGTTCAATCTTCTTGAAACTTCATCTAATTGAATTGAATTGGATTTTTCATGTTTATGTTTCTTTCCATTTAGAATTTCATGAATTCATTTCTTGTTATAATTTTCTTTTCTCTGTTGTTGAACTTTTTTACTGTAAATGGCATTGTAGACGGCCAGGAAATATGCAGAAATGTGGACTTCATTCCACCTAATCCAATGCACGTAGTTATGGAGCAAATTCCGCACCAATATGCAGTGAAAACTGCTATAGAAACCCTAATCTTGATAGTTACTCTTTACGGATTATGCAACTACGAGGTCCAAGACAAGGGTATATTATTTCCTTTTTTACATTTTTATGTTCAAAAAATTTAAATTAATATTTTGTTGTTTCTAATTGTAAGTTTTATGTATCAACTCAGTTGCCGTTATTGTGAGAAATAGCGAAGTGGAGATTACTACCGGAGCTGCAACCAAAATCTTCTTCAAAGAGGTATAATACTAATTCCTCTCCAGTAATTAAGACATTAAATCAGTTTTGTTTTTGCTTTCGGGTGATCAATTGATTACTTTTTGTGCAGCTAAATGAATGTTTCATTCAAGGTTTTACAAGAGAAGACGACGATGGTTCATATCTTGCAGAATTCGATTTTGAACGTTTGATATTGCTAGATGAATCGATTCGCATGGCAAACTCTGTGTGGATTTACCCTCCTTATTGTGATGGCTCACCTCATGTCTTGCAGTGCCCCATTGATCATCTCGGTACAATCACGTATTACTTTCAGTGAGATTAATAACTAGCTAGCTAACTAGTAAGTTGCAGTGTAGATTAAATGGAGGATGATTTAGCTTTGTTAAAATTGAATAAACTGGAGGATGGTTCAGGTTATATTGTCACACATGTACAGCAATGTCCATGGAATAAAGTAACTAGCCAATAGCTACTTTCTTTTTCATTCTCTTTTCGTTTGAAAAATTAGTGCCCCTGGATCTTTTATTAGATCTTTGCTAAACTCTTAAATTGGTGGATGAATTGTGTTGACTCTTCAAATGTGGAATATACATATAAATGGAAGAGTTCTTAATATCTGAAAATGATTGGATTTTGAGTTTTTAATATCTGAATTTGTTGGTTATTTAGAGTTTGTTTTATATGTTTAGGTGGTTAAGATATATTTTAATAAAGAGAGATCAATATTGATCAATAAAGCAAAATGAGTTACTAAAGGTATACGTTTCTTACCTTGCGATTGGAGGAGTCCCAAACTTCTTCGGCCACCAATACTCAGGTTTCTAATTTATTTTAATAAATATAAAAAATATTATATTAACCATTATTTTATATTCTTGTAAGTTGAAATACCTAAAAGAGCCATAACAGTCTACAACTTCCTTTCCCGCCAATATGACAACTCTCTCTTTCTCTCTCTTCCCTCTCCTTGCTTCTCTCTCTCGCTAAAACACGCCGTGGTAGACGTTACGTTCCCTGGAGCGGCTTTTCTCAAGCAAACATTATCATGGCTCATAAACGTAGCTGGACAGAGCGATACAGCCACCGTCAATTTCCACCGAGATGGGATTTCGCTGCTACCTTCACCACCAGACCGCAGCGTTATCACGTTGGTACGAATCAATAGTGAAAGTTTCAGTTTCTTTCACGTAGACAATGATCCCTCTTGGTCTTGTGACGTCAATCTTAACCGACTCCGCATCTTCCTCAACCTTGCCGGCGATAAGGATTCCGTCGGCATCTACGCTCTTCATTTTACTACCCAGCCTTTTTGGGTCAAGCTTACTTTCAAGAAACCTGGTCAGTTTTCTATTTTGAAATCTTTTTTATTTTTTGTTTACGAAGTTGAAGAATATTTTTTCTCTTCAAGAATATTTTTTGTTCGGTTTTTTAATGATTTGCTAGACGAGGTTAGATTCAATCAATTAAATTTTCATGTTATTTTATTGTATTTGTATGTCTTATGATTCTGTACAAAATCTATTTCACTCTATTGGGTAACGCCCGGGGAGGACTGATAATGAAATTGGGAATTATATTACACAGTCTGATTGTTCATTACAATTGGAAACCTATTTATAAATAGAAATAATAATATAATAATATACATAGAAATACTATAATAATATAATATAGTAACTACACTATATATTATATTAACATCCCCCCACAAACTCAAGATGGTAAGATAGAAACAAGCTTGAGTTTGGAAATCAAATCGCGAAAACGTCCAAGATAAAGAGCTTTGGTGAAGATATCAGCAGGCTGATTAATGGAGGAGACTGAAAGGAGCTTAACAGTACCTTGAGTGACATGCTGGCGAACAAAGTGACAATCAATTTCAATATGTTTAGTACGTTCATGAAAAACATCATTGTGAGTAATCTGAATAGCACTACGATTGTCACAGTGGAGAGGAGTAGCAGTGGACTGTTTGACTCCCAGATCACTAAGTAACCAACGTAACCAGAGAAGTTCTTGAGTAGCATCAGCAATTGCACGATATTCAGCCTCAGTACTAGAACGTGCAGTAACAGTTTGCTTCTTACTACGCCAGGAAATGAGAGAGTCTCCAAGAAAGAAACAGAATCCAGTAGTAGATCGTCGATCAGTAGGATCACCGGCCCAGTCAGCATCTGAGTACGCTTGTAAATCTAGAGATGAGTGAGCAGAGAAATGAAGACCATGAAACATAGTGCCTTTGAGATACCGGAGAATATGAAGAACAGCTGCAAAATGAGTGGAGTGCGGAGCGGTCATGAACTGACTGACCACATGTACAGCATATGCAATATCCGGTCTAGTCACTGTTAAATAAACAAGACTACCAACAAGTTGACGATAAAGAGTAGGATCACGGAGCGGTATACCCTCCAAGGGTGTTAGTTTGACATTGGCCTCCAAGGGATTTGCAGTAGTCTTACTATCAGTCAAACCTGCTCGAGCAAGGAGATCAGAGACATATTTGGCTTGAGAAAGATAAAAACCATTAGAATCAGAAGAAACTTCAAGTCCAAGAAAAAAACTAAGATGTCCAAGATCTTTCATTTCAAAGTGTTGCCGAAGAAAGTCTTTGAGATCAGAAATACCAGTAACGTCATCTCCTGTGATAATCATGTCATCCACATAAAGTAACAAGAAAATGCAACCATGATCAGTCTTGCGGATAAATAATGCAGAATCATAAGCGCTAGAGAGAAAACCAAATTGCTGGATTGTAGTGGAAAATTTGGCGAACCAGGCCCGAGGGGCTTGTTTGAGGCCATATAATGCACGTCGAAGTCGGCACACCTTATTTGGAGGAGAATCATACCCTGGGGGAGGTTTCATGTAAACTTCTTCAGTAAGGTCACCATTAAGAAATGCATTTTTCACATCCATCTGAAATAAGTTCCATCGTCGAACTGCAGCAACAGCTAGTAAGCTGCGAACAGATGTAAGTCTAGCAACTGGTGCGAATGTTTCTTCATAATCAATCCCATACTCCTGTGTAAAGCCTTTTGCAACAAGGCGGGCTTTATGTCGTTCAACGGAGCCATCAGACTTAGTTTTGATCTTATATACCCATTTACATCCCACTGCAGTCTTATTTGAAGGAAGATCAACCATATCCCAAGTATGAGTTTTGTCAAGAGCCTGTAATTCTTCTGCCATATCTTGCTGCCAAACAGGATTAGAGATGGCCTCCTTATATGATTGAGGCTCATGCAAGGAAATAATAGTAAAGAAGCAATGAAAATCTCGAAGTTTAACAGATGGTGTTCTTACCCGATTAGATTGACGAACATGAGGGACAGAATGATGGGAAGACTCTGGTACAGGATCAGCAAGCGGTTCAGATAACTCGGGAGTTGGCAGAGTACAATCAGAAGCACTTGTTTGAGTCTCATGGGATGTATCTGGGTTAATGTCATCTGGGAATAAGGGAATAGTGGGATCGATGAAAAAATTTAAAGATGCATTATGTGAAACATGAAATTTTGACATAGTAGAAAACATTTTATGCTCCCAAAAAACAACATGACGAGATATGCGAAGACGATTCGAAATGGGATCCCAGCATCGATAACCTTTGTGTTCAATACCATAGCCAAGAAAACAGCACAAACGAGACCGGGGTTCTAACTTGGTATGCTCATGAGGTTGAAGGAGAACGAAACAGGAACATCCAAAAACTTTAAGATTTTGATAAGTTGGTGGAGTACCGTAAAGACGTTCATAAGGAGTCTGATTATCGATGACAGGAGAGGGAACTCGATTGATAGTGTATACTGCAGTTAATGCAGCTTCCCCCCAAAAACGTTCAGGACATGCGGAAGAGATAAGAAGGGCACGAACAGTTTCAAGAATGTGTCTGTGTTTGCGTTCTGCACGTCCATTTTGTTGGGATGTCCCTGGGCATGACCTATGACAAATGGTACCATTCTGATGCAAGAAATTTAAAAAAGATGCATCCTTATATTCCATAGCATTATCAGTACGAAAATTTTTGATAGTTTTAGAGAACTGAGTTTTAATCATATTAGCAAAGTCAAAGTAAGTTTTAGATAACTCAGATCTACTATGCAAAAGATAAAGCCATGTATATCGAGAATAATCATCCACAAAAATAACAAAATATTTGGATCCCCCCACGGTAGTGGTGGGTGAGGGTCCCCAAATATCAGAATGGATCAAATCAAAAGGTGCATGTGAAGTTGAATCACTGTTATTAGAAGGAAGAGCATGTTGTTTTGCTAATGGACAAGAAATACAATCAAAATGTTCATCTGTGACAGAACCCAAGTGTCCACTAGATATTAGAGAGCGCAAACGACTAAAGGAAACATGACCTAACCGTGAGTGCCAAAGACTCAACGAGGACAATACAGAAGCAGCAGATTGATGTGGGGAAAGGTCCTGAGAGGGCAGATGAAGACTAATAAGCTCAAACAAGCGTCCAACTTTACGGCCTATCCCAAGCGTCTTTCCCGTTTGCGGGTCCTGCACACGACAACCAGAAGAGGAAAAAAGAACATCAAGACCAAGATCACATAATTGACCCACAGAAAGAAGATTTAATGTAAGTTGAGGAATGAAATAAGCATTAGACAATGAGAGATTATTGGTAGAAATGTGACCAACAGTCTGAACATTCATCGACGAGCCATCAGCAGTATAAATGACAGGTAACGAGGGATTAGATGATTTTTTCAAAAATAGAGAAGGATCAGAAGTCATATGATTACAACAAGCAGAATCAAAGTACCAAGAATGAGTACCTGCAGATACTGATGAAGCAGAAATGGAGGAATTACCAGACTTTGAGAGAATTTGATGCACCATGGATTCAAGATCATGAATGGAAAATGAAGATGGTTCTGGATCATGATCAGCAGTACCGTGCGTGTTAGCAGCACTGGCAGCAGAGAATTGTTGACTGTTTTTGAATTTACCCAAAGGAGCACCTTTGGGTTTGGTAGAAACACCTCTCTTATCAGGATTGCTGGGACAATCATCAATATAATGGCCTGGTCCAAGCTTATGACAATGTTTACAACGTCTGGTGGGACAATGCAGAACTGAATGTCCTGGCTCTCGACAATATCGACAAAAGAGTTTCTGTTTGAATGACTGCTTAGAGTGTGTAACTAAAGCAGCATCCGTGTGTTGACTCTGAAATGTGGCAAGGCGAGTCTCCTCAGAAATTAGCTCAGAAACAGCTTGCTCAAGAGTAGGCAAGGGATGTCGATGAAGGAGAGATGCACGAGTAGGCTCAAATGTGTCATGTAGAGCCATAAGGAACTGTATCAAGTGCTGCTGATCTTTGTAAGTTGTGAACTTAATAGCATCTGTAGTATCTGTCCAAGTAGGCTCCGAAAGAGCTAGTTGATCCCAGATAAACTGCATTTTAGAGTGGAAGTCGGCAATAGATTGACCAGGTTCCTGTCGCAGTTGATGAATAGTGCGTAATAATTGATACTGATGAGAAAGATCAGAGGCAGTGTACCTTGTAGCTAAGAAGTCCCAAAGAGATGTGGCGGTTTCAAATCGACCAAACTGGAGATTGATAGATTGAACCGAGGTATTACGAAACCAGGTAATAATTTGATGATGTTTGCTATCCCAATCATCAAGACGCTCAAAAAATTTGGCATCAGTCTCAGTGGCATCAGTCCCAGTGGTTGTTCTAACGGGTTTTGGAATATCTCCAGTGACATAACGCCATAATTTTCGTCCTTTAAGAAAACTCTGCATTGCTTGAGCCCATAAAATATAATTGGGTCCATCTAAAATAACTTGAATAGGCTGAGACACATCCATTTTCCAGGAATTTTCCATAAATAATGAAAAATAGCCAAGTAATGTGAAAATAATAAAATAAGGGAATAATCAAGCAATGTAGGAAATTATAGGGGCTGATGCTGTAAGAAACCAAATCAGGGCAGTACCGTAATTAACCAATTGTTAAAGTGTTGAGACTGTAATTTGCCATCAAGGGGCTGAGACTGTAATTTGCCGACTGAAGTAGTGGAGAGGCCAACAGCAGTCTCAGCGGCGGTGGTGGAGGCACGGGGAAGGAGGGCGGCCTCAAAGAAGACCAGATCCAGGAAGCTCGTCGGCCGGTGAGTCTGAACGTGCCGGCGGTGAGGAACAAATCGCCGGGAAACGGCGGGATCGGGTGAAGAAAGGGAGAGCGATGCGGCCCTAGTGAACACCGCGCGTGGAGCTTCTGCGGTGGTCCGATGGCCGAGTTTTTGGTGGTGGCGGAAGCGGAAGAGGACGACGATCCAGGCGGAAGTGGTGGTGAGCTGAGAAAGAGAAGCTACGGCGGCGGAGCGAGGAAGACAGTGGCGCCGAGCGGGGAAGGCAGTGGTGAGGGAGAGACGATCTCGCGTAGGCAGGTGCGTAGTAGACCTGCGATCTGGAATGAGATCGGATATGTACCAGAGATCTGGAATGAGATCGGATCTGTACCAGATCGGATCTGTGAATGAGATCGGGAAGAGAGATCGCCGGAAAAAAAAAATTAGAATTTAGATTACCATAGCTCTGATACCATGATATTGAAACTGGGAATTATATTACACAGTCTGATTGTTCATTACAATTGGAAACCTATTTATAAATAGAAATAATAATATAATAATATACATAGAAATACTATAATAATATAATATAGTAACTACACTATATATTATATTAACAAGGACAAAGTGATAAATATGCAAGTGAGTGAAGCTGATGCAAAGCTTCTTGATTTTGATGGAAAGCCACGCGAATATTTTGTGAAAATTGCAATAACCACTCCTATCTTATAAGTAGTCTTCGGTCTTTTGACTCCTTAGAGATCAATACAGGTATCATTTCGTTTCTACAAATTTTTATTTATTTATAATCAAATCAATTCTTGTTGTTTCTCATTGTATCTATCTCAGTTCGTATTCATATAACAGACAGTAAAGTGACGTTCACTGCAGGAGTTAAGAAAACGGTCATATCAAGAGAGGTACTAATATATATTTCTCTCAAGAGGGTGATATACAATTTGGTGGTCTGGTTGACGGAATTTTATACTATTGTGCAGGAAAATGAATACATCATTGAACGTGTTGTGCGAGAGGACGATAGCCCAAGTGTTGTAGTATTCAGCTTGAAGCACGTCAGATCGATGAAAGATTTGATTCGGAGATCAAACAGTGTGTGGATTTACCCTCCTTATGTTGGTGGCTCGCCTGCTGGCTTGAGCCTCTCTGTTGATCCGATCGGTGAAATCTCGTATTTCTTCCCATGATAATTCATACATTTCACTATTTCAGAATATAAACTTAGGAGTAATAGTAGCAGTAGATTGATAACTTTTGTTGATAACAATTACTAAATGGAGATTCTTTTTGCCGCAACTTAAATGAAGAGAGATCGTGCCCTGTATTTGTGAGGCTGAAAAAAATGACTGAATGAGGAAGGCAGTAGATTAGGAGTAATAGTAGCAGTAGATTGATAACTTTTGTTGATAACAATTACTAAATGGAGATTCTTTTTGCGGCAACGTAAATGAAGAGAGATCGTGCTCTGTATTTGTGAGGCTGAAAAAAATGACTGAATGAGGAAGGCAGTAAATTAGGATTTTTTTAAATTTATATACCGGGTTACTGGTTTGGATAACCAGTAATGTCCGATTCGTAAAAAAATAAACCGAACCAATCCATTAAGAATCTTGAACCGATCCAAAACCGGGTTAGACCGGTTCGGTTCATTGAATTTTTGCCCACCCCTAGTTCATACACTAGCTATCAAGTCATGTTGTACTCATAGTCATAATTCTTCAATCTTCAATGTAAGTTTAACTTACACGTTTAATTACTAAATTATTGTATATAATATAAAAAGAGCTAATTGTATCGGTATCCACTAAGGTTTTGTTTATTACAATTGGAGTCAATTTTATCGTTTATTGATAAACACTTCCTTTACCTTTAGTAACCTTTGGTCAAGTTTAATAGCTAACCAGGAGAGGTATTTGCCAAAAAATTCAAAAGTTGATTAACGCGAGGAGAAATCTTTGTCAATAAACTAAAAAATTGACTCTACCTATAATTGAGCAAGCCTCAAGGGAGATATGCATTATTTACTCATATAAAAATTACAAGTCATAACACATTTTATGATATTACTACATGGAGTGGGTATTTATTTAATCATTTTTCTATACTTAGATATGAGGGGCAATATTCACGCAATATATTTTGTAAGACACCTCTTAGATTTTTCTTTCATTTTTATTTAGAATTTTATCATCAACTAAATTTATTAAAAAAAAAAAAACTTATCTAGTTTACGTACACAAATTCTTTCGACGTGGTATGATTCAAATCTATGAAATCTCAATTTAATCTCATCCAAGTTGAGCTTAAATACGGAGAAAATATTCATATTGTCATATATATTAAATATTTAGGCGGACTTGCTTTGCTCTGGATTCTTCTTTTTTCCTCATAAACAAAAATACTAAATAAAAATAAAAATAACTTGAGCTTATTTGGAGAACATTTTATAAATACAAATTGAATTAAGGGCTAATTACAATGACATCCCCTATAACACAGATATTCCAAGTATGACATTTTTTTATAGTGAATTACCCTGATGTTTCAGAAATGTTACATAAATATCCCCTACCATTAATGTTAATACGTTAAGGTCTAACGGTCAACGGTCAAATGAGTAAAATGTCTAAAATGCCCTTACATTTTATTTTTAAAAATTAAAAAAAAAATTTTTTTATTATATTTATATTAATAATTAAAAAAATTTATTAAACAAATATAAAAAACTTATTAAACAAACCAGATTTATATGTATGGTTTCTTTGAGAGAGAGAGAGAGAGAGAAGAAATTTTAGAGAGAGAAAAGTGATATCAGCCGAAGAAGAAGAAGAAGATCGACGGAAGAAGACCGACTGAAGAAGAAGAAGAAGAAGAAGAAGAAGAAGAAGAAAGAAAGAAAGAAGGCTAGAAGAAGAAGAAGAAGAAAGAAGGTTTTAAAAAAAACCTTTAAATTTTTTTTTTCTAGTTTCACAAATTTTTTTTCTTTTTTAAACAACCCAGATTTGTATATCTGGTTTCTTTAAGAGAGAGAGAGAAGAAATTGTAAAGAGAGAAAAGTGATATCAGCCGAAGAAGAAGATCGACGGAAGAAGACCGGCTGAAGAAGATGAAGAAGATGAAGAAGAAAGAAAGAAAGAAAGAAGGGTGAATTGCACTCAAGTACCCTGACTTTTATCATAATTACACGTTTAATAGCCAGTTTTACTATAATTGCACTCAAATACCCTGTAATGCGTTGACTGCTGTTAAAGTGACGGTTGACCAAACGGATTATGGTAAAATGACGAGACTGCCCCTGCAAAGGAAAAAACAAAAAAAAAAAATTAAAAACCCAGATGATCTGGGTTCGCGTTCGAACCCATCTGGGTTTGAATGCGAATCAGAATTTTTTTAAAATTTCTTAAAATTTTTATTTTATTTTTTGTTGATGTGGTCCACTTGTTTTTTAATTTATTTTTTAAAAAATATTTTTAATATGACGTGGCATATTCTTATTGGTTGGATGATTTTTTAAATTTTTTTTAAAATTAATTTAAACGTAAAAGACCAATTTACCCCTAAACTATTTGGTCAACCGTCACTTTAACGGTGGTCAACGCATTACAGGGTATTCAAGTGCAATTATGGCAAAACTGGCATTAAACGTACAATTATAATAAAAGTTAGGGTACTTGAGTGCAATTCACCCAAGAAAGAAAAAAGAAAGAAGGCCAGAAGAAGAAGAAGATGAAGAAGAAGAAGAAAGAAGGTTTTAAAAAAAAATCCTTTTAATTTATTTTTTTTTTCTAGTTTCACTAAAAAAAATTTTCAATTTCACAAAATTTTTTTCTCTCTCTAGTGTTACATTTGAATTTTTAATGGTGGATCTGAATGTTCTCAATTTTGTTAGTTTTGTTGCGTTTGGGAACTATTTTTCAAGTTTGATAGATGGATTGGGTTAATTTGTATTGTTTGTGTTGGTGAATTACGGATGAAGAAGAGGGTTACAATTGAGGGAAATAATATTTGGAAATTTGGAAGATGATGAAAGGTTTTGCTTTTGAATTTGAAGAAAAAAAATGATTAATTTCGTGGCTTTAAATCTGTCAATGAATCAATGGTTTTGATTCAATGCCAAAATTGATTGATTTTATGTGATAGTAATAATGATTGTTTCAAAAAAAAAATGATTATTGTTTAAAAAAATTATTGTTTTCTGGGTTTAGGTTTGTTTTGCAAAGAGAAGAAACAAAAAAAAAAAAAAAGATTAATTATCACTTTTTTTAATGTTAAACTTTTATAAAACTATTAAATTAATTATTTAAATAATATAATTATTGTACAACATTAATTATATCTGATGTACCTCGTAACTTTACCATTTTACCCTTACCGTTGGACTAACAAAGTAACATTAACGGACTGACACTAACAGTAGGGGATGTTTGTGTAATATTTCTAAAACGTCAGGGTAATTGACTATAAAAAATGCTATACTTGGAATATCCGTGTTATTATGTCAAACCACAGGAGTGTCATTGTAATTAGCCCTTGAATTAATAACAGTCAATTTACCTTAAGTTTGATAAATTACACTTATAATGAAAGTTTAAATAAATTGACACTGACCTCAATTTCCGTTAAATTTGAATGTTAAAAATAAGTGTTGACCCGTCCAAAAATAGTAAAAAGTCTAAAATACACCTAGTTAAATAATATGATTATTTTATATTAATTTTAAAAAATATTAATTTTTTTAATTGAATCTCTACCGTCCATCAAGATTGATGGATGGTAGAGATTATAATGTAATTTTTTTTTAAAAAAAATTTAAAATCAAATATTTTTAGTGGAGATCCAAATTAGATCTCCATCGATCTTGATGGACGGTGGAGATCTCCACCAAGAACAAAAAAAAGTCAATTTTCAATTTTTTTTTCCTATTCTTGATGTGGAGATCCAAATTAGATCTTAAGGATCTCCACCAAGAACATAGAAAAAAATATCGGAAAACTTTAATTTTCAGTTATGGAGATCGCTGGGTCTCCACCGCTGGAGATCAAAGGGTCTCCAGCGATAGAGACCCAGCAAACAAAGAACACAAATATATATATATATATATATATATATATATATATATATATATATATCTGGGTTCATTTCGAACGAACTCAGTACCCATGCTCAAAAATCAATCCTCAAACCTCAAACCCAAGCATCAAAGATCAAACAACCCCTTCTTCAAACAACAATTCTCTTCCATCAATGGAGACCCAGTTGGGTCTCAATCGAGTCCATCAATGGAGACCCAGCCGATGGAGAATTGACGTAGACCCAGTTGGGTCTCTATCGATCTGCGATGGTGACCTAACTCGGTCTCCATCACGTTTTACAGTGGAGACCTCACTGGGTATCCATCGGGTTTGCAATGAAGACCTAGATGGGTCTCCATTTTTTTTTTGTTTATTAAAGATTTTTTTTTTTCTTAGTGGAAATTCAGATTGGATTTCTACACCAAGAACAGAAAAAAGATAATTAAAAATTGATTTTTATTTTTTATGGTGGTCTAATATGGATATCCATTAAAAAAATTTGATTTAAAAATTGATTTTTTTTATAAAAAAATTCCAATATAATCTCCACCATCCATCAATCTTGATGGACGATAAAGATTCAACTAAAAAATTAATTTTTTTTAATTTTATTTTTTTAAAAAATTAAGGGAGATTATCATTTTGGTCCCTAACTTTTGGGGAATTATCAATTTTTTAAAGCAGTTATGGTTAATGGTATCCTTGGGCCTTAACTTTCTGAAAATGTATCATTCTGGTCCCTTTGACTAATTTTCTACCAGTCAAACCTCACAGAATTGACAAAAATATGGATTTGCCCTTAATTCTATTTAAATGAGTTAAAATTACAATTTTAACCTCAAATTTTTAAAAAGATTATTAATATTAGAAAGGGTAATATGATCATTTTATTTTAATATTAAAAAAATAATATTTCAATTTTTTTTAATGAATCTGAACTGTCCATTAATCTTGATGGACGGTGAAGATTATATTGTAATTTGTTTTTAAAAAAAAGTGAAAATCAATTTATTTTTTTTAAATTGGATCTCCACCAACAAAAAAAACAAAAATTCAAACTTCGAAGATAAACGAACCCAGAATTAGGTTCGTTTGATCTTCAACGAACCTAGTCTGGGTTCGTTGATAAAAAAAAAAAAGATCAACGCACCCGAAAACTGGGTTCGTTGAGCATCTGGGTTCGTTGAAGATCAACGAACCCACATATGGGTTTATTGAACCTAAACGGACCTCAACAAACCCAGAAACTAGGTTCGTTGAAGATCCAACGAACCCAGATTTGGGTTCGCTAAACCCAGAAACTTAGTTTGTTGAAGATCAACGAACCCAATTTTTCTGGGTTCGTTGATCTTCAAAGTTTGAATTTTTTTTTATGGAGATCCAGATTGGATCTCCACCGTCCATCTAGATGGATTGACCGTGGAGATCTAATCTGGATCTCCACCTTTTTGAATTTCTATTATTTTTTATTCTTGGTCCAAGAGCAGTTTTAATTTTATTTTATTTTATTTTTGAAAAATAGAAATTTTTTTTTACAAAAATATTTGTTTCCCTTTTAATTTTTTAAAAAATATTCCAATATAACGTTCACCATCAGTCAATCTTGATGGACAATGGAGATCCAATTAAATTTATTTAAAAAAATTTAAGTTTTTTAATTTAATTTATTTTAAATTTTTAACTAGGGGTAGATATGTCATTTCACCAAAAATTTTACTGTTGGTTTAAAGATAAAAATACCCCTGGAACCGTCATGTTTGACTAATGATTGACTCACAGAAGGACCAAATTGATAAATTTTCAGAAAGTTAGGGTTCAAGGATACCATTAACTATAACTGCTTTTAAAAAAATAATAATTTTTTAAAAAGTTAGGGACTAAAATGATAATCGCCCAAAAATTAATATAAAATGATCATATTATTTAACTCGGAATATTTTAAACTTTTTACTGTCTTTGGACGGTCAACACTTATTTATAATTGTCGAACTTAACAGAAGGAAATGTAAAAATTAATTTATAAAAAATTTAATTTTGAGTATAATTTATCAAAACTCAAATACGTTGAATGTTATTAATTCAATCCAAATTCATATATTGGGAAAATTCAAAAATAGATATCAAACACTACTAAATATTATATTTAGCCACAATCAATGGTTTAACTACACATAGCCAACCATCCAAAAAAATATTGACTTGTGGTCTAGAGAGAGAAAAAATATAAGTTTTTTAAACGGTAACAAAGGAGTAGGACCATGCGGCAGAAGAGGCCAATCAGCGAAGTTTAAAGCTAAAGTAGTTGTGTTTCATAAACCAGTTGGTGTGTTTCTTGTTCTAACAGTAAACATGAAAGCAGTTAGTGTGCTTGATGTTCCTGAACATGAAACGATGCAGAATGAAACTAAAATAATGCACTAAATATGAAACATTTAAAATTTGTTATGTTAATTTAATTGGTTTTAAATCTTTGCTCTAATTTTTCTAAATTTTTTTTTTATGTTTCACGTTACGATAAATTTTTATATTTCACCCGTTTTATATTGCACATGTTGCTAGGCACATATAGCACGATAACTAATAAGGTAATCTATTTCATGCAACATGAAATATGGGCAGTAACATAAAAGATGGAATTCATGGGAACTTAATACATACAAAATGAAACATGGGCAGCAACATGAAAGATGGAACTCATGAGAATGTGTTATTTATGTTGCTCTAATTTTTTTAAACATTTCACAGAAAGAGGGACCAGCAGTGAATTATGAGTTTCATACGATATTTTTTCAAATCTTTTCTATTTTTACAAATTTATTACATTATTTTCACCATTTCTTGTTTATAAGCAAGATCCATAAATTTATTAACTAAAATAAATATAAACTACAAAGATATCGCTATACTTTAAAATAATTATTTAACTTTGTCTTTATCCCACCAAAAATCAATTTCAACAATACTAACCTTCTATATAATCTTATCAATTAATCAAATACTATTGACCAACGGAAAAAATTCGTAAGTGAATATTTAATTCTGGTATTGTAAACTAACAGTTAACTCTCCTACCGTTAGTGTTGACCGTTAAAGATGATTATTGACTATTTTAAAGTATAAAAATACTAAAATATCCCTAATTAAAAAATAAAAAAATAATAAAAACAATATATATCTCCACCATATATCCAAGTGGATGATGAAAATTTATTCAAAATAAAAAATTTAGAATTAAGTATAAATTAAAAAAAAACATTTATTTATTTTTTTAAAACAAAAACGAACAAAAGTCCATTAGAGGTCCTCCATGGGAGGTGGTCGCACCAGGTTGAACGATGGGAGGGTTCCCTTGGTTCACTAATCACCATGGATCTCCACTTGGATCATGGAGGTTGCCATATAATTTTTTTAATTTCCACTGTCCATTTAAATGGACGGTAGAGATCTTAAGTGTTTCATTGTTTATTTTTTTAAATAAATTTCTACCGTCCATCGCATTTGAGATGGACGGTGGAGATCTTAAAAATTTTTCCTTTTTAAGAAATATATTAACACACCCTTAAAATAGTTGACTTTGACCAATGTTAATTAACTGTCTATAACTGTTAATTAACGATAGATGAGTTAACTATTTGTTTTTTAATAAGTTGATTCCACATACAAAAAGACAAATCCCAGATAGGTTGACTATAATTTGTCATAATTAATAAGGGCTCGTTTGGAAAAACTTTTACTTATGACTTTTGACAGTAGAAGAAGAGAAGTAAAAGCCTGAACTTTTAATTTACTGTTTGGATGATATATTTCAGAAGAGCTTTTATATACATAAGAGCTTTTGAGACTGTTTGGCTGAAATATTTAAAAAAGTTTATAAATTATGGTAGGACATTTTTGCCCTTCAATAAGAACATTTTATTATAATCTCTACTCAATATAATTTCAACTTTGTAACAAAAAAATATAAGTAAAATTGTTAATAAATATTTAATTTATATTGGATAATATAATATATCTAAATTTATATTTTATGAAAAAAAATAATTAAAATTCATTTACAATTTTAGATACACACATGCATAATAATTTAGGAAACCCAGAAAAGGATTTGAACCAGAAAATCCAAATTGGGTCGATTCAATGAAGAATCCCCAAAACAAGCATCAAAGAAATACAATAAAAGAAAACAAAAGAAGCCCCAAAATAAGGAGGGCCCCAAACAGGAAATCCAAAAAATAAACGAATGAAAGGGAATGGAGAATTCTTGAATGGAAGGATAGGTATGAGAAATTAAAAAGGCTAGGACATGGAAGGAATTAAAAATTTGTTATTTAATAAAATAAGGTCAAAATGGAAATTATAAAACTTTCATTAAAAAATTTTGGCTTCCTGATCATTGGTCTAAAAACTCTTTTGGAAAAAGCCACAAATTTTAGCTTATAGTGGAAGAGCTTTTATAAGTCCAAAGCCCTTTTATTGAACCATGCCAAACAAGCTTAGAAGTGGCTTTTGGATCCAAAAAGCCCAAAAGCCACTTCTATAAGCCATCCCAAACAAAATTTTTCCTTTTTAAGAAATATATTAACACACCCTTAAAATAGTTGACTTTGACCAATGTTAATTAACTGTTTATAACTGTTGATTAACGATAGATGAGTTAACTATTTTTTTTTTAATAAGTTGATTCCACCTACAAAAATACAAACCCGTAGATAGGTTGACTATAATTTGTCATAATTAATAAGTCTAATAGGTCAGTGTCATTATTAGCCACCGTAGATAATTTCAATCAGCAAATTACCAAAATGTCATTCATCAATTTGTTATATGGTTTTTTACCATCTTTACTAAATAACTGCGATTTTTCTATTTGCTCCCCAATCTCTCTAAACATTCATTTGTCAACTAAATTGAAAATGGTCTTTTGCTATTTATTTTTTATTTTTCTTTATCATTTTATTTTATTTTAGTGCATAGTAATTTATTTATTTTCTTATTTACTTTTTTTTTTCTTACTTTTATATATGAAAAAATGATAAAAGTTGAATTATTTATTATTTTAAAAAATAATATAGTGTGTTTCTTAAATCCTTATAACTAATTATCTACTTCCATAAATATGAAAAGAAAGCTACATACCACTTGAACTAAAAGAGAATGTGTGATGTTGTTCTTATTTTAAAATTTAGTAGCTTGAGTACTACATAGAAAAACACAGTTCATATTATTTTTATACTATCTTGATCTTTTTTATAATAGTTCATCAGAGTATCTCACGTTTATTGTTAAATGAGTTTTATAGCTAGCCCACCCTAACAATAAATTCTGGCTATGTCCTTGAGAACACCTATAATTAGATTTATAACTAGAGGTTAGATTTAATGAAAATTCAATCGACGTTTTATGCTTTTTATTGTATAAGTTTTCTTTCTTGATGTTGTGTAGCACCCGGCAAGTGCATATCAAACTTAACGCTTGAAGTTTCGGAAACCAATCAACTGCTTGAAGAATTTGATGATTCTGTGTACATCATGAAAATTGAGATAAAGAATACTATATTTTTAAGTGTTCTTAAGTTTTTCAACTCATCCTTAGACATCAAACAAGTTATTTCCTTTTTACAGTTTTTTATTTAAGAAAAGAAGATAAAAAAAAATCAATTTAATTGTTTCTCATTTTATATATTAGTGTTCAGGTAAAAAGTAATGAGGAAAACATTCATTAGCTCCGATAAAGATAAAATTACTCAAAAAGAAGGTAAGAATATTAATTTACTAAAAGGGTGTTAATCAATGTGTGTAATTTTCGATTTGGTGGTCTAGTTGATGGAATGCATTTTTATTTGTGCGGGAATACAACATTCAGCCTGATGTGCTACCTTATTTAGGTAAATTTTACTTACTTTTTAGCCTGAAAAGCTTTAGAGAACTGACTATTTTGAGTCGTATGACTAAATGTGCGTGGATGTGCTCGACTTATGATAATGGTCCACTTGTCTGCTTGCCCTGTCTGATTAATAATCAAAAGGCCGGTTATATGGGTGGAGTCACCTACGCCTGTCCAAGATATAATTTTTTTTTTTTTTCTTAAGTAGCACCGATCGGGTTTATATTTTGGTATTTGACATAATATCATTATTTCTACTGAAAATAGCATCTAAAGTTGGAATGGAGCAAAATTTCCCTAAGTATAAAATAGAAAAACAAATGATAAAAGATATTGTTTGAAACCTTTTCAAAGAGTGTGAGGGAAAGAGTTCGAGTTCGCCGACCAAGAGCCTTTGTCGATCACCCTCCACAGTCACCAGTCCATCCACAAGCTAACATAGTTCATGACAGGTCAAAAATAATTCATATGAGAATAAAATAGTTCGTGTGAGACTTAGACATTAGCTCGTGGGAGGACTATCATTAGTGCGACGGGTCAAGAATAGTTCAGGGGAGACCAAAATAATTCGTAAGAGACATAGGTGAAAACTAATAAACTAATATAATATACTTTTCTGAAAATTGATAAACTGAAATAATATAGTTTTCTGATAACTGATAAATTGAAATAATGATAAAACTTTTCTAATAAAATCTTTCTGATAAGACCTTTCTGATAAACTTTTTCTGATAACACTTTTCTGTTAAAAATACTTTTATGATAATACTTTTTCTGATAAATTTTTTCTGATAAAACTTTCTGATGAAACTTTTCTGAAAATGCCAATGGAAAACCCATATCTGATAACTGATAATCCAGGCGACTCAGCTAGCGCTGCACCATATGGAGGGTGTCACCAGGCGACTAATTTGGCGTCGCACTGGTAACTCTGATAATCTGATAAAAGATATCTCACTGTCTATGTGCGAAATGCTGCGTCGCATACATAGAGTGAGACAACACCCCAATGTATGGACGACTGACAGACTCAATAGACTCAACCCCCCTGGAGTTAGCGGACTGTCCCCCCTTAACTTGCCACACACAAATAGGGTGTACCGACCGAGTCTACTGCTGATAATCTGATAAACTGCTAATAATCTGATAATAAATGGGTATCCATGGTTTGAAAACTATTTTCTTTACTTTGAAAACTAATTTTTAATCAAAAACCATAGAATATATATAAAACATATTTATTAAATGAATCTAAATTCTAAATTTCTGAGATATATAATTACTTTAATTAAACACATTTAAATCAACAATCATATACTAAATCACAAAATACTAAATCAAACTTAAAGAAAATAAACTAAATATAATTCAACTGAAAATCTGATTTTGTACTATCTTAAATAACGATATTAACTTGCTAAACTTTAGATAAAATATTTTACTAAAATAAAATATACTTTGTTTTAAAATAAATTTTTCACTCACTGATTTCTGGTTCTCTCTAGGCTTGGTGTTCTGGTTCCTTCGTCTCATTACATTCCTTGACTTTCTATAACGTTTCTTTTTTTCCTATACTACAGAAATTTCTTCCTAAAATAAAATAATATATTTCCAAATAAATTGTTAATATAAACACCATAACTTATACAAAACTCAATTAACATGTTCTACGCTTTATTCCTCCATTTCTTCTACTCTAATAAAATCAATTCCATTTAATTTAATATAAATCATGTTAACCATACGATTCCTCTACTTGACCGAATTTCAAACATTCAAATTCAACATGATTTCTTGAATCATTCAATTTCTCTTAAATCGAATCTCATATATCACAACTCAACATATTTCCTTTATTTTCTAAGCATCAATTTATATCACAACCATACAGATACAATTTCTAATGCTTAATTACACATAATTTGAAATCTCTACACTATCAACTTCGATTTCTACACAAATTCTTATTTTAATCTTCATCAATTTAACATAAATGATTTTTTTTCACTTAACAATATCAAATTCAACTTCATTAAACTCGATTAAACGAATTATAACTTCAATTTCAAATTTAATTTCAAAAATTCTCAAAACTAATGATTCAATTTTATTCTAAACAATTTCTACAACTCTTATCAACCACCAAACACAACATCACAACAAAATTCATAATACCAGTCACTAATTTGAGAATTATTTTGATTTCTTATACAATAAATTCAATTCATACTATCAATTAACACAAAAATACTCTAATTACACAAATAACATGTCAATTTAACAATCCAAACTTAAAATCATCAAATCCCCAAATCTTTAACTTACTAATTTCTTGATTTTCATTCTAATCAATTCCAATTAAACTAATTTCAAATAAAAGCATCATCAAACTCAATAAATTTCTAAAATCAACAAAACCCATCATCAAAATCATCACCAAACATCAAAAATAAATTAATTTCATCAAATCACTCACCTAAAATCCTCTTGGTTTTTCTCTTCTAGCTGGACCGAGCCCTTCCTCTTCTTCTTTTTTTTCCTTTTTCTTCTTTTCTTTTCTTTTCTCTTCTCTCTCAAATTTCTGGGTTCCTCACAGTCTCTGTTTTTCTGTTTTCTTTCTCCTTCGGTCACAGTAGCTTCTTCATTCTCTTCTGGTCGAGTCTTCCTCTTCTTTCCTTCTCCGGTCGCTGCTCATCTTCTTCTTCTTCTCTTTCTTTCCGGCCGAAGCTTCTCGCTTTCTCTCTTTTTTTTCTTTCTTTTCTTTTCTTCCTCCACCGCCTCTCTCTAATTTTCTGTTTTTAATTTTCTGGTTGCTGTGTTGTTTTCATTTTGGTTTGCAATTTTTGTTTCACCGACTTTCATTTAATTTGGTTTGACTTGTCCATAAAAAAATCCACTAACATATTATATATATTTATATATAAATATCTCTTTAATTACAAATTACTCCCTTAAACCTTTACAAATAAGAAAGTAACCACAACATAAAATTTAATCTCATGATCTTGGTTAACAATTTTTTTATTTACAATTTAATCCATAACAACCCATTAACTCTTTTCCATAAAAATTCATTTCAATTTACTTTTTCACCAATTAATTAAATTACAATCTCATATCATAAAAAATATATTTTAACTTCCAAGAATATATTCTTAATACTCCAATTTATGAAAATCCTTACTATATTTTTCAAAACTTATAATTTAAATTTCTTATATACTTTATGGAATCTTATTAATTATCTGAAACCATTCCAGATATTTTCCAAGTCTTTAATACCTTTTTCCGAAAATCTCCGGATCCATCCAATAAATTCTATTATAGCACCCTTAATCCTTTAAACATTCGATTTACTCATACTAAAGGCTCATTTATTTACTTGGGTATTGTACAATAAATTCTGAAAGAATATATTATAATATATGTACATGTACAGTACATACTATTGGGAGGGTGTATTACACAAATGAACAGTAAATTTAGAGCAATTATGAGATATTATGAATCTTGCCGATGACAATGATTCAATCACAATCCTCGGTACTGATATCCTGAAATTGTAGGTCACAGCTCAATGTGAGTTTTGAACCTTTGATGAATCTTTTTCCGTTCAATAATCTCCTGTTTTGGGTTTTAATGAAATTCTGGTTCTAAAATCTTGTTGTTCGTATATTGAAGTTTATAGTAGGAATGACACCTTCGTTGAAC
Organism: Xanthoceras sorbifolium; assembly: GCA_003430845.1. Classification (NCBI taxonomy): domain Eukaryota; kingdom Viridiplantae; phylum Streptophyta; class Magnoliopsida; order Sapindales; family Sapindaceae; genus Xanthoceras; species Xanthoceras sorbifolium. Next base: position 37,266,730 of record CM010608.1, read on the forward strand.
TGTCATTGCCAAGTCATTATTCATCGAAAATGGAAATATCAACTGAAATTTTTGTAGCTATGTGGAAATATTGAGAAAGGGTTTAGGCCTAAAACGGTATAATATTCATTTAGTTTTACAAAAAAAAATTATGATAGTTATATATTCTAATACTTCTCATATTTTAATAAGTCAGCAATGTAAAGATTGTGGTTTCTCTTGAAGAAGTGTCACTTGAGACGCTTAATCATATGTGGTACTACTACTAATTTTTCTCTCTAATAAAAGACATGTTGGATTGCAATTTTAAATTAATTATTTTCTTGTTGTTCATGATGTGCATTGTAGATTTTTTAATTGTCACAACTGAAAACATCGCTCGATTCGATTGGGAAAATCTAAGGTTGGTAATTACGACAATTCAGAGGGCAGAATGGATATGAATTTACTCGTCTTTCCCATCTTTCTCAGATGGTCCAATCATATGATAGTATATCAGGTTCCTGAAATTGGCAATCTCAAGTATTACTTTCAAGAGCAATATCATGTATTACTTTCATAATGATGAGGATGGAGATTGGTAGCGAAGGTAAAAAAAAAAAAAATCAGAATATGGGACCCTATAAAAATTTGTGCTACTTTGCATTAGTGTTGTTATATTGATGGAACAATAAATAAAGGTTGAAAGTAATTATTGTGAAACTGTTTTGATTTTTTACTTTTTTATGTTGTTATTCATATTATTAAAAACAATAAGTTAAAAAGTAATTCGTGAAAATCAAAATAGTTTATGATAGACATAGTTCGTGAGAGACTTAAAATGAGTTCGTGGGACATTTAAAATTAGTTTGTGAAAAGTCAAAAATAGTTTATGAGAAACTAAAATAATTCGTAATAGACGTAGATATGTATTAGTTCATAGGAGTTATTTGCACACTGTAGATACAGTGAAAACGCACTACCTTTACTTTTTCAAAAATAGTGTCATTTTATCCTTACTCAGTTTTACTTTATTCTCTCTCTCTCTTTACTTTTTCCTTTGCTGATATTTTTCTCACTCTCTCAACAGTAACCAAAGAAAGCTTGAGAACTTGTAGAAGAAAGAGAAAGAGGAAGCTGAGATGTTGAAGATGATTGAAGACAGATCTGTGAAGATTTTCTCACCAAACAAACAGGGAGAGAAAATATTCACTTTCTCTGATTTTCATTTCTTCTTTCACTTTCTGTTTTTCTTCAATAATTACAAAAATGATTTCATTTACATATTTATAGTAACCCTAACTAGTTACTAACAGAAATTTGTTGTATCTTAACAACCTTTCCCTCCAAAATTAACTACTCTCTAACTGATTGCTGACTCAGCTCATTCATGATCATCTGGATCATCATGGTGATGATCTAGATGATTTCTTTCTGTTTTCTGTTTGCTTTGTGTGTTTTCAGACTTTAGCCTTGCTGTATTAGTGATAGGAGTAATTTGTTATTTACTAGATGCTTGACAGAATGTCAAAGTAGTGTTGACTGCCTCAGTTGTACTGTGCTCTGTCATAGATGATTTAACCACATCACTAATATTGTAACATCCCTAATTTCGAATAATTAATTTTGAAAATGTAGATATAAAAATTTATGATTTCAGAAATAATGCATGAAGAGAAGAGTGAAAACTGGAACAATGAGTATCGCGACCTCTCACCGTGACCTGAGATCGCGATGAGCTACTCGCGGTGAAAAATGTGAATTTCAGGTAGTGAGCACCGTGACCTGAGATCGCGATGAGCTACTCGCGGTGAAAAATGTGAATTTCAGGCAGTGAGCACCGCGACCACAGATCGACTGACTAGCTCGCGGTGAAAATGTCAAATTCGAACAGTAAGCAACGCGACCACCAGCGTGACCATGGTATCGCGATGGGTGATCGCGATGAAAGCGATGGAATTGCTCCGATGAGCAACGCGACCAGATGGTGCGACCACAGGTCACGATAACAGTCGCGACGACCGAAATTTTATAAAAAAAAAAAAAAAAAAAGAGGCGGTGGAAGCCATCTAGAAACAGAAAAGAGAAGAAAGAGACCGAGGGAGAGAGGAAAAGAAAGAAAAGAAAAAGAAGACGAAGAGAAGAAGAAGAGGAAGAGAGAGAGAAGAAGATGAAGAAGGAAAAGAAAGGGGAAAGGAGAAGAGGAGGAAAGAGAGAAACCTAGAAAAGAAATAGTCAGAAAGAAAACGGTATCCAGGTTGGTGTACACTCGTTTTCGAAATTTTTATGAAATTAATATGTGTTTTTGGTTTGAATCCGAGATTTTTGGATAGTGTAGTAAAGATATGTTTATACTGTTTTTCATTTGAATGATTTTGCTTAAATCGTATTTCGAGTATTATGAGTACGTTCAACTAACTGGTTTCAGAATATCGTATGAATAACGCGTTTAATTTCCATGAAGTGATATTTACATGTTTTACTAAAATCATCTGAAATTTATATTTGTTGAATTTAATTTCGATTTATGGAATACAGTTGTTTATTTTGAAATGAATACCATATATTGATATGAGAAGTCGAAAATATTGTATTGACACGGCCCTAGGATACTTGGACATATATACGGATATAGGAGGTTGGTATACCAGCTGGGTTAGTTTAGCAGTACTACGCCGTTATTCTTAGTGATTGTTGTTGCGGGGCAATCTTGGACAATCACACTGATATTAGTGATTGTTGTTGCGGGGCAACCCCGTACGTCACATTGATACTATAGTGATTAGACCCATATTCCAGTCCTGAAATTATGTTGAGTATACCAAAGGGCCAGAATTGAAGTGAATTGAATGATATGTTTATAAGTGAATTTCGATATTGATTGTATACGTTTATTTCAGTATTTAAGTTAAAATGATTGTAAAAGAATTGAGAATTTACTTGACTACGAATTATTAAATTAATTTAGTTGTTTTTATTAACCTGATTTCATATGATTTAAATTAGTAATGTTTTATTTACGTTCACATTGTGATATTTATATTATGAAAACTATGTTATGATTTTGATAAAAATGAGTTTAGTGTACACCCACTAAGCCATATGCTTAGCGCGTCGGTTTTTATCGCGCGTAGGTCACAGGGATACCGAGGCAGAGAAAAAGTAGAGATGATGTACTTGCAGATTGAAGAGTTCAGAGTCACCACATTTATTGGGTAGTTATACAGTTTTGTATGTTAGATTCAGTTTAGCATGCATATATAGAAGTCTGTAAATTCGATATTTATATATGTTTTGTAAATAATTTTACGGTTTCTGTTTTTATTTTTAAAGGTTTGTAAATATTAGATTATGAATTATTTTATTTAATCTGTTTGGAAAGTCGCACTAAACGGCAGAGTGCGCATTTGATTGAAAAAGGGATTTGAAGTATGGTTTTTATTTGATTTGAGTTTTAGTGAAAACAGGTTTTGGGAAATCAGAAAAATAGAGGAAACTCTGCCAAAATTTTTGAAAATAAAGTTTGATGGGCTCACTAGAAAAATATTTTTTTAAATTTCAAATTTATATAATATATGATTTTCAGTTTATAAACAGAAGTAAGAAAGTATTTGAAAACCCGAGCAGCGCTCCCTGGGTCGAGCCAGACCGGTCGGGTCAGGGGGTGTTACAAATATCCCCCCTTAAACTCAGTGGAGAGGGAAGGACAATGAGTTTATTCTTCAAATACTGAAAACAGAGAGTAGATAGGCTTTAGTAAAAATATCAGCTGGCTGGTCCATAAAGGACACATGATTAACTTGAATCTCCTTTTGAGCAACCTTATCATGCACAAAGTAGAGATCTAGTTCTATGTGCTTCGTCCGAGCATAAAGAACAAGTTATTAGACATAGCAATAGTAGAAAAATTATCACACCACACTGTTGGTACCATAGGTTGAGGAATATGTAACTCTTGAAGAAGAGATTTAAGCCAAGTAAGTTCAGCCATTACAGCTGCAAGGCTACAATACTCAGCCTCGGTTGAGGACATAGAAATAGTATACTGCTTTTTAGCAGTCCAAGTAATGAGATTAGGCTCTAGAAAAACACAAAAACCACTTGTAGATTTACGATCATCAGGATTAGAGGCCCAGTCAGCATTAGAGTAGGCAACCAAGTGAAGAGGCTGAGATGAGGATGAGGGACGAGTGTAGTCCTCGAAAATCGCTCGGGGACACGGGGCACTACAACCTGTAAAGATAGAACGCACGTGACCCGCAGGACGTCTGGGACACCGGGGTGGTGCCGGCCAAAGTCACTCCGACGGTCAAGTTAGCGGATGCTAATAAGTGTAGAATGCTCGTAAATGGAGATGTGTGAGTAATACTTCCTGTTATCTCGGCGATTGGGGTCTCCTTGGTCGAAGGATATGTGAGGTCGGAAGGTGATCGGAGAAGATGAACAGTGGCCGGAGGTTGTTGTATGAATGTAGATAGCTCTCAAAATGTCAATTTTTCGTCCCCTACTCTTTGGAGAATCATCCTCCATTTATAGGAGATGGATGCTTCTGCCCATTGAGGTACTTCATCATTACCTCTCATTGCTATCTTCCACTAAGGAGGTTTGTGGATGCTACTTTTGACCTAGCCGTTATAGATCATAATCATGGTTTTGTAGGTCCGCCTTTAAAGTAGATCATAATTTGGTCTCCCATTGAACCAAAGTATTCTATGTCGTACGACATATGGGATTGATGTTTTGGATAAACAAGCACTGTCATATGTCGTGCTACATTTTTGGATGTCGATCTTAGATGGACATGTCGTACGACATATGGAGTTCTACGAAGCGTGGATGCTGAGTTCTTTCCTTCGATGCTACTTGGATGTGTGGGGGTGCACGTCATACTACATGGATGTCGTACCACTCTTTGGTCCTGACAGATTTTAGCTACTACAACGAGTGAACTGCAACCCAGTATAAGCAGTACCTTTAAGATAGCGCAATATTCGCTTTACTGCCTCATCTAAGGGATTCTGCAAGAATTGACACACTCTATTAACAGAATAGGAAATATCAGGCCTTGTGATAGTAGCATATTGTAAGGCCCCAACAATAGACCTATGTTCAGTAGGATTAGGCTCTGGAGAGCCTCTGTAAGTAGAGAAAGAGTGATCAGCAGCTGTCACCATAGAAGAGGGATGTAAGCCACCAGCAGTATGCTGAAGATCAATACCTAGAAAATGTCATAAAGGTCCCAAATCCTTGAGGGCAAAAGCTTTGTGAAACTGTAAAATAAGGTGATTAATAGCCATAGTAGAGCTGCCTGTGACAATAATGTCATGAACATAAACCAAAACATAAGTGCAATAATGAGATAAAAATCTGCAAAACAGATAGTGATCAGCCCGAGATGAGTGAAAACCCAAACCAACCAAAGCTTGCTTTAATTTGTCAAACCATGCCCTAAGAGCCTGCTTCAAGCCATACAAGGCTTTGTGCAACTTACATACAAGAGTAGAATCCGAGGCTATGAAATTAGGGGGCTGTTGCATAAACATGTCCTCAGCCACCTCACAATTTAAGAAGGCATTGTTGACATCTAGCTGCCTCAAAGGCCAACCTTTAGTCAAGGCAAGAGTCAAAATAATACAGATGATGGCTGGTTTGACAACAGGACTAAATGTCTCATGAAAATCAAAACCTTCGATTTGGTGAAAACCCTTGGCAACAAGACGTGCCGCCTTGTACTTCAAAATAGACCTATTAGGATTCCTCTTAATGCGAAAAACCCATTTACAACCTATAACCCTTCTACCTGTAGGAGGGGGTACAAGAGTCCAGGTTTTATTCCTTTGAAGAGCATGAAATTCGTCATTCATAGTTGCAACCCACTTGGGGTCTTGAAGAGCTTGAGAGATAGTGCAAGGCTCAGTTTCCAAGCCTGCAGCAAGCAGAATTTTGGGTTTAAAAATCCTCATTTTAGATCTTGTAATCATAGGATGACCATTAGGATTAGAAGAAGCATGAATAGGGGCAGCCACAGTAGGTACAATAGGAACAGAACTTAGCACAAGGGGCATAGTGGCAGTGCTGGAACTTGCTGAACTGCCAGCTACTGTAGGAGAAACTAAACCAGGAGAAATACTGATTTCTGGTGCAATATCTGAAGAACCTGAAACTGCTGTAGTGGATGTAGATAAAAGAGGAGCTGCTGCAGTGGGAGCTGAGTGCTGTGACTGAGAATGAGGCTTAACCACATGATTAAATAAACTTATTGCAGTAGATATAGGAGGACTAGGAGATTACACTGAAATAGACTTAGCAAAAGGAAAATTATGTTCATAAAAAAAACTTTCTCTTGTGGAGACAACAAGTTTTGGCTGCAATCAAAGGAAGTCGACTTTCTCCTTACATTGGTCCATCAATCAAGTCACGATCTAAGTTCAATAATTACAAAAATGATTTCATTTACATATTTATAGTAACCCTAACTAGTTACTAACAGAACAATGAAAATGGCGAGAAAGTTTGTTGTATCCTAACAACCTTTCCTTCCAAAACTAACTACTCTCTAACTGATTGCTAACTCAGCTCATCCATGATCATCTGGATCATCATGGTGATGATCTGGATGATTTCTTTCTGTTTTCTATTTGCTTTGTGTGTCTTCAGACGTTAGCCTTACTGTATTAGTGATATGAGTAGTTTGTTGTTTACTAGATGCTTGACAGAATGTCAAAGTAGTGTTGACTGCCTTAGTTGTACTGTGCTTTGTCACAGATGATTTAACCACATCACTAATAGGAGTCTTAAAATTAGTCCGTGACAGATCAAAAATAGTTCGTGGAAGAGCAAAATAGTCCATGAGAGACATAAATATGAATTAGTTCAAGGGAGGCTTAAAATTTGTTCATAACATGTCAAAAATAGTTATTGAGAGAGTAAAATAGTTCGTGAGTGACATAGATATAGATTAGTTCGCGGGAGGCTTAAAAAAATTAATTCGTGATAGGTCAAAAATAGTCTGTGGAAGAATAAAATAGTTCGTGCATTTTGAACTATTTTTTCAAAAAACTTATTACAAACTATGAAAACGTGACAACACCATTTTTATATTTCACGTTAAGACAATTTGTGTTTTATATTTCACCCATTTTATGTTCAACATGTTGCTAGGCACATAAAGCATAATCACCAACATGAGAACCTATTTCATGCAACATGAAATATGGGCAGTAACATAAAAGATGGAATTCATGAAAACCCAACATGGGAACCAGATACATACAAAATCAAACACGGGCAGCAACATGAAAGATGGAACTCATGGGAATGTGTTACACGTTGCTCTAATTTTTTTTTAAACATTTCATGTAAAGATGGACCAACATGAATTACGAGTTTCATAGGATATTTTTCCAAATCTTTTCGATTTTTACAAATTTATCACATCATTTTCATCATTTCTTATTTATAAGCAAGATCTATAAATTTATTAACTAAAATAAATATAAATTACAAAGATATCGCAAGATTTACATACTTTAAAATAATTATTTAACTTTGTACCTATCTCCCCAAAAATCAACTTCGACAACACTAACCTTCAATATAATCTCATCAGTTAATCAAATACTATTGAATAATGGAAAAAATTTGGAACTGAAAATTTGATTTCGGTATTGTAAAAATTGAAGAGAGAAAGAAAAAGAAAAGGGAGAGTACGAAGAGTTCAAGAGAGAAGATATTTTTGCACCAACAACATAAATAGAAAAAGGAAAAAAATCATCATTATATAGTTTGGGAAATTTTAGTTTTTATTTATTTAGGGAGTGTTGGGTGTAATTTATATTATTATTTTTAACCACATCCATTGTTGGCTATAGGTTACAACAAAAAAAAAAAAGTACAAATTACAGCCAAATCAACTTATTGAAAATCTAACATGATACTTTTCTCTCTTGATTCTCAAGCTCTCTCTTGTGAAAGGCACAATCCACATGACACTTCTTGTGATCGTAAAAGTCTTGAATCTCAAGCGAACAGCGAATTTAGAGTAATTCTGAAACATTGTGAATCTTTCCGATGACAATGATTCAATCACAATCCTTGGTACTGATATCCTGAAATTGAAGGTCACTGCACAAGGTGTGTTTTGAACTTTTTATGAATCTTTTTCCTTTCAATAATCTTCCGTTTTGGGTTTTAATGAAATTTTGGTTCTAAAATCATTTTATTCTATGTTATTCGTTCTATATTGAAATTTATAGTTGGAATGACACACTCGCTGGACTGCCATTACCAAGTCATTATTCATCTAAAGTGGAAATATCAACTGAAATTTTTACAGCTATATGGGAATATTTGGACACGGTTTAGGCCCACAACGGTATAATATTCATTTTGTTTTACTAAAATAATAATTTTATGATACTTGTGTATTCTAATACTTGTAATATTTTAATTAGCAAGCGATGTAAAGATTGTAGTTTCTCTTGAAGATGTGTCATTTGAAACACTTAATCAGGTGCGGTGCTACTACTAATTTTTCTCTCTAATAAAAGACATGTTGGATTGTAATTTTAAATTAATTATTTTCTTGTTGTTCATGATGTACATGCAGTGAAATGAATGCATTGTAGATTTTTAATTGTCGCGAATGATAGTTCGTTCCAATTGCGAAAATCTAAAGTTGGTGATGACAACAATTCAGAGGTCTTTCCCGTCTTTCCCATATGGTCCACCCCTATGATAGAATGTCAGGTTCCTCACATTTTGCAATATCAAGTATTACTTTCATGAGCAATATCATGTATTAGCTTTCATAATGATGAGAATTGAGATTGGCAGCGAAGGTAAAAACAAAAAAAATCATAATATGGGACCCTATAAAAGTTTGTGCTACTTTGTATCAGTGTTGTTATATTGATGGAACAATAAATAAAGGTTGATGTTTAAAAAAATAAATAAATAAAGGTTGAAAGCAACTATGGAGAAATTGTTTTGAATTTTTACTTGTTTACGTTGTTATTCATATTATTAAAAAGAATAAATCAAAAAATAATTTGTGGGAGATCAAAATACTTAGTGATAGACGTAGATATGGATTAGTTTGTGTCACTACAAAAAAAGTAACTTGTAGTGACACATTTTTTTGTGACAAATTTTAAATATATCACTGTATGTATTATTTTGTGACATATTTTATTATTTGTCATAATGTTTTTGGACCAAAATCTCCCTCTCAAATTTGCTGCCAAAATTCTGGTTCAATTGAGACTTTTTATAATAATTTGTCACAATTAAATAAAAATCAAGCTAGTTGTGACAATTAGTATAATTGTCACAAAATTAATTGTAAAAAAGGAAATAAAAAATTATTTTGTTACTCATACAATTCAATCTCTTTCACTAAAAATCAATTTCTTTCTTTATTCACTAAAATTTAATTTCTTCCATTGAAATTCAATCTCTTTCCTTATTTCACTAAAATTCAATTTGACTCAAAAACAAGGTAAATATTGTTTTTCCTAAGCTTTTTGATGATAATTAATTTCACATTGTAAACTACTATTTCATAATTTCAATGTTGTTATAATGCAGCCTCAAACTATCAAGATTATTAAACCAGACCTTGCCAAGGGCTCGACATCTGCTTCAGAGAAATCGACATGCTATGGTTCTTGGGGTTTAAGAATACCAAGATAGTTAGCATTCTGCTTGGATGTTTTTGGAGAGTCCTTTCTATTTTGCTTCCTATCAAAAGAATTTTCAGTTTGCCAAACAGCAAATTGGTTCCACTTCAAATTGTAAGTTTCTTACTTCAATTAATTTTGTTTATTTTCTTGTAGTTTTCCCATCTCTCTTCTTTTAACTTAGTTTTAATTTTCTGTTTTTTTTTTGTTTTTAATTGATGATCATTAGTTTTATTTTAATTTTATCTCCATGTTATGAAAAAAAAACCTTGTTATACATATTTATTATTTTAATTTGTATGATAAAACTATGATACACACAAGATGTTTGAATAAATGTCTCATTGAAATATTATTATAAGTTTTATTATAATCACACCTCACATGTGTATATATTTTCCTCACATTTTCTTCCCAATAGCTAAACATTTTTTTTTTTGTTATTGGGCAACATATGTGTGTGTGTGTGTCTTAACCTTTTTCTTTTGAACTTTTCTTTATAAGTTTTCTTTAATATTTTGCATTTACCTTCTAAGTCTATGGCTTTGTCAATTGGTAGGAAAGGGCACCATAGCCATGGAATCAAGTTGTGAATCTACAAAATCCAACAACACTAAAGAAGCAACTAATTGATGATTGTGAATTTTTTGTGACCTCTATGAATTTGAAGATTTAGATGATGCAAAAGTGCTTCTTAGAATAAAATTTCGTTATTAATTTAGGTGTTTACACAATTTAACTATGTTAATAAATTTAATTTTGTTATTACTTATTTTTTACAGGCTTTTTATAAACTAACCCAATACATCTTGAGGCTGAAATTAATGGGTTGAGATCCCAACTTAAAGAGATGGATGGATTGAAATCTCAGTTTGACGAATTTTTGGTGATGTTTCAACAACAATTTTCAGATTTATCCGGACCTTTGTAGTTTATATGTTTTGTTAGTGGCTTTTATAGTTTAGAACATTTTTTAATTTCAGCATATAATTAGATTAACGACCCTGTTTTGAATTTTATATTCTGATTTATTATATTAATTTTGAAATATTAAATATTACATTTAATTAAATGTTATCGAACAATGATAATTATGATTTTATATATGTGTTTGTATATAGTTTTTTTTTTTCTATAGATTTGTCATTTCAATTGTAAAAATTTAAATTTTTATCACTTTAATAAAATATAACAATAATTATTACGCCTCTACCAAAGTAGAGAATAAAAAGATTGTAAATTAAAATGTCATTAAGTATACAAATAATGACACAATTTAATTAATATGATTAATTGTCACTAACCTTCTATACAGTGACACAATTTTCAGATGATTAAGTGTCGCTAAGTTTTTGTATAGTGACAAATTTTTCTAATAATTAATAGTCATTATATTTGTAAATAGTGACATAATATTAAAACAATAAATCGTCACTAAATATGTATATAGTGACAAATTTTTAAATAGTTAATTGTCACTAAATTTGTGCATAGTGATAAAAATGTTATTTCGCCACTCATTAAAGTTTCCTAATAATGTGTCACTAAAAGTAATGGTTTGTGACGCATATAAAATTTTGTCACCAACCATAGCGACGATATGACTTTAACCGTCACTAATACTTTTAGTGACGGTGTTAAATGTGACAATTGTATAGTGACACTTTTTATGTCACAATATTAATATTGTGACAATTTTCTTTTCTAATGGCTATTATTTTTTGTCACTGCAGGTCACTTTTCTTGTAGTGTGAGAGGCTTAAAATTAGTTCGTGGGATGCTTAAAATCTGTTCGTGATAGGTTAAAAATAGTTTATCGAAGACTAAAGTAGTTCGTGATAGAAATAGATATGGTTCAGTTCATGGGAGTCTTAAAATTAGTTCATAACGGATCAAAAATAGTTCAATGAAGAGCAAAATAGCTTGTGAGAGATATAGTTACAGATTAGTTCATGGAAGACTTAAAATTTGTTCATGACATGTCAAAAATAATTCGTGGGAGAGTAAAATAGTAGTACATGAGAGGCATGGATATAGATTAGTTTGTGGGAGGCTTAAAATTAATTCGTGATAAGTCAAAAATAGTATGTGGGAGAACAAAATAGTTCGTATGAACTATTTTCTCAAAAAACTTATTACAAACTATAAAAACGTGACAACACCTTTTACATTTTCTTGCAAATAGAATTTTTATTTACTACTTGATAATAGTTGATATTTTGTATCTGAGAAAATGATTCAAAATGACATCATTTGAAACACTACTTTTATAAATCACACCTTATTATTGTTATTTTAGAAATTATCACTACTATCATGAACTATTTTTAACCTATCACAAACTAATTTTAAGTCTCGTACGAATTAATTAAAATCTATGTCTATCACGAATAATTTTGCTCTCTCACAAACTAATTTTAGGCCTCCCACAAACTAATCCATATTTATTTCTCTTACAAACTACCTTTGACATGTCACTAACTAATTTTAAGCCTCCCATGAACTAATTTATATTTATGTCTTCCACAATCTATTTTACTCTTCTATAAACTATTTTTGACCCGTCACGAATTAATTTTAGGTCTCCCACGAACTAATTCATATCTATGTCTCTCACAAACTATTTTAGTATCCTATGAACTATTTTTGACTTGTCACGAACTAATATTAGGCCTACCACAAACTAATCTATTTATGTCTCTCATGAACTATTTTGCTCTTCCATGAATTATTTTTAACCTGTCACGAACTTTGATAGCTGATGAATGGGCTGACAGCAATGGAAGGTGATAGACAAGGGCTCTTAGTTGGCGAACTCGAACTGTTTCCCTTCCCCCTCCTGAAAATTTTCAAACAATGTCTTTGGTCTTTTGGTTTTTCTCTTTTATACTCGGGAGCAATGTTGCTCAATTCAAACTTAGATGTTATTTTCAATAGAAATAGTAATTTGCTGTCAAATACTAAAATACAAACTAATAGGTGCTACTTGAAAAAAAAAAAAAAAAACTAGGTTCTTTTGTGTTGCTTTTTCTATTCAGTCATTATGGCTTAGCCCTCATATTGGATTTTGATATAAAAACATATCAAATAATTTTGGTCATTGAGTTCATTACAAAAAAAATGACATACCGCAACGTATAAAATGCGTTGCCAAAAGTTTTAGCAACAGACGGTCATACGTTGCTGACAGACATGTTGTTAAAAGTTCAACCGCTTTTCGCAACGTATATTTTATGTTGCCGTAGGCTTTTCGCAACACGCATAGTATGTTGTTGTATGTTTTTCGCAATGTACATCATCTTTACTATAATGAATTCTGTACATTAGTATAACCATTAAAAACAGCATAAAATATACGTTGCTATAACACTTAAAGACAAGATTAGACGTACGTTGCCAAAAATTAATTTAAAACAACATTCGATATGTGTTGCCAAAATTATATTTACGTTAACATATAATGCATGTTGCTAAAAGTATATATGTAAGGAGATATCAAAGTGCATGTTGCTAAAAAGACTGTATAAGACAACTCTTTTTTTTTTTGTGTTGCCAAAAAATCGATATAAAGCAACATACAATGTATATTGCCAAAAACTGTTTAAGACAACTTTTTGTGTGTTGTCAAAACTTTTTTTATTTTTTTATTTTTTTAAAATCAATATTATTTTTTAAAGTATTTTAAATTTTCAATTAAAAAAAACCTATAAAAGGTACAAGTTGTACAAGTACAGGATTACAATTCTTATAATAAAATTAAAATGTATAAATTATAATTTAGTTCACTAAATTCAATATATCAATATAATCAATGTCACCATAATAACATGTCCAAATAAAATTCTCCAAGTGGCAAATACCCAAAATAAAATTATCCAAATGTCAACCCCTAAATGTGTTAGACAAAATGACGGTAAAATAAACCCTACAAGGTTAGACAATATAACAACTTTACATGTACTTAAAATCCTGTCTTCAGCAACAATTTGATCTTCAGAATCATCATCTGGGTACCAATATAACAAATGACATCGTGCATTTTCAAATTGTGACATGTCTTGTGTCATTGGAACAATTTCATGTTGTGACTGAAAAAATATTTAATATAATAAGATATAAATCTCATAACACTGTATATAATTAAAAAAAATATAAGGAGTAAATGCATAAGAACTTACGGCATCCTCCACTTATACACCTCTATTTAATAACTTAATTAAAAAAAATACGTTTTTTAGTAATGAGATCAATTAAAAGAGTTATATAAAATGAAATTTTAAATATACTTTACATATTATCTGCTCATTTTCTTTGGAACAATTATATTCGTTATTTTTGTTTTTCTCCTTTTTATGCCCTTTTCTTCTCAATGGCTTTTTAACTCTGGCACTAGTTACTCCTAATGCAAATTTGAAAACAAAGAAACACAGAGTCCACAAATATAAAACCACAACCACAAGTCCACAAGATACACAACATTCATAATAAAAATCTATACACAACACAGGAGTACATATCATAGAACACATCAAACCCCAAAACAAATCTATACACGCTACTAGAAACTGTAATGAGATCCGTCAAAGAAGAAAAATCCTCAAAGATCAACTTTTTATGCACTAGAACTTACTATTATCCAAAGAATAAGAAATAAAAAACATAACATTTTGCAGAATATATTATTGAAGAATATATTGGTCTCTACAGAATGTCTTGGGAAAAAAAAAACATATTTATTGAAAACAAGAATAGGAAAAAAAATGCATAGATCAAGCTCATCTGCGCTTTTTGCTACCCTCATCAACCGACCAAACTAACTTAGATGTGACTATGTCATATTTAGGAACAAAAACTTCTAATTGTTCAATCAATTGATGAACATCAAAAGCAGTGACAATGATGCGTCGAGCCAGAGGTGAGATAAATTCGTTTTCCACAGCATGATCTACGAAAGACAATAGACCATCATAAAAACCACTAACATTCAACAAGCCTATTGGTTTTTGATGGATTTTGAGTTGGGCCCATGAGATGACTTCAAAGAGTTCTTCTAAGGTTCCAAATCTCTCTGGTAAGGCTATGAATGCATCCGCATGGCTAAACATTTTAGCCTTGCGTTCATGCATGTCTGAAACAATCTGCACTTCCCTAATTGTATTTCCTGTAACACCACCCACACTCAAAGCTTTTGGGATGATACCCAAAACTTGACTATCGTCATCATAAGCAGCTTTTGAGACACGACCCATCAACCCAATGTTACCTCCTCCATAAATTAGATGAATCTTTTTCTCTGCTAACACCTTACCAAGTTGGTCAGCAGCTTCCTCAAATTCTCTATTCTTACCAGAACTAGACCCACAAAAGACAAAAATATTGCTAAAACGACGTAAGAAGATATTTTTCATTGTTATACACGCTATTTTTCTTCTCTTTTGGTTTTGTAAAAATTTGTAGATTTATGATAACTGAAGAAGACAAGGAAGTGTGATTTATAGAGCTCCTAAAGAAAATGAAATCATGAAAGCTATATGTCTAGGTCGGCATTGGCATATGAGTGTCAGTCTAGCTACCTAAAATTGTCAATAAAGAGTGGCTGGCCTACCTAAATTGTCAATCTATATGTCATGCTAAAAGAGAATCTGATTTTGAAGAAAAAGAAGATAGTGTTCATGCTAAAAATCTAAAACAATAATATATAGTGACAAAAACAATAGTCTAATTTTATACCCTAGACTATTTTGGCATTGGCAAATGGGTGTCAGTCTAAGGTATAAAATTATTAAAAAGAGTGGCTGATGGGTGTCAGTCTAGACTATTTTGGCATTGGCAGATGGATGTCAGTCTAGACTATTTTGGTCATATGCAACCAACAATGGCAGATGAGTGTCAGTGTATTAAGTTAACAAAATTGTTAACAAGAGTGGTTGATCGGTGTCAGTTTAGACTATTTTGGCATTGGCAGATGGGTGTCAGTCTAGACTACTTTGGTCATATGCAACCAACAATGGCAGATGGGTGTCAGTCTAGACCAGGTTATTAAAATTGTCAAAAAGAGCGGTTGATGGGTGTCAGTCTAGACTATTTTGGCATTGGTAGATAGATGTCAATCTAGACTATTTTGGTCATATGCAACCAACAATGGCAGATGGGTGTCAGTGTATTAAGTTAACATAATTGTCAAAAAAAGAGTGGCTGATGGGTGTCAGTCTAGACTATTTTGGCATTGGCAGATGGGTGTGAGTCTAAACTACTTTAGTCATATGCAACCAACAATGGCAGATGGGTGTCAGTCTAGACCACGTTATTAAAATTGTCAAAAAGAGTGACTGATGGGTGTCAGTCTAGACTATTTTGGCATTGGCAGATGGTGTGAGTCTAGACTATTTTGGTCATATGCAACCAACAATGGCAGATGAGTGTCAATCTAGACCAGGTTATTAAAATTGTCAAAAAGAATGGCTGATGTATGTCAGTCTAGACTATTTTGGCATTAGCAAATAGGTGTCAGTCTATACTACTTTTGTCATATGCAACCAACAATGACAGATGAGCATCAGTCTAGACCAGGTTATTAAAATTAAAAATAGATCTCACATGCATAAAACTATTAACTCTGATGTTTTAGAACTAGAATCAAATTTATTTTAAAAACTCAACATGTCAGATTATAGGTAATGCTAAAAACTGTGAAGAAGTCTTCTAAAATAGACTCATAAGTCTAAAGTTAATATCATGGAATCGAAGTACTAATTTAACTACATGAGAGCATGTACTACTTCTGATTTGATAGACTTCTAGCAAATAATGAAGTAGTATTAGAGAAGAAAACATGAAATGGATAAATCGAGCATTATGATAGTACATTGACAATTAGATGATTTACTGTAATGAGTAAGATAGAGAACAAGATGAAAAGTAATAATTATACTTCAATCGCATTAAAAAGAACTGCACATTCTTAGAGGGACCTGGTATTGACATAATCAGAGGACTGGTTCCATTACAATTATACAAGTCCAATGACGACATCAGCAATACAATAAAAATCCTAAAATTATTTTGCCTAGTATTCCCTCGAAACAAACAGATTAAAAATACAAAATCTGAGAACACTGGAAAAGGAATAATGAAAGCAGTAAAGTATTCAAGCGTCAAAAATCTCATCCCAAGGTTAGATAGATAGTCCATAAATACTCTCAATATTTATACAAAAGAAATAATATTCTTAGAAATTTGTTATTCATCTTACATATGAAGGAAAAATTTCTAATATGCTCAATCTTATGCGCAACTTTTATCTTACAAAAAAACATACCACAGCAGTCAAAAAATTAAATGTATAACAGTTGAATTCTAGCACTGGATTCGAAAACAATGGAAACTCAAAATGCCAGAAGATGAACAAATTAATGTACTAAAATTAATGTACTAAGTCTACACACAGGTAGATAGAATTGATACTGAGAAAATAAGCTTAACAAAATAATTTTCTTGCAAGTTGCAAGCTAATAGATACCTAACAAGTATTATCAAATATCATATCTAAGACAGTTTCAAGCATGGTAGTAATAGAAGAATAGAAGAAGTTACCTCATTGATCCACCCAGCTAGCTCATCTGCATTTGCAACTGTTGCTGATAGGCATATAATTTGAACTTCTTTTGGGCAATAATTTGAACTAATTTTTAAGCAAAAGAAGATATCTAGGAAACGGAAAATTGAAGTATTTTTGAGAAACAATCCACTGCAATAAAATTCAGATAGTCATACTTCAACTAATAGGCCACTTGAAAATGGAAGTCAGAAATAATAAGCTAAGTTTGAGCTTAACCATATGAACCATCATACTAATCGAAGAGACACGAAACATATAAGTTCAAGTATGAACCATCAGTATGTGAACCATTAAGATTACTCAATATAAAAAATAAATAAATAAATAAATAAAACCCAATAAGAACTAGTAGTAAGTAAATTGAGAGTCTGATCTGATCTGGGTTTAAAAGTGTAAGAACATTTTTACCTTGAAAAGGGATTGATTTGCTCAACTTCAATTCAAATCCGAAAAACAAGCCCTTTAAAGGTCTAATTTTTATAGATCCAAACTCTGAACTCACTGACTGGAGGAGGAGATGAGGAGGAGGAGGAGATTGTTGCCATAGGTGATTTTTGGCAACGCGCACAATGGGTGCGTTGCCAAATGGATGTTGCCAAATGCCATTTTTCGTGATTCTTGAATTTGTTAGTTTTTCTGGTCCTTGGTTTTACCCATTTGAATTTACTTTTTTTCATATATATGTAGGTGCTGAAGAGCTATATTTTAGTTGAGACAGATCATGTTTCTGTTGAATAGTTAATGGGATTTTTTTTAAAAAAAAAAAAATAATGTGGATATTAGATATAACTCTAGAAATGCTTATCCGGAGGTTATGCCTAGTTGGTTCATGTTTGTGTCTAGACCTAATACAGGTTTGTCGAATGGGCTAAAGGGATAGATCAAATTGTGTACATATACTAGCTATCAAGTCAAGTTGTATTTATGGTCATAATTCTTCAATCTTAACTTGCACATTTCAATCATTAAATTATATTAGATGGAGTGGTCCAATCGTATTAAATCGTTTTTCTACACTTGTATATATAAATGGCAATATAGTTCTTAGATATTATATTTGTTAGATATATACATGGTTCGTGTGTATTATATAGTTTTTAGATATTTGTTTCGTTTTTTTTTATTAGATTATTAATTTAAAGCTTTATTAAAAGTTGCTACATTTTTTTAACCAAAATTTGGTTTTTTTTATAAATTGTACATTAATTCAAGTTGATATTTTTATCAACCCTTTGGTCTCTTGAGTTTGAGCTTCCTTCGGATTGAGTGTGAGCCATGTTGTGCCCTTAGGTTTGGCTATATCTTTTTTATATACCTCATTTACCTCTAATTTAGAGAGCAAATTTAAAAAACCATTTAACATAGCACATACAGATCGTTAAAAGACTTATGTACTCCTCATTCAATTAGCAAATTTAAAAAGATATTTATATCCTAAAAAAATATACGGTTGCCAAACAAAATACCATTATTTACCCGCCCTTGCCTTTTGTTTTCATCATATACAATTTATTATGAGTTAATTGTTTATATTGCTAATGTTATTTATTATTCAGAAAAATAATGTAGACATTAGATATAATTGGAGTGGTATGATGAACAAATGCTTCTCCGTAGATTAAGCCCAATGGGCCCGTGTGTGTGTCTAGGCCTCATATAGGTTTCGTAGAAGTGGGCTAAAGTGATGTATCAAATTGGGTCCATACAATTGTAAATGAAAGTTCAATTCTGGTAATATATGTAAAAAAAAAAAAATGGGACTGCTGAATATTGAATATTACGTGAAAGAACTTAATCGAAGAGGTTAATATATTACCAAAATAGAACTTTTAATATAGAAGATATTAAACCCTTGTTCGAAGAGGTTGTGATTAAGAGTGGCCACAGTTCGAGAATCGGTGTTTTGATTTCTCTAGAAAAAGAAATCAAAAACGGAACCTAGGGGGATTGGTTTAGGTTCTGGATCCGGAATCGGTTTAGGATCCGGATCCAGAACCGATGGTTCAATGCCAGTTCCCTTTTCTTCCATATTTGCTTGCTGCTACAGAAACTCATGATAATTTGCCGCATAAAGAATCATGCCCTTCTATTTCTTCAATATTTAGAGGAGCCTTGTCTCTGGAGACTGATTTTCCAGATCCCGAACATGCCATTGAAAATTTGAAAATAATAAATATAAAATTAATAATTAAAAGAAAATTGAGAGAATTGAGAATTATGAGATAATTGAGATAATTGAGAATTTGAGGGAGTAAGAGAGAGTATGTTAGAATCGTGTTAATGATTCGCCGTGGCCAACACTAGCTGTGATTTGCAAACACTAAAATTATTTTTTAATTGACAACTTAAAATACTAATAATTTTTGTCAAATACCCTACTTATAAATATTATACTTCTAAACAGTTTGTGCAAATAAGTCACCATAAACAAAATATTTCCATCTATTAATAAAATCTTAAAATGAATACGTTCCAGTGAAGGCTAAATCACAAAAATAATTTGTGAAATAATAAGCACGAGGAAATCATACTAGGGTATGCAGTTGTATGGTTTCTCCCATTCAAATACTCCATTTTTAAATGCCACATCTGCTAAATTCCTCGTGTTTAACATAAATCAAGTCTGATTTGAATGCGTGTTACCTGTGAACCACACACTGCAGTTTTTGCCTCAACGTGTTTGGCTCTTGCATGTGTACGTGGGTGATCACTAATGGTTTTTTTTTTTTTTCCTTTTTTTTCTTATGTCGATCATTATATTTATTAAACAAGAGATGCCTTTTAGTCAAGGGACTAAATTTTTTACCTTTTGAAATAATTTTTAGTAAATTCACAAGTGACAAATATGTTGGACATGTAATTGAAAAATAGTGGTTCTCTTTTATGAAATTCCACTCCAACTTATCATAAGTTTTTTTTTTTTTTTCTAAATCAAGTAAATTTGATGGTTATCCAACCCATTTTATCCTTTTGTTTTTGCACATAAGATAAAATTGAAGTTCAAAGGTCAACTACAGTACTTGTTTATATAATATAGGGCAAAATTGAGTCTAGGTCTTGTATATAAATTAATTAAAATATAATCTATTGAATTGAATCTTTATAATTTGTATGCTGATCGTCACGTAATATTCAACATTTACGTATTAACTGAGGTTGAAAGTGCGTTGCATCCTAAAAGGCCTGCACCTTGTTGGACCATTTTTATAATGAACTAGGTATTTTCACCTGAGACCAATCCGTCCAAGCAACAATTGTGACCTATAAATGTATCAATCATCTATATATAATATACACAACCAAAGACCGAACAGCGGAGGAGATGTGATGACACAACCCTAATTAGGTTTCGGAGAAATTAATGAGGTTGCCGGAGAGAAATCATGATGATGAGCTAATCAGAGAACTGCTAATGGACACTAAACGACCGGTACGAAAATTCAGAGTCATGAGAAGAGTAGCAGTTGCAATAAAGGCAAGTAATAAGATGAGACCAAACATGAAAAAAATTAGCTGCCAGCAGTCCCATTTTCATCATAATCTGGAAAGGTAATTTAGTCACCATCCAACTCTACAAATTTTCATCTTTTGCTCGTGATCTTCATCATCTAATATTATATATAAAATCTCTCCATGCATGAGTCTCTACTGTTACTGAAAATTAATATCAACCCTCATGGCACGTATTTGTTATTGCTAGCTGCTTTCGACCATGCACTGATGCACCATATGTATATTCTGCTAAACTCGCCATAGGTGTTTTCTTCTTCTTTTGTTAATGTTTTTAACACAAGCACGTGTATATTTTCCATTAGCTTCCCTGGGTCAAGGAGACACTTCAAGGGTCATGACGTGCATGGTAGATTTTCCTTTTTAATTTTTTTTTTTTTTTTTTCTGAGTTAGTTAGCTCTTCGCAGAAGGTAGAATAACACTTGTGTTGACGTGCATGGTAGATTTTTGGTTTTGGATTAAAGATTAAAAACTGAGGTCCCAGATTCTGTAAGTATAGATATATTGAAGAGTCAACTCCAGTATTTGTGGATGTTTCAACAGAAGAATCTGATACTTTTTTATTTTCTTTTGGTAATCAAACCTGAATAATTCTTTTGCATGAAATTCCTCTATGCTTATAATGCAGCCCAAAAGCCATAGGCTGCATATTTGGAACAACGACTGGACTTCTTTTTTGGGTCTTTTATTTCTTTCCCAACAAAACTTTCTTAGTTAAAATGACTATGGCCCAATATAAAATTAAAACTATCTTACTCTTATCCATAACAATAATTGCTCATTGAGAAGGTAGAATTGGTATGCTGATCATATTTATATATTAAAATTATAAATTCGAATCATATTTTATTTTTTAATTTTAAAGTAATTATAATAGTTAAAATAATAATAATAATAATAATTGTTCACTTCTTTAAATATCTTTGAATTCAATATGTTAATCTATAAATTTATCACGGTAGGTCTGATAAGCTCTCACTCCTTTGATATTATAAAAAAAAAAAAAAAAAAAAGATATATGGTAGACCTGCGGTAAGACTTCTTTCGATGTCATATATATAAAGAGGGTCTATTTATTTTTGAAACAATTAAGTTAAGAATAGCCTAGCGGTAAAACGGGTTCTACTCACACCCACATCAATAATATTGCATTTCAATTCATCATGTTTTCATTATTTCAACTCTTAAATTTATAATATTTATTATAAGATAACATAATAAATTTATTTTTTTATACACTTTTTTAATATTTTAATATGTCTTATGAGAAAATCTTAGGTGCATCTGGTGTACCAATCAATATGTGTATCAGGTCACTCAAGTGTTGACACATGACGATATCAATATAAAATATTTATTTAATAGCTTTTTTTTCTTCCATTTTGGCAACATTTTGTCTCCCTCCTTCACTAAAATATTTTTTATATTAATTTTTTCCATTATCAACGTATAAACAATCCCATGAAGAATTTGGTTTAAATTACATTTTTAAGTTTTGGTTAGATTCATATGATTTGATTGTTAAAATTTTGCATTCACGGATGATTATCATTTTAAGGGCTTAAGATTTTATTATTATTTTGGATAAATTTGTATGTGACCAACCTTTGATTTCCTTTAACCGCAGCAGGCACCATTTTGTGTTCATACATGTGATACCGCTGCTGATTGGGTTGCTTCAAGTGGATTACCAGAGCAAAAATGCATCACCATTTGATACTCATCCTATAAACATGTGGATTTTCTTTGCAGCCACTGCCATCTATTGTTTGGGACTATCTATCAAGATGGACTCACAAAATCATCAATCAACCAACTCTCAGATCATCACTGGTCATTTTATTCTCTGCTCAGGTGCTTTGTCTTCAGTCTCGCTAGCTTCAATCTTCCTCCCTCGCTTGCTTGGCTGGTTCTGTTTGGGTTCATGGATCGTTTTGCCTGCTATAATGGCTAGACATTGTAGAAATCAAATTTATATATGGCTCAAACATTCAACTGTGAAAACAATTTCATTTGCACGCGACAGATTCAATAGATTCTGGGGTTGTATCACATTGAAGAAGGAGCATCTGCCCATGTAAATATCAATGGAAAACATAATTTGCTTTTGTAAACAAACATGAGCGATAGTCAATTTATCATACACAGTGTGATAAATCTCTCAACTATACTCACAATTTATACACATAGTGATAAGATCAACTCCCACGTTTTCACCTTTCCCGCCCTTCTCTCTTTCTCTCTTTTTCTGACACCAAGCATTTAAAGCTTGGTCAAAATGATTTCCAATAATAAACATCCTGGAGATAAAAAAAGAAGATATTTTAAGTTTTGGAAGTAATTAATAAATATTTTAAAGATGGCAATAACAATTTCATATGAAATAAAAGAAAAGGGCACATGAGATAATTAAAGAAACGTGAAATGGAATAAGAAGGAATCAATAAAAAAATAAAAGGGGACAACATGCAACCACCAGGAGAGAGAAGGTGGTTCGAGAATCAAAAATTGGAGACCTAGGCATCCCATAAAAAGCATGTCCCCCCTACAAGGGACATGCGAATATCCTAGTGGCCATATAAGAAAAGGATATCGGGAGATCCTTGCCAAGTAGACATGCATGTGGAGAGGACTAATCTGACCTGGAATGAAATGTCTGACCTAAAGGAGAGGGACAGCTAGGCGCCAGATTGTCCTAGAGAAGCCTTGAGTCATAGCTCGTATCTTACATATCCAATTTTTATTGAACACGAGCATGTGTCCACCATACGATCAAGGGATAATAAAGAATGAAGAAGTAGGTTAGAAAAGGGAAAATGAAGGACTATAGAGGTAGTGACACCTAGCAAAAGCTGTGAGGAGAAGTCTGTTACTTAGAGCCAATAAATACCCGTGCACATTTAGAAGAACAGGTTGGTTATTCTTTTCATATTTTATCTATTTCTTTTATTTTCAGTTCACACTGAAAGGCTTAGAGGCAGGCTTTTCTATACTAATTTAGACATCAGGATGTGGTAGCCAGACCACCACCGACAGCCACATTGACCCCAAGTATTTATCTATCCTTGTAGATTTTTCATGTGAACTCTATGAATTTTTCAAGGAAGAATAGCATACACACTCGTAGAAATATTTAGATCTCGGTATTCATATAACCGCCGTTGAATATCGTACTTTCAATAATTATTGCCAAAATTGATAGTGTTTTATATATTATTGATTATTGAGATGATGTTCTAGATAATATTTTCAGGAAATATACTCATATATCCTCCTTATTTATTAACTTTTAATTTGGTGATGAATTTTAAATTAAAAACTAAAAGGTGGATTGCTATTGCAGTTGTGTGGCATTGGTCTTTTTGGGCAGGCGCATGAGTCTGCCATCAGGAGAAAAAGAGTTGCATCTAGATCGAAGACGCGTGGGGTCAAGGAATATGGATGGTATAGGTAGCCACAAGGTACTTTGCCCTGTTCCTTAATAGATTACAGCCGGGCCCATTTGAAACGTCAAGATTTTCTGAACATTACAAATGCTCTTCAATTGGGCCATTGCTCATAGGTTTTCTGGTTGGACTTGTCATGGATTATCTTGTTGGATCACTTGGACTACACGTACCTTGTAGTAGGCTTTGGCTCATGGGTTCAAAATAGATATCCAGAGTAAAACTTGAGTTCACGTAACAGATCTTGGTTCTAATTAAATAAAAACAATTAAGAATTTGGAACCAAAATTTGTAGGTACAGATCAACTCAAAATTTTTGCGGCGGGTTTTATAATAGAATATATTTAAACCCTTGATCGAGGAGGTTGTGATTTGCAATCACTAAAATTTTTATCATCGTACAGTATAATTTGGTGGTAAAAATATTTATTTAATTTGATAATATTTTAAATTTAGATAGTTAATATTATAAATAGTATAATAAAAAAATATATTTTTTAATTAATAATTTAAAATACTAATAACTTTTGTCAGAAACTTTATTTATAAATATTTTACTTCTAAATTCTTTAAATAAGTCACCATAAACAGAATATTCCATCTATTAATAAAATAATCTTTAAAAACTTTCCTTAGAAGGCTAAATCACAAAAATAATTTGTACTCCATTTTTAAATGCCACGTCTGCTAAATTTCTCGTGTTTAGCATAAATGAAGTATGATTGAATGCGTCTTACCTGTGAACCACACACTGCAGTTTTTGCCTCAACGTGTTTGGCTATTGCATGTAATCGATAATGGTTTTTTTTTTTTCTCATAATTATTATATTTTTGAGTTAATACAATTTAAAGTAATTATAAATAAGAATAAATTTTACGTTATAATAAATTATAAATTTTTTAGATATGGTTTTAAAAATTTATCTTGATATAATAATAATTATTTATATATTATAAAAAAAATATATGTTATGTTATATTAAAATTTGAGATGAAATAAAATATTTTTATAAAGGATAATGATTTATTTTTTAGAGTTGTTACCACGTCTTTAAATTGTGGGTACGTAATAATATTTGCATTAGGGATAACTAAAGTCAAAATAATAATTTTTGTAAGAGCAAATAATAGTTAGACCCTGAGGTTTGATCATCTACAAGCGAAATCAACATTTGGGTCATTAGCAATGAGCTTCTTTGTCGTTAGTCAAATGTTTGACTGTTAAAAAAATCAAAATACCTTCAAAATTTACTAATATTCATTAAATAAAAAACTATACAAAAAAAAGTTAAAAAGATGAGATAGACAGTAGAAATTTTAATATTTATTTAAATTTTTTATTTAATAAATATTAATAATTATATATATATATATTATTTAGGAATATTCTGATTTTTTTAAAAGTCAAACATGACAACCGTTAGATTGGGTGAAGTTTAATTAATGGCAAATGCTGTGTTTATCAACAAACTCAGAAGTTGATTCCGCTGTGTAAATGAGTAAACCTCAGGAGGTCTAGGTATTATTTGCTCTTTTTTTAACTATATCCCTACTAAGTTATAACCTGCTCATAATAATAAAATTAGTTTGATGTGAACATTATGTCAATATTATAACTACTCATAATAATAAAATTAGTTTGATGTGAACATTATGTCAATATTATGACTGTTGAGAGGTTTTCTGTATTAAATAAATTGAATTCAATCCTTATAATTTGTTATCCTGATCACGTAACATTCAACATCACGTAAAAACTGAGGTTGAAAGTGCGTTGCATCCTAAAAGGCCTGCACCTTGTTATACCCATTTTATAATGGAAAAAAATTCTATTATCATGTCTAGCAAGTCTAGGTATTTTCACCTGAGACGATTCCGCCCAAACATCACATCATCACATGTGTATATACATATATAATCTATACGACATAAGACTGAACAGCTGAGGAGATGAGATGACACAATCCTAATTTGGTTTCGAAGAATTAATGAGGTTGCCGGAGAGAAATCATGATGATGAGGTAATCAGAGAACTGCAAATGGACGCTAAACAACCAGTACGAAAATTCAGAGTCAGAAGAGCAGTAGTTGCAATAAAGGCAAGTAATAAGATGAGGCCAAACATGCAAAAAATTAGCTGCCAGCAGTCCCATTTTCATCATAATCTGGAAAGGTAATTTAGTCACCATCCAACTCTACAAATTTTCATCTTCTGCTACTCATCTTCATCATATATATATATATATATATAGGTGTTTTCTTCTTCTTTAGTTATTGTTTTTTGACACAAGCACTTATATATTTTCCATTTGCTTCCCTGGGTCAAGGAGACACTTCAAGCGTCTTGAAGGGTTCACTGTTCAGGCCCGATACTGGAAGTATCATATATCAATCAGGTACAGTGTTTCTGATTCGTGTCTGCAATTGTGGCATGGCATTCATTTGATCAGATACACTGTTTCCATTTTTTTTTTTTTTTCTCCTTCGTTGGGCTGTAAAATCTTAAAACTATGGTCTTCTGTTTTCAAGCCTATCACTGAAAAAAAAAAAAAAAAAAACCAGTATTAATTACATGTCTTTCTTTTTCCTTTCTAATTTTTTTCTTTTCTGAGTTATTTAGCTCTTCGTAGAGGTAGAGCAACACTTGTGTTGACGTGCATGGTAGATTTTATGGATTAAACAATAAAAAATGAGGTTCCAGATTCTGTAAGTATATATATTGAAAAGTCAACTCCAGTATTTGTGGATGTTTCAACGGAATAATCAGGGTGCGTCTACTATCTACTACTAATCTACATATTTTAATGAAAAGAAGATCCAATATTTGAAATTTTTTATTTAAATAAATAACACCACTGAGAATCTCGAGATTTACTTTGATATAAGTAAAAATAATATTTAAATTTATTGACTAAAATCTGCCTCTCATTGATAGTTAAATTTGATCAAACTTAATATGTATAAGTATATTTTTAATGTTTTCAAACTTTCTAAGATTATTTTGATAAATAAAAATTTAAAAATAAAAATAAAAATAAATCTCATCATTCATATTTAAAATAATTGTGACGGTCAAAGATTTATTAAAATATATATATTTTAAAAATAATAACAATATTTTAAATCATTTTCCCTTAATTTTTTTAATAAAATAAAAAAATGAACATTATTTTTTATAATAATTAAAAAAATGAAAATTAATTTATTTAATTAATTTCTATTAAGTTTTTTTATTATTTTTTTATTTAATAAATTTTAATAATTTTAAATATTATTTTAAAAAAATTTAATATTTACTATTAAATTTGATAAAATTTAACTACAAATAATCTTTACCCATAGAATTAAAGGAGCAAACTTTGAGAGGAACTAGTGTTATTTACTTTTGATTTTTATTTTCTTTTAGCATCAAACTTGAATAATTCTTTTGCATGAAATTCCTCTACACTTTAACGCTGCCCAAAAGCCATAGACTGCATGTTTGGACCAACGACTGGACCTTTCTTTTGGGTCTTTAATTTCCTTCGAGTTAACAAGAAGTGATAATTGTATAAATCTCCTCTAAAGTTTTATCAATTTGTAGTTTTATCAATTATAAATGAAGTCAATTTTATTATTTATTAACAAACACCTCTTATGCTATTAATAAAATTTGATCAAATGTAACAGTTGATTAAGGGAGATTTTTGTCAAAAAACTAAATAGTTGACTAAAAGTTGACTCTACTTGTAATTAAACAAACCCAAAAGAGGGAAGGTATTTGTTAATAAATTTAAAATTTGACTTCATCTGTAATTGATTAAATCTTAGGGAGGTAGATGTTATTTACTCTAAAAAAAATGTGGCCCAATATAAAATTAAAACTATCTCCTTCTTGCCTGTAATTTATTACGAGTATAATTTAACAAACCTTAGGTAGGTTTGATGTTATTTGTTATGATTATTTTGGATAAATTTATATGTGACCAACCTTTGAATTCCCTTAACCACAGGCACCATTTCGTGTTCACATATGTTATACCGCTGCTGATTGGGTTGCTTCAAGTGGATTACCAGAGCAAAAATGCATCACCATTTGATACTCATCCTATAAACATGTGGATTTTCTTTGCAGCCACTGCCATCTATTGTTTGGGACTATCTATCAAGATGGACTCACAAAATCATCAATCAACCTACTTTCAGATCATCACTGGTCATTTTATTCTCTTCTCAGGTGCTCTGTCTTCAGTCTCGCTAGCTTCCATCTTCCTCCCTCGCTTGCTTGGCTGGTTCTGTTTAGGTTCATGGATCGTTTTGCCTGCTATGATGGCCAGACATTGTAGAAATCAAATTTATATATGGCTCAAACATTCAACTGTGAAAATAATTTCATTTGCGCGAGACAGATTCAACAGATTCTGGGGTTGTATCACATTGAAGAAGGAGCATCTCCCTATGTAAATTGTTAGTGTATAGCTTTAGTTTAGTATTAGCCCATTGGGCTTAGTCCATGTATTAGCCCATTGGACTTAGTCCATGTATTAGCCCATTGGACTTAGTCCATTTCTTGTACATTGCCTATATAAAACCACCTCTATTGTTCATTATTCACACATCAATATACAGAATTTACATTCTCTACATGGTATCAGAGCAGAAATAATATTTCACCAATCTCAAGAAAGGCATTCTAAAGTTGTTCTCCATCTCCTTTGCTGACCAGCCTGCTGATACTTTCACCAAGTCTCACCCGCCTGGTCGTCTTCGAGATCTTATATCCAAACTCCAATTGGCTTCCTCATTGCCACCTCGAGTTTGAGGGGATGTTAGTATATAGCTTTAGTTTAGTATTAGCCCATTGGGCTTAGTCCATTTCTTGTACATTGCCTATATAAGGTCACCTCTATTGTTCATTATTCACACATCAATATACAGAATTTACATTCTCTACATAAATATCAATGGAAAACATAATTTGCTTTTTTTAACAAACATGTGTGATAGTCGATCAATTTATCATACACATAGTGATAAATCTCTCAACTATACTCACAATTTATACCACTATTAGTCTATTACGAAAGATTTGGTCGCTTAAAATGTAACAAAAGTACACATATTATGTTATACTCTACTGTATTTTGTATGGTAACTTCCATTTTTAATTAGAGAATAGCTATCGGTGAATTTAGCTGGACTGACTGGACAACTTCAGAGTCTGGCAAGTTGAGAGGAGGCAGAGAAAATTGGCTGTAAGTAGAGCTCCCACTTCTGATTTCTTGCATGGTCAATAGAGCCGCGACCGTGTTCCTGAAAATCCCTTCTCCACTGGTGACTGTTATTGCTTCTCTTCTTTCTTTCTTCTCTTCTTCTATTTCCTGGACCGCAAACACCGAATCAATGGTGTTTTCGCATTCCTTAACGAGTTTCGAAACCAGTTCTGTTGTGAAAAAGGGTTGCTTCAACACCTTTTGGATGAATGGCAACCGTAGTAACCCTCCGGTTCGCTTGTCGTACTTCTTCAGGATCTTAGCCAACCCTTTAAAAAAAAAAAAAAAAAAAAAAAACCTCTACATATAAGTTTTATAGATTTCTTCTATGAATATATTGAATTATCAAACATAGAATATAAATTTTGGCTTTCAATCTATATATTACCAGTGTAATTAATATTGCTGTAGTTAACTAACAGCACCATTTCGCCGTGGAAATTGACAATGTCTTTCTTGATCTTCCCCATCTCCTCCTTATATTCTGTCACCGACGCTTTACTTCCATTAGCTCCATAAATAGCAATCACTCTCTGTATCCTCTGCTGCAATTCCTGCATTTTTTTATAGATACTTTTAGTTTTCACACTATAAATTTATCAACATGAACATCAAAATTTAACTAATTGAATCTTAATCGAACAATCAAGACTTTCAATGTCATTCATAGAAGCCATCAACTTTTGCACCCTGACAGCCTTTTGAGTTTGATTATGGTTTTGGAATTGATCCAAATTCCAAATTGCACTAATTGCAAAGAATAATTTTAATTAAATTTAATAATAAAAAAATTGGTAAACTTTCTCCGACAGGACAGAGCTTGGGATGTTCGAAATTTGTAATAAAATATTTATATACGTGTGTGTGTGTGTGTGTTTCAACATCATCTTCTGGAATAATTCTTGAATTAAAATCTCTCATATATTAATCAAGAATTTATTCTTTGCTGCATAAAATATAGAAAATAAATGATATCATCAGAACCTATGACCTTTTGTACATCAAAAGAAATGAAGTTGATTACTATTTTCTCACAAGAAGTAAAAATGGAATCTATGCAATCATCATCAAACTTTTTCTAGGTATTGCTTGTCTTACTCATACAAAATTATAATGAAACGAGAAAGAAAAAAACATTTTTGTTTTCTTTTACATCAAATAATGCTGGACTCTGTTTCAGGCTCTGTTGCATAATAGAAATGGAGTTTCTTGAATCTTGATCAGTTTCACTTACTACTCTAACTGAACCCAGATCCAAAAAAGAAATGAAAATCAAAAGAAACTCAAAATTTACCTTATGTTTGATAACAAAATCCTCTTCTTGCTCCATGAAAAAGGCATTAAACTTGTCGATCTCATTGTTCAACAAGTACACAAACTCAGCCTCTGCTTTCACATACTCAAGCGAACCATTCAACAATGGTGGAGTCGAAGAGATCAACTTGACAAGCTTCTTCAAATTCTTGTAAGACAAAAACTTGTCACGCCAACCCGGCAACGTTTCCTGAACTTGCTGGTTCAATCTCTTACCAAACTTCATCTGTCTTCACTCTGTATACTATTAACACTACCCCAAAATCTAGAAAAAATCAAACAAGAAAAATCATCAAAGATTTTTTATTTGCAAAAAGTGGGTAGTGAAAAACAGAAGATTTCGAAGAGGGGGTTTTAATAGGAGAAGGTTTGTAGAATATGAGAAAGCATATGCTTGGCGTGACGAAGTAGCGGTAAGAAAAAGTATAAAAGAGTCGTTGAAGTAAGAGAATTCACTTGAGCATATTCGGTTTCTATAGTCATGACTCATGCTTGAGACCGAAGACTATGAAAACTGACTTTATAGTATATGTATATAGATAAATGATATCATTTTTTTATTATTACATTAAATCAAAGTAGGAAGTTAGTGACTGGACAGTGTAGTGTTGGGGGGACTAATTTTACTTCTGTCATGATTTGCAAGTTTCCTCCGTGAATCGGATTTGCTGAACTTTTAAAGGTACAATTAATGATAATGTTGAGGTGTTATTGTGATTGGTGGGGTGATGTTTGGGTGAGTAAATGCTCGTGACGGTAGGGTAGTTGAAGAGAGAGAGAGATGGAGATGGGATGATTCTGAGGAATCTTCTAAGAATCTCCTACGGATATGGAAATATTATAATATAAACATGACTTTCGTGAAGATTTTAGAACACAACAAATATGGGAATATGTGAATTTTGAGCTCGAAAATGCTGCCAACTCTGATAGGTAGGTGGACCCTAGTTATTGCCATTCTTGCACGCAGACGAAAGGTTTGATCGAGCCCACTTTTTTCTTCATCAATGTTGAGGGGTACCCTAGTTATTATCATTTTTCAGGTCTAATCTAAGCAGTGTAATTTAGACCTTCTATTGAGCTAAATTCTTTTGTTTTTAACCATTTCAATACCACGTTTCGAATATAAAATTTAAATATTTTTATTATCAAGTCACATTAATCGATAACAGCACAAAAGTCTTAAAACTGTCATCATATAATGTACAAGAATCTATATATATCTAATAATTTTTTTAAAATAATTACAATTAATTTATAAAAAAAAATATAATTCGAACTCATAATCTCATTTATAGTTTAACTTTTATAGGTTCAAATATCCTATCATTCTAGGTAGATTAAAATAAAAAATTCATCAAGATTGTAGAACTCGACAGCTGGGATGTCTATGGATTATTCCTCATAGGCTTTTATATTAAGGATTTGAATTAGATTATGATCATTTGGGCTGTCTATTAGTAAACTAATAAACCATGACAAACTTTGTAGTATTTAGTCATGGCCGTTGGAACCGTCGGTTCCGATTCCTTTTTTTGTCCCGGTCTCAGTTTTGGTTTCGGTTGGAATCGTAGGGGGGATGGGGGGAACCGACGATTCTGGTTCTTCCCCGATTTTTTAGAACTGGCGGTTCAACCGCCAGTTCAACCGTTGGTTCCAAAACCGGAACCGGCCCCAATAAAAAAATTTTTTGAATTTTTTTTAAAATTAAAAAATTTAATAAAAAGTTAAAAAAATTAAACTAATGAATTTCAAAATATATTCACTTTCAATGTGAGATTGATTATATATATAGATAAGTAAAGATAGTTCAAGTCTTGTGCACTTTCAATGTGGGATTTGAGAATATAGTGTAAAATGGTCTACACTAGTCCCACATTGAAAGTAAAAGAGAAGTGTAAGAGATGAAGTTTTATATAAAATGATAGTAAGTAGTCCCACATTGAAAATAAAATTGTAGTGTAGGAAGTTGAGTGCTTATAAGTAGTCCCACATTGGAAAAAAAAGAGAAGTGTAGGAAGTTGAGTGCTTATAAAAGGAATGAGCATTTGTTGGGTTATGATTTAAGTTATATGTGGCCCAACAATAGTATTGGGTCATTTACTTATGTTTATTTATAAATTATTATATGATCCAACAGTGTTGGAATATATATATATATATATATATATATATATATATATATATATATATATATTTGTTTATATATATAGAGAAAAATTAAAAAGTTTTCATGGCCACAATTTTAAAAATTAAAAAGTTTATTTTTTTTTAAAAAAAAAAAACTGGGAACTGAACCGGAACCGCTCGAACCTGGCGGTTCCATGAACCGGCGGTTCCGATTTTTTTTTTAAGGTCAACCAGAACAGGAACAGCCAGTTCTGGTACTCGGTTCCGGAACCGAAACCTTATGTTCCACTTTAAAACCGCCGATTCGGTTCGAACCGGGCAGTTCGAACAGAACCGATGACATCCTGTATTGGTTTTTACCCTCTATATTTATTGGTTATTTACTGGTGATGACATGAATCATGATATCATTTGGGGAAAATGTGAAGGACATTTTTGTTCTAAATATTACTTTGGCTGACTATGCAAAAGTTACTGTAAGGTGGATAGATTTATATTTTTCAATTACAATTTGCATATTTATGTTCAATTCCCATTTTAAAATCAAACAGTTTTTTTTTTTTTTTTTTTTTAAAGTGATACCACTTGGATTAGGGGTCTATTAGGACCCGACGAAATCAAACGGTATAAGATCAATCTGGAATGACAACTTCCACTACTGTAGAAGGATTTTTCCACACTTTGCAATCAGGTGAAACTCGAACCCCTATCACAGAAGTGAAATAGAAGTGTTCAGCCACTTTCTTAGCGATGGATGTTCTAAATCAAATTGTTGGGGAGTGTCATTTTATTTTATTTTTTAAATATATATTTTTTATCTTTTAACATATAAAATCAATTTACACTATATATATCACAAGCGTACAGCCTGCTGTCGTAAAAAGTTTCTTGACATTTCCAACATTATACCTCAGCTTTCTTTGTAGATATTTTTGGATCCAAGAGCTGAATGTGACCCAAATTCTGCTATGTTTCTCAGCAAGTCAACCAAAAATGGTGTATCTGAAAGATCAAGTGAAATGTTGTTTGAAACAGCAAACTTGGCAAGCATTTTATCCATTACACTATTATCTTTCTTACACACCTCCATAACTGTATGTTGATGGAAACTCATATATAGAAGCTTACAGCTTCCCCAATATTGTTCAAAGCTCTCAAACTCCTAGCTCTATTCTTGGGAGAGCTAATCGCTTGAAGTGCTGCTAATTGCACATCTTCAGGCACTTTCGTATAAATTTCAATGTCGCAGTCTTTAATTCCTGACAAATGTGATTTAATCCTTGTAATGCCGCCTGAGATCACAAAATTTACACAAAAAACGACCATTTAAGTTCTCAACATATACCGAAAATTTATCTTCTCTCTCTATCCATAAATTGATTGTTATCCTAGGAGGGACGATTGAAAGAGTTAATTAATGAAAATCTAATTAACGGGCAACATTGTATATAATGATTGACTGAAATCCAAATCAAACAAATTTTACATTGTAAAGCTTGCAAGATATGAAGTTAAAAAGTTCAGTATCTTCTCAGAGGCAAAGAATGTCATGCTGGCAAGATATATTCTATGCATGAATTGCCATAGAAGTTGTAGCTGCTCTTTTTCATTTGCACACTTTAATTGCGGCTTCGTTATTCCTATAGGCCTATGCCCTATAAAGAGGAAGACTTAAAAAATCTACATGAAGCTTACTCAAATTGATGGAAGATGTAGATTTTCTCAAACAAGATTACTTCAACACATGAATTACAAAAAAAAAAAAAAAATCTAAATAGCATCAATATCAATTAATAAATTATCACGAACATTGCATTCTACTTTTATGGTCTAAACATCCAACCACTCTGGACATAATATCATGAGCATTTGATTCTGATGCTGAAAGAATCCGATCAGCTGGTTGTTGATCACCGTCAAATCACGATAAGAGAAACCATTCAAATTATAGGAAGAGTTTGGTGAAAAATGAAATTATAAAGGGTGTTTTGACCATAGATGATTTTGAGCCATTTTTTTATCATTAAAGATCAAAAAAATCTCGAAATTGTCATCATATCATGTACAAGAATCTATGAATATATAACAAATCATCACGATCTTTTCAGTTCCATGGTTTAAACATCTAATAATATTGGTTGATCATATCTAACTCATCATCAAGGATAACTCCCAACTCTCTGAGGGTATCGCTTAACTCGAACAAATCATCACAAGCATTGGGTTCTGATGGTGAAAGAACCTGATTATTTGGGTTGCTGATCGCTAATAGATCAGCACAGTCTACTTCATCCGACCAGTCCATTTCCTCAAAGTATTGTTTAATAACTTCGTGTGCATATTCAGGAATTCCACTAATTTTGTCAAGATTAATTGGCTCCCAATTCTGAGATTCGAGGGTACTAAATGTTTCCCTCATAATCATGTTCATCCTTAATGTATCGATCGAATCCAGACAGCAAGCTTCCGTAATATTGGACAATGATCACCAAAACACTCCCACCATTTTCCTAAACAAAACAATTCATAGAAAATAAGAAGACATATTATTATGAAAACGTATAAACGTATTAAATTTACGAAACTTACGAGGATGGATTGTATTTAGCATTTTCATGGCTGTAGCCGAAAATAAATCTGACACTTTCAAGCGGTAGAATTGCACTTGTTTCAAAAAAGCTTCTTGTTCTTCAGGTGGGTTCAATAACGTGAGAAGTTCTAACCCCTTTTGCATTTCAGCGTCTTCAGTGAATTTCTCACTACAAAAGTAAGCAGGGTTTAGAAGCGCTGCAGCTGCATTTATTGGGTGGACTACACGACTTCGCCACTTTGTAAACATCTTTCTTATTGTCTCATAATGGATTTGATCATCAGCATCACATTGCTGTTCAATAGCTTCTTCTGCCCTCTTCATCGCATCATATAAATATCCTGAAGTTGCCCCATTGCCATCTATGAAATCGAGAACTTGAAATAATGGCCGCAAAACTCGCACCACCTCTTTCCCTCTACTCCAAAATTCTGTAGAATGAATAGCTTTGTCCACAATCTTACCAACATCATCTTCACGACTTGGACCTTCACAAGATTCAGATGCAATAGGTAACTGCAAGGCCTGTAATTCCTTTTCAACATCCAAAATCGAATTAAGTGTATAAAATTCAGCAGCAATCTTAGTAAGACCAGCAAAACCATATTCCTTGTTTCTTGCATGCTCCTTTCTTGGGGTCAAATTGATATCATGCTTGTATAAATATTTGAAAATCACTTTTGCCAACTGAGTGGTCTTATGAATCCAAGGAACTGCTAAGTATGTTAATACCAAAAATAACCCAAATTCACGACCAGCACATCGATTCAGGTATATCCAAGGATATTTCCTTGAAATCAGGTCCTGAACTGACAAGAAAAAGTTATCACCTATAAAATCAGTAATGCTATCCAATATATAATAATCTGTAATGTTTAATATGCACTCAACAACATTCTCTGGCCCCCGAGCTCAATTGTGCAGTACAAGCCATCTACAAAATTATCAAATTTCATCCGTTCCTCAGGAACTGCAATTTTCTCTATATACACCATGCCAACAGGGGTATGTGCGAAAATGTTGATACACACAAGTTTTGAATTTTTCACTACATTAAACATCACAAGTGAACAACCTGTTGTAGTAGAAAGTTTCTTGAGATTTCTGACGTGTTCCTCAGCTTCAAAATAGATATCTGTGAGCAACTCTGTTGCAAGAGCTAATGCATTTGGGAATTCGTAAATAGGCCCAAATTCTGCCATGCTTTGCAGCAAGTCAATCAAATACGGTGATTTGGAAACACGTGAAATGTTGTTTGCAATGATAAACTTAGCAAGCAGTTTATCTACTACACTTTTATCTTTGTTACCTTTCTCTAAACAGATAGGTTGACGCAATCTCTTAGCTTTCTTGTTTGAAGCTGAAGTCGAAATGACTTCAGCCTCCCCGACATTATTCAAAGATTTCAAACTCCTAGTTTCCTTCATAGGAGCACCAATTGCCTCAAGTGCTGCTAATTGCACATCTTCAGGTACTTTTGGACGAACTTCAATATTACGGCCTCTAAGCCCAGACAAATGCGATTTAATCCTTGTAATTCCCCCAGAAAATTTGTGCTCACAAAACTTACAATAAAAATGACCACTCAAGTCTTCAACATATTCCCAAAATCTGTCTTTCTCTCTACCCATAATTGCTTTTAACCCTACATGTTGACAAAAAATTTAAGTAGAAAACTCATTAGACTCCATTTAAAATCAATTCAAATACTAACAAACTCATTGAGATCAAATTGAAAAACTTGCTACATACGAAGTTAAATTCTAATAGATAAAATGTCATTTGATAACAACAGAGAGTCTATGCACGACTAAAATACAAAAGAAAATAACAAAAATGAAATTAAACCAGCTCATGCACACAGTAACTAAGTAATGAATCGTACAAATTATGCCATCTAAGAAAAAAAATCCCACCAGAGTTTCACTGTAAAAATCAATTTTCTCCAAATCTAACAATACAAGCTAATGAGTAATGACCCATCTAATAGAAAGAAGAAAAAAAAAGTGTATTTAACTCATTGAAGTCCAAGAGTACTTACAGTGAGTGATCGTAGAATCAAGCTGAGAAAAGCTAAAAGACTCAAGATTGTGAACAAGAAGCAATGGACATATACAAAGATTGTGACATGGATTTAGAAAGGGCCTCTGTAAGAGCGCAGTCAGCGCTTCTCGATGCCTGTAGCAGCGCTTGATAGACTTTTGGACATTATTGTCTGGATTGAGAAGAAGTCTTTTTTTAATCCTCTTAAAAAATAATAGTAATAATCATAATCATAACCCCGGTAGTTTGGGCATTAAAAGAAAAGTCAGTAATTTTAATTTTATTCATAATTTTATTTTCATAAATAGCCTTTTAAAATTTAAACTTATAAAAAATATTTTTTTTTTATCATAAACGAAATTATATTCATTTTTAACCATGTTAAAATTAACAAATTTAGATTTGCCCTCTGAATAAAAGATACCACAAAATTTACCACATTTTCATTTCACTCCCATTTCAAAACAAAAAAACTTTCCCATTTCGAAACAAAAAAAACCTGATTTGTTCTTTTCCAAGGGTGAGAGTGCCACCCGATAGAGAGAAAAGGTGCCGCCAGCCAATAGAGGGAAACCCATTTTGACCACCGATTCTCTCGGAGAAACTCGTCATCCATAGAGGGAGAAACATGCGATACCAATTGATGACGAAATATCGGGCTTGGACGAAATCGAAGACAGCTTGGACTAGGTGCAGATTAAGATCGAAGTCGGCTTGGATAAGGTGTGGATCGAGTTAAAGTCTGCTTGAAGCAGGGGCGTAGCTAGAACCTTTATGCCGGGTGGGCTATTATAAATTTTATTTTTCTCTTTAAAAGTCTAATTATTTTATACTATGCAAAAATTTCATTATAATAGTTAAATATGAACATTTTGAGAGAATTTATTATTAATAATAATGAAGGATAATGACTCTTATTCTTCAATACATAACTTAGGCAAAAAAAAAAGTTATAAATAATAGGCATGAAATATAAATATAATAAGATATTACCGAAGTTGTGTACTATATAATTTAAAAATAGAAAAAAAAATATATATATA
The DNA here is from genome assembly GCA_003430845.1 of Xanthoceras sorbifolium. Lineage (NCBI taxonomy): Eukaryota > Viridiplantae > Streptophyta > Magnoliopsida > Sapindales > Sapindaceae > Xanthoceras > Xanthoceras sorbifolium. The sequence continues at coordinate 37,305,315 of CM010608.1, forward strand.
TATTACTAATTTTGAGTCAATAGTATTAATAAATTCACTCTCAATGTACATGACCAAATAATTTGTAAAAAAATTATCATTTTTCTTATTTTAAAATGATTATTTAACAAGTATAATACCTGAAAATACACATTATAACTCACTGTGGAAATGGAAAGAGTCAACACTAAACGAATCAATAAAGTAAAATAAGTATGACTCTCTTCTTTCAACAAGAAAATAAGAAAGAAAGGGAAAAATAGTTCGGTGCAGTCTTTGTTCCTATCATGCCAAGTGTAGTGGAGAGTTTTCTAGTTTTAATATTTATTCATTTTAGTTATACATTTGATTTGAGTTTATGTTAAATTTAGTTTATGATGTTTAATTTAAGTTTGGTTTATTGGTTTCTCATTGCAATTAAATTGGCTTGTTAGCTTAGATTTAATTTTTATGAGTTAGATAGAAATTAAATTATTTAATTTTTTTATTTAATATAAATAATTCAAACTATATAAAAAAAATTAAAAAAACCTTAGCCGGGCTGGATCCGAGCCGAGCCAAGCCCAGCCCTTGAAGGGCTCCGCCCATGGCTTGGAGAGAGTCCGTGTCGACGGCGGACGGAGATGACGTCATTGCCAGTGAGAGACAACCGTATATGAGCCAAATAGTAATGGAAGTTGAGCGTACACTTGATAAAGAGATGAGCTTGATTATGTTGTGTGATTTTATATATAATTTGATGATGTTTTGATTCCTTTCTGCCACCCTTTGTAAAAAGAATATTGTTTGCTTCATTTCAAGACCAAGAAAAAAAAAATGACGAGTCAATTGTCCAGAATTGTGGAACACAAACAAAATGATCTTTTTGCCTCATTTCAAGCTTTATTTGATTGAATTATTATTATATTATCCCTCTACTTTTGATGCCTTTATAAAAGCCTGCATCATCAGATTTCAATTTCCAGTACTTGATGTGATTCACACATATAAGGTGACTAATAACTCATTTTCTTCAATTTTTGTCCAACAACTTTTGTAAACCCCTATCATGATTTCACTAACATATTTTGGCTGAAAATATTTTAAATAGTAAAAAATTTAAGTGCAAACATTTTACTGATAACGTTTTACTAAATTTTTTCACTAAATCGATTTTATAAAAAAAAAAGAATTTCACTAAAAAGATTTTAATAATAAATATTTTACTAACTAATATTTCACTAATCAAATTTTAAAACCATAAACATTTTAATCACTCAAATCCTTATAACCATAAGTCAAAACCATATAAACTAGAATCAACACATTGTCAAATGTCAAGCCACTTCTCAAGGTACTATCCAACAATCAATAACAAATTTTAATTTTATTGAGGTCAATAGATAAGAAAGAGAGAAGAAAATAGGTTTGATATGTGAAGAAAGAGAAAAAAAAAATGCGATGCTAAGTTTAAATTCATAATAAGTGTAAATAGAGCTATTATATGTAATTACAATGAAATTTTTTATAATTTTTCATCTTTTAGGGTTTTTTTATAATTATTCTGTAAGAGGTATTGATGGGTGTTTATAAAATTAAATTATAAAAGTGGTTATTAACCATTTTTTTTTTCATTCTTGGTCAAAAATAATTTTTTATATACTTATTAGGCTATTTTTAAGAATTCTGACATAAAATACCCCATAATATTAACTTATATTAAATTTATAACAAAAATTACTCATTTACCTTTTAAAAATAGTAATAATTATAATTCCCATGTAATTTAGGGTGTTATACAGAACACACATTCTAGTTTTATTTATAAATAAACAACCCCATAATTTATTTTATCATCAAACTCCTCCTTGTCATTAATTTTTATTAAGTTTTAAGCGAAAATACTTATTTACCCTTTAAAAAATAATATATATATATATATATATTGATGAATTTTCACCGTCCACATGACAATAAAGATTAAAAAAAGAAAAAAAAATTATTTTAAAAAATAAAATTAAATATCAAACAATTTAAAAAGTTTAAAAAAATTGTGGAGATCCCAGATTTTGATATAATTTTTTGTTAAAAAAATTATATTCATCATCCATGTGGACGGTAGAGATCTACCAATCTTTTTTTTTTCTTAAATGGTAAATAAGTAATTTTGCTCATAAACTTAACGTAAATTAACGGCGGAGGGAGTTTGGTGATAAAATAAAATTACAGGAGATAGTTTGGTCATAAAAGAAACTAGGGGGTGTGTTTCGTCTAATAATCCAAACTATAGGGAATTATGATTATTACCCTTTAAGATTTGTAGTCATTTACCTATATACCCTTCATGCCATTAAATTTTTAACGGAATAGTTAATAGTCAAGGGTATCTTGAAAATTAAAACTGGCGGCGAGGGAAAATTTGGTGATAAAATGAAATTATAGGGATAATTTGACCATAAATGAAACTAGGAAGTGCACTTTGTCTAGTAACCCAAACTATAGGTATTATGATTATTACCCCTCTAGAAAACTTAAATATGAGATTTCTCATTATATATAGGGCAAACTTTAATAAAGTGTCCTAATATTTGGGTAAATTGTAATTAAATAGTATTTTTTTCTTAAATTACAATTTAGTACCATTGACTAACTGAGTGACTATGAGAATTAACATTTTGACCAAGGGCAAAAATTAATTTGGTTCTTATCTTTTTTTTTATATTATATTTTTACCTATCTTTTATTTTTTTAACTCGTATAGTCCCTAACTTTTTAAAAATATATCATTTTAGTTCCTCTAACCAAATTCTTGATAGTCAAACATACACATTAACCATTTTACTCTTAACTTTAATTTATTAGATTAAAAATACGATTTTACCCTTTTTTAAATTGTTTTTAACAAATTAACTTTAACTTGTACATCTAATAAGAATTTAACATATCACCAATTTTTAAAAAAATATTAAAATCATAAAACACTCAAAATTTATATAAAAAAAGCCCTTAAATATTAAAAAAATACAAAAAATGATTTAAAAATAATATTTAAAAATTAATGTCAAAATTAAAAACCTTTTAAAAATAAAAATAATTATTACAATAAATAACTAATTTATAATAATTCAATCATTCAAAATAACACTTCGAATTAATATCAACATATTAAAAAAAATAGTTATTAAAGCAATAAAAAATTTTAAAAACACTTAGATCCCCTAAGCATTAACAAACAGAATTAAGTTTTGGGTTTATTGGTAAATATCTCATTTGTCATTAGTCAAACGTCATCCAATTTAACTATTGACCATGTTTAACTAATAAAAAAAGATAAAAATACCCCCAAATTAATAATAAAATTACCAAAATTCATTAAAGAAAAAAAATTAAAAAAGAAAGAAACAGTTAAAACCTCTACTGTCCATCTCATATAGATCTTAATTATAGTTTTTTGTATTTAATGATTTTTTTAAAATTTTATATATTAATTTGGGGACATTTTGGTCATTTTTACCGGTCAAACATGGTCAACCATTAAATTGGGTGAAGTTTGACTAATGGCAGGGGATGTCTTTACCAATAAATTCAAATGTTGATTTGGCTTGTAGATAAGCAAACCTTAGGGGAGTTAGGTATTATTTGCTCTTTTTTTACTTTATTTTTTTTTAGTAGTTATCATTTTATTTTTAGAATTAAATTTTTATTTAATAAATAAAATCTTATTTTTTTCTTTACTTTTTCTGATTTGTTATTTTTGTCTGTAAAGACTGAAATTTCCTAAGACTATTAAATTTGATTGACTATTGACTAATATAAGGACTAACTTAATAGATTTTTAAAAAATTAGGGACCACAAAAGTTAAAATAGAAAAAATAGGCTCAAAAAGTGATAATTTAAAAAAAGATAAGAGACCAATATAGTTTTCATCATTGGTCAAAATGTTAACTCTAAGGTTAATCAGTTAGTCAATGATACTAAACAGTAATTTAAGAAAAAGTACAATTTCGTTGTAATTTACTTAAACGTCCGGATACTCTATTATAATTTATTCTTATATATACTAAATTTACTAATAAAATCTCTATAAATAGTTGATACCATTCAAATATAATTGTTAAATAAATTAAAAGAGTTTTAAAAATAAGAATTAATATTTTTTTTAAAAAGAAATCGACACCCTCTTTAGAAAAAAAAAAAAACCCATTTAGTTATTATAAATCAACTCAACATTACTCAAATCACAAATTTGAAACATGAGCCTAATAAGTTTACTTTAATTTCAGTCAACTGATGGAAGGAAGAAATAATATCCCAATATTATAACCATAACAACAAGAGCGGGTGTACACCTCAAAGAAAAAAAAAATTCTAAGTGTGCGCCGTTTTATTCGTGTCGAATAATACGGCAATTATTAATCCGGTGTTATAAAGACGTGGCGTACTTTTGATTTTATTTAAAACACGGGATTAAAAATAGGAAAAATTATAATAACTCTACGTATATATAGATATAATTATATAAAATTTTAAGAATAATTGATAATCATAATAACTTTCCTTTGACCGGTTGATTAATCGTTGATCACAATTACTCACTAACTGTCAAAGGGATAGAATCATCTATTTAGAAAAAAAATTTAAAAAAAAAAGAAAATTTAAAAAATGGATAAGATGAAATTTAATCCATTAGATGAGATAAAAAATTGTTAACCAGATCATCTGGTCCATTGTCAAAAAAAAAAAAAAATCCAATTTTTTTTTCAAATTTTTTTGTTCATCAAATATGCTTCTTCTTTTTCCAATTTTTTTTTTCTTTTTTCCATTTATTTCTTCATCATTTTTTTTCCATTTTCCTTCATCTTCTTCTTCTTCTTTTTATTCTTTTTCTTCCAAATTTTTTTTTTTGGATTATTCTTCTTCTCTTATTTTTTTTTTTGTTCTTCTTCTTCTTCTTTTCTTTTTTTCTACATTTTTTTTTGTTGTTTCTCTTCTTTTTTTTTTCTTTTTCTTCTTCTTCTTCTTTGCTTTTTTTTTTTTTTAGATTTTTTCATTCTTCTTCTTCTTTTTTTTTCCACATTTTTTTTATTTTTGTTCCTCCTCTTCTTTCTTCTTCCTCCTTCTCCTCTTCTTCTTCTTCTTTTTCCAAATTTTTTTTGTTCTTCTTCTTCTTCTTTCTTCTTCTTCTTCTTCTTCTTTTTCTTTCTTTCTAGATTTTTTTTTTTTGCTTCCTCTTCTTCTTCTTCTTCTTCTTCTCTTTTTTTTTCTAGAAAATTTTTTTTGGGTTCTTCATCTTCTTTCTTCTACTCATTTTTTCCAGATTTTTTTTTAAAATTTTTAAAAAGATAATTTTACCCCTTTGACCGTTAGTCACTAACTATGGTCAACGGTTAGTCAACCGGTCAAAGGGGAGTTATTGTTATTATCAATTATTCTCAGATTTTTGTGCAATTATACCTATATACACAGGAGTTATTACAATTACCTTTCAAAAATATTTAATTAATTTGACAGGCCAATCAAACTATGATCGAGTTTAAAAAATATTATACAACAACAGTCATTGGCAAAGAAATCTAAGAAACTGATATTCTTCTAGAAAAACATTGAAGATTATGATAAAAGCATCTCCAATGCTATTATGTATTTGGAGAAAATTAAATATCACATAGGATCAATATTGAAAAAGTTAAGAAAACATTCTCCAATGCAATTATCTAACTTTAATATTGATATGATGTGGTAAAAAAAAAAAGTTAAAGAATATCAAGTAGAATTTCTAATCGTAGATATCCTCATTGATATGCTGACTAGGATTTCTAACTTTTTCCACCAATAAAATTTTAGTATTTTGTCAATACATTTAATTATCATATTGAATGGAGAGAGAATGTAATAAATGACTTGTGGTGATTGGTTTAAAATTAGTATTTAGATATTCACATTGGAGAAATGAATATGCATTTCTATAATTTTTTTGACAAGTTAGATCTATATTATTTAGAATTGCTGATGTGGCACTATTTAGATACTCAAAAATACATATTTGCATTGGAGATGCTCTAATATATACACAAGGCTCTTGATGGTTTTAAAATTCTTCAAGCCATCAAAGTTCAAATTCTTGTGTAGACATATAAATATATATTTTCATCATTACTTATAAAAACGTAATTGTATTGATAGACATCTTCCCCGTATTAGGAGTAGACCCCTTCTGTTGTTGTGAGTTATTATTTAAATCAGTAGTAGTTAGTCCCTATAGTCCCCTCTATAAGGGTGTCATATTAAAAAAAAAAAAATTATGATGATATATACTCCTCGAGTCACACACACAACTCGTTCTCTCTCGTGTCGGCTCATCAACAGTCTTACGTGTTCAATCTATCGGCTCAGTTCACACTTTATAACTTTACTAGTTTGTACTTGTAATTCCCAAACTCTCCACCACTTCACTTACTTTTCCCACAAACTCTCCACCACTTAATACTTTTCCATCAGCAACACAGGGGCAAGATCGTCATTTGATCCCCAAACTCCACGAACTTAATACATTTCCAGGCTGCACCACCAAACGCAGTCATTTTTCTATCAGCAGCACATTTTTCCCAAACTCTCCCACCACTTAACACCTTTCCAGTAGCAACACAGGGGCAAGATCGTCATTTGATCCCAAACTCCACGAACTTAATACATTTCCAGGCTCCACCACCAAACAGAGTCATTTTTCAATCAGCAGAACATTTTTCCCAAACTCTCCCACCACTTAATACCTTTCCATTAGCAACACAGGGGCAAGATCGTCATTTGATCCCAAACTACACGAACTTAATACATTTCCAGGCTCCACCACCAAACGCAGTCATTTTCAATCAGCAGCACATTTTTCCCAAACTCTCCCACCACTTAATACCTTTCCGTTAGCAACACAGGGGCAAGATCGTCATTTGATCCCAAACTCCACGAACTGTAAATGGAGTCATTTTCAATCGGCAGCACATTAGCACATTTTTCCCAAACTCTCCCACCACTTAATACCTTTCCATTAGCAACACAGGGGCAAGATCGTTATTTGATCCCAAACTCCACCAACTTAATACATTTCCAGGCTCCACCACCAGCGCAGTCAACTGAGACGGACTGTCCTATAAATATAAAGCCACTAACACTCGAACCAGAACACAGATCAGAAGAAAATCGCAGAGGAAAATGCTTGGCAACCAACCGAATGATTTTGGGGTTCAAAGGTTAGTGCAACTTTTGTTTTCCTGTTGTGTTAGCTTCCATTTTGCAACTCTAATGCAAATTTTACTCTTTTTTACTTTTTGTGGTTATAGTGAGACCGGGCACCGCTTGAATTTCTCCATACAATACTATGCCATACTGGTATTTCTCATTAACACTTCATGCACCCTCCTCCAAGTCAAGTACCAGACAAAGAATGTGTCTCCATTCGATACACATTACTGGGTCATGCCGACATTTTTTGTTGTCGTGCATGTACATGCTGTTGTATTAGTGGTGGAAATAAAATTCCCAGCTCACTTATCAAGCAGCCATGCAATGATTATGAACAAAATCAGCATCTTCTCTGGAGCTCTAGCATCAATATTGCTTCTGTTGCTCCTCGTTCCATCTTTTGGGTGGCTCAGCTTGGTAATGTGGGTGGTTTGTTTCATAAGGGTTGCACATGACTCGTACAAAGATTTTTGCCAATTGTTTTACCACGTAATTCTTCAGGTATTGGGCATATTGAGTTTACTTATAAAACGTCGCCCGCTTGAGCAGCCAAATCGGTTGCCCGTGTAGAGGAACATCTGGGATTCCTCACTTAAAAGAATTAAAGTGATTACAATGTCACAGCAATTGCATCCAGTATATGTCTAAATGAGTACTTGACAACACGGATTCATTTTCTAAATCAGGTAGTACGGGCTCAAAATGTCTCTTTTTGTACACTTCTTTACCATTAATAATAAAATGCTCCGCTGTGTGTCTTCTTTGCTTTAGCTGGTAGTGTTGTTTTGTTTCAAAAAAAAAAAAAAATGCGATATCGAATAAATAAACTTCCTTCATAAGAAGTTTTCGGAATCTAGTTTTAACATATAATATACTTTTATTCAATAAAAATATCCTTTTATCTTTTCCAATCATAATAAATTCAGTTCTTAAATATAGATCCATTTATAAAATGTTTGATAATTGCTTTTCAGCCACATGCAAACATTCATATATTGGAGACAAACAACGATAGTCCGGGAATTTCGGGTGCATATGCATTCCCTTCTTCGAGTCACAGAACTAGAACTGTAGCCAATCCAATAATCATTTTCTTATTTAATACGCTTGTCCAGTACCTCTTCGGTCCGCTAAATATTCACCGGAATCCATCGTGGACGACAGCATCTTAACCTGTAAAACCAAACAAAGAGCGAGGCAAGAACATAAAGGATAATAAGTTAAATTTTAATGACAGTATGCAATGCGATACCTTCATCAAAACACATTGAAAGGTAAGAACAGTGTAAGCTGCACCAAGAAACTTGTATTTCTTTGTGCCCTCGGCTGGATCATCTGTTGCTAACCCTGGCAGAGCTCAGATGCCCTATAAACAGTTCAGTTCAGTCCACAACTGCACAAGGCAACTCTGCGACATAATACAGCTATAATTAGAAAATAAACTAGTCAATTCCTAAAGAACATGAACCATGTTAAAGGAAAACGGTTGGCAAAAGTATGTCTGAGAATGTATGTTGACATGAATCGTATAAAACCCAGCACTACGAAAAACATAGGATCGAGAGTGACAATAAAACAAATTAATTGCTTCAATGTTGGTTCAAGCGGAAAGTGAAATACTCAACTCAAACCAAGTTACATATATTAACTCATAAGAATAAAGAACTCTTAAAGGAAAATTTGAATGATGGGGAGAAAAGTGATGAAGTTATCCACTTCTTCTTAGTTTCACACCTTTTCCATGATTTGTAATAAGCACGCATAGGGCTGGCAAGAGAAAGATCCACTATTTGTTAAAACTACTCCCAACCACAAGAATTGAGCAACATACATGTGTGTGTTTTCTTTTTATCATTGATGTGTTTAGCATCAATCATTTTAAAGTTTCAATCATCTGGTAAGTATGACCAACAATCTGCAAAGCAAGAATAAGACGAAAAGTATGTGTATAAACAGATATAAACCACTAGTTCTGTCATTCTATTAATCAGTGAAAAGGAATAAGCATATTACAATTGCAAAGTTTGATTGAATAAACAAGAACAGCGTGATCTATAGTAAGCAAGCTCAAGCACCTCTTTCAATAGTCTATGTGAAGTTCACATATTGATAATTGACAATTTCCTAATGGTTAATTCAAGCTTAGCCTGGCATTTCAAGGCTCGTGTTTATGATGAATGCACAAGGAAGAGTGTATTAAAAACAAAGAAAAGGAAATTAATAGTTTGATGATTTTCTCAAAATGAGTCAAATAAGTAAAGCCATGCATCCACTCAGTAGATTTAGAAACACTTCAAGCTTCATAAGTACAAAATGCTAATGATCTATTGGAAACTCCAAACAGTTTCAATAGGAAGAGACAGACAAATATAGAACAGCTAACAAATCAACAATAGTCATAACACTGATGATGTACCAATTAATGAACTATACCTGAAGGCAAGTTTCTTTAATACCATTACGACCCTCCAAGATACCAGCTTCTTTGATAGGTTCCTACAGAAAATGCCTGCAGATAAGTTTCAACCCATAAAAGTACTAGCACATAAGTAAAGGTAATCAAACGGTAAATACAGAAAGAAAGCACCTACCAGGTTCCTCACAGGTGGGAGACAAACCACAAGGTCCACATCACTAGTAGGAAGTGATAAACCAGTTGCATTTGAACCAAAGATGTTTGTTCTAGACCTGGGCCACAAGACTTGGAGAGACCTTGTAACCCGCTTGACAGCCCAATTAATATAAGGCTTTCGAGCCGTATTCTCGGCAGCAACCTTGTACACCATCACATCAAACTATCAACGATATTGTAGATGCCCATAAATAAGTAAAAAAATTAAACTCTCAAAGCAAACATAATCTGATGTCAATTTTAATTGAAGATCAATAGAAAATAAGAAATTGAAGAAAAGATCAATCAAGCTCATACCTGCTTGCAGAAAGTGTCGATTTCATCATGAAGTAGGCTGTGCATTAAAGAAAATGATTCTTTTCTAGTAGGACAGTTCTGTGGCTCTAGTGGATGCAATGGAAATGCCACATCCGGCTGTGAATGAAATCGTAAATCAATGGTTGCAATATGGAACCAGATAAACCAGTTTAGAATGATATAGACAACAAATACTGCACTTACATGTTCTTGATCACGAGCTAGCTGAGAAATTGCAATCAAATGATCTTGCAACAGAGCAACAGAGCACCAGGCAGTGGCTGAATCATAGGATGGGCTGAAAGATTTTTATTTCTCCATGAAGGCCAAACAACTTCAGAACCATCCACACGTACACAAGCTTCCTCCAAGGTAATCCCATCATGATACCAACCTCTTACGCCCCAATGTCGCGGGCTAGAGCTACCAGATCTAACAGTAGCAAAACCCCTGTTTTTCCTGGAGTCACTCACAGGAGACGGTGGAGGTGGACGTGGAGCCCGAGGAACACAAAGCACTACAGGTGATGGTGGCCGCTTTATCCTAGGTTGCTCTCGCCTAGTCGGAGGAACGCATGGACTTTTATGGTCATGATTGCGCTTAAACTCTGATCTTGATCTATCCCTTGATATATTTGGAATGATGATAGGCCGTAGCATAGAGCAATGAAGTGAATCTCCAGTCTTCCCATCAACATCATTAGACAATGTAGCTAAAGATCCGGTGACTTCCTCCTCTGTCGCCACATCTGCAGTTGTCGGTGATGAATGCAGCACTTTGCCAGGGACTTCATTTCCCGGGACAACATAACCAAAAGCCTGGTGTCCAGGGCCCAAAGGATCAAAAGGAGAACAAAATGAAGCAGCAGTTGGTGAAGTCAAACCATTTGTACTATATGAAGATGAGCATGCAACCATGTCGTCAACAGCTCTTTTAATGTCTGCTTCATGCCAAGCCCATGAGCTATCATCAGAACTAAGCGAAGGAGGCCGAGAGAAACCTGTCCCTGGATGATCAGAACTATTCCAGTACATCACACCACCACCAAAGTATTGATTGTAGTCTATCCCAGAGACCGCATGCACCTCAAATTCTTCCTCAGATATCCAGTGGCTGTCATAATCATCTGTTGGTTCCTGTGTAGTTGTTAGATCAGGGAAGTCCACCGAGTCCACCGAATACTTTCTCTCGTCATCAGGTGTCTTTGCATTAAACTGCACAGTCTTACTAGCAAAACTCTGCTGAAAACCAGACTGCCTTGTTGAAATAAATCCAGAATCATAATTGTAGGTCACAGGCTGTGCCATTCCACAAACACTCCGAACCATTGGGGGCCAATCTAAACTCATTGTCAATGGTTGTGACAGAATTTGGTTGCACCATCCCTCAATTGGAGGATTTCTGGCCCGATGCACTTTGGGTACAAAAGGTTGGCGGATGTGATTATGCCAATTGTGACCAACATCTAGGTGCAACCTATCAGTGGCAGGTGGAAGATGTGAACTAATAGAGGGAAAATAAACAGGTGCAACACTAGGCCACTCATAAGAAAGGCATTCTAAAGAGCCTTTTGGTGTATTACCGTAAAAATTATCATTTTCTTGTTCCTGAATCAGGGCACGTTCCTCTTTCACTTCAACACCCCCAATTTCCTTGTCAGAAAAAGATGATTTTACCCCAATTTTACTTTCATGCAAAGATTCCTCAAAGTTGATGCCTCCATTGCTAAAATCATTATCAATGTCCCGCATAAGCATAACAGGCGGCGTTACCTTACATTCTACCTTAAAGTTTGTGGTTTCTTGCATGGAAGGTTTAGTTTGATGTTCTATCCTACCATTTGCAAACTGGTGAAGACCTGTAGAAACAACAACATGATTTTCTTGAACACTTTCAGCAGAAACACATTCTCTAGCAGGCTCATTAGCAGAACTACAAAGGCTTGAATTCAATGCAAGGATGTGACCACAAGTTAAATTATCAGAGGCAGCATTCTGGATTGACGAAATATCAGATATCTCACACTTTGCTGCCTCATGTTGACAAATATTAGCGGATGAAGTTTCTGTGACTGATCTTTTAGAATCTTTGCTTCCAACTGGATTGTTAGAACTAGACTTCTTATTTTTATTTTTTTCTTTCCTACCTTCCTTGCAGTAGTTCGTTCTTTTCCAGCGACCGGTCCCTGGACATGTTGCTGATGACAGACTACCGTTTCCATTGGTAAGGATGATGCCTCCTCCTTCCCAGGACTATTGTGAGGCATCTTATTGGACTCCATCAAATCTGCCTTCTCGGTATGAGCCAAGGCGTCTTCAAGATCCTGAGATACAATTCAAACAATTAGCAAGTCTTAAATGTTCCCAAAGTACAAAATTTCATGTACAAGTAGTTGTAGAAAGTATAAAGTCTTCAGTACCTTAGAAGGTTTGTTATCTAAAAACTCATCCACACCTGACTTTGGCAAGGAATTAAGCTTTTTCATACTGCGGTTCCTACCCTTTTTTTTTACGACCAGATGCATTTGGCTTCTCCTTGGGTTTATTAGATGAAGACTCGAAGTTTCCTTCTCCGAAAAGTTCAATTTTTGTGCAATCAAGTGATATAACCATAAGAAGACCTCGCAGTTTTCTTAGTATACAATCAGAAACGGTACAGATAGAACTCAGTGTGCTAAAAAATATCTTCTCTGTGTCATGTTCATTATGCGGGCAAGATAATATCACAGCAATAATATCCCCAAGAACAAACAGATTATTTAAGACGTTAGCTAAAGGAATAGGTCTCCCAGAAAGAGAAGTCGATGGGATGGCCAAACCACATTCTACATCAGCTGAGAGCATCAGCATAGACCTTTTATATAATTTAGTACAGTCGAACCTCAATGATTCTTCCACTTTTGCATTGAAGAGCCACATCCCATTCTCCGAAGTACTACTTGCCTCCTTCAGAACTTCAGGAGTCTGAAAACTTATATGACCAAAAGTCAGGCCACATATTTATTGAAAAATTCAAATGGCTAAAAACTAACTGCAACTTAAATTAAATCAAGAACGAATTGCATTTTCACAATTCCAAAAATCAATATATGTAAATGCATAGAATTAAAAATCAGATTCACAGATAACTATACACAGAAATGCTATACAGTAATACAACGAAAAAGTAGATTCGCATTGAAATAGTTAGGTTTCGAGAAAGCACCAGAGAATTCGCTGCTTTTCCTATTGTCGCCATCAAGAATTTCCTTCTCATTGTAATATCCAGATTCCGCCACCAGTCCACACAACCTTTCTTCCTCCAATACACATTCGCCGCCATGCCCGCTGCATTCACTTTCTCTTTCAACTTCACCCCCCGTTTCTTCACATTATTACAATTCAACCAAGCGAGTCACAGAGCCAGCTCCAACCTGTTCACCACAAAAGCTTCAACACTATAATAACCATTCGCTGTTAACCAATCGAGCTCGACCCAATCACCTCCCAGTTCGCTCTCTTCGCCTCTCAAGAACCCTCCGTTCGATACTCTATCCATTGTCTCGACAAACCGATCCAAGTTCCCGACAAATTCTTCATTCATCGTAACCGAACCGAGAGAATTTACAGAACAAGAACACTCTTCAATTTTCTCACCTTCTCGCGAGCTGAACAACCGAGTCGACTCGAAAACGCGCCACTCCGACTCGTTCGACTCGGCTACTCTGGACAAAAGGCCGTGCGACTTCTTGTAACACTGGCTCGGGAGATACGGCTGCTCGAAAGAGGGCATGTCGGGGAGGATGATGAAGATTCCGTGGCCATTGGTACGGAGTTTTGCAAGCATCTGGACGAGAATCTGAACGAATTTCGAATCGACGATAGTCAGGTGAGCTTGGCGTTGATGGACGGTGAGCGATATGAACCATTTCAATATCGAGGATCTCGGGTTCGGGTTGGAGTTAAGGTTTTGAGAGAGCGAATGAGAGTGATAGAGAGAGATGTTTAAAATTTAATCGAATTTTAGGATTTGAAAAGAAAATTCCTATCTGGTTGGTATAAGAAGACGGCTTCCATGCGGTAAATAAACAACCGCTCATTTAAGCAGGCCAATATTGCTCAACTTTAACTCTAAGGCCATCTTTGTTACGTGGGTTTGGATTGGGTTTGCGTTAATTTTTTTTCCAAACCGATGTTTGGTACTACCAATGCGTTTACTTTAAATTAAGCATCTCATTTTTAACCGATTATCATAGGATAAAATTAATCCATTCGATGGGATAAAATTAACCCATCTCATTTTTAAAAATATTTGAAAATTGAGCCTAATATTACTCTAAAATTAATTTTTGTTATTGTGTTTGATAGAACAAAACTACATCAGATGTTGATAGGTTTGTTAAGTTTGAATCGAGTCAGTTTCGCATCAGGGGCACAGGCGCGCAAGAGTTAGGTGATGCTACCAATGTCACGCAATTGGTTGCACACCAGATCAAGAGACACACGAGTTAGGGACCATTGGTCGCACCAGGGATTCCTAATTTATTTAGGACTCAATTTCGTAATCAAAATGAGACCAGTTGATGGAGCCTTTCCTATAGAAGAAAAGAAGTATGAGAGTTTCTTGTGTGTGTCTTTATAACGGTTCTTTTATAGTGGATTGAGTGCAAATATACTCCGTGGATATAGGAATCAGTTGATTGTTGAACCGCGTAAAATTCTTTTGTCTCTTAATTATTCTTTATGCTTCTTCTGCATGTACTTCGTCTTTGTTTGTGTAAAATTGCTTCCACCTTCCGCAGCATAGGGGATGGGATAAATTCCCACCAGATATAATCAGAATAAGTTTTACAAATTGCCACAGAAATAGTTACTAGAGGATATAAAATTGGATCTACATGTAGCCAACTCAAATTGATGGAAGATATGTAGATTTTCTGTAACAAGATGACTCACTTCAACACATCATGTACAGCAAAATCCATTAATATCTAAATGGCATCAAGATCATTTAACAAAATTATCACAACCATTCCAATTTTTTATGGTCTAAACATCCAATCGTTGTGGTTAATTATACCGAACAAACCATCAAGATTGCTATTATCATGAGCATTTGATTCTGATGGTGAAAGAATCCGATCATCTGAGTTGTTGATCACCAACAAATCATGATAATTTCCGCTATTTGGCCAGTCCACTTTTTCCGGATATTTGTTAATGTATTCAGGAGCATATTCAGGGAGTCCACTATTTCTGTCAAGGTCAATAAGCTCCAAATTCTGTGAGTTGAGTATGCTAGATTGTTCCATCATAATCACCTTCATCCTCATTTGATCAACCGAATCATCAGGCTGAAAGTTGAACCGGACGCAAGTAGGAATAGCACAAGTTTGGCTTAGAATTCGTACAGCATACTTCTGTAATATAGGAATTCACCACAACACTCCCACCATTTTCCTACACCTTGCACAATAGCAAATAATATACAATGAGAATCATCTAAATAAAAAGTTGGCTAAAGATAAGTAGAATCACAACCCAAAACTTACGAGGATGGGTAGTCTTCAGCATTTTCAATGCCAAATCAGTAAACAAATTTGGCATTTTCATGCGGTAGAGTTGCAATTGTTTTGAGAAAGCTTCCTGTTCTTCGATAGGGAGCAATAAGGTCAGCATATGCAAACCATTTTGCATTTCAGCGTCTTCAGTGAAGTTCTCACTACAAAAATAAGCAGGGTTTAGGAACGCTGCAGCTGCATATATTGGATGGACTAAACGACTTCGCCATTTTTTAAACACCTTTCTTATTGTCTCATAATGGACTCGATCATCCCCATCACAGTGCTGTTCAATGGACTCTTCTGCTCTCTTCATTGCTTCATACAAATATCCTGAAGTTGACCCATTGCCATCTATGAAATCAAGAACTTGAAATAGTGGCTGCAAAACTGATATCATCCCCGTCTTGGGAGCATACTGATATCATTCTCATATAAATATTTGAAAATCACTCTAGCCAATTGGGTAGTCTTGTGAATCCAGGGAACTGCAATGTATGTTAATATCAGAAGTACCCTAAATTCATGACTAACACATCTAGCCAGGTATATCCAAGGGTATTTCCTATGAATATTAGCCTGAACTGACATAAAAAAGTTTTGATCTGTTAAATCGGTCATGCTGTCCACTACATGATCACCCGTATCATTAATAATGCACTGAACAATATTCTCAGGCCCCAAAGACTCAATTATCCAATGTAAGTTATCTATAAAATCACAAAACAACTTCCCTTCCTCAAGAACTGCAATTTTCTTTATGTACACGACTCCACCAGGGGTGTAAGCGAAAGTGTTCATACACACAAGTCTCGAATTTTCCACTACACTATATATCACAAGCGTACAACCTGCTGTCGTAAAAAGTTTCTTGACATTTCCAACATATTCCTCAGCTTCTTTGTAGATATTTGGGATCGATACTGATCTAAGAACTGAATAACTTGGTAATTCATAAGATGGTACAAATTCTGCTACGCTTTTCAGCAAGTCAACCAAAAATGGTGTATCTGAAAGATCAAGTGAAATGTTGTTTGAAACAGCAAACTTGGCAAGCATTTTATCCATTACACTCTTATCTTTCTTACACACCTCCATAACAGTAGGTTGATGGAAACTCTCAGCTTCTTTGTTTGGAGCTGAAGTCGAAAGTACTACAGTTTCCCCAACATTGTTCAAAGCTCTCAAACTCCTAACTCTCTTCTTGGGAGAGCTAATCGCTTGAAGTGCTGCTAATTGCACATCTCCAGGCACTTTCGTACAAATTTCAATATCGCGGCCTTTAATTCCTGACAAATGTGATTTAATCCTTGTAATGCCGCCTAAGAAATGGCGTTCACAAAACTTACACAAAAAACGACCATTTAACTCCTGAACATATTCCCAAAATTTCTCTTTCTCTTTACCCATAACTTGATTGTTATCCTACGAGGGACGATTGAAAGAGTTAATAAATGAGAATCTAATTAACGGGCAACATCGTATATAATGATTTGACTGAAATCTAAATCAAACAACATGGTAAAGCTTGCAAGATATGAAGTTAAAAAGTTCAATATCTTCTCAAAGGCAAAGAATCTCATGTTGGCAAGATATATTCTATGCATGAATTGGGGAACACAGAAAATAAATGATAAAAATTAAACTGGAAATCGGACCAGCCCACAAGAAGTAATTAAGCATATTATTCTCTAAATCCATGTTGATCATAATTTGACAGATTATATGAAGCTCTACTTCACCCTCAAACAACTAAAAGAGAGAGAAAAAAAAATCACAATCAAATGCAGAGGAGATTAAATTTCCTAATATGTATCTTATTAAAAAATAAGCATGATAGAGCAAACAACCATATCCAATTTATCCAAGTTCAGTGGTATACTTACAGTGAGTTGTCAGTTGTCACAAGAATCTAGTTTCGAGATTGTGAAACATTTACTCTTTAGCTTGATTGAATTTAGAGATCCTAATTCTTCTTGTTGAGGCAAATACAGAGGTTTTTTTTAAGTCAAAGTACGGTCCGGATGGACAACTACTCCCAGCAACGGGAGAAGTCTACTCTCACATGGAGAAGAGGTCTACCCACACAATTGCGGTGTTATAAGCAATGGTAGAAAATAATAATTATTTACAATACACCACCAAAATTCAATGGTAGGTTTTAAAGCCTCCAAACCACCAGGGCAATTGTCTTGTATGCTACATCAGTTTTACTTTAATTTCAGTGAACAGATGGAAGGAAGAAATCGTATCCCAATATTATAACCATGACAACAACAATGCGAAGGGTCAGCCGTTTTATTCGCGGCATTTATTAATACGGTGTTATAAAAGACGTGGCGTACTTTTGATTTTGGTAAAACACGAGATCAAAAATATTTAATTAATTTGACAGACCAATCAAATTATGATCGAGTTTGAAAAATATTATACAACGAGAGAGCCATATTGACCTAAGACAAACGTCATATAAAGCCGATATCAGACATGGACTGTCCTATAAATATAAAGCCACTTCAACACTCGAACCAGAACACAGATCAGAAGAAAATCGCAGAGGAAAATGCCTGGCAACCAACCGAATGATTTTGGGGTTCAAAGGTTAGTGCAACTTTTGTTTTCCTTTTGTGTTAGCTTCCATTTTGCAACTCTTAACGCAAATTTTACTCTCTTTTTTACTTTTTGTGGTTATAGTGAGACCGGGCACCGCTTGAATTTCTCCATACAATACTATGCCATACTGGTATTTCTCATTAGCATTTCATGCACCCTCCTCCAAGTCAAGTACCAGACAAAGAATGAGTCTCCATTCGATTCACATTACTGGGTCATGCTGACATTTTTTGTTGTCGTGCATGTACATGCTGTTGTATTAGTGGTGGAAATAAAATTCCCAGCTCACATATCAAGCTGCCATGCAATGATTATGAGCAAAATCAGCATCTTCTCTGGAGCTCTAGCATCAATATTACTTCTGTTGCTCCTCGTTCCATCTTTTGGGTGGCTCAGCTTGGTAATGTGGGTGGTTTGTTTCATAAGGGTTGCACATGACTCGTACAAAGATTTTTGCCAATTGTTTTACCACGTAATTCTTCAGGTATTGTACATATTGAGTTTACTTCATAAGAATCCTTTTATAATATACTTCAATATTACTTCAATATTACTTCTAGTTTAACATATAATATACTTTTATTCAATAAAAATATCCTTTTATCTTTTCCATTCATAATAAATTCAGTTCTTAAATATAGATCCAATATAAAATGTTTGATAATTGCTTTTCCGCCAGATGCAAACATTCCTACATTGGAGACAAACAACAATAGTCCGGGAAGTTTCAGGTGCATATGCATTCCCTTCTTCGGGTCACAGAACTAGAACTGTAGCCAATCCAATAATCATTTTCTTATTAAATGCGCTTGTCCAGCACCTCTTCGGTCCACTAAATATTCACCGGAATCCATCTTGGACGACAGCATCTTAACCTGTAAACCCAAACAAAGAGCGAGGCAAGAACATAAAGGATAATAAGTTAAATTTTAATGACAGTATGCAATGCGATACCTTCATCAAAACACATTGAAAGGTAAGAACAGTGTAAGCTGCACCAAGAAACTTGTATTTCTTTGTGCCCTCGGCTGGATCATCTGTTGCTAACCCTGGCAGAGCTCAGATGCCCTATAAACAGTTCAGTTCAGTCCACAACTGCACAAGGCAACTCTGCGACATAATACAGCTATAATTAGAATTAGAAAATAAACTAGTCAATTCTTAAAGAACATGAACCATGTTAAAGGAAAAAGGTTGGCAAAAGTATGTCTGAGCATGTATATTGACATAGGGCTGGCAAGAGATAGATCCACTATTTGTTAAAACTCCTCCCAACCACAAGAATTGAGCAACATACATGTGCGTGTTTTTTTTTTTTTTATCATTGATGTGCTTAGCATCAATCATTTTAAAGTTTCACTCATCTGGTAAGTATGACCAACAATGAGCAACAAAACAATTGATAGCCAAAGACTAAAAGCATCACCAACTATAAAAATGAGCTGAGGCTGTTAAAAGACAAAGAATAAGGAGGCAGGAGAATAATTGAAATTCTAAGACAAACCTTTTCTTCAGTTCATACAAAGCGCCCTCCATGCACTCAAAATCCCTGCCATTCCTCTCCGTCCTAATGCCAAAGCGTCCACATTAGGGGTTCTGCTCCAAACAGCTCAGTCGTCCCACTCCTCCCATATCCAACTGTATACCAACGCAACACTGAACTAGGCATCACCCAAGCCATAACTCTACCATATGTTTCAGAAGATAACCAGGTAGATTTCAGGAAATCTGCATAAGACCTACATATATTATACTTGCCAAAAATAAAAAGCTTAACACATGATATTGGTGGGGGTTGTTGGGGTGTGTGTGGGGGGGGGGGGGGGGGAGGGGGGAGGGGGTTGGGTTTGGGGGCAGAGGAGGAGAGGGAAGAGAGAAAATCCCATGGATTAATGGGGAAGTAATGCGTTCATCATGGGTATATTATATTGCGCAAAGCAGTAATAGTATATACAGCTTACAAATACCTTCCAGACAGATAATCTTCAAAAATCATTATGGTAGACTGACACTGGGGATGATCTTCGGAAGCAATCTGTATGGTTGCCTTAAATAAGAATCACCATTAGAGGGAAGGCATGTAAGCTCATTCTCTAAGACGGAATAAGCTTCAGCAAATGCCTGCATCACAAGATAGTTATATGTATCTCTATATGAGAATGATTGGAAAAATAGTAACAATCACACGACTGTATCTCTACAAAAGCATTGTTCCTTTTGTAGAGAGAGTATATAATTAGTGATAAAATACTCGCTTCAACATTTATAAAAGTCTGCACAAGATAGAAATTAAATCAAGAAATGTCCTAGCTAGGACAGTTTTCTTTCCAATGATAGTAAATAAAATGAGGATCATAAGCTGACCTTAATACACTGATGTATCCGAAAGCAATTTCTCCCCACATTATTTATTGGAAAAAGAGGATCATCAATGTGTATTGGATCAATGCTGCAACAATTGTAGATCATCAATATACGATAAGGAGGTAAAAATTTAAAGGCAAAACCATGCGGTTAAAGGAAAAATAACACTATTACCTATGACCTCTTTCCCTTTTTATATACAATCCACTTCCCTGCACCGAAATACGAATTTGGCGAGGATCAAAGACATTCCTGTGAAATTAAACATTAAAGTAACATGAGAATCATCAGTTAATGTAATAAATTATTATATAAAAGTACAATTGGAATTGGGAGCACGGCTTTCAACCATCAAGGAAAAACGAAAGGAAAAGGAAACAAAACTAACAGCTTTGACTCACCCAAAGAAGTAAAGAAAATCCATCATAAGGCTGCCATAGTTCTGCAAGAACAATTAGGTTTCATGGTAAGGCTAAATAGGAAACCAAGAAAGGAATCTGTCAACATACTTCAATTCATTAACAATTTTCGCACCAACCACTCTAAATGGCAGAACCTTCCTACTATTTTGAATCATGATCAACAACAGCTCATAATCTCAGCTTAATGCAGCTATTTGGTTTCAGTGACGCATTTTTGGGTGCCAAAAACAACATAACATTAAAGATCATATATTTTTTTTCTTCAACAGCGTATTATCAGCAATAAATGACACGCATTGTTCTCAAACTCACTTTTTGTTGTTTGTATGCAAAATTACCTACAATTATCCCACAACTTCAGCTCTGCCTTTTTCTAAAGGACCAATGTTAGCATTCATGAGTTCGGGAACCAATGAAAAGTACCATCAGAGACAAGAAATCCCAGCACAAACTATGGATAGCACCAAACTTGCAAAGGTTTGACTCTGCTTTGTGGTGCAGTATGCCTGATAGACATGTAAGATCTTGGGTACCACATATGCTAACTTCCTCTAACGGTTGAACTACTTGTGCATTCTTATTATCTAAACAGGAAAGTTATTCGAACCTATAGCAGTTATAGTAAGGGTGTAAGATACGAAATCCTGAAATAGCATGGATTAGTATAGTCATATCAAGACCAGCTAATTGGAAATTGCCAACAAGACATTCTTAAAGAACCAATCATCCACTAACAAGATGCTGTATCCTAGCTTTGCCATCAGATCACAACATACATTGCATCTCAGTATTACCATCCAAATCATTCTTCACTGGCAAAACTAAATGTTTACACTTAAACATAATGGAAAGGAGGCACTATCTAATAATAATATAGATTAAATTTCAATATAATAATACAATAAGGAAAAAGAATAATAAGAGAGAGAAATAAAGAAATAATATAGATAACTTGTATCATTTACATCTGCGACAAAATTCACATAATGTTGAAATAAAAAAAACCTGGTTAATGGGCCTGCCAAGATGATGCTCATGCTGTAGAAAACGTGTAATCAATAACACCTGCAAGAAGATCAGAAGGCTAACAGATCAAAATCCCACCAACTAATTCAATTATGCTTTTGACCAGGAAAAAAAGAAAAACAACTAAAAGAGTTACTAGTTTCATAAAATATAATAAAAACAAATGTGTGCACAAAAACTTAGTTGAAAATACGAACTCAGAATAGATGGAGGCAGAAGAATAGCATTTCCCATGACCTGGAAGTTATCTACTTACTAGGTTCTTCAATACTCAAAGAACCAGATCCTCATGATTCACAGTTAGCAAAAGAGCTAGAAAACTTCGCACTCAAAACATTTGGAAGGAATCACAAAACTTGGGCCACACTCTCTAGAGTGAGGCTTAACATGAGATAATCATTTGAATGCTTGCTGAAAGTAATTTCACAAAGACAAATAAAAATTCATGATGAAAACACATATTGACATGAATTCTAAATTTTGCACTGTCTGTCTCTAAACACCCAAGGCTATCTAAAGCTTGCTGGTCAAAATGTTTGAAGTATGGCTTCGACAAGAATGAATGGGATAAAGTATTGATATAGATTAACCAAACTGGCTAAAATCAATAACTTTTTGAGCTGTATTGAGTTGAACTCATTCTGAGATTCAAGATTAGAAGTTTCAGATTCAGTTTAAAACTGGATGCCCGAGATCTGTACGATTGATACACACATGCAATTCCTCTTATCATTTTACTCTCACCTTCCAATGCTGTTAGACATAATATATCTCAGAAGTGTCATGGGGACTTTATGAATCCACACCAGATTCATGTGTTTCCTACTCCTCCATATTAGTTGGTACTCAATTATTTCCAACAAACTGATGCAGCTCACAAACTCACAAACATATCTCGTTCTTCTCCTTCCATTTATTTATTATGGTTATTAGAAAAGTTAGTTGGTGCTCAATTTCAAACAGGAAAACTGGTTTAGTTGTTTTTGTACAGCCTACTTACATGCATGTTTTGAAGTCTGGTCTCTACTTGTACGGAGACAAATTACACGGGGCGCAACATCAAAATTCCACATTCAAATTTTGACATATGCATTGAAATGTGAACTACAGGATAACTCACCAGACAATAGGAGCTTAAGCCACCAGAATAGGACTGGTCCAGGCTACGATCTGCCAAGAACTGTTTTAATACCAAAGCGAGGGGTGTTGAAGCTGGAAATTGCTCTGTCAGCTCCTTGACCTAAAATAAACAACTTGAAATATAAGATACTAAATGAAACGTAAATGACAGTATGAATGATACTTGTAACTTAAATTAATCAATGCTATCAAATGCTTATCAAATTCCCCACTGAAAAATGCAGTCAAATAAGATGTACTTGAACCATGCAGAGGTATCATGACACTCACCTCTCCAGAAAATCATCCGATAAACAAAAGTGATTAAATCATGCTTCATTAAGATTTAAGCATTCTGCCACAGATACAGGATCTATAATTTTATCTCTTAGCATGGATTTCAAGTAACTACTCCAGAACAACAAAATTATTGATAAGGGTCTAAATAACATCCTAGCAAATAATGGAACCATCCAAAAGGTCTAAATTTGTTAAATTTAATAGCAAAATTCAAGAAAAAAGTTTACCAGTTTTGTAGTTTGAAGTCCAGTATGCGATGGAGACTTGAAACTAATGTCAAGACGAACTGATGTCACAGCTCTTATGTTATCATGATTTAAATGTGAGCATTTTGGTGAGGTAGAGTCTTCTAAACCAACAATATCAGAATGAACATTGTTGACAGGCTCCTCTGTTGTAGGAGATGGCTCCTCTTTAGGTGAATGTACATTAGAAGCGGCAGAAGAAATCAGATCATGAGGAACTTCCACCACAAGCATAATAATAGGTATCTAAGGGCAGAAGAAACAGCAGTATGAGAGGGAAAATAAACACAAAGAGGCTACAACAGAGTAGAATGAAATCTGAGATTTCGGAAAAGGTTAGACATTACAGCTGTATTTTCCACAGTCTTCAGAGAATCATTTTTTACCCACTCCTGATTAGCAAGATACCTGGCTGCATGCTGGAAGAGAAAAGTGGGAGTGTCAATCTTCCCTAAAATAACAGGAAAATGCTTTCCAAAGCTCAAGCACCTCTTTCAATAATCTATGTGAAGTTCACATATTGATAATTGACAATTTCCTAATGGTTAATTCAAGCTTAGCCTGGCATTTCAAGGCTCGTGGTTATGATGAACACACATGGAAGAGTGTATTAAAAACAAAGAAAAGGAAATTAATAGTTTGATGATTTTCTCAAAAATGAGTCAAATAAGTAAAGCCATGCATCCACTCAGTAGATTTAGAAACACTTCAAGCTTCATTGTAAAGTACAAAATGCTATCTATTGGAAACTCCAAACAGTTTCAATAGGAAGAAACAGACAAATATAGAACAGCTAACAAATCAACAATAGTCATAACACTGATGATGTACCAATTAATGAACTATACCTGAAGGCAAGTTTCTTTAATACCATTACGACCCTCCAAGATACCAGCTTCTTTGATAGGTTCCTACAGAAAATGCCCGCAGATAAGTTTCATCCCATAAAAGTACTAGCACATAAGTAAAGGTAATCAAACGGTAAATACATAAAGAAAGCACCTACCAGGTTCCTCACAGGTGGGAGACAAACGACAAGGTCCACATCACTAGTAGGAAGTGATAAACCAGTTGCATTTGAACCAAAGATGTTTGCTCTAGACCTGGGCCACAAGACCTGGAGAGACCTTGTAACCCGCTTGACAGCCCAATTAATATAAGGCTTTCGAGCCGTATTCTCAGCAGCAACCTTGTATACCATCACATCAAACTATCAACCATATTGTAGATGCCCATAAATAAGTAAAAAAATTAAACTCTCAAAGCAAACATAATCTGATGTCTTAATTGAAGATCCCTAGAAATTAAGAACTTGAAGAAAAGATCAATCAAGCTCATACCTGCTTGCAAAAAGTGTCGATTTCATCATGAAGTAGGCTGTGCATTAAAGAAAGTGATCCTTTTCTAGTAGGACAGTTCTGTGGCTCTAGTGGATGCAATGGAAATGCCACATCCGGCTGTGAATGGTATCATAAATCCATGGTTGCAATATGGAACCAAATAACCAGTTTAGAATGATATAGACAACAAATACTGCACTTACATGTTCTTGATCACGAGCTAGCTGAGAAATTGCAATCAAATGATCTTGCAACAGAGCACCAGGCAGTGGCTGAATCATAGGATGGGCTGAAAGATTTTTATTTCTCCATGAAGGCCAAACAACTTCAGAACCATCCCCACGTACACAAGCTTCCTCCAAGGTAATCCCATCATGATACCAACCTCTTACGCCCCAATGTCGCGGGCTAGAGCTACCAGATCTAACAGTAGGAAAACCCCTGTTTTTCCTGGAGTCACTCACAGGAGACGGTGGAGGTGGACGTGGAGCCCGAGGAACACAAAGCACTACAGGTGATGGTGGCCGCTTTATCCTAGGTTGCTCTCGCCTAGTCGGAGGAACACATGGACTTTTATGGTCATGATTGCGCTTAAACTCTGATCTTGATCTATCCCTTGATATATTTGGAATGATGATAGGCCGTAGCATAGAGCAATGAAGTGAATCTCCAGTCTTCCCATCAACATCATTAGACAATGTAGCTAAAGATCCGGTGACTTCCTCCTCTGTCGCCACATCTGCAGTTGTCGGTGATGAATGCAGCACTTTGCCAGGGACTTCATTTCCCGGGACAACATAACCAAAAGCCTGGTGTCCAGGGCCCAAAGGATCAAAAGGAGAACAAAATGAAGCAGCAGTTGGTGAAGTCAAACCATTTGTACTATATGAAGATGAGCATGCAACCATGTCGTCAACAGCTCTTTTAATGTCTGCTTCATGCCAAGCCCATGAGCTATCATCAGAACTAAGCGAAGGAGGCCGAGAGAAACCTGTCCCTGGATGATCAGAACTATTCCAGTACATCACACCACCACCAAAGTATTGATTGTAGTCTATCCCAGAGACTGCATGCACCTCAAATTCTTCCTCAGATATCCAGTGGCTGTCATAATCATCTGTTGGTTCCTGTGTAGTTGTTAGATCAGGGAAGTCCACCGAGTCCACCGAATACTTTCTCTCATCATCAGGTGTCTTTGCATTAAACTGCACAGTCTTACTAGCAAAACTCTGCTGAAAACCAGACTGCCTTGTTGAAATAAATCCAGAATCATAATTGTAGGTCACAGGCTGTGCCATTCCACAAACACTCCGAACCATTGGGGGCCAATCTAAACTCATTGTCAATGGTTGTGACAGAATTTGGTTGCACCCTCCCTCAATTGGAGGATTTCTGGCCCGATGCACTGTGGGTACAAAAGGTTGGCGGATGTGATTATGCCAATTGTGACCAACATCTAGGTGCAACCTATCAGTGGCAGGTGGAAGATGTGAACTAATAGAGGGAAAATAAACAGGTGCACTAGGCCACTCATAAGAAAGGCATTCTAAAGAGCCTTTTGGTGTATTACCGTAAAAATTATCATTTTCTTGTTCCTGAATCAGGGCACGTTCCTCTTTCACTTCAACACGCCTAATTTCCTTGTCAGAAAAAGATGATTTTACCCCAATTTTACTTTCATGCAAAGATTCCTCAAAGTTGATGCCTCCATTGCTAAAATCATTATCAATGTCCCGCGTAAGCATAACAGGCGGCGTTACCTTACATTCTACCTTAAAGTTTGTGGTTTCTTGCATGGAAGGTTTAGTTTGATGTTCTATCCTACCATTTGCAAACTGGTGAAGACCTGTAGAAACAACAACATGATTTTCTTGAACACTTTCAGCAGAAACACATTCTCTAGCAGGCTCATTAGCAGAACTACAAAGGCTTGAATTCAATGCAAGGATGTGACCACAAGTTAAATTATCAGAGGCAGCATTCTGGATTGACGAAATATCAGATATCTCACACTTTGCTGCCTCATGTTGACAAATATTAGCGGATGAAGTTTCTGTGACTGATCTTTTAGAATCTTTGCTTCCAACTGGATTGTTAGAACTAGACTTCTTATTTTTATTTTTTTCTTTCCTACCCTTCCTTGCAGTAGTTCGTTCTTTCCCAGCGACCGGTCCCTGGACATGTTGCTGATGACAGACTACCGTTTCCATTGGTAAGGATGATGCCTCCTCCTTCCTAGGACTATTGTGAGGCATCTTATTGGACTCCATCAAATCTGCCTTCTCGGTATGAGCCAAGGCATCTTCAAGATCCTGAGATACAATTCAAACAATTAGAAAGTCTTAAATGTTCCCAAAGTACAAAATTTCATGTATAAGTAGTTGTAGAAAGTATAAAGTCTTCAGTACCTTAGAAGGTTTGCTATCCACACCTGACTTTGGCAAGGGATTAAGCTTTTTCATACTGCGGTTCCTACCCTTTTTTTTACGACCAGAAGCACTTGGCTTGTCCTTGGGTTTATTAGATGAAGACTCGAAGTTTCCTTCTCCGAAAAGTTCAATTTTTGTGCAATCAAGTGAAATAACCATAAGAAGACCTCGCAGTTTTCTTAGTATACAATCAGAAATGGTACAGATAGAACTCAGTGTGCTAAAAAATATCTTCTCTGTGTCATGTTCATTATGCTGGCAAGATAATATCACGGCAATAACATCCCCAAGAACAAACAGATTATTAAAGACGTTAGCTAAAGGAATAGGTCTCCCAGAAAGAGAAGCCGATGGGATGGCCAAACCACATTCTACATCAGCTGAGAGCATGAGCATAGACCTTTTATATAATTTAGTACAGTCGAACCTCAATGATTCTTCCACTTTTGCATTGAAGAGCCACATCCCATTCTCCGAAGTACTACTTGCCTCCTTCAGAACTTCATGAGTCTGAAAACTTATATGACCAAAAGTCAGGCCACATATTTATTGAAAAATTCAAATGGCTAAAAACTAACTGCAACTTTCATTAAATCAATAACGAATTGCATTTTCACAATTCCAAAAATCAATATATGTAAATGCATAGAATTAAAAATCAGATTCACAGATAACTATACACAGAAATGCTATACAGTACTACAACGAAAAAGTAGATTCGCATTGAAATAGTTAGGTTTCGAGAAAGCACCAGAGATTTCGCTGCTTTTCCTATCGTTGCCATCAAGAATTTCCTTCTCATTGTAATATCCAAATTCCGCCACCAGTCCACACAACCTTTCTTCCTCCAATACACATTCGCCGCCACGCCCGCTGCATTCACTTTCTCTTTCAACTTCACCCCCCGCTTCTTCACATTATTACAATTCAACCAAGCGAGTCTCAGAGCCAGCTCCAACCTGTTCACCACAAAAGCTTCAACACTATAATAACCCTTCGCTTTTAACCAATTGAGCTCGACCCAATCACCTCCCAGTTCGCTCTCTTCGCCTCTCAAGAACCCTCCGTTCGATACTCTATCCATCGTCTCGACAAACCGATCCAAGTTCCCGACAAATTCTTCACTCATCGTAACCGAATCAAGAGAATTTACAGAACAAGAACACTCTTCAATTTTCTCACCTTCTCGCGAGCTGAACAACCGAGTCGACTCGAAAACGCGCCTCTCCGACTCGTTCGACTCGGCTACTCTGGACAAAAGGCCGTGCGACTTCTTGTAACACAGGCTCGGGAGATACGGCGGGTCGAAAGAGGGCATGTCGGGAAGGATGATGAAGATTCCGTGGCCATTGGTACGGAGTTTTGCGAGCATCTGGACGAGAATCTGAACGAATTTCGAATCGATGATAGTCAGGTGAGCTTGGCGTTGATGGACGGTGAGCGATATGAACCATTTCAATATCGAGGATCTCGGGTTCGGGTTGGAATTAGGCTTTTGAGAGAGCGAATGAGAGTGATAGAGAGAGATGTGAGCGGTGAGCGAGTCTACGAGTTGGTTCTGAGAAGACATTAGCGAGTTGGTGAGAGATTTGTGAGACAAATTAGGGTTTCGTTTGGACATGATTTCCTTTGTTTTTGTTATTTCGTTCTTTTTGATCTTTCACGAGAAAAAAACATAAGAGAGCGAGAGACGGAATCAAGAAAACATTTGACAGTGTAGAAGAGATGGTGGGAAAAATTGTCTGAGGGAATTGCGGGCTGTTTTTCTCTCCGGTCAATTCGTTGCGGTATCTTTGATGACGTCAAGCCCATTAAAAAACTGAAATTGGACCCGCGTTTTCTTACCATATATATTTCACCGCCGCCTCGCAAGATTTTTACTTTCTTGATGTAACGGTTAATTTTTACTTTATTGTACTTGGAAGTTGGAAGTCAATGTAACGGTCACTAATAAAATCAATCAGCATCCACTAGACATGAGCTGTCCAGCAGACTAGCAGAGTGTATCAAAATAAAATTTAATCGAATTTTAGGATTTGAATAGAAAAATCGGGCATAAATAAATGTCACGCAACAAACTTATTAGAAGACGGCTTTTATAGCTGTCCATATAATAGATAAAGAAAAATTGTTGAAATGCTATTGAAGTTGTGAAAATGGGAATATCTCTCACAGAATCAAAGAAAGCCATACATTACCCATCAAGGCATCAACGGTAGAAAAGGGGCACCACTGCAAGAAGGAACCTGAAGCTTGAAATTGAATACTCTAGTGAAACTTTAAGAAAAATTGGCCTTCGTTTACATTCTTCTTCTTTTTTATCCCTTTTTTGTTTCTGTGGCGAAAGAAAGGACCATTGCCCGTAGCTACTCTCACCAATGCTAGCTTCGGATCATCTTCACCACATATGCGAGAAAGGAGACCAAAATATTGTAAGAGGATTCAGTACATTGTCACCCCTCAAATTCTTCTGGGAAAAAATCGATGTCCTTCGCTGCACCCTTTCTAAGTTTTTCTTGCAGTTCCATCTGCTTGGGGAATACAATTTCGGTTGCTTGGCCCGACGTGGAAAAGTATCTCTCCAGTACTATCTGCAATTAGAAAAGAAAAAAAATACAAGAGGAAGAGACCCCTGCTTTATATGCTAGAAAGCACCATAAGTCCCTACTTACACCTGAACATAGTAAGATTCATCGCATACCACAGCAGCATATGCATCAGTTCTTGTTTGCCTAGCAGACTTGCTGAGTCCCCTGAAAAAAGGGCAAGTGAGTTATATATATCTTGATTTATATTATTGGCCCTACTTATTATCTCCAACAGGAACTGGTAGCCAATTTACAGACAAAATATAACCAATATAATCAATGGTGATTTTCAACCATATGCAAGGAAATATCCAAAAAAGAGAAGGATTTAGGAGTAAAACTTACATGTAAATCATGCGGTCAGCAGCTTCTGCGGATGTACCATGTTCGTCCTGAAGGTATACTCTCCAACCCCTAAATTTTAAAATCCAACATTACAATCCATATCTATAAGCAATAAGTGAGAGCTCTCTACTCAAACGAGAAAGCAGAAACAAATAGCAACAAATAATAATAAGAGGGCAATTAACAAGCAAATCACATTTCAAGCAAAATAGTACACTTCATATTGACAATACTACCAAGCAACTAAATATAGAGAAAGTAAACATTGGCTTCGAAGGATATATGGGCATGCAAATGTCGGTAAGGTACCACAAGAATTCCAAAAATATGACCTGAAATTTTGAACGATTTTTTTTTTTATATATTTACTTCCTCAAATATAACACGAAAGTATACAATTTGTAATTGAAATAAACCATACAAACTAATTGACTTCAATCATATTGTTCAAGTAAAATCTTGGAAAAGAATTATTCAACACAAACCACAAACCCAAAAAGGCAAGCTTTTGAAAATGCATAAATAAAGCAAAACTCAGTTTCTTTGAGACAAATAATTATAAAATAATTTGTACCTCTCTGCAGCTCGAATTGCAAGTCTTCCAGCAACACTACGAACTTTGTTGGACTGAGGAGTCTCCTCTCCATCGCAAGATTTTGGAAGCCCAATTATAAATTCATCAACCTCCTGCAATTTCTTCATCACTATGTTTTCAAACCAAAATGTATTTGTCTATTTGAAAAGTAGACACACACACAAAAGATAGAGAGAACTCATTTTTACCTCTTTTTCTGCAATCTCAAGAAGACGCAACTCGAGCTTTTGTCCTCTCAAGTTCAAAACCTAGAACAATAACCATTTTTACAAAAAAAGTTAAGTCGAATTCAAAGAACAAGTGAAATTCAAAGCATGTAGATTTTCGTTTTTCTTGTCAAGTGATTGATCAATTACCGTTAACGGACGGACGGAGTAGCCCTTGCTAAGAGCAAGGCCGGTGCGGGACAATCCCAAGTCTACCCCTAGACTGAAGCCTCCTCTCCACTGTGGGTCCCTCACCCGATGAAGGGCATTCGGCGGAAATTCTTCTATGAACGATAATGCCTTCGTTATTGGTCCGTGAAGGCGGTTTCCGGTCATGGACGGGCGAAGAGAACTAGGGGCATTTTTGAACTTTGGATGGGAAAAAGTTATCGGAGAGAGAAGCGGCAAATTTAGACAAGGATGCGCTCGCAGCGAACACATTTGATGGACAGACTACAGGGAGATAAAATTGTGTTTTTTTTATTCTTTTGAATTACTTGTTTTTATAATGAGCTAATTGCACTCACACACCCTGAGGTTTGGCCAACTACAGGTAAAATCAACTTTATCATTTATTAACAATGACACCCCCTTGACTTTAGTCAAAGTGAACAGTGTCAGGGGCATTTTCGTCTTTTTCAATTTTTAATTTTATTTTATTAAATAATAAATCAAAAAATTAAAATAAAATAATAAAATTATTTAAAAATTAATAAAAAATAAAAAATTAATTAATTTAAATCCATTTTCCAGATCGAATCTCAACCGTCCATCAAGATTAATGAAGGGTTGAGATTCAATCTGAAAATGGATCCAAAAAAAAAAAAATTTTTTGGATCTTCGAAGAACCCAATCTGGGTTCTTCGAAGAACCCATCGAAGAACCCAGAGAGGGTTC
The DNA here is from genome assembly GCA_003430845.1 of Xanthoceras sorbifolium. Taxonomy (NCBI): domain Eukaryota; kingdom Viridiplantae; phylum Streptophyta; class Magnoliopsida; order Sapindales; family Sapindaceae; genus Xanthoceras; species Xanthoceras sorbifolium. The sequence goes on from CM010608.1 coordinate 37,337,467, forward strand.
TTCGATCTCTGGGTTCGATCGAAGAACCCAACTGGGTTCTTCGAAGAACCCAGTTTCTGGGTTCTTCGAAGAACCCAGAAAACTGGGGGTTCTTCGTTCGAAGAACCCAGAGGGTTCTTCGATCGAACCCATCTGGGTTCGATCGAAGAACCCAGTTTTCTGGGTTCTTCGATCTGAACCCAGAGATCGAAGAACCCTCTCTGGGTTCTTCGATGGGTTCTTCGAAGAACCCAGATTGGGTTCTTCGAAGATCCAAAAAATTTTTTTTTTTTTTTTTTTTTTTGGATCCATTTTCAGATTGAATCTCAACCCTTCATTAATCTTGATGGACGGTTGAGATTCGATCTGGAAAATGGATTTAAATTAATTAATTTTTTATTTTTTATTAATTTTTAAATAATTTTATTATTTTATTTTAATTTTTTGATTTATTATTTAATAAAATAAAATTAAAAATTGAAAAAGACGAAAATACCCCTGACACTGTTCACTTTGACTAAAGTCAAGGGGGTGTCATTGTTAATAAACGATAAAGTTGATTTTACCTGTAGTTGGCCAAACCTCAGGGGGTGTGAGTGCAATTAGCTCTTTTATAATTTACTTTTTAGCAAATAACAACTAAACTTTTGAAGTAATTTTTTTTTTTTTTTTAAGGGGTACAATTATAAGTGAAATAATTGTCAGGACCTGTCAAAATCAGTCATTAAACGTACGGTCTGGATATCTACTTCTATAACGGGAGACATCTACCCCACAATAAGGGGAGAAAACTACTCACACATGTTGGTAAATGTGCATGGTAAGAATTTAACCCTCACCACTGAGGTGGGAAGGAGATACACTAATCATTTGAACCATGAGTGAATATACTTTTGAAATTTATTTATCTACTAGCGAAATCAACTTTTGAGTTTATTAATAAAGATATCTTTATATTGGTCAAACTTCATTCAATTTAACGGTTTACCATGTTTCACTATTAAAAAAAACCAAAATGCCTTTAAATATTATATAAAATTACTAATATTCATTAAATAAAAAAAACTACTAAAAGACGATTAAAAAGATAATGGGTGTTCGGGCCAAACCTAACTAATCCCGTTCGAGACGGGTCACACTTAAAGCTCAAATCTCTCTCAACGAGTATGTTTAGTGGAGATCGAACATGGAACTCTTTCCATATACTCAGTGTGTGTTACCAACTAAGTCATAACTCATTCCTATATTTTAGAGGGATTATCATTTTGGTTCCTAACTTTTGAGGAATTATTAATTTTTTAAACCAGTTACGGTTAATGGTATCTTTGGACTCTAACTTTTAGGAAATGTATCAATTTAGCCTTTCTGTTAGTCAATTGTTAGTGAAACTTAACAGTTCTTGGGGTATATTTGTCTTTTAACCTACCCCTAATTAAAAAATTAATAAAAAAATAATAAATGAAAATCTCTATCGCCTATCTAATTAATGGACAGTGGAAATTATATCGAATTTTTTTTAAAAAAAATTAACATTGTAAAACTTAATTTTTTTCAATTTAAATTTTTTTTTCTATTAAATGATATTTTTGGTGGATATCCAATCTGGATCTCCACCAAAAACAAAAAAAAATTGAACTTGGAAATTGAGATGAAGAACAAAAAAAAAAAAAATGGGTTAAGAGCTAAGTTCGATTCGAACCCAGTTTTCTGTGGTTGTCTTCGAACTTAGTTCAATTTTTTTTTTTTTTTTTTTTCTGTTCTTCATCTTCAACTTCAACTTCAAATTCTAGTTTTTTTTTTTTTGGTTTGTTCTTGCTGTTGATGGACGGTGGAGATCTAATCTGGATCTCCACCAAGAACATCAATTTTTTTTAAAATAGTTAAAAAAATAAATTAAAGAAAAAATAATTTATAATTTTTTTAAAATTTTTTTTAATATAATCTCCACCGTCCGTTAATTTTGATGGACGGTGGAGATTCATTTAAAAATATTTTTTAAAAGACATTTAAATATTTTAAAATTTTTAATTAAAATTAATCTTAAATGACCATACTATCCTTCTAATTATTAATATTCTTTTTTAAAATTTGAGATTAAAATTGTAACTTTAACTTATTTAAATAGAGTCAAGGGTAAAACAGTCTTTTTACCAATTCTGTTAAGTTTGACTAGTAAAAATTTGGTCATAGGGACCAAATTGATACATTTACTAAAAGTTAGGGTCCAAAAATACCATTAATCATAACAAATTTAAAAAATTGATAATTCTCCAAAAATTAGGGACCAAAATGATAATCCCCCTATATTTTATGATATTTTGACATCGGCACTTTCAAAGTATAATATTGGATGGAAGTGACCGTAGAAAAGAATATGAATCCTTGAGTTGTTGTCTGTTATATCTTTTTTTTTCTCTTTGTTTTTAACAATGACTCACCAGTCACCATTCTTCATGTGTAATTATACTATTTCATGTAAAACAAATATCGAAGCATTTGTACACATTGTAGTACAGTACATTACTGAATGACTATTAAACGACATTAATGATGCTTCTGTCGCTGGCCCAGGGCAAGCTGGGTAACTGTCCAGGCCCAACAATTTTAGGACACCATTTTAAACCCAATATCTTACAATATTACAAAATATAACATTCATCATTTTAGACCTAACAATATTACAATATAATAAAATAGAATACTATTTATTTTAAGCTCATCAATCTTCCAATATAGTAAAAGGCAATTTTTTTTTTATTCGCTTGGTTACTCAGGCAAATATTGATTCTTCCATATAAGACAACCACAGAATGTTTTGAATATGTCACCAGCTTGAGACATTTTTCTCATGATTACAGGTTTGAACCATCCATAAATTTGTTTGACAAAGTGTCTTGCTAATATAATAGGCAAGACAGTCCACAGACCCATGCAGAGCCAGCCCAACAAGCGAGGAAGAAAGATTGATGCCAACGAGACTGAAGAGAGAACGCCTGAGCTGAGAATGAAGTCATCAATCAAATGAGAGTAACGTCGCGATGACCCATGGTTTGGCCCTTCTTTCTCTATATACTGTCCCAAAAAATATGCAAAAGTGGCTCCAAAGCAAACCCACATGTTCACAGGGTGTGTATCAAATGGAGATACTGCTTTGCTCTGATAATCAACTTGGAGTAGCCCGATTAGCAGCGCTATCAGATATCTAAAGACGGTATGGCTCCTGAAATAAACTAGTTGTAAAACTATGAGATACAAAATGACTATGATCAAATGATAATGGAGGAAAAAAAAACGATGAAGGTTCCGTTGACAATAAGAATTAACCTTTCAAGGTTGTGTTGAAGATGATTCGGACAGCTATGTTTCTTCTGTGTTCTCTTGGACTCCATTTTCAGGACTCTAAATTTGCCTTTTCGTGTAGGTTGATTATGGCTTCCAACTTCTATCGACTCTATGTTACTCTGAGCCGGCCTCATTCCTCAACTCTGTCCTCTGTTTTTCTTTGTCGCAGGAGAGATGGCACCCTCTAGTAATTTGTTTCAACTTTCCCTTTGTAACACCTTCACGTTCTTTCTTAAACAATCAATCTCTCTGTAACACCTTCATGTTCTGTAACTAAGCACCAAATAGGTAATCAAATCTAGAAATGGATACTCCACCATTCAACATTCAACAGTCAGTTGAACCCAAGCAAAAACAATAACATATATAGCGAGTGTGTTTCGCTACACTGGCAATCGAGGCTGCTCAAAGTTTTCATGATCATATGGTAAAGCCTGCGGCAGATGCTTATAACTAACCTGAGGCAAGTACGGGAGGAATATGCTTATAATTAATATTTTGTTTCCGTGTGGCGGTGCTAATTCTCCGGACTCGATGAGCAGCACTCCTCTGTTCTTCCATCATCTTGCTTCTTCCCTAGTTTCTAGTCTCTCTAATATACGAGTAGGCTTGGTGATTATTGAAGGAAGCATAGCAGGTAAGGTTGGCAAAATAGGGGTCCACACCCGGACCGAATCTGAACCCATAAAAAATCCATAAAAAACCCAGCCACGAACTCTTTATATAGACTTCCGGTACGGAAATGAACCCAGCCTGCAAAATCCCGAGATTATACCCCACCCTTATTTTAATCCGATTACTTATCCATATTTTGATCCGAATATATTTTCAGGCCATGGAGACTTGGAAGGAAGAAATTTATTGTTTGGAAATGTAAAAACAGACTGATTATATCAAAGATGAAGAATCTATAATCGTTCACGGAAAATCATAAAGAGAACAACATTAAGAGATGACATCCAAAATAACAATAGAATTCCATGCAACACGGCGCAATATAAAACTGTAACAAACATTAGCTTAGTTTATATTAGCTCGTTAACTGTGGCTGTGGATACTCTTCATGTTCTAGCTCTGAATCCTCGCCCCGGTCCCCTTCAGGCTCCGAACCTGGATCCTGCTCTTTCCTCTCCAACTCTGCATCTACTGGATCATTGCAGGGACCTTGCTGGACAGCTTGACTCGACAAGTTACCTTCACATTTCAACGGAGGGGTAGGTTTAGCTGACATTGTTGCGGAAAGATCTTGCTCAATGTGGTCATCTGGTTTCTCTGATGCTGCTATGACCAGATCATCATCCCCAGGAAGACTTGCATCCTTCTCTTCAGAAGTTGAAGACACATTCACTGCTTTTGTGTCAATACTCACATTTGCTGGAACTTCAGACTCGCTTGTGATAGATTCTGGCCGACCTTCAGCTTCCAGCATAACATTTTTGTTCTTCACTTCTGATACGACAAGTGGTCCTTGAGTCTGGAAATTACAATGATACTGGGTTTCCTGACTTGACCCAGGCACTGGTGCCACGGCAGCTGCTAGTCCTGGTACCTGAGCAGCCAGTAGTCCGGGTGCTTGGGCTTGAGCGAGCACGTATGTCAGCAGCTGAGCTAAAAGAACCTGAGGGTCATTGACACCTTGCTGGACTTGAGGCGTGACAGAAGATGAGGGAGCATTTAAGTTAGGCGGGTAAAGTGCTTGAAGCCCTGCTTCTCCATATAAAGCCCGGTGGCCATGAAACCGCTTAACGTTCGCAAGGTGCTTTTTACCAGCCAAATGACTGTTAAAAACAACCTGCGACTCACACTTGACATTGCACAACTCACATATAAAAGGAATCACCTCTTTGGGTTTGGGAGGCTCAACTGGTCTTCTGGACCCTTCACCAGTTCTCATATACTTGCCTCCTCGGCCACCTCTCATCTTACGCTTGAGGCCACGCCCCCGTGCAACAATTGGATCCCTTGTCTTCTGTTGAGGCTCTTCTGCTGAATCTACTGTGTTCACTTCAGGCTTGTCCACTGTATTTTTCTGCAGTTCTGTCTCATTTTTATCATTATCGGTTGGAGCTTGAACGGGTATACTCTCCTGCGTGAGTTGTTTTTCCCCGGATCCCTCAACTTTCTCTGGCTTAAAAACTTCAGTTTGGACTTCAGGATTAGGCATTTGAACACTCTGCTGTCCAGTAATAACTTTATTGAGATTCTGCAACTCTGCATGCGTTTGCAAACTTTTTTTATGTCTCTTTCCATTCTTATGCTGCTCCAAGATTTCTGGTGTGTTGCAGTCAACCCTGCAAAGTTCGCACCATGCCATACGTGGTGGCGGCCAGGCTGGAGCAACAGGCACTTGAGCTGGCACAGCTGATGTTGCTTGCCCAGGAACTGTTGCTGAAGGAGCAGAATTTGGCACTCCACCATGTGGTTTTCCATACCTACCACCACCCTGGCCACGTCCCCTGCCGCGGCCCCGACCACCTCCACGGAACGGTCTGCCACCCTTTCTACCTCCACCCCTATGTGCAGATTGGCCAATCTGAAAACGAGCATTCAGAGATAAAAGTGCACCACATAATAATGTAACTGCTAAATTCTGACAAGATCAAGAGAGAAAGAGACGAAGAGATGAAATGTATCTGAAACAAGATGATGCACAAAATACAGCACTAAGATAATAGCAGCATTATAGAAACCAACTTTATGTACACACATTCGGAGTGTTGCTCAATCTAACAAAAAAAAATCAGAAGGAAAAGTTAATGATTAAAGCGATAAGAGTGTGGGATACACAAAAGCATGCAAACTGGTGAAAAAAAAATATATATCCCATTTTCTGAAAACAGATCAAAAATGTGAAATTAAAGCATGTAAATCCAAGATGCAAAATTTCATCAACTCATATACAACTAAATAATATGAGATTATTATATAAAATAGCTTAGTGTATAAGCTGAAAATTTGTTACAATCATGTTAACCAGAAAAGAGTGAACCGGAAACAAAGGGTATGATCCAACCAGGAACATCAGATCAAATTTTAAACTTATTCATAACTTTAAAGATATATAGCTCTGAAAAAAAAAATCCTGCCCATCATGTCATTACAAGGTGAAATTTTTTGTTCACAGTCGTGAGAAATATTTATGCATGAAAACAAATATGCTTCTGGGCTTATCCTGCAAGGAAAAAAGACAGTAATGTGTTGCAATCTGGAGCTGCTTTCTCAAGGCAGCTCACTAACGTTTCCTAAAAAACAATGATGTGTTGCAATCACTGGTTTCTCGGGTGTCCTCAGAGTCTTGACCTTTCCCATACACAATTGAAGCTTTGAAATGACATCCTTCTTTCACACGATATAAGGGGCATAAAACTAACATTAATCTTCAATATATAGGACCTCGCATTTAGAGAAAGCTATGTGGATGACAGAAGTGGAACTCACTCATCAAACCTGAGGTACCCTGGCCCAACGGTCATCCGTTAAAAAAATCAGAGTTCCTTGAGAATAAAACGACCCACCAAAGATTCTCCAACCAAATTCTAAACATACAACGTGATCTACTAACCCACAAACCTCACAATTTAAGTCCCTGAAAAAAAGGCTCAGAGGTCAACTAAGTACAATATAAATAACAAAAGTCTTGTTCAAGACAGAACAGTGGTCAGCATAAAATTTACTACATGGTGCATCAGAAAAAGCAAAAAGTTGGCTCAACAAGGCTACAATAGCAAAGGGTTAACTAAACTATACAATTACATCTTGCCCAAAAAGCTTTAGTCAACAATTAGAATTAGGAATGAAAGCAATCGATTGAGATCATATCTGAAGGATCAATCTAGAAAGGACGCCAACATGCCCACAGGAGCTCTAAAGCAACCAGAAACAATCCGTTACTATGCATTTGTAATGTGCACCGAAAACTTTATAGCCACAATTGCTGCATAAACTAAATCTGGTCACTCTAGAGTTTGTGGCCAAGTTAGCAACCATAGTCACTTGACTGGAGTTGAACATGTTCAGAGGATGCCAACATGCCAACATGTCCACATGAGCTCTAAAGTAACCAGCAGAGATCCAGCAGTATACATCTATAATGTGGACCAAAAAACTGTAGCCACAATTGCTGCCTAAACTATGTCTGGTCGCTCTAGGGGTTTGTGGCCAAGTCAGCAGAACCCTCTTCTTAACTTTTACAAGTTACAAGTTGCAGGAATTCAGTACCTATCAGCTCTGGTGTCCTGATGATATTCCCATATACGCCTGAAGGAGAACAGCAAGATATCTACTCCAACATAATATTAAATGTCAAGATAATGTGGAACAGTTACAAATTCTTCAACCCAGCACAAATTCTGTGACCAAGAAACAAACAAATATCTAAAGACAGGTAGCACACAAGCTAAGCTGAGCCAAGCCAAGTAGCAAATCTCTAAGCTCTTCTTGTTTCAATTACTAAAATACTCAGGATTGACTTGAGCTTGAGCGAATCTCAAAGATGTCTGGTTTGGCTACTCAACTGGGCTCAGCTCAGCTCAGCTCCTCTTATAAAAAGTCCCAGATGTGGAGAGCAAACACTTCTCTTTTCCTCCAATAAGGCCTTAAAATGAGAAACTCCCTTTACACATTCAAATAAAGCATCTCCTTTTATGGCCATCATAGAAATCATAATATGCATAAATATAAAATGATATAGATCAAGGCAAGTCCAGATATAGTTTGCAGAGACTCATATACGAAAATTGAAATACAAAAAATGAAACAATCTTGGACTGCTTCCTCTATTTTAGCAGCTCAAATCTTAACATCATTGCGAAACATGAAATATCACAAAAGATGACACAAATCATCTAAATCTTTCACGCATAGATTAAATTATAAAACCCCAAATAACAAAAATGTTTGTAATAAACTTTATAAAAGGTTTTGTTCTCATGGTTTCTGTTCAGTGCAATGGACATGGTCCACCATTCTTTTTCTCAAAAAAACAATAAAAATTAAAGTAAAATAGAAATAGTTCAACCATTAAAAAGAGAAATCACAAATGATAATTTGATTAATAAATCAAAATAACTCTCAATTTGATTAACTAACATATCAAAATTAAATCTCTTTAATTATACAAACAAAAACAAATTTTGATCCATAAATTTCTCTGTAACATTCTATCGAAGAAAGTACAATACAATCAATCAAGACATCAAAAACCGAGCAAAATCTTGCAAAAATTAAATTACCGGAGGGTGCATGCTCGTCTGTGCCGCATCGAAATTCCCGGGAAACTGTGAGAGACTTGATTGGTAGTGTTGCTGATAATACGACGCATTCTGCGAGAGACTCGAGTGGGTCTGGTCGGACGGGACCGGTACGCCGGGCGGGTGAATCGAGGCGGATTCTGGGTGATATTGGTGAGGAGGAGGATAAGAAGAAGCAGTGGTGGTAGCGTAACCATGAGAAGGGTAGTATTGGTATTGTTGTTGTGGTTGATTATTATAGGAGGCGTAATAGGCTTGATATTGTGATGGATCGTAAGATTGAGATTGAGGTTGCTCAGGTTGATATTGCTGGTGCTGGTATTGTTGTCGGTACTGTTGCTGTTCCGCTGCTGAGTAATCCATCGCTGGTTATCTTTTCTTTCGTTTTTTCGTTTCTTTCACTTGTTCATGTTTTTAACGTACAAGGAGGAGGAAAACTGGACGCGACGACGATGATTTATTTTCTTTTCCTTTTTTCCTATTTACATTTTTGTTCAATTCTTTTTGTAGTCGAACCTTTGTTTTGGTATGTAATAACTTTCTCCAATTTTATTTATTTCTATAAAAATTAATAAATTTTAAAACAAAAATAAACCTATACATAAAATAAAATTATTAAAAAACTTTATTAAAATCAATTAATGTAATATTTCTCAAGCCTATAAAAAAAATGTTATAGATATATGACTAGGAGGGTTTCGAAACAAATTTTAATTTCAAAGTAAGCACATTATTTATAGTCAGTTGAAACCGCTCATTAAATGTATGGTATGGATATTTACTTATAATCGAAAGACATCTATTCTTATAATACGGGAGAAAATTTCATACAAATACATATTGTAAAACGTGAACCCTAATATTAAATTTAAAATGGATGAAAAAGTATATTAATTACTTGAACTAAACGTCTAATTCCACCCAAAAATTACCTCCATTTCATTATTATTTGTTGTTAATCAAAATTGTGTAAATCATTTAGTACAATTTACCAATACGTAGCATTAACCTCATATTATAGGTCTTCTTTATTTTAAGGGTTGTTAAGTCCCTTATTACATTCGAAAATTTATAGGTTAAGCTCCAAGAAGAAAAAATTAAAACATAACAAAATCTACGACAAGTACTGTCGTCTAATATTGTTCGGTGGTAAAAACGTTCATTCAGATTGGTAATGTCTCGAGTTCGAATAACCACCACCATAAATAGTATGTTAAAAAAAAAATCTACAACAAGTGTGCTATGAATAAAATGGATAACTTTATAGCATTGGCATTTGCAATTGCACTCAAATCCCGGATTTTCCCATTACTGGTTACTACTCAAATTCTGTCCATTTACATTTTCTTCTTGCCCATGATTTTGAGCATCTTGGTTTTTCCTACAATCAGAGAAACCCAAATCAATTGCATTTCCCAAAACACCAATCTTACTATCACATTCATCACCATCATGTAAAACACGTTCATCACCTAACCCCACTTCACTCTATCACTGCATTGCTCTCTTCAACAACCACAATGTCCTCCTTATCATTTGATGATGCCAAAACGATAGCATCGTCCTCACTAATATTCTTAGAGCTCGTTTGGAATAATTTTTACTTTTGACTTTTGACAGTAGAAAAAGAGAAGTAAAAGCCTGAGCTTTTCAGTTTACGTTTGGATAGTATATTTTAAAATAGCTTTTATACCAGAGGAGCTTTTAAACCTGTTTGGTTAAAAAAATTTAAAATCTCTTCTAATTAGGATATTACCAATATATCCTTAAATTCAAATAATATATACAATTTTATTTATATTTAACTATTTTTTTATTACATTTAAAATAGTAACATTTTAATAAATAATACAACTTAAAAATAAACTAAACAAATAAAATCTTAAAAAAAAATAAAAACTAAAATATAATTTATTTTTCTTTTATAAAAAGTGCTCATAAATGTATTAATAAAAAGATAAATTTGCTTTAAAAAAGTCAATTAAAAATCCTAATACCTGTTAAGGTAGCAAATTTATTATTATTTATATGTAATAGTTTCCAATGGTGCCTAGTCAGCAGATTGCTTTCTAATAATATAATGCCATGTATATATGTAATTTGATGAGTATATAAGGTGCAACTGTTCTTGCTAAGGTAGCTGTTGAGAAATAGAAACCAAAAATGAAATTTACATGAATTCTCCATAAATTTATTCTCAAATACTTATTCCTCTCTACTGATATTTCCACCGCCTTAGCCCACTCCACCTCACCAACCCAAACAGTCTCACTCCACCTAGATGACCTCACAGCCTCATCCATGAATCGCATACCTCCATGAATTAGCTTTGCGATCATGAAGAAGTGCCGCATGAGAAATTCTATCTCTCAACAAGTCCAACACGAAGCCCACTTGTGATAGCGTTGAGAGCCACGCCGGAGCCGATGGCACCAATGTCGATCACGAGAATTTCCAGATGATTAGCAGAGCTAGAGCTGATCATGACTTGGATGAAGATATGGCGGCTGAATTTAGGTAGAGTTGATGAAAATGGTAGAATGTGGGTCACAGAGAAAGAGTAAGAAAGGGATATGGGTGGAATTTTATGTTGTTATTGATTGTTAAAGATGGTGAAATTGGAAATATAAAAAATTCATTAAAATATTTTTTGGCTTCCCACTTTTCTTTGGAAGCTCTTTTGGGGAAGCGATCTTCAGATGACTTATGGTAGAAAAACTTCTAAAAGTCATAAACTGTTTTGATGGTTCATCCAAACATGTCCAGAAGTTACTTTTAGGTCCTAAAAGCCAAAAGCTCACTTCTAAAAGCTTAGCCAAACAAGGTCTTAGTTTTCCACGCTAAAATCAAAAACGCCACCAGAATCTACTTGTAAGAAACCATCTTCACTGATATTGAAATTCGAAAATGCATGCTTTCACCTGGTCCCCGAATCCACTAACATTAATCTCATCATTATTATCACTGACTAATTAATCTATCAAAAAACTCCTTGTATGTCTAATTGTCCACCTCAAAAGGAGAAGACGCCCATCCACTATAACACCCTAGCTATCAACATCACATTAAAATCAAACTGAGTTCCAACACTTCCTACACTTATTACATTATCAAAAAAATGGAATTTAATCGGTCGGTGAATTCCACTTACTAGAAAATTAAAAGAGGTACCGAAAACAAATTTGGCGCAAGTGGAGATGGATCAGCGCAACATAGAAAAAAGAAAATGTGTGTTTTACATATGGTTGTTTTTATATGATATGTTGATATGTTTATTCATGTGAGACTTTTTCAAGCGCACATGATATAGGACTATTGAGCGAAGAACAAAAAAAAAAAAAAGTGGAATAAGTAATGGATTGAAAAAAGTACATGAATATGGTTGATTCAATTCGCAGATTCTCTTAGGAAAATAAAATTAAATTAAACTGATTTTTGAACTCATCTTGTAACCACTTATGTAATTGGTATAGATAATTGATATAAAGATCGTATTATTATTTATTTTTTTTTTTTTAAGGAAAGAAACTTGCATCAAACAACTAAACAAATACATCAGAATGTGTCAAATTAGCAATCCAGCTGGGGAAAGAATTCTCCTAGACAACAGAAATAGAAGCTAATAAAGCAAATTTAACAACCTCATAAGCAGCAGAATTACAACTGCGAGGTACAAGAACAATATAACAACTAGGAAAGTTAGACCACAATAAATAAATATCATGGATTACGTTCATAATTTCAAGCTTTGAAGAGGAGATGTCAAGACAAAGATTAACTACACTTAGGGCATCTGATTCAACAAGCAAAGGAATCAAACCTCGAGCTGTTGCAAGTCTCCACCCATCCAGAATAGCCAAAGTTTCAGCCACATCAACAACAAACCCACTTCTGAAAACAGTGGCAGCAGCAAGTACCAATTTGCCATCAGAATTTTGCATAACTGAACCAGCCCCCACCTGTAATCCACCCCTGTAAACTGAAGCATCAACATTTAGTTTGTAAATCCCTGTAAGAGGAAGATGCTAAGACAGCACCCTCACTTGATCCCCCACTTGTCTCGGAATAATAGCTATATCAAACCTGCACATTGAATTAAACTCAGAAAGAAAATGCTCAGCCGTAAACCAAACATCACCAGCCTTTAGACATTCTTCTCCACCCCCCATAAGACAGTTGTTTCTATCACACCAACACAACCATGTGACGAGGCATCAGCAACCAAAGATGCTTCCACCAAAATAAGGTACCCTGTGACGAGAAGGCAGCAAGTTAATTACATGAAGTAAGGGCTAACCTATAAGCACTCTTGGCTGTAAACTCTAATTTCTTATCAAAATACCATAAAATTGAATCTGGACCAGAAGATGTACTCAAAGGAATGCTTAAGATTATGGCAGTTTTATTAGGGCTAAAAAAATCTATTAACCATATCAGAACATCAAATACCAAGAGCAACCATCAAACTAGACACTTTAGCATCAACTAGCAAACATTTAGAGGAAAGAACTCTATAATAGTGTAGTTTGAGCAGCCAAGAGTCATCATAAATGAAAATATAGGTCTCATCTTCAACCCTCCATCAAATACCCCGAATAAAGCCTCTCTACCCCAAATAACACTCCGTTAAATGGATTTGTGGCCCAAAGAACAGCATAGAAAAGAGGAAGACGGGTAGTATTTAGCTTAGTTACAATGTTAGTACACAATTATAATTGTGATGCATTCACTAGTTGTGCCAACTATAATGCCACGTAGAAGGTCGGGAGGGTTTTTTAGTTTTTAAAGGACAAAGTTATTGATCTCTTTATTTTATAGTAACCAAATCTACTATTAGAGTTGATCTAATTATATTGACTTCTCCTAGGGTTTTGCCAACTATAAGCGGAGTCAACTTTATCGTTTATTGACAAACACCTCTCTTGCCATTAGTTGACTTCCGTTAGACTTAATGGTTGACCACCTTCAACCGTTAAAAAGACCAAAATCTCCTAAAAAAATATTTTCTTGTTATTAAATAAAAAAAATAAGGTTAGATATCCACCATCCATCTCAGGTAATAAATTTTTTTAAAAAAAAAAAATTGAGTTTGAAATGTGGAAATCCAAGATTGGATCTCCGCCAAGAAAAATTTTTTTTACTAGAAATCCAGTTATGGCTAGATCTCCAACGCGATTAAAAGGGTTCTTCAATCAAGATTGGATCTCCATTAACTAACAATTATTTTCTATTTTTATTAATTTTATTTTTTTAAAAAAAATTTTTTAAAAATAAATCCTAACCATCCATCATTTTATAGAATGGAGGGATGTGATTTTTTCTTAATTTCTTAATTTTTATTTGATAAAATAAAATTTAAAAAGTCTAAAAAGACGAAAATACCCTTGAGCCTGTTAAGTTTGACTAAAGTCAACTAACAGTAAGGGAGGTCGTTGTAAAAACGATAAAATTGACTTCGCTTGTAGTTGGTAAAACCTCAGAGGAGATTAATGTAATTAGCTCATTAGAGCTCGTATCTCATTTCGTATTACTATTTGAAAAAGAATTTCTTAAAAGATTAGGCTTTAAAGGTTCTTCAAAGTTAGAAAATCAAATATTACATAATAAAAGTTAAATTCGTTAATTTTATTTTTACATTACTCGCGTTTTTATATATTTATTAGAGAACTTCAATTTAGTCCCTATTTTTTTAATGAAATATCATTTTTTTACTTACGTTTTCTTTTTTAGTTTACGTGGTCCCTAACGTTTCATAAATAGATCAAATTAGTCATTTAACTAACTATTTGACGGTCAACCATCAAATAGTGACAGTTTTGCCCTAAAAGAAGTAATAGAAATACAATTTGACATTCTAATTAAAATATAATACAAATAAATAAATAAAATAATATTAAATTAAATTATAAAAACTTAAAAATATAAAACTTATTAAAAAATAATCAAACTAAATTAAATTATTAGAAAAAATTAATATTTAAAAACATAAAGAATAAAAAAGGTTAAAAATTGCTAAAAAATAAAATTGAGAATTAAATTTTATTATTTAATTTTTAAATGTTAATTTTTCTAATAAAATAACTTAATTTGAATATTTTTTAATTTTTTTAATTTTGTAAATGTTAATTTTTTCTAATAAAATAACTTATTTTGAATATTTTTTAATAAGTTTTATATTTTTAAGTTTTTATAATTTAGTTTAATATTATTTTATTAATTTTTTATTATATTTAAATTAAAAGGTAAAATTATAATTCTGAATTCTTTAAGGGAAAAATTTTATAATGATTAACTATAAAAAAGTTGGTCAAAATAACCAATTTGATCTATTTAAATAATGTCAGAGATCACGTAAATTACAAAAAAATATAAGTAAAAATGTAATGTTAAAAGTAAAAATTAAATTAAAATTATCCTTATATTTATTAAAAATTAAAATATTAAAATAATATAGCTCAAACTTATAACCTGCTTTATTTCGTGACGCTCATTTTAAGGTTTGTATCTATTTGACATCAGCAGGTACACTAGTGGACATATAATTGGGCCACATTAACTGGACCCAAAGTTAGTTTTAACGTGGATTCATTTTGGGTCTACTTTACTTTCTAATACATTTTGGGCCATTTTTTCAGCTTAGAGACCAAACATGACATCACGATTGACACGTATCAAACCCAGAAGGCCTCAAAAACTTTGATTTTCAAAATGATTTTACGTTATTTTTACATATAATAATATTAATAATTATTAGTCCCAGAAATTTAATTTTATTGAATTAGAAAATTAAAATTACAATGAATTTAAGGTTGACCATGACTGACATTAAAGTGACAGCCGCGTAAAACGGTTGGTGATGACTCACAACCGTTTTGAACCAGTCCTGGCTCAAGAAAAATGACAGTACGGCGCACCAAAAAAAAAAAAAATGACAGTACGGATCATTGGCTCTTCCAAGCTCCCAAGTCAATGCCCGTCTAGCAAGTTTCATCTGAAGACAGAATAACAAGTCTGTTGACAATTGTCACATTTAACATTAAATTTATATTCTGGTTGTATAATATGATGGTAACTACACATCGCAATGAATTTAAAGTTTTAAATTTATATTTTCTTCTTTCAAATTAAAAAATAAATTAAATTGCTGTTGAGATTTTGGAAATTAGAAATAACAATTATTGAATTAATGGAATTCAGCTATTATGATTTTTTTATTTCTTTTTTCATTTAAATATAAATTGTTTCAATGGCATTATTAAACATACATACTCTATAAAAAAAAGTTTGAACCACTACAAAATAATATTATATTTACCGTGACTTTTTTATCACATATATTATAAATTTTGAATTTTTTATTTCAGACTTTAAGCTTTTTAATGCAAATATTCCACGTTAAAAAGATTTTTACAACAGTTATCACCCACTGTAAAATATTTTATCACGACAGTATTTATAATACATTTTACTGTAGATTGCCTTCGAACCCAGATTTCTGGGTTCGACTTCGAACCCAGCTGCTGGGTTCGAACGCGAACCCAGATCTGGGTTCGAACGCGAACCCAGATCTGGGTTCGCGTTTGAACAATTTTTTTTTTTTTTTTGTTCTTGATGTTCTTGGTGGAGATCCAGATTGGATCTCCACCGTCCATCAAGTCGAACCCAGAAATCTGGGTTCGACTTCGAACCCAGATTTCTGGGTTCGACTTCGAACCCAGATTTCTGGGTTCGACTTCGAACCCAGAGCTGGGTTCGAAGGCGAACCCAGCAGCTGGGTTCGACTTCGAACCCAGCTGCTGGGTTCGAACGCGAACCCAGATCTGGGTTCGCGTTTGAACAATTTTTTTTTTTTTTTTTTTTTTTGTTTTTGATGTTCTTGGTGGAGATCCAGATTGGATCTCCACCGTCCATCAATGTTGATGGACGGTGGAGATCCAATCTGGATCTCCACCAAGAACACTAATTTTTTTTTTATATAAAATATATTTCCGTAAAATGTCACTTTTTTTTATAATGAATTACAAATTTATATGTTATAAAATTCTTAAAAAATAAAATTTCAATAAGTAATTTTTATCCAGTCATTACAATTCCGCTGTTTTGAAATTTTTTATTTCTCTACCCTTTTTTATGTAAACCATTAGCTGCTAAGTAAAGTCAGACTGTCAGAGGTTATTTACTAGTCAATTTGCGGTTGAGCCAACCTTAGGTTGACCAGCCATCTCTCATTAAATATAACATCTCACTATCTCAGTTTCCACCAAACTCAAATAAATTTTTTTTTTTGGTTGAACCATGAGTGTCCGGACTAAATTTGACTAATTTCGTTCGAGCCAGATCACACTTAAAGTTCAAACATCTCAACGAGTGCATTTAGTGAGGGATTGAACCTAGAACTCTTTCCACATACTTAGCGTGTGCTGTCAATTGAGTCACAACTTATTGGTAACTGGTATATTTTCATTTATGGATTTCAACGGGATCTAACCTAATTAACAATAAAAGCCAGCGCTTGAGGTTGAAAAAAATTAGTCAAAGATTAATGATATGATAAGAAACCATTTAATGAGTAAGTTTGTTTGAACTATAATATTTATTTATACTTTACCACGCTCCTTTAGGTGCAAGGTTAGACGGCTGAACTTGTCACACGGATTAATACACAATTTTATCTTCTTTACTATGTGTTTAATAATATCTTAATTAATAGAATAATGTCAACGATGTAAGATTGATCTAATAGTATGTCTTATACCAACACGGTAACATCACTTAAAGTTATAAATTTGAGTCTTTCTAGGTTTCTAGGTTTTAAATTCAAGATCTATGGTAATAACAGCTAAGCCTAAAAAGTTAAATTGTTAGTAAAAAGTTAAATAATAATATTTATATACGAATAAATAACACTCAATATGACTGAGGTTTGATAAATTACATTCGAAATCAAAGTTTGCATAAATTGACACTAACCTTTTCTCCCGTTAAGTTTGACCGTTAAAAATAAGTGTTGACCATCTAAAAATAGTAAAAATACTAACATACCCCTAGTTAAAAATAAAAGTGTAACATGGTCATTTTATATTAATTTTTAAAAAATAAAATTTAAATGGATTTCCACCGTAAATCAAGATTGATGGACGGTGAAGATTACATTAGAATTTTTAAAAAATTGAAAATCAAACATTTTTAACAAGGGGTATTTTAGTCTTTTTACCATTTTTAAACGGTCAAGACTTATTTTTAACGGTCAAACTTAACAGAATGGGAGGTCAATGTCAATACAAATTTTGATTCCGAGTATAATTTATCAAACCTCAGGTAGGTTGAGTGTTATTTATTCATTTATATACACTATAACAAAAACTATGTTTGATTGAGAAATTTGGCTATTCTCATCAAACTAAACCACAATCAGATGAATGAAATTTACGAACCGTGTGTAAACAGCTGATCAGGTAGGCTCAAACACCAATAAGTACCCATTGATGTAGTCCATGAGTACTCCATCTTATATGGAAAATGGTGGTGAAAGTTGCCCTAACATTGGCTTTTTCGAAATTGGGTTAGTTGCAATAATGCATTGAACAAAAGGATGACATGAGAATTGCAAAGATTTCTCCAACTTCTACCAAACCAGTAGTGGAATTGTACATGCATTTATAGAGACCCAATCGTCATTTGAAGAATTTTCATAGTCTAAAAAGGAGATGCAAGTAGTAATTATTAAACTTAGACAAGCTTGCAAATACAAAAAATTAAATAAAATAAAAAATCAGATCCCAATTCCAAGGCTTTTTACCAACTCTCTCTCTGCACATTATCATCAACAACAACAAAAGTTACACAATTCTGTAAACTTTCCCATATCACGTGCCGTACCGCCCGGCACGTGATGTGTGGCTCAGCTCAATATCTACAGGGTTCATCATATAGAAAGATTTCGTGGGTCCATTCTCGGATAAAAATTATGGGGTGTTTTAAATTAAGACAAGAAGAGTTCACTTACTAAAGCATTTCTCTCTCTCTCTCTCTCTCTCTCTCTAGAATCTCCTCTAATGGGTTGTTGTTGCTGCTGTTTTTTGTCGAGGAGATCACATGCGAGATATATATATATATATATATATATATATATATATATACATGTATGCAACTTCTAGCGATAGTAGCGTGTGATGCTTTTGAGTGTGTTTTGTGACTTACAAAGAAGGGCATGTTATCATGGTGTTTTTTGTAGCGTGAGCCAAAGGTAATGTCCACACATATTGCATAGAAAAAAGATACAAGAACTGAATAGTCTACAAAAACAACCAAAAAGAAGTAAAAGCATATATACATACATATATGTGGAAGACTACAACCCGTAATAAAAGTTGTGAGATAAGGTGTCTCTTCTCGTCCACAAATTGGTGAGAAACAATATTAAAATCAATATCAATTCCGTTGAGAACATACATGTGAAATAAATAGAAGAAGAGATGAATTTTATATTGAAAACATATAAAGTAATAAAATAGTATATATATCAAGGGATACCACAACTCAATAGTATAATCTTTTGGGTTGTAAGAATATCTACAACATATACACCGATTCTCATAAAAATATAAAAATATCATTAGCACTAAGTATTCAAACTTAACATGGTATTAAAGCCTTCAACTAACATTATACAGGGTCTGATCCGAGGTCTCTACCAAACGGCAATTTAAAATCGATGGTCAATTAAAGCTAACCAAGCTCACATCTGATGAGAATGTTAGAGAACTCCCTAGATTAAATAATAACACAATCTAATATACTAGTCTTTTGAATTGTAAGGTTTTTTTTTTTTTTTTGATATACCACTTGCAGTAATGACGACTCGAACCTGAATCATTGTTAGGCTGAATGAGTGTCTTTGCCACCGAACCACATTAGGCGGTGGTATTTTGAGTTGTAAGATTATCCACAACATACATATCACTTCTCATATAAAATATATATATATATATTATATTTTATTATTTTTCATCTTAAATAATGTATTGTCAGATAAATTGTAAATGTCCATAACTATTATTCATTACATAGACTATTATTTACATGATAATGTAAATTATGCAAATTGTAGAAAGCCATTCAAACATTAATAAAATCCCAATTTACCGAAATTAATTTAATCTTATTGTTCTTTGTTTGTTTACCAAGAAAATATCGTAAATTGAAACAAACATAGTTATATTGTACATTCTAAACTATATTCACCTCAAATAACGAATCAATTATTTTGTAATTATTGTTAATCATTCACGAAATTATATTTTATATTTTTCATGTCAAATAATATATCAATCTATCTCCTAACCGTCAATAACGGTCATTCTATCACATAATTCATTATATTATATATTTTAGAAGATAAATTTTGAGTGGTATAACCATACTTAAATAGTATATTCAATAATAGCTCAAGTAGGTAGTATACTTTCATTTTAACTCAGTAGTGAGGGTTCAATTTCCACCATGCACATTTACCAATATGTGTAGATAGTTTTCTTCTCTTATTGTGGGAGTATATGTCTCCCGTTAAATTCTGTAATTAAACCCACTAGAAGTCCAGAATTGCTAAGACTGAACCTGTTTGTTTGACTTTTTTTTCTCCTTCTCTATGATTTCTCACGCATGATAGATGCTTTTAGTGGCCAAAAACAAAACAACGTGATACACGACCTATATATAGGATTTGGCACTAGCTTGTTAGCCAAATGTTAATAATTATTGTTCATTTTTCTTTCTTCATAAAAGCTGTTGCTGTTCAAATTCTTCCATTCGTTTGCGTTCATAATACCAACACAGAACCGTTCACGTGCCAAACCCTAAATCATGCCTCTGCTTGTTATGTACACAGCTTCCACCGACAGATTAATTGTAATTCGCCTTTTTATAGTAAAAATAAAAAAGATTATTGTTAATAATATTAAGGACGAATTGTAATGGAGTAATTGGATGTTTGGTCATAGAAATTGTGAATTTAACCTTAATTATAAATTAGTATTCTACCATTAGTTGACTTAGTCAAAAGTAACTGTTTGACCAAAAAATTTACCTAAAATGATAAAAATACCCCTAGTTAAAAAATAAAAAGATAATATTAATTATTAAAATTAAAAATTTTAATTTTTTTAAATAGATAGATTCATTTAAATTATGTTTTTAATTTTTCATTTTTTTAATATTAATTTTTAATTTTTTTAATCAGGAATATTTTTATCATTTTAGGAAAAAAAATTTATTAAACCGTTGCTTTTGATTAAGTCACCTAACGGTAAAATATTAATGTGTAATTAAGGTTAAATTCACGATTTTATTATCATATGGTGAAACATCAGGGTGCTTCAATACAATGTATTATAAAGATCTTTAAAAACTCAATAAATATATATTCCGTTGGTGAGTTATCAACGGTATATGATTCCATTTCTATTCGAGATTAATATAGGTAAAATGGTAGATCGAATTAGGTGTTTTTCATTACCTTGATTTTCCCCATGTGAATAGAGAATCTCCACCATTTGAATTAATATGTGGATATTATTAAGGTAGTGGGGATGGTATTGTTAGGTGTTAATAATACTAAAGTTAAGGTGGTCCATTTGTTAATTACTTTCTAATTGGAGCGATTCTTGTACACCAATCAATGTGAGTTATGTGACAAATGATCAATTATACAAGATCTTAGAAAGTTTGATATAATTTTCCAAAAAGAAAAAGTAAGTTTTATATATATATTTATATGGTTATTGTAACTTAGAATTTGATGAGGATATAAAAACAAAAAAAAAGAGAAAGAAATTATATAACTAAGATTTCAAAAGTGATTTTGACAGTACTTGTAGGAAGCTCTTTAAGTCAATAGTGTTTTAAACTGTGTTTGTGTTAGTATATTAGTACACATGGGTGTGATTGAGATAGTTTTTATTTTATTTTTATTTTTAATATCAGAAGATTAAGGGGCCGTTTATTTTTTTATCTGAATACTGAATAGGCTTGAATTTTTTTAAAGACTGAACAGTAACTGAAATCTGAAATTTGAATGAAATGTTTATTTTTTTTCCTTCCTAATTAGTAAATAAAAGTATTTATTGTTTATTTTTTTTAATATAAAAATATTTGGATAAAGATAAATTTAAAAATATATTTATATAAGAATGATAATTATAGAAGAAAATATTATATTTATGATGTAGTAATTAAGTGTTAAGTGATAAGTGAGAAATTTTAACTTTTTATTTTAAGTTATTTTTACCATTTTAAAGTAGTTTGACAACTTAAAAAAAACGATTTAATGTATCAAATTCAGACTCATTAAATATTATGTGGAAAAAAACAAATAACTCAAGTAACATTAGGGACTTTTAAGTTGCCGTTTAAATAGTGTATTTAAAATAGCTTTTATTTTGTGATAAGAAGGGTATGTGTGGAAATTTTGCTTTGTTTATTTTTTTTTTTAACATACCACTTACGATGGTGGCGACTCAAACCTGGAATAATACCAGGCTGAATGAGCACCTTTGCCACCAAGCCACATTAGGCGGTGGATGCTTTATTCATTAATAGTATAATAAATACAAAAGTTTCATTAAAGAGTATAATTTCCATTATTTTTTTTAAAACGCTCTTCCGAAATTCCTAACTTTATCTTAAAAAAAATCAATAATTTATTAAGATCAATGCAACACGTTCTAAAATTTTTTCTAAATGACATGGTAACTTTTATAAATCAGCTTGATATATTATTTAGAGTTAATTACACCGATCTATTTTGAGATTATGTCAACTACAAGCGAAGTCAACTTTATTATTTATTGACAACGATCTCCCGGGCCGTTAATCAAATTCTATTACATTTAATGGTTGATCAGGTGTAACCATTAAAAGACCAAAATACCCCTAACATAATATTTTTAAAATTATTAAATTAAAAAGAAAAATAAATTTAGTGGACTGTAGAGATCTAAACTTGTATTTTGTTTTTAAAAAATAAGAAATTTATTATAAAAAATAAAAAATATTATAAAAAATTAAACTTCAGATCTCCATCGCCCATCTTTGAATGGACTAAGGATATATGAAATTTATTTTTTTATTTAAAAAAAAAATGAAATTTGGAGAGATTGGATCTCCAAAAGAACCAAGAAAAAAAATTTTCCATGGATCTCTAGCCACTGGGTTTGCCTTCGAAGGCAAACCCAACCATCGAAGGCAAACCCAGATTTCAGAGTATCTAGCCATGGCTGGATCTCCAATACCCCGAAGAACCCATTCTTTGGTGAAGAACCCAAATCGAAAAATTTTCGAAGAACCCACATCTGGGTTCTTCAAATTTTTTTTTTTGGTGGTTCTTGGTGGAGATCCAATCCGGAGATTTTTTTTATAATTATTATTTTTTAAAAAATAATTTTTAAATAAATCATAACCGTCCATCATTAAAGATGGATGAATGAGATTTTTTTTAAAATTTTTTAAATTTTATTTAATAAAATAAAATTTAAAAAGTATGAAAAGACGAAAATATACTTATGCATGTTAAGTTTGACTAAAGTTGACTAACGGCAGGGGAAGTCTTTATTAATAAACAATAAAGTTGACTCCGCTTGTAGTTAACAAAATCTAAAAAAAAATTGGTATAATTAACTCTATTATTTAAATATTATATTTTAATAAATTTTTAAACAGTGTAATATTACTCATTTTTTTTAAAATCCAACTTAAAAAAGTCATAAAAAACTGACCTAAATCGAAATATCAAGTTACTTTCTTAGAACAATCTGTCTAATAAGCAGCCATAGACTTGGAAAGACAATACCAACAATCAATGTAAGTACATTATTGCGGAAATCACGCCAAATTAAAAGCTAGTATGTAAATGTTGAACCCAAGGTTTCACAATCATTATATATGAAGTTTACAGTTTTTTTTTTTTTTTTTCTTTCATGATAGCAATTCCATAAACTCCCAATTAAGCAGTTACTTCAACAAAAGATTAAAAAAAGAAAAAATGTGAATCACTTGCTCCAGAAGAACTTCCGGTGGAAAAGTGCTTCTTTTTCCAATGATGATAATGATGATGATGTAGTGTTTGTTAGAACATTGAAGAAAAAAAGAAGAAGAAGAAGAAGATAGAAATTGGAAAAAAAAGACCGCACTGTTGACTCAATTCTCTTTTTTGGGGGTCCTTTTTCGTAGTCACAACACACAAGCCGGCAAATTAAGAAGTGCCTGTGCTTTTGTTTCTTTGTTTCTTTCCCTTCTCATTCAAACTTCACCACAGAACCCCACCACTGAACCCCACCCAGTAAGAGACTTAGAATATGAAGTAGCACTCTCTCTCTCTCTCTCATGTGTGTATATATATATATATATATAAAAGTATGTCCAATCTATCAAAATAAATTACTAAATATGTTGCATAAATATTTACTTTTATAATGAGAGTATAAACCTATCGAGACTTGTCAAGATGAATCACTAAATACGTAGCTCCAAATGTCTACTCTCATAACGGATAACACATAAGGGGAGAAAACTATCCTTATATATTAGTAAGTGCGCATTGTGAGACTTTAAAAAAGATTCATTAATCACTTGAATTATGAGTAGATGTACAATAAAATAAAATTATATTTTTATATTAATATATTAAAAGAATAAAAATATAAATTGTTTATTTAACTTTTTAATTCTTAACACATGTGTCCTAATAAATTTATAGTCAACAATGTATAAAAAAAAATTACGACCTTTATTTTATAAATTATTTCTATAAAATTCATAAACCACTTTATAAAATTATATAAAGAAAATTATATTTAATTTTATAACATTAAATAAATTATTTCTATAAAGTTCATAAACCATTTTATAAAATTATATAAAAAAAATTATATTTAATTTTATAACATTATGAAATTAAAATGTCCTTAAAAAGCTTTACAAAGACGATCCTGATAAGAGAATATCACTTAGCCTGCCCATTGATGAAGGACCGACTCACCGACTCATATTTTATGGGTCCTCCCCAATTTCCCAACTACACAAAAGGCACGTATCAGCTGTTCTATTTTGATGATTTGGGTGATTATTAGGTCAGCGATTAAAGAGATAAGCATCTTCTAATAGTGAAAGAATCGCAAGTCCTTGTACACACTACATTTTTTCCATAAAAAGGTTTAAAGTTCCCATGAAAAAAAGCTCCACTTTTTTCCCTTTTCAAATGAGAAAAAAAAAAAATTATCTAACGGCAGTTATATATAATACTTAGAAACAAGTTTACGTGACATAAAAGTAATATAAATGCAGGTGCCTAAACGACCAAAATTAACAAAATAATTAATGAAAGATAAAGAATCTGGACGGTTAGCTGATCTGATTCCTATTGAGTTTTTTTAATTAAGTTTTGTTTCTTCGTCGTACATTATTTCGATAACAATCAATCACAAATTTTATATTTCCTTAAATAAAAGTTATTTTAATGATCCGTTTGAGTCACACCTTCATTCATAATTGTAGATACTGTAACTACGGTAGTAGTCAAAGGTGGAACTAATAACCTGTAAGAACATAAATGAACGGTTTAGTACTTGGGTCATTGGGATGGTGCCAGTTAAATGGATTCCGACACTCAAATTAACAAGTGGGTTCGAATAAGTGAAGTAAATTCAAAGGAGATTAAACATATGATGGGCAAATGCTGAGCGTAACAAGCTACGTTGGATGTCAAGCGTAGGTGGTACCAAGGATATCATAGTGGACTGAAGTCAAGCATAGCCGCGCTGATAGTGTCGGGGTCTGACGACGACTATGTCGAGTGGAGACTGGGCAATAATTGATTGGATCGATATCGAGTGTATTGTTCTCAGTGATTGCTTAGTAAAATTGTGTGACCCATGCCTCTGAGGTTTGAGCTTGTTTTTATAAAGATCATCTAAGTCCCGTTAGGGTCAACTGAAAAGATCTTGCCCCGAGATCTAAGGAATCCCTAAAATCTCGGAGCGGTTAAGTGCACGTAGCCGTTGTCCTGACCCGGTCCACTTTGACCTAGTTTGCTTTTGACCATAGTTTAGCCCACTGGATGAGCCGTTGATGGGCTATTTTAAGTCAGGTGTAGGCTCAAGTTTGCTTTGGACCTTTTTTTTACCACTACAGTAACTTAAGTGGTAAGTGCACTTCCCTTCCAAATCAGTAGGTGAGGGTTCAAGTCTTATCAAGCGTATTTACCAGCGGCAGATCCCAACAGACTTATTATAATCTTGTAATTGTACCATTTTAAAAAATTCATTTGAATCCAAGTGATGGCCGATAGATCAGAAGCCTGCCGAAACCTACCAATATCAAACCTTACTAGCACGGGTTTAGATATCTATTTGAATTTTAATTGACATATCTTTGACGGAATATAATTTGGCATCGACCAAAAGAATATTATAGTATGATCATTTTGACTTCACGCAACATTAATTCACGGCTAAAATAGAGTAGAATATGAATTGCATCGCTTTCTGTATATTTGCTAAAATGATATAGCGTGCAATAAAAAAGGTGATGTACAGCAAATAAAGTAATTCCAAGGTCCGCACTTGGTCAATTTGACACTACAGCCAGGTTTTACTCTGTTTTCATACACTTGTCATTATCTTAATGGTAGTGTACAAGTATTATTAATAATAGTAAATAAAACTTATCTTTCCTAATTTTTACTCAGTTAGTTACGGAGTCAACTTTTAAATTTATTGATAAAAATTTTACCTGTTAGTTAACTTTTAAATTTTTTAATAAAGAGCTTTCATGTTCAACTATTATATTTGACCAAATTTTACTAAGGACAGAGAAGATATTTGTCAATAAACGATAAAATTAATT
Source organism: Xanthoceras sorbifolium (assembly GCA_003430845.1). Lineage (NCBI taxonomy): Eukaryota > Viridiplantae > Streptophyta > Magnoliopsida > Sapindales > Sapindaceae > Xanthoceras > Xanthoceras sorbifolium. Next base: position 37,363,935 of record CM010608.1, read on the forward strand.
CTATTTATAGTTATTAAAACCTCAGAGAAGGTCGATGCAATTAGTTCTAATAAGAATTTTGACACATTTAGTATTCTAAATGAACGGGTAATAAACTATTAATTAATGTACACATATTATCCATATATTTTATTTTTTATAATTTAAAGATAATAAGGCCAGTTTGAAAAAGTTTATTTGACTAAAGTTTTAAAAAGTAGATCGTTTAAAAGTATAAATTTTATAAATAGAGTTTTTAAAGAAATTTTTTTTTATCGTTTATTTATTTTAAAAGTTTTTAAAGAAAAATTTTTATAATTACTAAAAAGTACATATTATAAGTTAAAAGGATATTGTAAAATTAATAAAATATAATATGATTATATTAGACATTTTAATATTATTTAAAAAGTTAAAAAAGATATACTTGAAAAAGTTTCAATATTTGAGCTTCTTCGTGTAGACGTAAAATAATTTTATTAATCTTTAAAAAGCTTCTACTGGAGTGGTAGCCAAACGTCACGAAGAAAGGGCGAATTGCAATGAATTACTCTGACGTTTGCCCATATTATACATTAGTACAGTTGACTAACTGATTGATCGTTAGAGTTGACAGATCAATCAATAGTTAAAGGATAATATAGTTATTTTTACCTTAATTTTTTTGTAAAAAAAAATATAAAAAATTATTAAAAATTGTAAACAATTTAAATAGAGATTGATGGACGGTGGAGATTTATTTTTTTAAAAAAAAAAATTTAAAATTTTTATTTAATTTGATATTTTAATATGAGGTACTTATGTCATTTCACACATAAGTCATGATCAAACCGTTATATTTGACTGGATCAACTTAACGGTAGAAAACTAACGTGTAAACTCGTGATTTTATTGTAATATAACTAAGTATCAAGTTATATCATTACAATTCGCCTAAAAAAAAAGTATTGTAGAGATTAAAAAAAAAATTATTAAGTAGAGAAGCTCTTATAAATCTGATAAGCTAGCTTGCCTAACTCAATAAAACAATGGGATTTAGGTTTTTGTGTTTTATTTTTTGTTTTTCTTTTTAGTAATGAAAATCACTAGCTACCTTCTTATCTCCTTCATAAAATATATATGTGGTGACATGGATGGTCCAGATTCAGCAGTGCATTAAATCACGTGATCAATTTCAATAAGTTACGAGTTTGGTTGAAATCGATACATCTACGTAGTTATGATAAATAAAATTTGTAAAGAAAATTAACATATACATTTAATACTATATTTATTAAATATGTATAAATATTATACGAGTTATGTGTCATGCATAATGAATTTTTTCTAATCTCTAATTAAGAAAATTTTGAATCTAAAACATTCATCCTAATTAATATAATTAAAAAAATAAATTGAAATAGCTAAAAGTAGAAAAATGACAAATCCAATTAGTAAGATTTTGATATAATAAAAGATGTGAAAACAAATACTATCGGAAGTTTATTGAATTACAATCGAAATTAAAATTTTTAAAAATTCTCACTAAATTATCATGGTATTATATTTGACCATTAAAAAAATTTAAAAGAAGAAGTGAATCCACTATAAATTTATCATGAATCATGAATAGAGGAGGTGCGAGTCACATTTTAACGGTCAAATTTAACGTCAAGAGAATTAACTATAAAATTCTACAAACTTTAATTTCGAGTGTAATTTAATAAACTTTATATATGTGTAGGGTAATATTATTCATCCAATATATTAAGACTAACTATTATAAAAAAAACTTAAAAAAAAAAAAAAACTATTATAAAAAAAAAATTAAAAAAAAAGTTAAATGAGAAACAGGCAAACAGCATAGGCATACATTTTCCATGCGGGAACTGACCACCGGCAAACCGAAACACAACACCAGGATACATGCTTCCTGACATTACTCATCAGTTATGACTCTGATTTAACTGTCAGTTGTCAGATAGACAACCACCAGTTACACTAGCTGCTTTTTATTTATTTTTTATTATTATATATATATATAGCCATATTAAAGCAATTACTTTGCTATTTACTTGTTTAATAATGGTATTTTTTTTTGTTGATAAAATCTTAAAATTTTAATCTATTACTCATTATATAATAAAATTAAATATAATTGAATAAAAAAATTAAATTATTTGACAGTTTTTTAATTAGAAGATCTTAACGGGGAGAAAATTTTGGTTGCACTCTGTACACAAATCAGTTTGTGTACCTATTCACTTAATTGTTGTTACGTGGCAAAATCAATATAAAAAAGTAAGTAATATTAGATACTTCATCTTAAATCTTAACTCTTTAATCTCAATACACATGACAGTGTGTTAATTAGTAAATTAATTAATAAATTTATATGACAAGTGAGATAAATCAATATTAATTGTAAATTTATTCACTAATTGCTGCATGTATTGGAATTAAAGAGTTAGAATTTGAGGTGAGATGTCTAATATTATTTTTATTTTCTCTCTTCATTAAAATATGTTTACATTAATTTTGCTACGTATTAATAATTTAGTAATCCACTACACATATTGATAAATACGTAAGAACACCCAAAGCTATGTTAGTAAATTTTCTTATAAAAAAATTAAAAACTAAGTGCCGGCAAAAGATGATAAAAAGAAAAGAAAGTATAAAGTGACCCATTTATTTTTCATTTATTACAAAGTTAATGAATGTGACTGAAAGCTTCCACTTTCCTCCTCTCACGCCAAACCAAATCAATCAAGTTATTCTCCTCACTATAACTTTTTCACTCTTCTTTTTTTTTTTTCTCAATTTCCTTATAAGATTAAAAAAAAAAATTGAATTAAATTAAAGGTTTAAAAAATCAGATTTTTAAAACAGCTTCTATATAACAGTAATTAAATGCTCTAATTAATTAATTAATTTTCTCTCTCCTTAATCTATCAGTTGGGTTAGCAGATCTGTAAGTAAAGTATGAAACAGTTTCTGATAGAGACAGTGAGGGAGAGAGAGAGAGAGAGAGAATCAGCAGAAAAAGGAAAAAAGAAGAGATATGGAGCAGAGAAAAATGTTTCTCCTTCATGAACTGTGCCTGTGACAATGCCAGTTTTGACAGGTGGAAGGTACTTTTCTATTAATAAATCAAATTATGCTATTTTTTATCATCAACTTCTTTATCAACCATTTTTTTTTATATATTATATATTTAGAAAAAAAAGTTTGGTGAAATAATTAGCTAAAAACAGCAAGAAATTGAACTTGAGCAAGAACCCATAAACTACGTTAATGCTAGTAGTACTTCATCAACAAATTGGAACAATTAATTAATGTGGAGACGTTAAACAGTGAATTTAAATATATTTGTGGTTCCTTTCTTCATTAATAAGTGTTCTAAATCAGTTGTTACAGAGAGACAAGGCATGAGGAAAAAAAAAAAAAAAAAATTAAGACGAGAATTACAGTTAGAAATTAACATTTAGAACAGTCTAAGAATATTTTTTTTTTTAAAAAAAAAGAAACCCAAAAAAAAAAAAAACCAAGTTGACCGCAACGAGTGGCATAATTTTAGATCCAAAAAAAAGAAATAAAAAGGTAGACAAAATTCATTACCTTTTGGATCGAAAGAACCCAGTTGTAAAGACCAAAAAAAAAAAATAAATATCTGAGCATCAGTTTCATCGCTTGATGTGGTTCACGAATTCAGCATCAGAAACCGCAGACAGCTCAATTTGACTAATTTCATCGTCATCAACGGGAGCAGGAAGATTGAGATCTATCAAGTTGTCTCCAAACTTCGTGGAACTAGAAGTTACATGATTATGATGATGATGAGTTCTAGCAGGAGGAGGAGTAGTAGTAGTCGCTGCTACTAGGCCAGTTACATGAGTTCTCTTGTGTCCACCGAGTGCTTGTCCTGAGGAGAAGACTCTGAAACAGACAGGACATTCATGGATTTTGTTGGTCTTCTCCAACATTGGAGCAGAAGTACCTGCATTTTCTTGTTGTTCCAACTCTGGTTGTTTGGCGGGTGGTGTGGTGGTGTTGTAAAATTTGATCTTTTTGTGACTGGCTCGGTGACCACCTAAAGCTTGATAAGATTTGAAGACTTTCTTGCATGTATCGCACTTGTACTTGCCTCCTCCTCGACTTCGATTCTTGTTGCAAGATTTGAACTCGTCGGATTCGTCTGTTTCTTCCATTGACTTCTCTGCTTCTTCTTCTTCGTCTTGTTGTTCCTCTTCGTCTTCAACGACAACGACCCGTCTTCGCTGCTGTTGTTCTTTTCTCTTCCACTTGTCTCTCGAGAGCATCATGAGACAGAAAGCGACATCCTCCTCTGTAGTTGTGTCAGAGATCGAACTCACCGGTTCAGGCTCATGAGCCCACGAAGACGACTCGGTCGTCTTACTCAGTTTGTGAAATTTAAGCTTCTTTGTGTTGTTCTCTTGTTGTTGTTGTTGTTCTTGTCTTTGCTGCTGGTACTGGTGATTATGATGATGGTGATGAAACTGATGATGCTCGAGTTTCCGAGTCCGTTTGGATCGTCTTCGAGTTGGGTTCTTGGACGACTCGGTCTCGCTTTCTCTATCTTGAAGAACAACAGACCCTGCATCAACAGCTGCAGCTGCAGCAGCAAAAGAGAACTCAGGATCTACCAAGCGAAAGCTTCTCTTTGGATTCTCTCTCAAACCATAACACGCACCCTTCTCTTCTCCTCCTCCTCCTCCTTCTTCATCAGACGACGGAGACGACGATGATGACAAAGAACCTGACTCCGTGTCACCATCACTGAGTTGATTGGGTCTTGGTCGTCGTGGCGGCGGTGGTCCTCCTTCTTCTTCTACTTCTTCCTCTTCCTGTCTTGGAGGAATTGGAAGATTCAACATATGAGACCTCATGTGACCACCCAAAGCTCTTCCATTAGAAAAATTCTTGAAGCAAAGCTTGCACCTATGCTTCTCCATTACACAATAATCAAAAAACAAGAAACAGAGCTAAAAACAGAGTAAAAAACTACAAAAAACCAAAAGACAGTTCTCTCTCTAAAAAGCTCGTGAGAGCTCTAAATTTCTCTCCCGATGTGAGAGAATTGGAAACCCAAAAAAGGAGTAGGTAACAAGCATTCCTCCACCAAGAGATATATACAAAAAATATACCAAAAATAAATTAAAAAAAATTAAGATTAAAAATCAAAAATGAATTTTCGATTTGCTTCTAATTTATTTTTCTTTTAAAAACGGCAAAAAAAACAATAAATCTAAAAAAAAATTAATTAAAGCGTATGCATGAAGAGAGAGAGAGAGAGAGAGAAAGAACGACATGTAACATGCGAGTCTTGCCCGTTTCTGTATTTATTCCCTCCCCTATCTCACAATTTTTAGCCTTCCTAAATTACCCTTTCGTGACAATCTTATAAAATATGATTTTATTATAAGGTTTCCATTTCGTTACAAGCTAGAAATTTCTTGATTTGTACAAACTGTTGAAGGGCATTTTAGGCATTAAAAATGATTTTACCAGAATCAACCGGTGTCCTTATTTGTACAAGTCAAGAAATCTGCCGGGTTGTTGTAAATTGTAACGACGAAAGCAAAATTAATAGATCGATCTGTACACGTGTCATCATCAAAGCCCCCAACAGGCGAAACACAACACATTCCCATATAATAAACATATAGTTATTATAGCTTACTGTTATTATAATTTTTTATCTCCCAAAAAAAAAAAAACCGATTCAGTTTATTTATTTTCAGATTCTGTTACTTTTCTGGCTGTGATTTATATGGCAAACGGTGACTGTTGGTAGCTTTATCAAACCGGCTACAAATTATTAATTCATTTTTAATCAAATAATTTTTTTTTAAAAAAATTAAACATTAATATTTTTGAGTCACATTCCTTCAAAATTGGATCTTTTGTTGAAATGTCTTTATATAAAACGAAGGGTGAGAAATGAATAGGAAAGTAACCAACCTTCAATTTTGAAGGGAGTTTTACGTGGAAAGTGTTATCGTATGCCGTCGTATTAGGAGTTAGTAGACGACCCAGTCGTCTAAGTCTAGTAGTCCCCATGCCACTCCCCATTTGGATTCTCTCCGTCCAATCGCATCGCTCCACATGGATAAATAACTTCGATATTTCAATGTTTTTACATTTTTTTTTCTTTTTTTGAAATTTATACATTTGACTTGTTACATTCATACATCTATCGATGCCTTGTATTTTGGTGTTCATGGGGCTCACCTTTTTGGGAGCCTGTTGAATTGTCCAAATGTTACTGGATTTTTTTATTTGTTTTTTTTTTAAAAAAAAATTGGGTCTTTACTTATGTTTGAAATTTAATAATTTCAGTACTTTTTATTAATTTCAATTTATAACATTAGTTTGTGCTTGTAAAATTAGAGATTGTTGAACGGTAATGTCACGTATTTAAATTTTCACTCTATTTTAATGTTTCGAAAGTATCTGGATGAAATGCTTTGAACATTTATAAAACAATTAATTTTACTAGCTAAGGAAGTGCACGCAAAACTCAATAAATGGTTAGGTGAAATTAAAGTAATTAAATGAGACTAGGACTATGGACCGATTTATTAACATGCAATATACTAAACTAGACGTTGATACTATTTTTATTTTTATTATTTTTTTGGAAGTATTTTTGTTAATATTGTGAGTTTTTCAATGTGGCACCGTGTTAATATGGCGATATTAAATACTCCTATAAAAAAAAAGTTTTCGGTAATTCAATCATTGCACGTGTTCAACATTGTTAGACCATGCGTCCTAAAATATATAGGTCAGGTGGGTCCTAAAAGATTTAAGGGAACTTTTAATTATTATTATTTTTTAAAAAAAAGTTAAATAAATCCGCTTAATTAAGTTAATCAAAATTAGAAAAATTCTTCAGCAAATGGTTTTTGGTTTGGACTTTGGACAAAAGAGACATCTTGTCATTTACAGACAAAAGCACTGTTTAATTGTTTTTGAATATAACAAAAAGTTCAGGACAAAACCAAAAACTGGTTTTATATAAAAATAAAAAAATCACAAATGATTAAGATCAGGTTAACTTACTATTACTATTTGTTTTAATTATATAATTATAAAATTAATTATAAATTTTTTAAAATTATCGAGATTAATCAATATATATATGAGTTAAATATTTACTTTCATGATCAGAACACATCTATCTAACTATATAAAGAGAAAACTATTTACATATAAATCAGATGTTGTAACACCTCTCCATTAGCTAGTACCAATTAACGTCGTAATTGATATAAAGATAAAATTTAAAATTAGTGGAAGTCCAGAAATTTTGTTTTATATCTATTATTGTTACCAATAATTGTCTTTAAAGTTTATTTATCAACCACCACTAAATGTAGTTCAGTAATAACTAATAAAGACGTTGATTTAGTCTAGTAATATTTCAGGTTCGAATCATTAACAATGTAAATGGTACGTGAAATTAATAAAAAAATAAAAAAAATGTGTTTTTATCGAGCATAACGTGAATCAAGAGAACCACTTGGCTAGCATGAAGTCAAGGTCATCTAGTTGCAAGTCACAAATACTGCAATGGAGTAAGCAATTCAAGTACAACATTGATCTGGGCCGTACATCAAGGCATTATGAAGATGGGTGAAATGACGATCACACAACAGGTGGCCGACCATTGTTTACAATGCACCTTGTATTTGTATACCCACCCAACTAGGATTTGGGCCCACTGATAGCTGGGATGATGAAATCACAGTCCTTCATTATAGTCATCAAAGTCTCGATAGATTGAACTGGTTTGATCATATGATAACATGAGTAAACATGTCTGACAAGTTTGTAGATTTGTAATTAGGAAGACAATTTCCAGATTTGATCATAATTATCTTGTCAATTGAAGTGGTTAGAAACTTGGATATCATGGAACGACTTGGCAAATTATTGGAGTTTCTCTTGAAAAATACCCATCATTTTACGATTATTGAACTAAGATGAAAAGAAATTTAATAAAATAAATGTACATCTAACTAATAAAATCTTATTATGTTTACATATGAGTTTTATACGAATCTTTTTTCATGCAATATTGCGGTTAGCAAATGCTGTTCCAATCATCAAGCCGCCTTGATCGTAAAAATAATCGTGCAAAAATATAATTAAATATTAACTAGTCTCGATAGCGAATTCTGGTTTCCAAATTTAATTTACAAAGCAAGCCTACTGCTATTTGATAGCTCATGAAGTGGGCAACTTGTGGCATGTCAAACTTGTAATGGCAGGCAGGCAGTTTTGGGGGGGATGATTGGACTTGAAGATGACGACTACTTTTATCTTTGAAGATGGAAAGGCACCACCGCACCAAAATCCCATAAATTTTCTAACACGCTTGCCTAAGATTCACCATTCAATCACGATTAACAATGTAGTCTTAAGATTTTTTGTGTTGATTGAGATTAAATTGAGGTTTTCAAAGATCTTGTAATGTAATATAAATTTGTAATCTAAGATTTTTTTTCTTCTTCTTTGTGTTAACAACTAATTATCAGAAGTTTTAGATGTGATTAGGAAAAAATTCAGATCAATATAGAACCTTATATCCAATCTTAAAATTAATTTGTTATTGTCGTTTATTAAAACGAAAGAGAACGAAAAAGAAGATAAAGGTCACGGACAATTAAAAGTTTCTGATTCGCTGCTAGCTAGCTATGAAATTATAACAATACTTTCCAAAAATAAAAATAAAAACTTAGATCAAATAATTCATATGGAGGAATTATATTGAGTAAATGTATAATTGCTACAAATTATAGATAAATATATCTCATGGGGCTTGGTTTGATAAAAATCCATGCCCAAAAAAAATGATATTGTAAAGAGTACATTTAATTTTCACTTAACCTAATGTTCACCCATATTGATTATGGATTTGTTGACTTTATAATTAATTACACCTTTTTAGTACAAAAAATTAGCCAAAAAATTTTAAAAAAATACAAAAAAAAAAAAATTAATATTTATGGGTCAGCTCCCACATCAGTAGTTGAACCAATCCCAACTTGCAACCATGGAGAAGAACTTCCACACACGTTCATGTCTTTTAGTTCACTTAATTTGGCTAACTTCACCTTACTGTCTGCTTCATCGTCCACATTATTAATCTGCATTGAACTGTTGTTACAATTATTTTTGTTGTTGTTTTTTGTGTTTTCATGACTATTGACTTGGTGGTGGTGGTGGTTGTTGTTATGGTGATGATTATTAGTTTCCTTTTCTTTGGTGTCAACACCTATCCAAGGCTGTAAGTAAATTTCTGTTGAAACTTCAATTGTTGTTGGGATTACGATTTCTCTTCGAACCCCGTTACGATCATCATCTGGAGCAGGAAGATTGAGGTCAAGTTTAAGATCAAGAGAATCAGAATTGTCGACGAATTTTGGTCTTTGTTGAACTTGTACTTCCATGTGATCGTGGTGTTGAAATTGTTGAAACTTAGCTAGAGAGGTGGTGTCTGGTGAATTTGAAGTGATCCAGTGACACCTTTTGTGGCCTCCAAGAGCTTGTCCGGACGAGAAAACTCGATGACAAATCGAACATTCATGCACTTTTGATTTCCTTTTCGATGCAGAAGCCAGTGGAGTACTACTCGTGCCATGATCGAATTGCATGGTTGACGTCGATTTGGTAGGGAAAAACTCTTCATGTGTGATCACATCATGATCTTCATCAGCTAGACTATCGTCCATGTGATCGAGCCTGGCTGCGAAGCACCCTTTAACCTTCTTGTGACTAGCTCTATGACCACCCAATGCTTGGTGAGAATTGAAAACTTTCTTGCACGCTTTACACTCAAAAAGGCCTTTAGAGACGCCTTTGGCCTTGTCTGTGGGGACTCTATATGAAATTGGAGGAACAAAATTCATGGTGTTTCTTCGCTCTTCTTCTTTACTAGCAGAAGCACAAGACTCTTCTGGCTCGGCCAATAAAGGATCAACGGTCGCGTTAGATAACATCATTAGACAATTTGCAAGGTCTTCTTCTTCGCTTGATGGACAATTTGATAAGTTAAAATTATTACCCACTTTAGCTCTCAATGACCTCTTCCTTTTAGACCAACCACAACCTCTTCTTGTGGTGCCATCCTGATCACCATCTGATCCACCTGGTGATGAAACAAGCGACTCAGCGTCGTCAGAACTGCATTTTCCATGTTCAAGAAAAGATTTCCAGGACAAGAACTCCTTGCCACAGTTTTCACAGACACGACAGCTCTTTAAACGGTTAGGGTTGGCTCTCAACGCGTACATGCGTTTGTTACTAGGTGGGACATTGCCTCCAAGCTTGTCCTCCCAATCGCTGGCTTGGTCTTCGTCATCAATGTGACCGCTCTCGTCGCCTATTCCATGTGCCCTCATGTGCCCTCCTAGGGCTCTTCCGCAACCAAATCCCTTCTTGCAAATTTTACAAAAATGCTTGAAGTTCGATTGTTGATCTACAATCAAAGCCATACAAAGAAACCTTCAAAAAAAAAAAAAAAAAAAAACCCTAAAAAGGAGAGAAGAGAAGAGAAAAGAAAAAAAAAAAAAATGAAGTGGGTGGTGATGGAATTGGAAGAGAAAGGGGAGGAGTTAGTTTGTTCTTGTAGTGAAAGTTGTTGTCAGGTTGTATGGTGGAAGAGAAAGGAAACTAGTCCTGGTTTTTAGTAAAAGTAATGGTTGGTTTTTGTGGATGGAGACAAAAAAATAAAATAAAAAAGAGAGAGACTATAGTTGTGTTTATGTGTATAGAGAAGGAGAGTGCGGTGACAAGTGGTAGGAGGGTGACTTTTTCTACGACTACTCTTTTTTGTGGTGCGGTGGCGCCGCCGGTCAAATGAGAATTAACGGCTGTCCATACAAACAGTGAGTGGTGTGTGTGAGTGAGAGGATAGAGAGAGTGAGTGAGTGAAAATACAAATAATAATAAAGAGAGAGTGGTTCTAACTGCCATACCTATTCATATCCCTTCAATTCCAAGCCAAGAAAACTAACCCAATGCTTCTCCTTCTCTGTCGGTTGGTTCATGCTGCTTTTCCACACATTTTTTTTATTTTTATTTTTTAAATATTTTTTGTATTGACTTATAATTACTTACTTACATCTATTGACTATTATTATCTTATCTTTATCCCCTTTTTTTTTGGTGTGCTTTTAATGTTTAATATCTAATTTTATTAACAATTTTCTCTTATATTAATTCCCTTTTAAATTTTAAAAAATGTTATTAATTACTTAAAACATTGAGCATTATTTATTTTTTTTTAAAATAATAATAATAATATACCATGTATGGAGGATTTTGAGAGTATTTCATGTCCACGGTCCAAAACCTCACGAAAATAAATTCAAATCCTTTCTCATTTCGCATAAAACGATAAAAGATTTTATCAACTAAGTTAACTAAGTACCTACTACCCTTTATGGATACTACTAAACAATGAGTCGTTCAAATTAATTAAAAAAAATGGTCAGTTCTGTAGTTTACTCAGTTAATGAATGAGTGAACTACTGACTAAGTAAAAAAAAATAAAATTAATTGTTTGGATTTAGTCTCTAATCAGTCAATTATCATTCTTTCGCTTTGATTCGAAGCAATCGGATTCATCAGAAAGCTAACTCACTTAAGTGGTTAGTGGTAGTGATAGTGATTTAAGTAAAGATCATACTTATAGATTCTTCTACTCTTAATTCTTTCAGGCTTGCGAAATTGATATTAGTAGACGTGCGATTGAGACTCTTCACTTTATCTTCAATTTTTTAAACATCACATGACAGTGCACCTACCAGTACTTCATTAGAACTCGATCTAATTAAATTAGCTAATCACTTTTTGGGGCCTTTGAATTGTGATTCTATTAGGAAAAAAAATTAAAAATTATAACATAATCTTAAGCTCTAAAAAAAAACTAGTATTTTTTTTTGTATAGAAATTTATATTTATTTCTCTTAAAAAATATGTGTTTAAATGAAGATGATCAGGTAATGCCGCAGGTCTCAACGAGGGATTACAATGGTACTTATAGATTACTCACCAAGAGGAACTGTCGTCTGCCGATGAGACTCGAATAGTTATACAAACAAATAAAATCTAGCAATATTTTTATTTTTTATAATTTGCATTAATGGACAGGAATATACATTTCGAGGTGGAATGTTACATTCTTATGGTGTATTTTGTGATTGGCAAGCTGCATTGTGATTATAGTTGCTTAATTACAATCCCAAGATGTAATCATAATTGAAACTGAAAAAGAAAATCCAATCATGATTAATTAATTAATTCAATTTTAGCACTTCATTTTCTAGGTTAGAGTTACCTTCACTGCTCTGCTTGGTTTGAATTTATCGAAATGCGAATGACAACCCTACCATGATATTAATTTCGATTAACTTTATTAATAGATTATTTATTGTGCCACAATATTACATTTTTCACTCAAATTTCGAATTAATTATAATACTTTAAAAAAAATTATTTGTTGTGCAGACACTGTTCTACACGTTATAATTTTCGTTTTTTAAGTCAATGAAAAATAACTTATCTTAATCTTTGTATTTCCAAGAAAAATAGCTATAAACGGGAAAAATAGTGTTTACTTACGCTCCATTCTGTCACTGATCAACTAATTTTTGTTAACATAATGAATATTATCACTTTTTATATATGATGATTTTTAATTTTATTTTTATGATAAAAGTGATATGTTAATAAGTTGGGTCATGCTGCCATAGAGCTCCTACAGTGTTGCACCAAATCAACCAATTAATAAATATTTATTTTATTTTTGGCAATTACAATTAATTCGGGATTTGGGAGAGGGAGACATGACTCGAACTCATAATCTCTGGGTGTAAATATAAGGAAAATACCACTGAACTAATCGCATTTTATCATAGTTATTTGTTTTAATCATAAAAAAGAAAAAAATTGAAAAAGATTAGTGAACGTCTCTTTAAAAGCTCTACAAATATATACTATAGATATGTAATAGAAGAATCGTAGATTATTATTATTATTACTACTATTACTACAACTACTACTTTTACTTTGAATTCTTAGATTATTTTGTATGTAATGTGCATCTTGATCATGCATTAAAAAAAAAATCAAGAATAACATAGAAGGTACATGAACTAATCAATGGTAGAGAATGAATATCAGATCCTTTTACTTGTTCCAATCCTATTCTCAAACATCACAAAATGCTTATTAATAATTCGAAAAAGAAAAGGCATTGTGTTAATTATACTTTTAAATAATAATAATAATAATAATAATAACTCAAATTTATTGTATTCAAGTAGTGATATGTAATACAGTCTATTTAATAGTCCAATTACAAGTGCCACGATGGACGTCTAAGAGACAAGAAGATTTATTTTTTCAGAAAAAGAAACTGTGATTTTATTTTTAGTCAAAGTCTGCATCCATCAAACGTATATTTTATGTCTAATTACTTTTGAGGATCAAAATTGACGTGTGATCTATAAGTTTTTCCAGGTTGCCAACCAGCCGGGATGACCTTGTATGCCACTATGGATTTTCTCGACTCGCCTGCCGTTAGACGGAGAGAAATGGGAGCAGCCAAAGCCGATCCCGAGTTAAGTTTCCAAACAGCACCCCAGGATTGTTGCATGGGAAGCCAAGTGTTGTACTGTCCGTCCTGTTGGAGCTCTACTGCCGCAAGATTACCGTCTCCGTCTTCAAATTCGACCACCGTTGCAAAATAGTAGGGGTTCGATCCAGAATCGACGTGAAATGCCACCATCATGCCAGGATAGTTGCACAAAACTCTGCCATTTATTACACATTTTAATTTATAAATATATACACATGTTGATGTAATGTAGTACATATGACCAATTAATAGGAAGTCAAGTGGGTGTTTACTATACTACTATCAGTACTATGAGTTCATTTTCCATTTTAATAATAAAAATAAGAGGGTTATACTCTACTATTTATAGTTGATTCTTTCATCAGAAAACTTTGTGCATTATTTGATCTCTCTCTCTCTTTGACTTCAATCGAATTTTACCTTCTATATTGAATCTGCAAGACTCCAGCATTACGTAGTTGATCAGCCTTGCCAGAAGCTGCCATGGCTCCAAAAGCAGTGCCACTCAAATCAAAATGAACTGGCTCTGATGCACAGGGTCCTCCAGGACACTCATCAGAAATAACTACACTCACTGCATTTCCTGAACATGCACCATTCTGCGTACATTTTACCTGAAATAATTCAAAATCTAATTAGAGCAACCTATAGCGAATGGAGGTTGAGATATATAGAAGCATATATACTTCATTTATGTACAACATTTATGTCGATATTTATAGGTACAGCACAGAACAGTTACTATATATATAATTCATGCAGCTATGTACAGTATATAGTATAAGCATGTGCATGCAGGACCTGATAACAGGCTCCACATCCTTTGCCAGATTTGAACAAGGAAGAGCCTCCTGCAGAAACCATTGAACTGAATGGAAATTGAATCACGGCATCGCCATACCCACAAGCTCCTCCTGTACATTAACAAAATTTCTAAATATTTCAAAACCCTATCTAGTAGTATTTAACATATATATGTCTGTGTGTGATAAATCAATGAACACGAATAAGTGATCTATGTTTGCGTTACCTTCGCTTCCTGCACCGGTGGGGGGTCCGTACCACGTCGCTCCGGCTGGTGACCAACCGGACTCCGATTCTGGAACCGAGACATTAAGGAGCTTGGGATTGAAACAGCAACAGAAGCTAAATAAAAGAGAAGATATCACTATAAGAATTAGTCGAGAGAATGAAGCCATTGCGATCACTGTGATGTGATGATGAAAACGAGTAACAACTTGTAGTTTTGGCTTATTATTTACTGGTAGAGTGGTATTTATAGAGAGGAGAGGAGTACGTTATTGGTGATCATGCTATACAATGCATGCATCTTTCAATTGCCACGTGTCAACATTGAGGATCCGGGTGTGATTTGATTTTCTTTGAAAATTAACTTGTGGATGCGAAACATAAAAACATTCTCTACGTTGATCTCCGTACATCATCAGCAGATTTTTCTGTCATTTATGTTTATTCGAATCTGCAAACATTTATTTTTCTTTACCCAAAAAAAAAAAAACTCCTACTGAAGGTCGGAGATTGTATTATTTTAATTAATAAATCATCTTGTAATATCGAAATTTATCAAAAAAAATTATTTTCATTATATTATAGAACTAATCTAATTATTTTTTTATTTTCATTCTCTCTCTTTTCCATCTAATATATAGTGACTCACTTTTTAAGGGATACTTATTTATAGTATTTATTTATTTATTACTAACCGTTAATAGTGGTTACCACCATTAGTTTGATGGTAAAATATATTCATTCAATTGGTAATATTTTGGGTTCAAATTATTGCATCGGTTATCAACTAACAAGGGTAAATCGACTCCAAATATATATATAAGGAAAAAAATATTTATTGTACATTTTTGAGATTTTTTATACTTTATTTAGTAGTGAGATAATCAACTTTAGATTATTCATCTTATCTTATCGTTCAACATATTTTTTTAAGGGTACGATTATAAAATTAATAACAAGTTTGTATGAATTTAGTGGAGTTTGTCAAGATCAATTACTAACCGCATAATTCAGATATCTACTATCATAATAAGAAAGATCTACTCGTAATTCAACATTTTTAATTGGAACCAACATGGGATTTGTGGAATTTCATATTATGTTGCACAGTTTTTTTTTTTATATATATTTCTTTTCTTCTTTTAATGGTGATTGATTAGGCTGTGTGACTGTGATCAAATGGTTTGTTTCACTTTTATGTGATGTGTCCAAGGTGTATGAACACCCTAGTTGATGCCAAATCTAACATTTGACTTTTTTTTTCAAAGTTTTGTGTTATCATCCTTAATACATGGATTAACTAAACAGGGAATAATTATTATTTTTTCCCCTTACCAATTTTGTGTATATTTCACATGTTTATAGCTGTCAACATGAGTTGTGATATAATAGAAACAAATTATTTCGTGATAAATTTCTCAATAAGGTTATCGATCATCCTATATCACATGCCTATCACTTTCAAAAGATATACGGACGATTTAAATAAATAAATTATTATTTGGTTGGTGTAACAAAAAATTGGAGATGTATATGCTAACAGCACCAACACATCAAAGTGCTTTATATTAATAGATTATAGAACTATAGAAGAAGCCTCTTCTTAGAAGGTTTTCATTTTTATTTATTTTTTTACCTAAGAAGGATACAGTTTTGGTAGGTGAAACTGAAAGTGCTTTAATCATTTCCATGGAGCAAATCAAAACTCGCATGACAAGATCGTTCTTAATAATAGCAATAAATTATAGAATCACTTAACCTAAAATTAGTAAAAATAACTTCCTATTGATTTTTTGTTTTTTTAGCTATAACAATTAGTTCGGAAGATAGGGACGGAAGACGCGATTTGAACTCACAACCTTAAGGTATAAGTGTGAGAGGCATTACCACTGGATCATTCTCTTCTTGCCGACTTGCCTAATGAATTTTAAAAGCATGTATTTTATTTTGAATTTGACTTGTCTTATATCATATGTGATATGACAAAGAAAAATGTCAAACAATACATGAACCATTTAAGTTGATGTAGTATACAATTATGAATAAATAACAGATAGACCCTTAAGGTTTGCTCATCTATAAGCAGATTCAACCTTTTGGATTTATTAACAAATACCTCCCATACCGTTAGTCAAACTCCATCCAATTTAACAGTTGACTATATTTGAATGTTTAAAAAAATTAAAATACTCTTAAATAATATATAAAATATCTAATATTGATTAAATAAAAAAAATATAAAAAACAGTTAAAAAGATAAGATGAATGGTAGAGATTTTAATTCTTTTTTTAGTTTTTTTAATTTAATAAATATTAGTCATTGTATATATTATTTTGAGGTATTTTGGTCTTTTTAACAGTTAAACATGGTTAACTATTAAATTAAATGGAGTTTGACTAACGGCAGGGAGATCTTTATCAATAAACTTAAAGTTTGATTCCATTTGTAGATAAATAAACTACAGGGGCTAAGTGTTATTTGTTAAAAAATTATATTAGACAACGATTGGCATTTTTCTAGGCTGTAGCTATTGATGGGTCTGAACTCTACAGCTATCTGGGCTTGAGCCCATCTCAAAAGCGAGTTTGTTAATAAATATATTACCGCATAAAAGGGGTCGTTGTTTTTTTTTTTAATTATAATTTAATAGGATTTTTATTTATTTTTTAAGTGGTCAAATAAATTAAAAATAATTTAAAATTTAAAATTAAAAATTATGACTTATTCACTTAATACCTAATTATAATTATAATATTTTTTTTATAATTATTATTTTTATATTAATATATTTTAAAATTTATCGTTATTTAAATGATTCTATCTTAAAAAAATAAACAATTCAATACTTTATGTAATAGTTAAAAAGGAATACAAATAAACATATTATTCAGATTTTAGGTTTCAGTTTCTGTTCAGTTTTTAGAAAAATTCAGGCCTATTTAATTTTCAAATAAAAAAACAAACGATCCCAAAATCTTTTCTTCTTAATTCTATTCCAGTGTAAAATGATATATAAGAATAAAGATAAAATTGGATTTTGAATTGCGTCTTGCCTGATTTGCAATCCTGCGGTATATATAATGAAGCAAAAATTTAGTTAATTTGATACACACATCAAACATGCTTCTTACTATAATAGACCAATAAATTTTGAAATGAGTTAGCAGCAGTCGTCTGAGGCTACCGTTGCTAGTCACAAGTTTTTACTTTTTTTTTTTTTCAAAGTTTATAAATAATTTTAATTTGGTCCTAATATTTATATTTGTAACTTGTATAACCTTAAATTATTATAAATTCATTAATTTAATTTATGTAACCGAAATTTTAATAATCAAACGTATATAAAATTTAAAATTGATTTTTATGTAGATGTTAAAAACGAATTCACCATCCTATTTATAACACATGATATATTTTATACTTTGACACACATATCTCTTTTTTTAAAAATGTGTCTAATTAAATAATATAAAATATAAATATAATATATTTTTTATTAAAAATATTGCCATTAGAGAAAGTGACATCTTTCTGACTTCCCTACTGGAGACCATCTATTTTTTTTAAAAAAATTTCAATTTTTTTTATATTTTTAATTATATAAAATAATAAATATGAAAATAATTTGATAAATTTTTTAATCATTTTATTTAATTTTTCAATTTTAATTTTATTGTTACTTTTAATTTTTAAATTTTGATAACAATTAATTTTAAGTTTTATATAATAGCATGCATGTGTTAGCAATATGACTAGTACATCTTTTAACATCAATATCCTATTATTGTGGTCATAACAATAAATTTTAAGTTTTATATAAGTTTGTTTATTAAATTTTCGGTTACATGGATTAAATTAATAAATTAATAATAATTTAGAATTATAAAAATTAAAAATATAAATATGAAGATCCAACGTTTGATCATTACAATTCGAGTTACATCATGCAGGGATTGAATTAGTGAATTTATAATAAATTACGGTTATAAAAATTAAAAATATTAATATGAGGAGACTACATATCAATTAATTCAAGAAAAAATGCACTGTAAAATTAAAATTATATACACCAATCCTCGTTTATGCTTCAAATGAAAGTTAGACATAACAAATAAAAAAAAGTTTTGCAGTAAATGCTAGATTGTCCGAAAATTTTCACCAAGTTTAGATTTTATTTGGAAAGTTTTGTAGTCAACTTTTTATTTTAATAATAAGAAAATTCATAGTTTATTTAGTCAAACCCTAATAAAGTTTGACATACAACTGACAAACCGTCCTCCATCAAACCAAAATACATCGATTTTTTTTTTTATCAAATTAAACATTAAAATTGACGAGAGATTGATAAGTTTGTCCAGCTCCCCAACCAGCCGGAATAATATTGTTTGCTACTATGGTTTCTCCAGAGTTGGCTGCGGTTAGACGGAGAGAAAACGGAGCAGTCAAAGCGGATCCTGAGTCAAGCTTCCAAACAGCACCCCATGATCGTTGCATGGAAAGCCAAGTGTTGGATAGTGATGTCTGTTGAAGGTCGACGGCAGCAAGAGTACCGTCCCCTTGTACGAATTCAATTAGGACTGCAAAATAGTAAGGATTTGAGCCAGAATCAACGACAAAGACCACATTCGTGCCAGAATAGTCGCACTCAACTCTGCCAATGCCATATGAAAATAAAACATGAGATCATAAAACATTAGAAGAAAGTATGGAATACATACACGGGCGGAACAAGAAGAGAGAATTGGGGGGGTCGGGTCCAAGATTCTGAATATATTACTATATATAATTTATTTTTTATATTTAAATTAAATATATAATTTATTATATATTAATTTTTTAAAAAAGATTATTGGGGGTGTCGGGGGAAATTGCAGTCCGCCCCTAAATACATATCATATACATGTGTATAGATGTTACATGATATAAATTAAATGGAAGATGCATAATGTATTAGATATATTTTAAATTTTATTGATATTATTTAGATGTTTAATCTCATTTATTAATTAAATATTTCTGTCATCAAAATTTTTTCTTTTAATTAATTGATAGCTTTCTATAAGTTGTAACTAATTATATATAGACAAGAATTAAGTTGAAGAGTTGATACTGAATCAGTATTATTACGTTACTGCTGATACATTCGAAGTTGAGTATTCTTGGGGTTTCTGTAAGAGAAAAACATGACCGTTTTAAGTGTGTACATTATATAACAATCGTTTGATAGTGAAATTGAGTTATACTGCACTTCACGGATGTATGGATCACTATTAATAATCAAACCACATAAAATTCTCATATCTTTTTTATTATTCTTCGTGCTTTCGAGCATTTGTTTTATCATTATTTGAGTTTGCATATATTTTGTAAGCGTGAATTGTTTTAGCACAATCTCCCTCTCACACACAAAACTCACACAAAACAATCACCTTCTGTATTGAATCTCCAAGACGCCAGCATTACGTAGTTGATCAGCCTGGCCAGAAGTTGCCATGGCTCCAAAAGCAGTACCACTTAAATCGAAATGAACCGGATTCGAAGCGCAGGGTCCTCCAGGGCATTCATCAGTAATAACTACTGTCACTGGATTTTCTGAGCATGCACCATTCACATTATTCATGCATTTCACCTGAAAATGAGTATACAATTAAGACAAGTAACGAAAGTTGAAACTGGAGAAAATGAGATCAGCAGTTTAAGGAGTCAAATAATATATATATATACACACACATATAATACAAGAAATGTGCAGGACCTGATAACAGGCTCCACATCCTTCGCCAGATTGGAATAAAGAAGGGCCTCCCGCAGAAACCATTGAAGAGAATGGGGCTTGCTCCACAGCATCTTTATACCCACAAGCTCCACCTACAAAAACAACAAAATTTCTAAACTTCAAAGTCTAGCCATATATAATACAAAATAATATATCAGATATGACCATGCACACGGTTATTTTTCATTTAGATCAACAAAAAGTACTCATAATTGAATTTCTGTTGATCTGCATGAAAAACATGCATACTATTTTATTGTCTACACCTTAAAGTATCAGATTTCAGGTGTAGGATCCGCACGTTTCTTCACGTGGAATCCCAATTTATATCGATAAAAAATTAATACAAACTTTATTTTGCACATACGCATCTAATAATTTTTATATACACACACGTAGTATGTCCCAGACAAGTAAAAGAATACATAAACAACTATGTCCATCTCTCTGTCATTCTACAATACCATCGCTTCCTGCACCAGTGGGGGGTCCATACCACGTAGCTCCGGCAGGTGACCAGTCTTGTGCTTTCAAGCAGAAGTTGTTATTTGAAAGAGAAAATATAACTATAAGAGTTAAGAGAGAGAATGGATATCGAAGAACAAGAGCCATTGTCAGTTGTCACTGTATGGTGATCAAACTAATTGCTGCCACTTGTATTGGTTTTGGCTATCAGTTGTGTTCGTGAGTTGAAGAAGCCGTTAGTTACCGGTATTTATAGAGGGAAAATTTGGTGATCAACCTATCAAGTGCATGCATTTCAATGGCCACGTGTCATCGTCAAAGGATCTGAGTCTCCTTTTTCCTAAAAATTAAACATAGTCAAATAGAAAGATTTTGTAGATACGTACAAAAGATAAACACAACTAATATTTGTAGAAAACGGAAGAACACCAAACCTAATGGAGATCAAATGGAGAAGAAAATTTGATTTTTTTTTTTTTTTAATTCATGAGGTATTCTCCGTGCATATTGGTATATGATTAATTCTCGACTCGAGACATCAGTAAAAATCAGGCCATAGGTACACTCCATATATTTATTAATTTTAATGCAATTACGTAGAATAAGTTAATACAATTTACTTGAAAAGTACTGCCTTCACCTCTATCAACTATATTAGCGGTTGCTTGAGATGATTCTTCTTCAACATCCTCACGACCAATAATACATAGATCACCTTTACATCAGCAGAAATTTTGGGCCTCTTTTTTATTAAAAAAAAAAAAAAGCAAACTTCATTAAGAACAAGAACAAAAAAACAACAGCAGAGGCTAAACAAAGTAGTCAATCAGGAAACCAAATGTCCCAAACAAAAGAGCAGCTAACTATGATCCTAATCATAAATCATAGTTAGCTAGACCCCATGAGAATTGAATATTTCAAAATTTTAAAATAAAAATTTATTTCTTGTCTATCATTTTTTTAAATAAAAAATGTCAACTACGTCAAGGGATTCAAAAGGATAGCTTTTAAAAGAAAAATGAAAAATGAACCAAGCCAATACCTTTTTTCCCGCTCCTTAACCTATTTCCGTATCTTGCAAGTCTTGTTATATGATGGCATATCTTGAAAATAAAAAAATTTCCTATTATTATTTTTTTTTCTCTTCAGTTATGTTTACATCTGTGATAAGAGTTCAAATTCTACTTTAGTTACATTCATTCCTCCGTGAAAAGAGTTCAAAATCTACTTTAGTTACACCCACTCGTGTACGAGAAATTATGTATTTCTCCTTTCACATCTATGTTAAGAGTTTAAGTTTTACAATTATCTATAAACTTATAAAATGTGAGGAGACTTATCCCTTGTAGTGGGAGTTGTTATTCGGGTCATGTTTTTAGTAGTTGATTTTGTTAGTTCTCGGTAAACTTTTCATCCAATTAATGTCAATTTTTTTTTATTTTATAAAAAACTAATACTTTATTCTAGTTTTCCTGATGACGAGGTCACTTAAATAAAATGTGTAGATGGTCGCATGTATAGTCTAGCTATATCTCTTAACGAAATTGAGGTTTTGAGTTTGAATATTCCCTTCTCCAAGTAAAAATAAATAAATAAATAAAATAAAACTTGTAAAATTTTCTCTACTTCAACCCGAAAGTGTATGGCTGTTCACTTCATCGATTACGGCCAGTTCCATTGTTGGCCCTCTCTTTTTTTGAAAAAATATATAAATAAAAATCTAAAAATCAAGCTAACGGTCTATCAGAATTTATGAAAATTAAATATTTTAAGTATAGTTCAGATAATTACTTTTTACAATACAGAAAAATTCGAATCCATCATAAATACTGAGGTAGACAAATATACAACAAGGAGTAGATAGATGTGCTATCTTTGATCTTTCTATCGACATAAAACAACATGCAACGAGTCAATTTTTTTTTTCTTTTTTGAAAGTCAAATGAAATAAATTTTAAGGATATGTAACGTATTTAGTTTTTTATTTACGGTAGCGAACTAATGTTGCCGTTAATGGTGGCTAATAACCGTTAGTTATCTTTCCTTCACGTTTATCTTTGCAATGCCGGGAGAAAACAAATTCACACGAGAGTCAACGACGTCGTTCAAAAACTAATACAGCAAGTAATATTTGCCTAAATTTTGGGGTTTTTGAGGAATTTTATTCTAATTTCGCACTTTTTTTTTCATGGTGATGATGCTATATGATATCGTGATGATATAATGGTTTGTTTTATATAACAAATAATGATCGTATGTCCCCGAAGTGTACGTATGCCATAGTTGACATATCATCAGAAGTGCAAAACCTAACGTACAAGTTTGTTGTTATAATCCTTAATTGATGGATATTAATTATTATTAAACAAAGACTAGTACGTTACATGATTTTAATTAAAGAATTACTTTTACCAAGGTTTTATATAATCTCACATGGTTATCTATCTCTTTTGAATTTCAACTTGAAATGAGATACCACCATCTAATGTGGCTTGATAGAAAAAGTACTCATTCAACCTGATAATGTTTCAGATTTGAGTCGCCACCACATTCAGTCTGATAATGTGCTAGGTTCGAATCGCTACCAAAGTATGTGATATGTTAGAAAAAAAAAATAGTTTTCTTAATTAACAACTAAATGACCAATATATTTTCTTTAAAAACTCTATTTATAAAAATGATATTTCTAATAGATTAATTATAAAAGATTTATTTGGAGAAACCCTTTCACACGAACCTTAAATCATTTCTAATTCGCTTATTGAACCAATTCTTAAATCATTTCTAATTCGCTTATTGAACCAATTCGTAGCAGGTGAAAACGAAATGAATCTATGTATATGTAAATCTACCTATACACGAAAACATTTGAACCGTTAACATGCACCACACTGTTTGTATTCTCTTTCCAGTTTCCATGCAGAGAGCAAGAAATGATCACATGAGACATCGTATTTGATAATTTTAGCAACATTTAGGAGCTGTTATATATCCACCGAAATCAGAAAAGAAAATTTGAAGTTTTTTCCAAAAGAGAAATTCCAGTTGATTTTGCTTTTGTTTTCGTTTTAATCTTCACGGCCTCTTTAATTAGTTCTAAGCTGGAAAATAAAATTAAAAAAAAAATGAAAAACAATAAAATAAAAAACTTGGCGTCTAGTCTGCAATCACAAAACCATTTTGTCTTTGTGAGCGAGAAGCCTCTCATCAGTTATCATTTCGAAATTAATCATCGCAATGTTATGGAATTCTCAAAGTCTTCGAGGAATTCTCAAGTCAATCTAAATTCTGAAGTCATTCTCTCTCTCTCTCTCTCTCTCTCTCTCTCTCTCTCTCTCTCTCTCTCTCTCTTCTCAATTCAAAACCCTACCTCCCAGAGCTCAATCTTGGATTCAACTCAATTTCTCAACCAAACCCACTCTACAAACTTCTGTTGAGACGAGATCACTCATTGAACCCTAACCCGTGAGTGCGGGGTGTCAGGCTGAGTGAACTGTCGCTCTCACAAGGTATTGTACCCGTGGGATTTTAATTTCGCCTCCCCCACCCCTCGAACCCGTAACCTTATAGGTGTTGAGTGTTGGAGGTGAGTACCAACTGAGCTGATCCCACGGGTACAATACCTTGTGAGAGCGACAATTCACTCAGCCTGACACTACGCACTCACTAGTTAGGGTTCAATGAGTAATTTCGTCTCAACAACTTCTATTTCCTTCATTTTCTCTTTTATAGTTATAATCGATTTCGCATACAATCGATCTTTCATGACTTGTATGTGGATTACATGGCAGAATCAACTCTATCTGCTTAACTTTTGAAGCGAGAGAGAAACTTTTGTATAACTGCGAAAAATGTAGCGAACTCTATGTTGGGCCGCATGAAACCTATCGTGTTCAAGGAGAAGCTCTATTATTGGGCCAATTAAAGCAAACATGGTAGTTTGGGTAATAATCTGGGTGTGTTAGAGTCCATTAAGTTTGGGTTACAAAAACATGAAAAAAAAATGACTTTTTTATCACCAAAAAAATATATTGAATTCAATAATAAAAGGGTGCTGTAAAATAGTGTTGTAGCAAAAAAAAATTTCGTGAGTAATATCTATTACAAAAACTTTTTTACTAAGAGTATTTTCGGTAAAAATTTAAAATTTTTAATATTTATTATAGATTAGTATCCATCACAAGTCATTCATCACAGAAAAATTACATTAAAGAAAAAAAAAAACTACTATTCAACCTCCTAATCTTGATGAATAATGTACGCATCTCTATTCTTGGTTGAGAGGTTGTGTAGCTCAACTTTCATTTGCGTGGTGCAAGGTCCAAGTGTCTCATGTTGCAAATTTTAATCAAATTGATAGACACATCAAACATGCTTCCAATAAATTGTGGTACGCTTCACATGAAAGTTAGAACATAAATACATATTGTGACAGTAAAGAAATGTACAACTACGCCAACTGCTAACAAAAAACTGGAGAAACCATGTAAAATTTGGGAAATGAATACAAAATTAAGAGAGATGATTAAATGATACAATATCCTGCAAGAACTCGTTATCACTTTTTGATTTTGTTTCTTATGGAACTCAGCTGTAATGGAGGTTAATCAACAATATTCGGAATATGAGCAAAGGTGAAAAACTTTCAAGATCAATTAAACGTACGGACCGGATATCTACATATACTGGTAAATGGAGGGACTTAAACCCTCACCACTAAAATGAGAAGGAGATGCACTTATCACTAGAACAATGAGTAGTTGTGTAGCAAAGGGTGACAATTGACTTAACCAAAATACAACCAAGAGTGAAAGGAAAATCTGTTTAATAGAAAACCTATACACATTGTAACCCTAGTTGCATCTTTAGGCCTTTTGGTCTAACTAAAACTGTACTTGTTTTTAATGGGTCTAACCAAAAAATTTTTTAACATCTATATCCAATTATTATGGTCATAACAATAAATTTTAAGTTTTATATAAGTTTATTTATTAAAATTTCGGTTACATAGATTAAATTGATGAATTTATAATAATTTAAGATTAAAAAAATTAAAAATATAAATATGAGGACCAAACGTTTGATCACTACAATTTGAGTTACATTATATATGAATTAAATTGATAAATTTATAATAAATTATGGTTATAAAAATTAAAAATATTAATATGAGGACCAAATTAAAATTGTTTATAATTTTTTTTTTAAAAAAAAGGGCAAAAACTTGACAAGTTTCAACTGACTAGAGATTGAGCAACTGCTGCAAGTATAGTTTATAAATTTTTACCAGCTCAAGACAAGAGAGAGACTACATGACAATAAATTCAAGAAAAATAATCTGTAAAATAATATACACCAATCTTCGTTTATGCTTCAAATGAAAGTTAGACATAATAAACAAAACAAAACAAATAAAAAAAAGTTTTGCAGTAAATGTTAGATTGTCCGAAATTTTCACGAATTTAGATTTTTATTTGGAAAGTTTTGTAGTCAACTTTTTATTTTTAATAATAAGAAAATACATAGTTTACTTAGTCAAACCCTAATAAAGTTTGACATACAACTGACATACATAGATTTTTTTTATCAAATTAAACATTAAAATTGACGAGAGATTGATAAGTTTGTCCAGCTCCCCAACCATCCGGAATAATATTGCTTGCTACTATTGTTTCTCCAGAGTCGGCTGCTGTTAGACGGAGAGAAAACGGAGCAGTCAAAGAAGATCCTGAGTCAAGCTTCCAAACAGCACCCCATGATCGTTGCATGGAAAGCCAAGTGTTGGATTGTGATGTTTGTTGAAGGTCGACGGCAGCAAGGGTACCGTCCCCTTCTACGAATTCAATCAGCACTGCAAAATAGGAAGGGTTTGAGCCAGAATCAACGACAAAAACCACGTTCATGCCAGAATAGTCGCACTCAACTCTGCCAATGGAATATGAAAATAAAACATGAGATCATTAAACATCAGAAGAAAGTATAGAATACATATCATATACATGTTTATAGTTTTGGGAATCCGGTCCGATTCCCGGCGCAGCGGAAGTTGCAAACTGTATGCAGACACGCAAATCTGCACGGGGCACACATATGGAAGCAAGCAGAATAGTAAAGGAGACAGCAATTTTTTACGTGGTTCGGCAATCAACTGATTCCTACATCCACGGAGCGCACAGCACTCAATCCACTATGAAAGAGCTATAACAACAACACTTATATGAAAAACTCTCACACAGTTTTTCCTCTCACGTGTGTTTATACTCTCGCTCTCTCTCTCAGTGTTTCCACTTACGGAACCGCATACCTGGGCTCCTCATCGGGGTCACCCCCCGGATCTCCCGGAACCGCACCTGGGCTCCTCATCGGGGTCATCCCCCCGGATCTCCCGGAACCGCACACCTGGGCTCCTCATCGGGGTCATCGCCCCGGATCTCCCGGAACCGCACCTGGGCTCCTCATCGGGGTCATCGCCCCGGATCTCCCGGAACCGCACCTGGGCTCCTCATCGGGGTCACCCCCCGTATCTCCCGGAACCACCTGGGCCTCCTGCCCGGATCGCCTGGGCCTCCTGCCCGGATCGCCTTGGGCCTCCTGCCCGGATCGCCTGGGCCACCTGCCCGGATCCGCCTGGGCCTCCTGCCCGGATCGCCTGGGCCATCTGCCCGGATCCGCCTGGGCCTCCTGCCCGGATGCCTGGGCCTCCTGCCCATATCGCTTGGGCCTCCTGCCCGGATCGCCTGGGCCACCTGCCCGGATCCGCCTGGGCCTCCTGCCCATATCGCCTGGGCCTCCTGCCCAGATACTGAGCCACTCTTGTGGAGCTCTTTGAACTCTCTCACTTGGAGGATATTGAGTTGCATTGATTATCACAAATGAGGGGCTATTTATAGGAGATGTCTGGTTACTGTTCATGGCACTGTTCACACGTATACTTGTGGGGCCCACTAGTTAGGCACCGTCATTCACTGTTCACAGTGACGTCACTGCTTACGTCTGTTCACTGTGATGTCATTGCTTACGTCACTGTGTACTGTAGCACTGGGTCAGCTCGATACTATTCACATATACTGCACTATTCACTATGCACTATTCATATGTACAGTACTGTTCACCTGGGCCAAAACTTGGGCCTGCTCCTATGCCTCTCATAGGCCTCTCCTGGGCCTGCTGTCTGGGCCTCTCCTGGGCCTGTTGTTTGGCTACTCTATTTGGGCTTGCCTCTACCTGCTCCTAGGGACTGCTTTGAATCAACTCAGGATTCAAGCTTCACAATCCCAACAATCTCCCACTTGAAGATTGAATCATGAGGAACAGCCTTCTTTGATCATCAACGGAAACCGTGTGCTCGAACAACCCGTCTTCTATCTTGAAGACCCACTAAAGCTCCCACTTAACTTCAGTTTCTCTACCTCATCTGGCATGGCTGATAAGCGTTTCCTTACAAGCTCCCACTGGCTCGTAATATTCCCTGACCTGCCTCATCGTAGCATTCAGGTTCCTTATCTGGGTCCGCATGATCTCTTATATCGGGGCCCGTCTAGCCACCTCATTAGGGCCCGCCTGGCCTAATTATTTCTTCTGGGCCCACCTGGCCTGCTCGGTCTGCAAATCTCTGAGCTCTACAGAACATCAACTTTTGCTCTGTTGTTAGGATTTCAACCATAGCTCTGATACCAGTTTTTGGGAATCCGGTCCGATTCCCGGCGCAGCGGAAGTTGCAAACTGTATGCAGACACGCAAATCTGCACGGGGCACACATATGGAAGCAAGCAGAATAGTAAAGGAGACAGCAATTTTTTACGTGGTTCGGCAATCAACTGATTCCTACATCCACGGAGCGCACAGCACTCAATCCACTATGAAAGAGCTATAACAACAACACTTATATGAAAAACTCTCACACAGTTTTTCCTCTCACGTGTGTTTATACTCTCGCTCTCTCTCTCAGTGTTTCCACTTACGGAACCGCATACCTGGGCTCCTCATCGGGGTCACCCCCCGGATCTCCCGGAACCGCACCTGGGCTCCTCATCGGGGTCATCCCCCCGGATCTCCCGGAACCGCACACCTGGGCTCCTCATCGGGGTCATCGCCCCGGATCTCCCGGAACCGCACCTGGGCTCCTCATCGGGGTCATCGCCCCGGATCTCCCGGAACCGCACCTGGGCTCCTCATCGGGGTCACCCCCCGTATCTCCCGGAACCACCTGGGCCTCCTGCCCGGATCGCCTGGGCCTCCTGCCCGGATCGCCTTGGGCCTCCTGCCCGGATCGCCTGGGCCACCTGCCCGGATCCGCCTGGGCCTCCTGCCCGGATCGCCTGGGCCATCTGCCCGGATCCGCCTGGGCCTCCTGCCCGGATGCCTGGGCCTCCTGCCCATATCGCTTGGGCCTCCTGCCCGGATCGCCTGGGCCACCTGCCCGGATCCGCCTGGGCCTCCTGCCCGGATGCCTGGGCCTCCTGCCCATATCGCCTGGGCCTCCTGCCCAGATACTGAGCCACTCTTGTGGAGCTCTTTGAACTCTCTCACTTGGAGGATATTGAGTTGCATTGATTATCACAAATGAGGGGCTATTTATAGGAGATGTCTGGTTACTGTTCATGGCACTGTTCACGCGTATACGGTACTGTTCACAGACACTATTCACGCGTATACTTGTGGGGCCCACTAGTTAGGCACCGTCATTCACTGTTCACAGTGACGTCACTGCTTACGTCTGTTCACTGTGATGTCATTGCTTACGTCACTGTGTACTGTAGCACTGGGTCAGCTCGATACTATTCACATATACTGCATTATTCACTATGCACTATTCATATGTACAGTACTGTTCACCTGGGCCAAAACTTGGGCCTGCTCCTATGCCTCTCATAGGCCTCTCCTGGGCCTGCTGTCTGGGCCTCTCCTGGGCCTGTTGTTTGGCTACTCTATTTGGGCTTGCCTCTACCTGCTCCTAGGGACTGCTTTGAATCAACTCAGAATTCAAGCTTCACAATCCCAACATATAGATATTACGAGATATAAATTAAATGAAAGATGTATAATGCATTAGATATATTTTAGATTTTATCGACATTATTTATGTTAGTATATAGTTTAGTCTAGCATTAGTACATTGGGCTTAGCTCATTATTTGTATTGCACACATACTTAGCCTATATAAGACTCTCTATTTTACATTGTTAATTATTAATATGCAGACTATTCAGTCTTTTCTCTCTCACTTTATATCGTTAACATGGTATCAGAGTCATTTATCTGACTTTCTGATTTCTATGGACATTTCCGACATTCTTCCGCTGCCCTCGTCTTCCTCCAGTAATCACTATTAGAAACGAGTTATCGCCGTCACCCACAGTCCCTGCAACTCTCGGATCTCATCGCTGCCATGTCACCACAGTCGAAGTCTCACGTGGTAAGTTCGCTGCCCTGCTGCTGCTGCTCTCGCCGTCGCCTTTCTGCCGCCGCTGGTTCCGTTGACGTTGGCCTCCTCCTCGCAAGTTGCAACCTCATCAAATAAAAAAAAAAACTCAGTTCTGCCATAGGAGCTGTACTTCGTGGAGAGAGCCTCATCGTAGGCCGCGGGCTCCGCAGAGGTGGAGAATTGAAGGCGAGCGTAGTCAAGGCCGCCATCAGACCTGTACCGCACGACAAACTCGATCTGCGTCTTCTTCTTCTTCTCCGGCGAGCTGTCGTTCTAGATCGCCGTTCTTCGATTGTGCACCGCTACCTCTCAGTATCTATTTATGTTTTATTTGAGGTGTAAATTACCGTTTCGACCCCTCAGTTCGCAAATTACCTTTTGTACCCTTCAGTTGGTAAATTACCGTTTATACCTTGACACGTCAGCCCTAGAGTGACATCACAGGCCACGTCAGCCTTACTACCACGTCGCACTGCCACATCAGCATTACTGCCACGTCAGACCGTTGACCGCTGTTCCTTGACCGTTAACCGTAGTAAAAAATTTTCAACCAGGTTTGTCTTGCTCAGTTTTTTGCATAGATTCCGATTTTGGGCTCCGTTTCTTCAATTTAGGTCTCTAAATTCATAATGGCTTAACAAAACGAACGAGATATCATTCGTCCTATCACCATTGTGTTGGATGGTCCTACTAGCTATCATGCATGGTCTCAAAATATGACTGTCATTCTCAAGGATCGTAAATTGTGGAGACATGTGACTGGTTTAATTCCTAAGCCAGTACCAAGCCCTAAGTCTAGCGCCACAACTACTGCAGATGCATCGAAGACTATTGTTATAGTGGATGATTATAAAGAACGCCTAGAGGAATGGGAGAGTATTCAGATTAAGATCTTATCTTGGTTTATCAATACCTCTATTCCCTCCATTCATAATCTTCTTCCTCGTCTTGAGACTGCTGCGGCTGCTTGGAAATTTCTGGTCGATCGCTATAATTGCACTAATGATTCAAGCTTGAAGTTCTACATTGAATCAAAGCTTTATCAAATGCACCAAGAAACAGGTCAACCTTAGAACACCCTATCACTATTTACACTGCTAATGGAACTCCTATGCCTGTTAATCATAAAGGAAAAATATCTTCTCCTGGTTTATCTCTTAGTGACACTTTTCATATCCCAAAGTTATCTCTTAATTTGCTTTATGTTGGTCAACTTTGTGAACTAAGCATAAATTTTCTAT
Organism: Xanthoceras sorbifolium; assembly: GCA_003430845.1. Taxonomy (NCBI): domain Eukaryota; kingdom Viridiplantae; phylum Streptophyta; class Magnoliopsida; order Sapindales; family Sapindaceae; genus Xanthoceras; species Xanthoceras sorbifolium. The sequence continues at coordinate 37,395,504 of CM010608.1, forward strand.
TTACTAATCATGGTGTGGATGTGCAGGATCCCCGGACGGGTCAAGTGCTTGGGACAACCCGTAAGGTTGGTTGTATGTTTGAGGTTCATGACTTGAAGATTCCTTCACAAGTTGCTCTGGCAGCTACTACTGTTGCCACCCCCTCACATGATCTATGGTATGCTTATCTTGGTCATCCATCCTTATCTCGTCTTCAGTTGTTAGCTTCTCAAGGTCATTTAGGTTCAATTTAGTTTCAAAAATTTGATTGTACTTCCTGTCATTTTGGTAAACAAACAAAATTGCCCTTTAATAATAGTGTCTTCTTTTCTGCAGCAGCTTTTGATCTTATACATTCTGATATTTGGGGTCTTGCACCTGTTCCTACTGAAGGGGGATCTAGATATTTTGTCATATTTGTGAATGATTTTTCTCGATATACTTGGATTTATTTGCTTCATCATAGGTCTGAACTTGTGTCTATTTACCAAACATTTCATAAAATGATTCAAACACAGTTCAATCGCACTGTTAAAGTCTTTCGATCATATAATGCTCAAGAATATAGTGATTAATCTTTCTTATCCTTTTTAGACAGTCATAGGACTCTTACTCAGCGATCTTGTCCTTACACCTCTCAACAAGATGGTCGTGCAGAACGAAAACATCGTCATATTCTTGATGTTGTCCACATCCTTCTCATTTCTGCCTCTCTTTCTAAGCGCTTTTGGGGTGAGGCCGCACTCACTGCTGTGTACACTACTAATTGTATTCCTTCACCAACTACACACAACGAATCACCATTCGAGGTACTCTATGGTCATACCCTTGACTACTCCTCTCTTCGGGTTTTTCGTTGTGCTTGCTTTATTTCTCTTCCTCCTCATGAACCCATAAATCTCTAATATCGTACCCGTCTATGTTGTTTCCTTAGTCATGGTGTATCTCAAATGGGGTTTCGCTTCTATGATCCCATTTCTCATCGTCTCCGTGTCTCCCGTCATGTTGAGTTTTGGGAACATCGTTCTTTCACAAGTCTCCAACAGTTTCCTGCGTCCTCTTCCTCATAGTCTCCTATTTTTACTGATATTTTTCTTCCTCTCTATTTTGAACTTGTGGAGGATTCTTTGACATCTCCAGAACGACTCATCTTCGGTTCTCTCCCGGGCATATAACCCGCATGTCTTGGATCCTGTGGTACCACCATCTCTTGAGTCTCCTATTGGTCCTGAACTCCGTTTTCCACTCGGGTAAGCATTCATACCCCTTATCTCACTGATTATCACTGCTCTTTTACTCTTTCCACCCTCTGTGAACCTCACACCTATCGTGAAGCCCATATTGACCCTATTTGGCAGCAAGCTATGAATGAAGAACTAGATGTCCTTCATAAGAATCACACTTGGGATATGGTTAATTTACCTTCTGGTCAGTCTGTAGTAGGTTATCGATGGGTTTACAAGATCAAGACCAAGGCTGATGGATCTGTTGAACGATACAAGGTTCGCCTAATTGCCAGAGGATTTACTCAGGAGTATGGCATTGACTATGAGGAAACCTTTGCCCCTATTGCTCGCCTTACATCTGTCAGATGTCTCATTGATGTGGTTGTTGTTCGCCGTTGGCCTCTTTATCAAATGGATGTGAAAAATGATTTTCTCAATGCAGACCTCCAAGAAGAAGTGTACATGCAACCACCCGCTGACTATCCACACTCAGGCAGTCAAGTTTGTCGTCTTCGCCATGCTCTTTATGGCCTCAAGCAGGCTCCTCGAGCTTGGTTTGAAAAGTTTAGCTCAGTTGTTGCTAAGCAGTGTTTCACTTTGAGTCCTCATGGCACTACTCTCTTCCTCCGAAGATCCTCTGCTGGTATCACTCTTATTCTTCTTTATGTTGATAATATGATTATTACAGGAAATGATTCTGCAGGTATTCGCTCTCTTCAGCATTTCCTTAGTCAGCATTTCGAGATGAAAGATCTGGGCACTCTCAGCTATTTTCTTGGGCTTGAAGTTACCTCATCCTCTGATGGATACTATCTTTCCCAAGCTAAATTGTTTCTGATATTCTCACCAAGGCTGGTATCACCGACAACAAGACTGTTTCCACTCTCTTAGAATACAATGCAAAGCTCACACCCTTGGATGGTGAACATATCTCCGATGCTACTCACTATCGTCAATTGGTTAGTAGTCTGATATATCTTACGGTTACGCGTTCGGATATTTCACATGCTGTGGGTATAGTTTGTAAGTTCATGGATGCCCTTCATTCTGTCCACTATGCTGCCGTTCTTCGGATTCTCCGATATGTCAAGGGCACTCTTTATCATAGTCTACACTACTCCTCTCGGTCTTCTCTCGAGCTTCATGCTTATTTAGATGCGGATTGGGCAGGAGATCTGACTGATCGATGTTCTATCACAGGTTTTTGTTTCATATTGGGTACTTCCCTTGTCTCATGGCGTAGGAAGAAGTAGGATGTTATTTCCTATTCCAATACTGAGGCTGAGTATCGTGCCCTTACCGACACCACCTGCGAGCTTGTTTGGCTTCGCTAGCTCTTGGCTGACATGGATGCTCCACAGCCCACTGTCACTCCTGTTTATTGTGACAATCGTAGTGCTATCTACATTGCTCATAAGGATGTCTTCTATTAACGCACTAAGCACATTGAGTTCGACTGCCACATCACTCGCCATCATCTCAAGAAAGACATTCTAAAGTTGTTCTCCATCTTCTTTGCTGACCAGCCTGCTGATATCTTCACCAAGTCTCACCCGCCTAGTCGTCTTCGCGATCTTATAGGCAAACTTCAGTTGCCTTCCTCCTTGCCATCTCGAGTTTAAAGGGGGATGTTAGTGTATAGCTTAGTCTAGCATTAACCCATTGGGCTTAGCCCATTACTTGTATTGCACGCATACCTAGCCTATATAAGACTCTCTTTGTACATTGTTAATTATCAATATACAGACTATTCAGTCTTTTCACTCTCACTTTACATCGTTAACAATTTAGATGTTTAATCTCATTCATTAATTAAATTATTTCAATCGTCAAAATAAGTTTTATCTTTTAGTAAGTTGATAGCTTATTCCATAAGTTGTAACTAATTATATATAGACTATAATTAAGTAGAGGAGTTGACCCTGAATCAGTTTTGTTATATTTCACTGGGGTTGAGAATTCTAGGGGTTTTTATAAGAGAAAAATAAGGCCGTTTTAAGTGTGTACATTGTAAACAATCGTCTGATAGTGCAATTGAGTTTATGGTGCATTCCATGGACGGAGAAATCATATTAATCGTCAAACCACGTAAAATTCTAATGTCTCTTTTATTGTTCTTCGTGCTTTAGTGTATTTGTTTCATTATTATTTGAATTTGCATATATTTCATAAATGTGAATTGTTTTAGCACAATCTCCCTCTCACACACAAAACAATCACCTTTTGTATTGAATCTCCAAGACGCCAGCATTACGTAGTTGATCAGCCTGGCCAGAAGTTGCCATGGCTCCAAAAGCAGTACCACTTAAATCGAAATGAACTGAATTCGAAGCGCAGGGTCCTCCAGGGCATTCATCAGTAATAACTACCGTCACTGGATTTTCTGAGCATGCACCATTCACATTGTTCATGCATTTTACCTGAAAATGAGTATATAATTAGATGAGCAATTAATGAGTCCAATAATATATATATATATATATATATATAATATAATACAAGAAATGTGCAGGACCTGATAACAGGCTCCACATCCTTCGCCAGATTGGAATAAAGAAGGGCCTCCCGCAGAAACCATTGAAGAGAATGGGGCTTGCTCCACAGCATCATTATACCCACAAGCACCACCTACAAAGATAACAAAATTTCTAACTTCAAAGTCTAGCTATATATAATATAAAGGTATTACATATGACATATCAGATGTGACCATCCACACGATTATTTTTTATTTAGATCAACAAGAAATACTCAAAATTGAGTCTCTGTTGATCTGCATGAAAAACATACATACTATTACTGTCTGCACCTTAAAATATCAGATTTCAGGTGTAAGATCTGCACGTTTCTTCACATGGAATCCCAATTTATATCGATAAAAAATTAATACAAATTTGATTTTACACATACGCATCTAATAATTTTTATATACATACACGTAGTATGTCCCAGACAAGTAAAAGAATACAAGATAACAACTATGTCCATTTCTCTGTCATTCTACATTACCATCGCTTCCTGCACCAGTGGGGGGTCCATACCACGTAGCTCCGGCAGGTGACCAGTCTTGTGCTTTCGAGCAGAAGTTGTTATTTGAAAGAGAAAATATAACTATAAGAGTTAAGAGAGAGAATGGATATCGAAGAACAAGAGCCATTGTCAGTTGTCACTGTGTCGTCATCAAACTAATTGCTGAAACTTGTAGTGGTTTTGTCTATCAGTTGTATTCGTGAGTTGAAGAAGCCGTTAGTTACCGGTATTTATAGAGGGAAAATTTGGTGATCAACCTATCAAGTGCATGCATTTCAATGGCCACGTGTCATCGTCAAAGGATTTGAGTCTCCTTTTCCTAAAAATTAAACAAAGTCAAATAGAAAGATTTTGTAGATACGTACAAAAGATAAACACAGCTAATATTTGTAGAAAATGGAAGAACACCAAAGCTAATGGAGAAGAAAATCTGATTTTTTTTTTTTTAATTTATTGGTGATCTCCATACACATTGATATATGACTAATTTTCACTCGGTCCGAGAGGTCAATAAAGATCAGGCCATAGATACACTCCGTATTTTCATCAATTTTAATACAATTATGCAGAATAAGTTAATACAATTTATTTGAAAAGTACTGTCTTCACCTCTATCAACTATATTAGCGGTTGCTTGAGATGATTCTTCTTCAACATTCTCACGACCAATAATTCATAGATCACCTTTACATCAGCAGAAATTTTGGGCCTCTTCCTAATAATAAATGATAATTAGCTAGACCACATGAGAATTGAATATTTCAATATTTTAAAATAAAAATTTATATTCTAGTCTATTATTTTTTAAATAAAAAATGTTGATATTAAATAACACTAATTACTTATTGATATTAAATAATTTAGAGTAACAATAAATATTAATGTCAATTTTCGTCTTAAATAATGTGACAGTTTATTTATATCAACCCACCACCTTATCATAATATATTATACGACAATTACCGATTACATCTAGACAAATCTTGAAGAAGTATTTTTTAAGAGAGAGATGTGGGGGAGACAAAGGGAAGAAGAGAGGAAGTTTCTGAGAAGCTAAGGTAGCTGCCATGCTCTCTTGTCAAAGTTGGCCAAGACGTCAAGAGATTCAAAAGGGATATCTTTTAAAGGAAAAATGAAACATGCCAATACCTTTTTCCCGCTCCTTAACCTATTTCCGTATCTTGCACCCACTCGTGAAAAGGGTTCAAAATCTACTTTAGTTGCACCCACTCGTGTGCGAGAAATTATATATTTCTCCTTTCATATCTATTTTAAGAGTTTAAGTTTTACATTTATCTATAAACTTATAAAGTGTGAGGAGACTTACCCTTGTATTGGGAGTTGTCATTCGGATCATGTTTACAGTAGTTGATTCCGTTAGTTCTTGGTAAACTCTTCATCCAATTAATGTCAAATTTTTTATTTTTTATTTTATAAAAAAAACTAATACTTTATTCTAGTTTTCATGACAAGGTCACTTAAATAAAACGTGTAAATGGTCGCATGTATAGTCTAACTACACCTCTCAAAGAAGTTTTGAGGTTTTGAGTTTGAATCTCCCCTTCTCCAAGTAAAATAAATAAATAAATAAAATAAAACTTGTAACATTTTCTCTACTTCAACCCGAAAGTGTATGGCTGTTCACTTCTTCGATTACGGCCATTTCCATTGTTGGCCCTCTCTTTTTAAAAAAATATATATAAATAAAAATCTAAAAATCGAGCTAAAGATCTATTAAAATTTATAAAAATTAAATATTTCAAGTATAGTTTAGATAATTACTTTTTACAATACAGGAAAACTCGAATCCATCAGAAATACTGAGGTAGACAAATATACAACAAGGAGTAGATAGATGTGCTATCTTTGATCTTTCTATCGACATAAAACAACATGCAACGAGACAATTTTTTTTTTCTTTTTTGATAGTCAAATGAGTTAAATTTTAAGAATATGTAACGTATTTAGTTTTTTATTTACGGTAGCGAACTAATGATGCCGTTAATGGTGGCTAATGACCGTTAGTTATCTTCCTTCACGTTTATCTTTGCGATGCCGGAGAAAACAAATTCACACGAGAGTCAACGGCGTCGTTCAAAAACTAATACAGCAAGTAATATTTGCCTAAATTTTGGGGTTTTTGAGGAATTTTATTCTAATTTGGCACATTTTTTTTTCATGGTGATGATGCTATATGATATCGTGATGATCTCAGGGTTTGTTTTATATGACAAATAATGATCGTATGTCCTCGAAGTGTACGTATGCCATAGTTGACATATCATCAGAAGTGCAAAACCTAACGTACAAGTTTTTTGTTATAATCCTTAATTGATGGATATTAATTATTATTAAACAAAGACTAGTACGTTACAAGTTTTTAATTAAAGAATTACTTTTACCAAGGTTTTATATAATCTCACATGGTTATCTATCTCTTGAATTTCAACTTGAAATGAGATACCACTATCCAATGTGGCTTGATGAAAAAGACACTCATTCAACTTGATAATATTCCAGATTCGAGTCGCCACCACATTCAGTCTAATAATGTTTTAGGTTCGAATTGCTACCAAAGTATGTGATATGTTAGAAAAAAAATAGTTTTCTTAATTAACAACAAAACGACCAATATAATTTCTTTAAAAACTCTATTTATAGGAATGATACTTCTAATAGATTAATTGTAAAATATTTATTTAGAGAAATATTAATTGTAAAATATTTATTTGGAGAAACCCTTTCAAACGAACCTTAAATCAGTTTCTAATTCGCTTATTGAACCAATTCTTAGCACTCTCTCTCTCTCTCTCTCTCTCTCTCTCTCTCTCTCTCTCTAAAAACTTCTATTTCCTTCATTTTCTCTTTTATAGTTATAGGGCTCGTTTGGAAAAACTTTTACTTTTAAGTTTTGACAGTAGAAGAAGAGAAGTAAAAGCCTGAACTTTTTAGTTACTGTTTGGATGATATATTTCAGAAGAGCTTTTGAGACTGTTTGGGTGAAATATTTTAAAAAGTCTATAAATTATGATATAACCTTTTTACCCTTCAAGAAGAGCTTTTAAAACTGTTTGCTTACAATATTTTATTATAATCTCTACTTAATATAATTTTAACTTCGTAATAAAAAATATATATAATTTTTGATATAACTATTTAGTTCTAACATTTTTAAATTTACATTTCATTAAAAAATAAAGTAATTAAGGTAATAAAGTAATAAAAGTAATTAAGTATAAAAATTGATAGGGGAGAGGAAGAGGGCAAAATTGAAATTATAAAAATTTCATTAAATGCATTTGGGCTTTCCGGTTTTTCATCTGAAAGAGCTTTTAGTAAAACCCTCAAAAATCAGCTTAGGATAGAAGAGTTTTTAAAAATTCAAAGCCCTTTTATTGAACCATCCAAACAAGTCTAGAAGTGGCTTTTGGGAAAAGTCACTTCTATAAGTCATCCCAAACAAGGTCATAGTGGATTTCCGCGGTTTTCATTGCACCTTTTAAGTAATTTATTGTCTAGAACAAGTCATGGAATTACATGGGTTGGTTTTGGGAATTTACAAGAGAGAAAAAATTACCTAGAAAACTTGACGATATAGAGTGACTCAGAGCTTTCGCATACAATCGATCTTTCATTACTTGTATGTGGATTACATGGCAGAATCAACTCCATCTGCTTTATCTTTGAAGCGAGAGAGAAACTTTTGTGTAACTGCGAAACATGTTGCGGACTCTATATTGGGCCGCATGAAACCTATCGTGTTCAAGGACAAGCTCTATTATTGGGCCAATTAAAGCAAACATGGTAGTTTGGGTAATAAAATAATCTGGGTGTGTTAAGAGTCCATTACGTTTGGGTTACAAAAACATGTAAAAAGTAAGAGCTTCTGTATTGGCCCTATAGAAGTGTTAGGTGTTATTGGTACAAAAGATACACCATAAATCATAAGATCGCAGTACCCAAAAAAAAAAAATGATTTTTTTTATCGCAAAAAAAATATATATATATATATTGTATTCAAGAATAAAAGGGTGTTGCAAATAATGCAGTAGAAAAAAAAAATTTCGTGGATAATAACTATTGTAAAAACTTTTTTACCACGAAACATTTCCGTTAAAAAATTTAAAATTTTTAATATCATAGATTATTATTCGATCACAAGCCATTCATCACATAAAAATTACATTAAAGAAAAAAAAACTACTATTCAACCTCCTAATCTAGATGAACAATGTATCTCTGCTCTTTGTTGACAAGGGTCTCATGTTGCAAATTTTAATCAAATTGATAGACTCATCAAACTTGCTTCCAATAAATTGTGGTACGCTTCAAATGAAAGTTAGAACATAAATATATATTGTGACAGACTGACAGTAAAGATATCTATAACATTTCTACGGCAACTGCTAACAAAAAACTGGAAAAACCATGTAAAATTTGGGACAAGAATACAAAATTAAGAGAGATGATTAAATGACTGAATTATCCTGCAACAACTCGTTATCACTTTTTGATTTTGTTTGTTATGGAACTCAGTTATAAATGGAGGTTAATCAACAATATCCTGAATATGAGCAAAGGGGTGGAAAAATGTCGAGATCAATTAAACGCACGAACCAAATATCTACATATATTGATAAATTGTGGGACTTAAACCCTTGTCACTAAAATGGAAGGGAGTTGCACTTACCACTGGCGTTATGAGTGGTAGTGCAGCAAAAGGTAACAATTGACTGAACCAAAACACAACCATGAGTGACAGGAAAATCTGTTTAACAGAAAACCTATGCACTTTGTAACCCTAGTTGCATCTTTAGGCCTTTCGGTCTAACTAAAACTGTACTTGTTTTTAATGGGTCTAGCCAAGAAAAAAAAAATTCTATAGTAAATGCAAGACTGGCATGAACTGCTTGAATTTGCTCGATTAAAAATACATTCAAATAAGTCAATAAAAGTAAAAAAAAATCTTTTAGAATCAGAGTGTACGTGATAAACTCGACTAATACCGTTCGGATCATACTTAAGGCTCAAACATGTTTAATTTTTTTTTTCATAAGAAGGAAATATATAGTTTATTTAGTCAAAACCACTGTTAAAGTTTTAACGTACAACTAATTAACAATCTCCTCCATATATCAAATCAAAATACATAGATTTATCAAATTAAACATCAAAATTGACGAGTGATCGATAAGTTTGACCAGCTCCCCAACCAGCCGGGATGACATTGTTTGCTACTATGGTTTTGCCGGAGTCGGCTGCAGTTAGACGGAGAGAAAACGGAGCAGTCAAAGCGGATCCTGAGTCAAGTTTCCAAACAGCACCCCATGATTGTCGCATGGGAATCCAAGTGTTGGACTGAGGTGCCTGTTGAAGGTCGACAGCAGCAAGGTCACCGTCAGCGTCTTCGAATTCGATCAGGACCGCAAAATAGTTAGGGTTTGAGCCGGAATCAACACTGAAGGTTACCTTCATGCCAGGAAAGTTGCACTCAACTCTGTCAAATGAAACATGAAAATAAACCATAAGAACGTATTAATTACTCCAAATTAACATTCATAATACATCTGATGCATGGTGTATCTTCCATTCACTTTTCTTTATATTATACTGACATCATTAGGATATTAATTAAATCTTATAGTTATTAAGATAAGTATAATTAACTTAAAATTAGTTAGATATATAAGAGTTGGAAAAAAATGTTGTAACTTATTAGTATATAATACATCTAAATATGATGATTGTTTTCATTAATGTACGTATATATAGATAGGATGAGAAATTGAGTAAGTGATGTTGGTTTTATTTGCACTTTATCTCTCTCTCTTACACACACGCGCACGCACGCACTGGCACACAAAAGAATCACCTTCTGTATTGAATCTGCAAGACACCAGCATTACGTAGTTGATCAGCCTGGCCAGAAGTTGCCATGGCTCCAAAAGCAGCACCGCTTAAATCGAAATGAACCGAATCGGAAGCGCAGGGTCCTCCAGGGCATTCATCAGTAATAACTACACCCACTGGATTTTCTGAACATTTAGCATTCACATTCTTCGTGCATTTTACCTGAAAATTAGTATAATTAGGGGCAAGTAACGAATGTTGATAATATTAATAATACTAATACAAGAAATGTGCAGGACCTGATAACAGGCTCCACATCCTTTGCCAGATTTGAATAAAGAAGGGCCTCCTGCAGAAACCATTGAAGAGAATGGGGCTTGCTCCACAGCATTTTTGTACCCACAAGCTCCACCTATACACATATGTAACAAAAAAATGTCAAAACTTCAAAGTCTAGCCATAAATAATTAAAAATTGTCATTTAGATCAACAAGAAAGTACTCAACATTGAGTTTCTGTTGGTCCACATGAAAAACGTGCATGTTATCCACACCATAGTATACACTTAATTAACAATTCAAATTAGACTACAACACAAATTAACAACTATGTCCATTTCTCTTTCTTTTGACTACATTACCATCACTTCCTGCACCAGTGGGGGGTCCATACCACGTAGCTCCGGCAGGTGACCAGTCAGTCTCCGATTGTGCCTTCGAGACGTTAAAGAGCTTGGGATTGAAGCAGAAGCAGAAGTTATTATTATTTGAAAGAGAAAATATTATAGCTATAAGAGTGAAGAGAGAGAATGGATACAGAGGAACAAGTGCCATTTTCACTGTGATCAAACTACTTCTTGTGGAATTGTTTGCACTTGTAGTTTTTGGCTATAAGTTATGGTTTGTGGGTTTGAGCCGTTAGTTACTTACTGGTATTTATAGAGAGGGTTGGTGATCATGCATGCCACCAACTGCATGCATTTTTTCATGGGTCTTATTTTCTCGAGTAACATATCAAACGCTAAGATTTTGTTGATACGAAACATAATAAAATTCTTACTTTAATTAGATATCCTTTGCATGAGCAGAAATTTTGGACTTCCTATGAAAAAGTAAAATAAAAAAAATAAAAGTCAAATGTAAAGTTGTGTATATATTTAATTTAATAGATTCTAAACAAAAATTATTTGCTTCCATTAATTTAATTTATTTTAAGATAAAGAATGTATCAAGATATTCAAAAACATTTTCAAAGAAAAACCCACGCCAATCACTTTCTTTACGAGCCTCCTTAACCTTTTCCGTATAAAATATTTTGCATTTTCTTTTGAGTATTTTTATGATGGTGTATATACATATTGTAAAGTTGTGATAGTATATGTAACAGATTCCTGAATTTTTCAGTATTATATTTTGGAGGCATGGATGATAACGTGATTCAAAACCAATACTCCATAACTCCCATTGACGTACATGTGAAGTTGTGACGGCACCTCTAACAGATTTCTTAATTTTTCAGTATTATATTTTGGAGGAATGGACAAAGACGTGAATCGAAACCAGTACCCCATTAACGTGGGTGAAGGTTAAGCTTTTTCTTAATTATTCGTGATAGGATATCTTTAAATAATTTTTCTTCTTTTAAATTATTTAAAAATTAAAATTAATAAAATAAAATATGACTTGAATCTACAAATTTATTGACGTAGGTCGGCTAACTAAAAACTATATGCGCTGCGCAGGAAGTCTTCTTTGTGGACTAGCTACTAGAATTAATTGAAAGGACCCTTTAATTTTGCCACACTGTGTCTTCATGCATGGAGTTTTACTTCCACTGGAACTTGAAGTGATTGCTCTTGTTCTTGCCCACTTAGGGGATTAATGGTGGACCCACTTCTATTTTTGGTCCAACTATTTTTAATTATCTTTCTCTCTCAATAATCAAATATAATTTGCAATGAGAGTGACTCTTGAGTCTTGACTCACTTTTTAAGGGGATACGATACGTTTTTATATTTTATTTATTTGTTTTTGAGAGCGAAATGTGTTCGCTGATGTTGCCGTTAATGGTGGTTGGTGACCGTTGATTATCTCTCTTTCACGTTTATCTTCATGGTGCGGCAGAAAATTAATCCACGTGAGAGTCGACATCATTGAAAAACTACGGCACGTAATATTTGCCTGGAATTGGGGTTTTGTGGAATTATATTTCTTTCAATTTCGCACACATTTTTTTTCCTTTTTTTTTTTTACGGTGATGATGCAATATGATCGTGATCTAATGGTTTATTTTACATGAAAGAGATATTAATATTTCACCGATGTGTATGATCCATCCTATATTACAAAATATATATATATATATATTACCACAAAGAAAATATATTGTAATTAACGATAAAGGAGTTATAAATACTGCTACGCAAAAAGTTTTGCTACGGATATTAACTTTTGTAAATATCTTTTTGTAAAGAATATCTGTTATAAAAGACTTAAAATTTTTGAGTAAAAAATTCAAAAATTTTAATATTACCACAGATTAGTAGTTTTTTTACGGTGCTAGTTGACTTATCATGTAAACCCAATATAGGGTTCGTATATTAAAATAAAGATTTTAATGATAAAAGTCGAGGTGATCAGTGTTAAGCTCGTTATAGTTACACATTAGTGAGATTGTAGATTCGACATAAAAAGGGTTCTCTATTATCAGCCTTAATTCATGGATTAATATTGATTAAGGAAATTAATTAGACTAATTAATTTCATGAATTGATTGAGGGTTTCTTTTACCAACGTATCCCACATGGTTGTAACTTGTATAATAAATTAATAACATTTCACTTTCAACGTGAGATATAAGAGATTATAGGGACAGAATTCCATGATTTCTCAACAAGGTAACAATACCCCCACATGCCTATCACTTTCACAGGATACGAAGTCGTTTTTTGTGGAAACAAAATTCGTCTGTTTAACCAATTCTTAGCAGTTGAAAACGAAATATATATATATATATATAAAACTAAAAGTCACTAACGTTCCTTGCCTTAGTGGCACCTTAGTGGCTTGAAGGATGGTGGCTCAACACCTTCAGTAGTATATATATTGTTCTCACTATTGTCTATAAAAGTATAATTGTTTGAATAGACCCCTTCCGTTATTGGGAGTAGACGACTTTTAAAATAGAAATAGACGTCTAGGATGTGCTCATATGGTTTAGAGGTGCTCATGTTGGGAGTAGTCCCTCCCGTTGTTGGGAGTAAATGGCTTTTGAAATGGAAGTATATTTTCGAGTCGTGCTCGTATGGTTTAATATCGATAGGTCCCTGTAGTTCTTTGACCCGTAAAGTGTCAAATTTATTTATAAAAAAAAAAAAGGAAAAAGAATATACAAAAATTCTTGATCCATTAAACACACATTTCTCAGTTTTTTCACTGATAGACAAGTTTTTGGAGACAGGAAGCGCAATCCATGGAGAAAAACCTCTCACGAGAACATTGTATTTGACATTTTGACCAATAAATAGGAGCTCTTATCACCGAAACCAGAAAAAGATAACATGCAGAGAATTCAAAAGCATTTTTTTTATATTTGAAATTTGTCTGCATTATATATATCTACCGATTTATAAATTAAAAGTTGATGTAATAAAAAGATTAGATTTAGACAGCGGGATTAGAAATTTTGGATTTGTATGGAAAATGTGAACTAATCACCCAAAACAAATTCAACAAAAATACCCAAAATTTCCAAATGGTTCTTCCATTTGGGTCAAAATCCAATGCATTTATTTTGTACGACTAAGTTTCCTTTCAATTTCATCATATAAACGTATTGCTTTGCTCATTTTAGTCAAGAAAACACACTGATGGGCCTCCAAAAAGGACAAGAAGAAACGGGAAAAGAAAAAGTTCATACTATTTGCACCCATTTTATTTGAATAATTTTGCTCATCAATTGTTGAATATAACTATAAACATTGTATGAATTAGTGGTCACATACATCACCTTCTAGTAACTATACGACTTAAGGTCTCGCATTCGAATCTATTCTCCCTCAAATTTAAAAAAAAAAAAAAAAATCGTATGAAGAATAATTCCTGGCCCCAAAAAAGCAAAATGGATCCAATCTTCAGCCTATATTTGTTTTAGGCTTTTTGGTCTAGGCCCAAAACGTCTTTAACAATTTGGGCTTGGGCCCAACCTAACCAGTACTTCAGTGAATTTGCGTCTGGCCCAATGAACAACTCGACTTTAGCATTTCACAGTACAAGATTGGCTCCGACGTAACCAATGAAAAAAATATATATTTCAATGTTCTGCCCCAAACAAATGTAAAAATAGAATCTACACTTCTAAAATTTCTCAAAAATCTGCAGATCATATGTAATCAATGTTGTAAAATAGGCATTTTAAAGCTCAAATTTGAGTAGAACCGATATTATGAGTCACGGTAGATTCGTTCTCCTTCCTGAGCAGATCAATATAGGTATATTTATTTAATCAAAATAATTTTCAGGGTGAATAAGAAATTGATACTCAAAACGCACCCAAAGAGTTGGAAAAATGTGGTAAAACGAGCTTATCACGCGTGGGAAGAATATCAGTGATATTCAAACATATATAGATATATATGATTGACTCTTGTATAGTTGTCAAGTATCAAATACATAGAGACTCTCTCTTGCATGTAGAGGAATATACTCGTATATGTGTACACATATAACCAAATATTTTCTCAATGATAAAGCTATTTTTAATCTATTAAAAAACAGTACTTTTTTAATAATAAGTGGATGCAATGCCAACTAATCCAAATTATCAAATACGTATAACGAGATATAGTTTGCACCTAATTACAAATGATTTTTGTCATTGGACATAAATCTGCATCAGTATCCTGCTGTCTAATTATTTTAATTAAAAAAAAAATTGATGGGCTGAAAATGTTGAGATTCAACGTTAGGTGGGTGCTCATGGACATGGCAACAGTCGTAGACATGCTTGTCCTGTTAACTAATTACAATTTGTATAAGAAAGATTAGCTTACTGATACGTTCCTCAATCCTCGTTCATATAAGACAAGAATATTAGAATACTATTAATTTGCAAGAATATATATGTATATAAAAAAGCAATGTAAGTTCGGTGAAAAGAGATGCATTACATGGTCAAATTCTACGTTCTGACTTCTGAGAATTGATTTGGATAAAATTATTCAATGGTGTAATTAAATTATACAAACAGAAGTAGATAAAGTGTCAGAATTTCTGGGGTAGAAGAAGATCAGAAACACTTTCAACGAACCAGAGTTACTGAAATCATGTCATCTAGTATAAAAATTATATTTAATTAATTATTTATATACATAATATAATGTCATTTGATTAATACATCTTTATAGGATCAGATAATTTTCAATATTTTAATTTTATAAATATTACAAATACTATAAAAAATATAAGAGAATATAATATCATTTGAATTCATGATATTTTTAATATCCGTACGTACAGATGAGGTTTGAAATGAAAGACACATAATGAATTGAATGATTTATTTATTTTAGGAAAATGAAGACAAAAGTTGATGGCGTGACAGAATTTTGAGAGGGTAAAAGAAAAAGATGAAATTGCTGGTACCGTATTATTACCCACTCACTAGACATTAATTTACGTAAAGCGAGTGGGTCGAGAAGGGGACAAGCTGAGTTGTACTATAAATTAAGTAACAAAATTAAAATTAATTAGTAGTTTGAAAATGTTCTTGGTCTCTAGAAAAGCGGTCGATTTTAAAGACTTGCACAGCAACACCTAACTTAAAGACACTGTATAAAATAATAGTCTTTTACAACTTCTTGCAACTTTCTTTCGCCATTTTTTTTTATATTTATATATTATGCTATTGTATCTATTAAATTCACTCATAACTTAAATGATTAAGTATATTTTTTCTCTTACTTTAGTGGTGAGAATTCAATTTTCACCATACACATTTATAAGTATATATGGATAGTTTTTTTTTATTATTATAAAGTAGATATCTTCCTGTTATTGGAATAAATATCTGAACCGCACATTTAGTGATTAATCTCGACAGCTTCCAACAGTTATTAATCTTATAATTATACCCCTTTTTAAAAAAAGAATTTAGTGTTTATCTGATAAGTTGAGGTTGTCCAATAATTTATTTTTTATACTTATATCTTTAAAGTTGTAATTCAAGTCGTGTCTTTCTTTCTAAATTGTAAATTAATTATAAGGGTGAATTGCACTCAAGTACCCTGACTTTTATCATAATTACACGCTTAATGCCAGTTTTGCCATAATTGCACTCTAGTACCCGGTAATCCGTTGACCACCGTTACCCTAACGGTTGACCAAACGGATTCCGGCAAAATGACGAGAATGCCCCTCAAAGGAAAAAACAAAAAAAAAAAAAATTGAAAATCAGATCTTCGAACCCAGATGAACTGGGTTCGCGATCGAACCCAGCTGGGTTCGATCGCGAACCCAGCAACTGGGTTCGTGGTCCAACCCAGCTGGGTTCGACCACGAACCCAGAAATCAACAAACCAAATCAACAAAAAAAAAAAAAAATTTTGAAAAAATTTTCGAAGAACACGAACCCAGAAATCTGGGTTCGTGTTCTTCGTGGTCGAACCCAGATTTCTGGGTTCGTGGACGAACCCAGATCTGGGTTCAACCACGAACCCAGAAATCAACAAACCAAATCAACAAAAAAAAAAAAATTGAAAAAATTTTCGACGTGTTCTTCGTGGTCGAACCCAGAAATCTGGGTTCGCGATCGAACCCAGTTTCTGGGTTCGTGGTCGAACCCAGAAATCTGGATTCGTGCTTAAGAACACGAACCCAGATTTCTGGGTTCGTGTTCTTCCAAAAATTTTTCAAAATTTTTTTTTTTTTTTCGTTGATTTAGTTTTTTAAAAAATATTTTTTAAAATTAATTAAATATGACGTGGCATGTTCTTATTGGTTGGATGATTTTTTAAATTTTTTAAAAATAAATTTAAACGTAAAAGACCATTTTACCCCTGAATCCGTTTGGTCAACCGTTAGGGTGACGGTGAATATAAATTAATTATAATTATTTAAAAAAAAAAATTAGTGTTCATCTCGTGAGTTGTGAACTTTTGGCTTCTTTTGGGTGACATTTATTTATTTATTTCTTATAAGATGGCAGGAGGAGGAGAGATCAACTTTTCGGACGGCTATTCACTCACGATCAATGAAATGGACGGCCAAGATTCTCCGCAAATTATATGGAGCCCAAACGGAAAAACACTCACTTTTTTAATGAATTATTTAGGGACTCCGTACATCAACATATCGTGATTTAAACGAAGAAGGGACTAAAAAAAGCTTCTCACCAACCGCAACATATATATCTCTTCGTTATTAATCCAAAAGTGGTTACTTTTATCACACAAAAAGAAATAAATATTCATTTAATTGTTTGTTGATGAGCAAAAAGTGATTGGTATGATTAGATTGGGCACAAGATTTAGATAGAATTAAATCCCACTTTTAACCATAACGTGATTAGACACAACCTTACCTGCTACTTGTTGATGAATCAAAATTGTAATTATTCTCGAGAATTAATCATTTCGGAATTATCTTGAGCTTTTAATGCGAATATTATTAACTCTTCGAACTTGATATTCAGATCGGCTTGATCACCTGCAAAATAATAAACTTATAATCCGGTGACAACGGTATCTTGGTTACCATCCTCGAATACTTAAATTAGTATTTAAATATTAAATAAATTTATAATCATTCTTAATTTAAGTACAGGACTTTAATAGAAAATTCAATTTACCTCTTACTTTATTATCCTTCCCTTTATATGTGTTTGTCGTGCTATCACTTAACTTATAAGGTAATTAGATACTTATTAAACATAAATTGATATGTGTCTGTTCATCTGTATTTAACTTGATATTTTTACTATTGAATCTTCGATCGGTTAGATCAATAGCAGTCAAGAATAGTTTAATAGTTAACATATCACGTATTACCATCATACTCAAAATCACCTATTAATATTATATTTAAATTCACGTGTTAGCGTTGTATTGAATGGAGAGTCATTTATATCAACACTACCTAAAGCAAATATTTTTGCTTTGATTTAAGAACAATTTACTCAAAATCTTTAGTTTGTTTATGCCATAATAGGGGCGACAAATTAAGTTAAGGTTGATCTAGTCATAAATAATATTTGCTCCCAAATCTTAAATTTAAAATAATTTTAAAAATAATAAAAACATACTAATATATTTAATAAATTAATTAATGTATCAAAAACAATTAAGACAGTCTAATCAAATAATTAAAATGATAAGATAGATCATGTAATTTTTCTAAAAAAATTACTTGAAATATTTTTGAAACACAAAGTTTTAGGTATTATGTAATAAAAGTTTAAGGTTAACTGTTTAATGAACTATAGCATTGAATTTCCTCGACGTTTGTTGAATTACATTAGAAGTTAAAAGTTATAAAAACTCACACTGAACTTCTATGGTTTTAAGTTTGACCGTTAAAAAATACGATTGACCGTTAAAAAAAATAAAAAGTATTAAAAGAAGCGAGAAATTCATGGTGGATTTACCATAGATCTATCATAGAATTCGAAATAAGGGAAACTTGAGCCTACTTTTTAACGGTCTAATTTAACGTCAGGGATATTCAATGTGAGTTTCTACAAACTTTAATTTCGAGTGCAATTTAACAAATGTCAGGTAGTGTTGACGTGTGAATTTGATCAACGCAATAAAACAGTAAATATGGTTATTAAACAATAAAAAACAAAGATCAAAGCAAAAAGTTTTAAAAGTGTTTCATCTTGAGAATCAAAGCCTACATCTACTGTTATTGTATTGCTTTATGCAGCTCTCACTTAGTGTTTTCTCTCATAAATTTTATAACCCTTGTACCAGTAACAATCATTCCCTATTATAGTGTTAAGGGATGATGTCATTACTAGTTTACATGGAATCAAATTATTAGAAATCAGGAATCAAGTACAATCCCTAAGTATTACAATTTAATCAAGATACAATCACTGAAAATCATAAAGTAAATACAAACTTAAACCCAATCAACTGATATGATTAAATTCATAAAATTATGGAATTTTTCCTTATCTGGAAGATACGCTTCGAGCAGGGTGCTTTGCGAATTGAAGCCAAACTGAGTGAGAGGAGAGATGATAAGGTCATCTTAGCTCGCTGAAGTGTTGTAGCTCGCTTTGAACTTCAAGTTCCTTCATCTCTCATCGTTGGGACTTGTCTTTTACCTAGACTTCATCAGCTTTCCAAATTTGTTGGGTTTTATTAGCTTTTTTAAGCCCATTAGATTTAATGAGATTATAAAGATAACAAGTAGGTCCACTGTTATTTATTTATTTTTATTATATTGAATTAAAATCTAACTTATTATGATTATGAGGATATATATATATAAAATAAAATGAAAAAGAAAATATTTGCATGCACCGCAAAATAATTGGAGTTGGCTAACTACATTCGTTGAATAGACAAAGTTTGTCAGTGAGGTGACGTGGCCACTTTTATATACTATTAAACTTCAACAATTAGGTGCTTGTCTAAATGCGTTAGAGCTTGATATGACCACTGTACTGTATAGTCATGTTGAAAACACTAAAAAGTTTTGATTACAAAAATAAAGTGAGTTTATACGAATTTATTATTAATAATTTTAATTAATTAATTTCTCTTTCCTTTCGAAGCAACAGATCAACGACTTGTCGTCTAATCATTTGTAATTAGGCTACTTCTTTCCTCGAAGCTGTCTAACAATTTGTTTAGCAAAAAAAAAAAAAAAAAAAAATGATTATTTTAACTTTTTCCTTTTTAAATATAAAAATATATGTAGATAGATTGTCGTATAGAAGTAGAACAGGAGTAAAGATGTGAAATTATAGGTCAAATTTATGTGTTTAATTGTATTGTTTACAAGTGGCATGAATTATGTGGTGGTGCAGGCTATTTCCGGCTCAAAGAATGATGGTTGATGAAATCGAAGTTTACCTTAATTATGCTATTTTACCATTATTTTATTGGATTTGTAAAGCAATGATTTGGGATTACATTTGCTAATGATGTTTATATGAATATCTACTTCAGTGAAAGCAGCAGGATGATTTTTTTTTTTGTTTTTTTAAATTTCACGCTTTACGTGTTAGAGAATTATTGGAACCAATAGAAAATAAACCATACGAACACAGTCACGGAAGGGGTCTACTCCTAATACGGAAGAGATCTACCTATATAATTAAGTTTTTATGGATAATAATGAAAATAATATATACACTAACTGTATATTAAATCTTGGTAACTTAAAAGAGTTTGAGACTCCTTACAGGTTAAAGAACTACTGGAACCAACCGAGAATAAACCATTCGAATACGGTCACGCGAGGGGTCTACTCCCAACACGAAAGAGGTCTACCCACATAATTAGATTTTTATGAACAATAGTGAAAATAATATATACACTATCTGTGTGTTGAACCTTGGTAGCTTAAAAGAGTTTGAGACTCCTCCAATCACCGAGACAATGAAATATTGGTTATTGAGTTTAGCTACTATACATAAATTGAATAATTATCGGAGTAGTTTTAAGAGCATTCAATCTATTTTTAATTTTTGTAAATTATTATATAAGAATTTAGTGACTGTTAAAGTATTAATTATTCATATAACTATAGAAATATATGTATAGTAGTATGACCTTTGATTATTAAAATTTTTCAGTTTTTTTTCATCAAATATTGAGAGGAATTTAAAACCATCTAATTTTTTTTATAGGACAAAATTTAATCTTCTAGATTATGTAACAACAAAAGAATAACTATGAAAATATTGTGAATCTTGCAGTTAAGTTCTAGAATCAATCTCAATGAAATTCAAAATTTAAATTTAATAATCGAATTGAATTAGACACTAAATAGCCCTTAAAAGTGGAGAGATTTTATGTTACAAGCATATAAATTAGTCTTTAGAATCACTTATATTGGATACTCCAAAATTTAATTTTAAAAAGGAGTAAATAATACATAAATCTTTTAAGGTTTGCTCTTCACGGAAATAATTTTTAAATTTATGACAAAAACCTCCCTTTTTAGTTAGTCAAATTCAATCAAATTTAACGGTTGACTAGGTTTGATAGTGAAAAATAACAAAATTTTTCTAAAATAATAAAAATATTAGAAGTTATTAAATAAAAAAGAAAAAATTAAAAATAGTAAAGGTTTCACCATCCATCTCAACTATTTAATAAATTTTACTAATATTATAAATTATTTTAGGGACATTTTGATCTGTTTACATCAACCGTTAAATTAGATAGAATTTGATTGACAGTAAGATAGATTATTTATCAATAAATCTAAAGGTTGTTTCCGCTTGTATAAAAGTAAACCTCATGGGGTATGGACGTTATTTGCTCTTTGAAAAACCATCACCATTAATCGCTATAAAAAAATATTATATTTGCCGTGATTTTTTTATCGCGGATGCTAATCCGTAGCAAATATTAAAAATTTTAAATCATTTACCATAGATTTTAAACCGTTCACTGCACATGTTTCGCAATAAAAAATTTTTACAACAGTTATCACCAGCGGTAAAACTTCTTATTACGGCAGTATTTACAGCACATTTTACTATAAATTACATCATATTTTCTTTACGGCAAAATGCCAATTTTTTTTTTTTTTGTAGTGAATTCAACAAGAGACAATTTCATTTTATTACATTTCTCACTATTAATGTAAAAATTTCAAATTCAATCGAATAATCTCTTCATATTTTGACCAAGTAACCAGAATTGCTAATTAAATTGGAACAAATTTAGTTAAAAAAAAAATCATGACATATTATACAATCACTCTCACAGTCTCACTCTGTATTGGCTTCGGTGAAACATCCCTTACATTATATATCAAATCTGTACAGAAATCAATTCCCTTAAAAATCTAACATACCCCACATTTATGGCAAAATTTGCCTGTACAAAAAAAAAATTAATTAAAACTTTTCTCACTTCTTGGTTTTAGTACTTTTACATCATAATACGAGCAATTTGATTGAATCTTCGTTCTCCACATCGTCTTGATTTGATTTCCTCAGCACATCTCAGTGTCTTCTCTATATGGTAACCTCCTCCAATACTCACTTCTCTCTCCAGATGACAACAGTAACTCTCGAAAACGCTGACGTTTACATGCAATTTGAAGCCCATCAAGAACAGAAAATCCAGCTCCAACTTGTTTAACTCCATCGTCCCCAATCCTCCAACACGAGCAAAGTACGAATTTCTATAATTCCTGTTAAAAAAATTAAAAAAAAAAACCCATATCAAGACATTGCTATCTGTGTTTTTGGATGCATTTTTCAAAAAAAAAAAAAAAAAAGAACAGAAAAGGTAAAAAGAAGAGGACTTACATGTCTTCCACATATTTGGAAGCGACCATGATGGTTGTGATGAGAAGTCTATGTACATTTCTTGAATTGATCCGGAAACCGGGATTGGCCTGGCAAAACCTGTCGATGTAAACATATGCGACGACATAGACCGACGGTCCGGCTCTGGTGTACCGGAAAATTCTCTCGAGATAGGACTGGATTGTCATGTCCGGTATTTCGTGGCAATCGAAAACTCGGGTTTTATTCGACAGTGGCCATGTACAGTTTTTGGCGATTCTCTCATTTCTGGTCATGGTTCTCTCAATGAGGGAGGCGAGGACTGATATCACCAGAGGGGTGTTTGAGTCATTCTCGTAGGAGTAAGAGTAGACATCTGACCTGAGCTTCCTCGGAGAGATCACTAGAGAAGAAGAACCCATTTGTGACTTTGTGAGAGGAAATTTTGAGTGAGCTTTTTTTTTTTATTTATTTTCTTGTGAAGAAAAATAGAAAGGTTTTGAGAAGAATTTATACAAAAGAAGATATGGGGTGGGGTTTTTTTTTTTTTTTTTAATCTTTTGATGCTAAAAATAAAGAGAGCAGAAAGGGATACTAAAGTTGTGGGGGTATTGTTGTGAAACGTTAGGTTTTATAAGTGTGTGTATATATATATATATTATACACATACTTGGGTATAGGGGGAATTGAGTAGGTACCCTCATTTTATATTTGAGACTTGTCCATATCAAACAAAACCACCACTGACAAGACCTATATAACTATATTGACGTGTTAAAAAAATATATCCGTAATTATATTTTTCCGTATATTTCATACATAATTCTAACAATTAGTGCACTTTTTTTTTATTATAGTGGTAAGAATTTAAATTTTATCATATACATTTAATATAAAAATATATATTTTTTATTATTAAAATAGATATTCAGAATACACGTTTAATAATTTATTTAAATAAATAATTTAAATAAATAATACGAAGAGAAATGTGTATAAAATATAACTATTCAACCGAGACTTGGTATTAGCTGTGAGAATGAATAAAGAAATAGAGAAACGACATTGGTTTGGGCCAAATGGAAGGTGAGTGGAAGCGAAGATGATATCAAAGAATAAGATTTGAGTGCTTCCTCCTTGTAAAGCCAAAGTACAGACAAACCAGCTAAGCTTTTTCTAATTTTATAATTTTTTAACCAATTAAATTAAATAATGTGATAATTAACTAACTGTTTTTGATAACAAAAATAAAAAAATATATAAAAAATATGGTCGCCCTCGCCGACAGTACGTTAAAGGGCAAGAATGGGCATGAAAAAAAAATTGAGTTTATTGGAGAATAGAGTGGGGTCTATCGGGTTGGTGCTTGGACCCACAAAAATGGACCGGCATTTAAAGACATGTACTTGTTCTTGAGATCCGTGTCATGTGAATACCAAGGTGAACTAGTTAACTGATTACACGTGCGATGGGTTGACTTGTCTTCAAACTCGTAAAATCTTGGTTTTTGCAACTTGTATCATATCACGTGCAGTTACTTATTTGGATGAGAGCATGCAATTATTTCCGATCAGGCGATCAGTCACCCTATCCTTTACCAATTGAGATTTTGTGTGATCTTCCAACTCTGAGTTGTGAAATCTTTCCTTTATATTTTTTTGCCGGTTGATTGAGACTCAACAATACAACAAATTACTCTTTTTTATTGAGATCTTTAGATCACGACTGCCTTTTATGTTGAGTTTTTTTTTTTTTTTTTTGTTAAAATATTTAAAGATGGGTCAGAAAAAGTAGTGGACCAGAGGAAGAGCGTGTTGTGTTGTTGTTATGTACATGAGTGTACCCACTTTGTACTGGTTACTGTTTATCCAGGAGAGAGCAACATCGATCTCACTAATTAAAAGCTCTTGGTCCACCGAGAGGAAAAAAAATCTGAAGAATTTTCTATAACCACAGCAAAGTGATCACAATATTTTTGCTTGTGTTGCAGTGATTTGTAATGTATCTGTATCAACTATATAATATTTGGAACCGACACTTTTGTTTGAACATGGTCAGGTCCACCAGATTCTTAGGCCTCAGGCCTAAGACATGTGTGATAGGTGTCAGATAGCATAGCATATCAGCATAATTTATATGGGCCTAATCTGAAACTTCTACTGTTTACACAAGTGCAGGTCAAAAATCTTATTTGGACCAACTTGTGTACAATACAGAAATGCATTTTCTTCAATCTGGTGGCATGTTTTGGTGAAACTAACTTGTGCATGCGATGCAAATATTTGTTACCATTATCAAAAGGAAAATTAAAAGATGTCTAAATTTTGACACGAGTGTGAAATTCAAATATTGACTGTTTGTTGTATACATATATATATATATATATATATATATATATATATATATACATACTTGTGCATGCCATGCAAATATTTGTTTATCAAAAGGAAAATTAAAAGATGTCTAAATTTTGACACGATTGTGAAATTCAAATATTGACTGTTTGTTGTATACATACATATATATATATATATATATATATTCGTTGTTCTTGAGTGAACTACATGTTTTTTTTTTTTTTTGAAGGGGGTATAATTATAATATCAACAACTGTCGGAACCTGCCGAGATTAATCATTAAATACGCGGCCCAGATATCTATTCTCATAACGGAAGAATACTACTCGCACAATAAGGGCAGAAAACTACTCACATATGCACATGGTGGGAATCGAACCCTTTACGTTAAAACGCGTTTAAAGAGGAATGAAATTTTTTTCTGTTAGGTGTATTTAACGACTTAAAATTAAAGATTATATTTTTAAAATTAGGATTACTGGCACAATTAAAATGGGCCTAATAGAATCATCAAACCCATTCTTGTGTTAAATGGGCACAATTAACACGGGGCTCGATAAAATTGGATAACTTTCAATTGAAATCTTCCAAAATCAAACACTGCTTCCGTTGCCTAAATAGCTCTGCGAGACATAAGACTCGAGCCCCCGATTATAAATACAGAGAGGGAGGTGCGCAATTATTCAATGAAGAGCGAAAGTACGTGAAGATTCAATAATTATCATTTAGCAATTCGTTGAGTCGAAAAAAAGGCACTTCTAACAAAAACAGTGAAGACATTAATGGGCCTCACTAGTAAATCTTCAAAGCCCAATAAAATAATTAATGGTCCAGGGAATCATAATGTGGAAACAGTGAAGACATTAATGGGCCTCACCAGTAAATCTTCAAAGCCCAATAAAATAATTAGTGATCCAGGGAATCATAATTTCCGCACATGGTCCAAGCCACGAGAGCATCGCCGCAGTATTAACACAAAGATAGCCACTAAAGTTTAAAATATAATTATGTATATATTTGTCTCACCATTGTACGTAAAAGTATAGTTAGTATGGGTAGAGCTCTCCCGTATTGGGATGTTAAGATAGTCACTAAGGTTTAAACCTTAGTGACTTGAAGAAAGAGGCTTCTCCAACCGACAAGTGAAAATTGGTTTTGATTAATCAATTTAAAAGGTCATAATAGCATAGAATTACGACTAGGGATGGTCGTGGTTCCAGAACTGAGACCGGGAGGTACTTGTTCCACGCTGGTTCCAGTTCCAATTTTTTTAAAATATTTTTAAAAAAATAAATAAATAATTAAAAATGGATAACCTGAAGGTAATACCACTTTGATCATTTTGGATGTAAAATAAAAATTATAGAAGTGTATAGCAAAGTTTCAAAACTTATGCACTTTTAATGTGAGATTTGGAAAAATAGTTATATATATATAAGCAAATGTGGTCTCAAAACTTGTGCACTTTTAATGTGAGATTTGATAATATAGTTAAAAATTATTTGGTACCTTGACTTGTCTATAAAAATAATAGATTAGGATAATAGATTAGTACAATTGATTAGTGTAAGAGATGGATAGATTAGGATAATAAATTAAAACAATAGATTAGTACAATATGGAGAGTAAAAATGAAGAATATAAATATAAATATATATATATATATATATATATATATCTCTTTGGTTAAGTGCATATTGTTCATGTTGAATTCATGATTGTTAGGGCTTGTTGGTATCTCAACTTTTTCTTTATTTGATCTTTTTTCTATTTAAACATCTAGGCTTTTTGATGATTCTTTTGTTGTGATTGTTACTACCGTTAGCACATCTTATCTAGTTTTTGTATGGCCCATTTGAACATTTTTTAAAGTACTTGGCTTTTATGTTGACACAGTAGATGAAGCGGTGATATGATGAAAAAAGGTTTGGGAAAAATTTCTTGAACACTCTCAAAAGTACACAAAAATGCACATGATTTAGCCTCATATGTTCTTTTTCTCATATTGGTACATAGTCCCACATTCTACAGATGAAGTATATAGGAAAGATAAGCACACTAGTCTCACATTAAAAATAAAAGAATAATGTAAGATGTTGATTGTATATAAAAGATAAGTTATAATAGAAAAATTAAAGTGGCATATGGTCAAAGTGGTATGTGGTCCGACAATAGTATTGAATTATATATACATAATTCTTTTAAAGCACACTATTAATGATTTTTTGGTTAAAGAAGCTCTTAGGCTTAAGCTTTCCTTTGTTTGTAAAGATTTCTTTTCAGATTGGTTTGTTGATTTGGTTCAGACTGATATTTCTCAGCTGTTGGTTGAGTAAAGTTTGTTTTTTTTTAAAAAAAATAAATAAATAATTTTTTTTTATGTGGCCTAACAAATAACAATGTTATGTTATATATATATATATATATATATATATATATATAATTTTGTTAATTTCTTTTGAAAAAAAAAAGGAATTGAAATTGGTGGAACCATTGATTCTAAATCGACAGATTCGATCCCTTTTTTTAATAAACCGGAATTAGAAAATTGAGTCATGGATCCGATCTTTTGGTTCTGAACCGGAACCGGATCGGGACGGCCAAACATCTAGTGACACGCCTGGCCGACCCTAATTATAACATTCATATATTTGTCAAATCTTTTTTAATAAAATCTTGAATTGTGACTATAATTTTGACACCTGTCAACATCTAGTGACACACTGTTTAAAGTTACTTTCGATGCCTTTTAAGACCAATTAAAAAAAAAAGTCTTGAACGACTGTGGATAATTATTTTGTGCTTTTCCAATTATTCATTTATTTATCTCTGCCACGCAATTATATATGTATATATATATCACGAGACCAAAACAGTTCATATAGATCATGCATCTGTACAACAGACAAATTGTTTAAATAGTGTTATTATCGAGGACGGAATGAAAAAATAAAAATTGGAGAACAAGATTCAGATTTAGGAGTCTAAAATATATTACTATATATAATTTAATTTTTTATATACAAATTTTGTTTTTTAAAAATTTTGAAGGAACCAGTCAACCAGGGTCCTCAAAGGGGTCTGCCCCTGGTTGTTATCATACGTGCTTAAATGATTTTCTTAATTGAGTTTTAAAGATGACGTGGTGAAATGGTTCCAATCCTTGGATTAAAATGGATGAATAGTTAAATCTTGAAGTATAAATTTAAGTAAAAAAATTAAAATTAAAATTAAAATAGTCCTTTCTTGTAGGATTGTGTTGTTAGAGAAGACTTATTATTTTTGATCAAATTGTTTTTTTTTTTTTAAAAAAAAAGAAAAATAAAAGAAGTTTTTGCGTTAAATTTAGAAAAGTAATAGATATGATTATAGAACATTTTAAAATTTATTAAAAAAAACACAACAAGTACAGAAAAAAAAAATTTGAATCGAACCTAAAAAAATAAAATAATAAATGCCCAGAAACACACAAAAAAATAAAAAATATCAAACAAGCAAAAAATAACGAAAACCCAGAAACTGGTATCGAGATAAAGGCCCATTATTAGGATTTATTAGAAGAAGCAGCTATAGATAGATGGCTCCTGCCGTTACAAAAATGAAGATAGCAACGAGAGCTACTAAATACACTCGAGATGCGTTTTAAGTGCACCCGAAATTACATGAAAATTTCCATTTTTCATATGCGGACATAGTACTGTATACATCAGTGCTAATTACATCTCTCTCAACGAAGTTGAACTCTCGAGTTCGAATTCCTCCCCCTAAGTTAAAAAAAATTATATATTTATTTATTTATTATTATAAAATAAAAAAAAAAACCAAAGTTGAAGATAATGTTGTTGTCAACAAAAAGTTGCCGTAGAAACATTATGGAAAATGTTGGTATTACACGTCACTCTAACATAAAAGTGTGTGTTAGTCTCAACGTCCAAGTGTTTGCTTCCTCTCCAATCATAAAACGGTTCCTATCTTTGTATCGTTAGACAAAACTTTCACTCAGAGCCGCAGATATCACGTTCCCATTTGAAAATGCACGTAGGGTGACACAGAAATATAAGCTATAATATATATAAATAAAGGAATGCACAGTTTCTTATAATCTATCTTATAATTCTTATTTGATTTTGTGAATTTGTTGCTATCAAAACGTGCACGACACTAGTGGGTTTCCAATGCAGTAACTGAAGTGTATCTTAATTTTATGAACTAAATTCATTTATCTTTCAAATCTTCTAGCTAGTATAAGTAGATTTTAGTTGCACGTCTATTTATAGTTCAAATAGTTAACGTATATTTTTCTCAATTCAATGGTACGGGTTCAAGTTTTACTATACGTATTTATCAATATGTGTGGATAATTTTATTTTCCTATTATGGGAGTAAATATCTTTCGTTATGAGAGTAGATAAATAGACCACGTATTTAGTTATTAATTTTCGATAGGTCCTGACAGTTATTAATATTGTACATATAAAATATATATTTAGTAAAACTCTCTCACATAATGAGATAAAAGTGTGTATATATATAAAATTACTTTTACGTTTAGGATTAAACTTTTTCTGGTTTCAATTTTGTGTAACTTTAATTACTATCTAATTTGAATTTAAAACAATCTATAATACCATTAGGGTGCGTTTAATATTGTTATGACTTATGAAAAAATTATTTATTTCATAATTTATGATTCAAAATTTATAAAATAATCGTTTATTTCATAATCTATAATCCAAAATATATTTGATAAATTAATTAAAAATTAATTATTAATTTCTTAAGTCGTCTCAACGTCAAGTGTTCGTTTTCCTACCCAATCATAAAACGGATTATTTTATAATCAATCTAAGTGTTTGTTAATTAAAAGTTAATC
The DNA here is from genome assembly GCA_003430845.1 of Xanthoceras sorbifolium. NCBI lineage: Eukaryota > Viridiplantae > Streptophyta > Magnoliopsida > Sapindales > Sapindaceae > Xanthoceras > Xanthoceras sorbifolium. Next base: position 37,425,296 of record CM010608.1, read on the forward strand.
ATTAATTTCTTAAGTTGTTTTTGGAAATCAAATTATTATAGAAGAAATTTAATAAAGAATTATCTTTTTAATTAATTTACTCACACTTTTTGAATTTTAGATTATGAAATAAGTTATTATTTTGTAAGTTACAACAATCCCAAACGGACTCTTAGTCTCAACGTTCAAGTGTGTTGGTTTTCCTCTCCAATCATAAAACGGTTCCTATCAAGCACAAAAACTGATCAAAATGGAAAATTCCATGTGATAAAATTGGAAAGAATTACCCCTTTTTTCTTTTTTTTGATATAGAAAGAAAACCTTTTGGTTTCTAGGGAGTCGAATTTCACCATGCATGAAATTTGTTTGCAAAAAATGCATGATTTCATGTATCACGTGTCTGTGTAAATACATGCATGGCAGCTGTTTGGCCAAAACATGTGGTGATGGCACCTTAAAGCAAGTTGACAAATGAGCATCCAATCATTTACATGTTCGTTTTTTAGCAAACATTGCACGTTATATGTTTCCATGGAACCCACTTCCAACGACTTCTCGTCCCCTACGATCGTCCTAATCTGTGTCCTTGACAATAATTTTTGTTCCAGAAAATTCACATTAGAGTACACGAGAGAATTAGACTTTCAAAAGGCAATGTTGAAGTTCCAGTCTTTTTATTTTCCAGAGAATTGTAAAACAGTTGGCCAAATTACATTGACAGAAAGTAGGTCATTTACACAATTAATTATATAGAAAATTTGAAGACACATTTGACACAAAATACAAAGGCACCTGAGCTAATATACAAATTAATTTAAAGGATTTTGTTTTTATTTGAAAGGTAACATATGCTGCCCAACACACTGGTTATAATTCACAACCAAGAACTACATATATTAACCGATATATATCGATCCATAAACACGAATAATTCGAATCCGGTTTGAGTCTTTTTATAGGCCTTGACTTTCAGGAAAAAATAAAATAAAATTGCGGCAAAGTATTTAGCAAGATCAGCTCTTAGAACTTGAAGCCGGAGGTGGCTGTTGCAGCTGCTGATACAATGCAGCCATCCTGCTATATGCTTCCATGGTCATAGGCTGTGACAAAAACTTAAATTAATTAACATTTCTATATATGATATATCCTCAAAATATTAAAATATTTGTAATCTGAAAAAAAAAAAAAACATTTTTAAAACACTTTTGAGAGTTTGTACATGTACGTGCATGTGTGTAATTTTTGGTATCAAAAAATGTCGACAAGTACCTGAGACTGGCAAGCTAGGAAGGATAAAGGGTCTGGCATCATTGTTGCCGGAGAAGCTTGTAAGCGGTCGCCACCGCCGCCACCACCGGCACCGTCCCAAGAAGCTGGCATAGGCATGAAAGGAGGAGATATAAGAGAAGCGATGGCAGGGATGTTAGGGCGGCCGATGGTGTTCATGTCCATCACACCCATTCCCATACCCATACCCATCCCCATCCCCATCCCCATGCCCATTGGTGCCATCAAAGACATTTGAAGTTGTTGTTGCATATTCATTGGCAACATCATGTGTGGCATGTTCATTCTACCCATCATTTGAACTTGTGATTGCAATTGTTTCAGATATTCTATCACCTCATCGAGCATTGAAGCTTTATCCGTCTGCGGATAATTAATCAGGAAACATTTTCAGAAACGCACTAGGTTCGATATCTCTTCATATATGAATTAACATTAAAACAGCACAAACTCAACAAGCAATACCAAATACACAAACTTGTATAAGAAGTAATTATCATATTTTTGTTTCAGGATCGTTGTTTTGTTCAGTTTCGTAACTTTACAGAATTGGTTCCACAACATTTTATTTAGAATCGTAAATAATAGAGAATTATCAAAATATATACATCAGACAAACGAGCTAGCATGCAGTAGGTGTCTACCAGTAGCGGGCCGAGAATTTAAGTGGTAGCAGGTGGTTTGTCCCCAAACCTAACAACTTGCTGTCAAGTTTGTCCCAGTGAGAAAATTGTTTATCATGTGGACTAGGATCATCGGATCAGTTCCAAAATGTTCTACTGACAATTCAATGCCAATAGATTTTGGACAACATTTAGACCAATCTCTGCCTGTTCACTGTCTATTTATGTGTTCTATTCTAGATTTCTAGGGTCTTAAATGCAAAAGCTGTTTTAAAGTTTTCTGATCCGGATCAGTACTCTTTATTTTTCACTTATGAATCCGCATTTGACACCGAGAGCAACATATATTTTACTAAGGAAGTGCAACACACGCGTTGTTAGTTTTAAAATTCGTTAAATACTTCTTTTATATCATTAAAATTAACGTAATTAAATTTCTCCATCGTACTTTTATCCGTCAAATGTGCTTAGAAAATTTGCTAAAAGTAATGAAAATAATGCATAAAAAGGGAGGATCTTCAGTCAAAAAAAGAAGGCCAAGAAACTTTATATATAAAAGGTTAAAAGCGAATAATGAGAGATTCCTCCACTCTCGCTTTTTAGATAAAGCGAATAATAAGTACTTAGTAGGTAACAGTGAAGGATGCGAATATGTCACAGAAAATTAAAGCTAGCCAATGAAAAACTGAGTACCTTGCTAGAATTAGGGACCAATTTCTGCAGTGTCTTCATCCGTTGGTTGATCTTATCTCTCCTTTTCTGAAAAAAAAAATATATATATTATTATAAGTGCCTATAATTATGGTTAAAATTAATGTAATTTCATATAAACATTATTTCTAAGGTCAAACATGAGTGAGATCTATCGAGTCCCAAAACAAAAATAAAATAAAAAACTCATCATTTAACAAATCTCCAAAAGAAGTTATATATATATATATATATATATATATATATTCTCTTTTATTATTTGTCTGTTCTCTGTTAGAAGATACACAAATATGTTTCAATCATTAGAACCTTTCCTGTTTTATATATTTTATTGTTTGTCTATTAAACTCAATCATGAGTTCATCATCATATTAACAAATTTATATTTCATTATTATATTATAATACATACATGAGAATCATAGAACAAAATTCTGCTTTTAGTAAAATATTTGAAGAGAGAAATTACTAAAATTAACTTACCCTCTCAGACTGGTTATGGATAGCTGCAGCTCTACTCCTTCTTGTTGAGGTTGATGATTTTCCTTTTCTCTTGTCTCCCTCCTCTCCTGCCTCTCTCTTCTATATAAATCGAAAAAACATAAACACAAAATAATAATAAATAAACGAACAGAAATCAGCATATATATTAAAAAAAAAAAAAAAAAAAAAAAGGAGGCGAGGCGGTGAGAAGGAACAATTTTGGAGAAAGAGCTAGAAGATAATAAACACTTGATTGCATGAAATATTAGAATATATATGCACTAGAACTTTGCCTGTGATCTGCTGTGGCAAACGGAGTCATGATCGTCGGTGGTGGTGGCCTTGGTGCAAGGTTTGGCGGAGCTGGTGTTTTCCGGCGAGCCCATTGAGGTGGAGGTGAAACCGACACCACCCGCGTCTATGTCATACGTGTCATGAGTACTCATGCGTTGGCTGTCCCTCACAAACGAGGCGCTACCGCTCACGCTTTGGTCTCTGCCGCTCCACTCTGGCGCCACGGGGACGACGCGCGCCACCCTCGAGCGTTTGCCCGGCAGGTTCTCCTCCATGGTGGCGGCCGGCACGCTGCAGGACCCCACCCGAGCGGAGCAGTCAACCACGCAAGTGCCGCCGCCACCGCCGCCACCTAGCCCCCCGGCCGATACGGGTTCCATCTTGTGCGACGACCGGTTGTCCGACCGGTTCGAGCAAGGCACCATAGCGTCCATAGTCATGGTGACCGAAGCGGCGGCGGTGGCTGCTGCCACGGCTGTAGCACGTTGTTGATCGAACCAGGGAGCGAGCTCGTTGCTTCCTCTGCCTCCGCCACTGCCTGCGCCGCCATCAAATGGCGGTTTACAGTTGGGCAAGCTAGTGGCTTGGTTGACTATGGACTCGAGGGTACCACTGGCGCGTGGCTTCTCCCAAGTGTACTTGGTGGCAGAATTTGTAGCCGCCGCCGATTTGGCAGGTGCCCGCGGTGGCCCTAGGCCGTGCATGGCCAGCTGGCCGTTTTCCCATGTCAACTCTGCCACTTCATAGTCTAACCTGCTCCAGATAATATCACACGCCCCCACACAAAATATAACACCAAATAATTGTCAAATATTCCCCATATACATACATAGATTAGATTAGAAAGATACATAAGATAATATAAGATAAGATAATACATACATGGCAACATCAGGGGCCGTTGAATTAGAGCGAGACCGGAGAGAGACTCGAGTGGAGGTGGGATTGTCGTCGAGATCCCAACTGGGAACACACCGGCTCATGATATATATTGAGATGGTAAGAAGAATTATTTATTTGTTAATTATTTTCTATTGTGAAAATCGATGAAGATAAATCGTGTTACAACACAATTATTCCACCGCTTGAAACGATTTTCATGCTTTTGTTGAAGAGGGATTGGGTCGATTATAGTTTCTTTTCTCTAAAATGAAGTCAAAATGGCATGGAAAACGAAAAATGCCTACTAGTCTTTTACGATGGAGATAAGAAACAACTTGCAGAGATGGGATGTGAGAGAGAGAGAGAGAGAGTGAGAGAGTGAGGAGAGACAAAGACAAACATAGATAGAGTATGGAAAGAGATTCTGGTCCATATATATGCAAATAGAAATAAATGGAAGGTGGAGTTGAGTTCAGAGCAGACACTGTGTTATAAATGATAGGGCACTATAACTGGTGTGTCCATGGAAAACGAAAACCACATCAATGATAAGATCTATAAAAACATTGAAAAAAAAAAAAAAAAAAACCGAGGATAACGTTAAATTATTTATCTCTTCATAACCTACAAGGGCAAATTTAAGAGAAACAACAGTTTTGTAGTAACAATGTACAAATAGAGAAAATTGATAGGGGGGCTGGGGAAAGGAAAGAATATTAAAAATGAGAGTAAAAGTGTGGTAGTTTAATAATATCATCAGTTAATGGATGAGGAGTCCCAGTCCCAATAATATCAAGTGAAATTGTGGTGCGAGAACGCAGATAGACCTCATAGTTACGTGGACCCTTCCTTGACGCGAATGAGTTGTTGTTTGTTGCATTTTTTTTTTTTTGTGGTACGGACACGACAGAAATGAAACAATTTCCAACTCACGACACGCTGGTGTAGTGGTGTTAACTTCACCGTGAGACACTGCCAAGAACTACCTCCTCAAGCCCCCCCTACGCGGCAGCACCTACGCCCTTACTATCACAAATGGGCCGGGCCGGGCCTGGCTAGCTCGCTCCAGCTTGAAAATCGGATAAGGGCCGGGCCTTCAATATTTTTGTTAGGATCGGCCCTAGCCATAAACTCTACCCCCCACCCTATTTTTTCAATACAAACAAAACTTTAAAAATTATTTATATTTTTCGAGCTCGATCCTACTCTCGAATCCGATTTTTCAACCTTCTAATATAATTCGGTGGTAAGATTACGAGCGTTCATTTAATATGATAATATTTTAAGTTCGAATTATTATTACTGTAGATACTATATTTAAAAAAAAAAAATTCAATTTTCCGACCCGTAATAATTAAATCCTGCCCGCCCAAAAGTGATTTTTGTTCGAATACAAGACGGTGAAAATTAGAGTGGCTGGCTCTTCTCAGTCTTTTGGTAAGTTGCGATTGTCGCTGTTGACTGTTGGACAAAGTGGGGTCGTAATTATAAAGGTGAACGGACCACTAGAGGTAGAACAATTAATGCTGTGAAAATTGTCGTAGACAATTCAGTGGTGTGAGTGTGACGCGACACCGAAGGATATGATTATACACACTATACAGTATACACACCACTTAGTAATAATTGACGTATTATAATTTTTAGTCCACATTAAACATTTCTTATTTTCCAAATCTGAAATTGAATTTTTTTTAAAAAAAATTAATGTATGTTGCAAAGACAGTACAATATGATGTGTGTGTTTTGTATATGGATATTGCATAAATTGCATTCATATAGATGGATTTAGTAGGGTGGCATCATTATTTATAATTATTTTTTTAAGGATATAATTATAAAATTAATAATAACTTATCTTAATTATTGAATATACGGTCAAGATATCTACTATTACAATAACGGAAGAAAATTACTTACACATACTAGTAAAATGTATATGGTGGGACTTGAGCCACTCTCATCACTAGGGTAAAATATATATTAACTATTTAAACTATTTGTGAATGTATTTTTATTTGTATTTGTTAATGTGAAGGAAAAATAAATATTTTTCAAACAAAATATTTTATAAATTGTTAAGCTGTCGATACCCGTTGAGATCGAATCCTTATCATGTTCATATAAAGTAACAGGGGTCCATTGACTATTTGTCAGGCCGTATCAAGAGGCACTGAGTGTACTTGGGCCATTCACCAAGTTAGAGCCTTCTAGCCCCATCATTGGTCTTTGTGGGCCAAGAAACACTGATGCAAGGCTGCAAAGCCGGCTGGTGGTATGTTTTAGAAGGGCTGAATTATGGCCGGTGGTTGCTATAAAATTATAAGATTTTTTTTTAAATATTATTTACTATTTTATTATATTATTTTTAAATTATATTAAAAAGTGATAGATTTATTCGACTAAATTTTAACGGAATAGTACGGAATAAGTGGTTATAAATTTTATAGTGGTTAAGGTCACTCAATGGTCAATGCTTAAACCAATTGACTACAAACACATTGCCTATTGCCAAAAATTAAAAGTGGCTTTATATAATATATATATTTTTGGTTAAGTGAAAGCGATGTACGGTAAAAAGAAGCACAGTAAAATTATTAGTTACAAATAAGGCAATAAAAGTTTTCGAGTTTGATTAGCAGAATGATATTGTCACCTAATCACAAAAGACAAATCTAAAATCTCAAACTTCAAGAGAGAGCAGAGCCCACTCTCTAGTCTATCACGCACACACACTCTTCAACTTCAAACCGAGAATTTCCATTCTAACAAGCTATAGTAGTGCGCCACGTTTCATAAAAATTACATTCTGCCAACGTGGCGCAAATTCATTGACTTCCATTAGTTTAGAATCATAATCTGTTCCGCAGTGGATCATTCCTCTGCCACCGAATCATTAACAAATGAGAGCGAAAAATTTGCACCCCACAAATCCAATCCAATTTAAAATCTCTGTTTGTGTTTGTTCTCGAGAGTCAAGAAATTGGAAAACTAACTAGAAGACAGACAGACGCAGCTAACAAACACAGACAGCGACTGATTTTTTTTATTATAAAAAAAATTAATCGAGATTTAGAAAACCCTAACCCATAATTAAATGTCGCATTCACCAGAAACAAATCGGAATCCAAACCCTAATCTTGATGTTAAGCCACAATCGCCATCCAAGAACAACAAGACGAGGCCCAAACCCTTAAGTCTACTACCAGATGTGGTGTTCAAAGAACAAGATCTAAAGCATGTTATTTTCAAGATGCAACTCCAATCTCTCTCCGCGTCCGCCTCCGCGTCCGCCTCTCCATCACCGGCCGGTTCTCCGTGTGAACTTAACAACAGGATAAGTAGTCTGCACTCTCTTTCGGCGGACCCTCCAGGACCGGATTACACCGCCCTCATTTCAGACGAGCTCCTCCTCCGCGTCTTCTCGAAGCTCCCGATTTCTCAGCACCTGCCGAATTCGCTGGTGTGCAAGCGCTGGTTGTACCTTCACGGCCGTTTGGTACAATCCCTCAAGCTCGTTGACTGGTCATTCGTCGAGTCGGGTCGGGTATTCACCCGGTTCCCGAATCTCAACGACGTCGACCTCCTCCGCGCGTGCATTCGCGCGCCGCGGAACTCCGGGATTGTGGTGACGCACAACAAATCGTTATCGGTCCACGTCGACGACACTCGGCTTTCGTTGGCGAACGGGTTTTTTATAGACCAGAACGACGACGTGTTGCCAGTTGATGACGGACTGGGATTGCTGGCGAAGAATTACCCGAATCTGCGGAGAATCGCTGTAGTTGGCGCGAGCGAAAATGGGCTGTCGATTGTCGCTGACGAGTGTCGGACCTTGCAAGAATTAGAGCTGCATTGTTGCGGGGACTTGTCTTTGAAGGGAATTTCTGCGTGCCAGAATCTACAAGTAGTGAAATTGATTGGTTGCGTTGATGGGTTTTACAATTCGGTTGTTTCCGATATTGGATTGACCCTACTAGCTCAGGGATGTAGAAGATTAGTGAAGCTAGAGTTATGTGGATGCGAAGGAAGCTACGATGGAATCAAAGCGATTGGTCAGTGTTGTCAAATGCTGGAGGAGTTGACTCTCTGTGATCATAAAATGGACGGTGGGTGGTTGGCAGCGCTATCCTTTTGTGGGAATTTGAAGACGTTGAGGCTTCAGTCATGTAAGGGTATTGATTTGAGTCCTGGACCGCGTGAGCATTTGGGGTCTTGTCTGGCTATCGAAGAATTGCATCTGGAGCGGTGTCATATGAAGGATAGAGAGGGTGTTGAAGCTTTGTTTTTAGTTTGTGAGAACGTTAGGGAGATTGTTTTGCAGAATTGTTGGGGATTGGAGGATGAGGTTTTCGCGTGTGCCAGTATTTGTAGGTACTATCAGTATTTGTTCAATATAATGTCTGGTTCTGATTTCAAACTTGTGTATATGTCTGTTTGTTCTTTTATGATAATATTGTTCTACTTATCTGTTCAAGAAGTAACTTTTATTGCAAGCTACAAGTTTAGAGTAGTTAACTTAAAATTTAATCGGCAGCTTCAGTGTGGTTAAACAAGACGAATAATGGCATAATCGAAATCAAAACTCAATATGGGCATTATGTAGGTGCTTGTTGGGGATACTAGGGAATTTGAAATACAAAAAAATTAAAATCCCTACGCGTTTATTATTTTTTACTGCCAACAGATTGTGCCCAAGGTTTACAAGTGAACTTCAATTTATTTATTTATTTATTCTTTCATAGGCGGGTGAAGTGTCTATCTTTGGAAGGATGTTCGTTGCTAACAACAGGAGGTTTGGAGTCTCTGCTTATTTCTTTGAACAAGCTTCAAAGACTTAAAGTAGTATCTTGTAACAAAATAAAGGATGTTGAAGTCTCTCCTGCACTGGCATCTTTGTTTTCTGTTCTTAAAGAGTTGAAATGGCGGCCGGACTCAAGATCTTTATTGGCATCTGTTCTTGAGGAGACTGGAATGGGAAGGAAAGGTGGTTGGCTTTTCAAGGGTTTAAAAGTTTAAAGTGCCACTTGATGCTCAGGATCAGGGTTTCAAGTTATGCTGCGGTTAAAATGTAGCAGATGCACATATGTAGGAATACAGTGATTATCATAGATGATTCAATTTAGATGCTTAGCGTGGTGATAAGAGCAGTTACTTTGTTTTACCTCCTACCAATTTTCCAGATTAAGTATTCTACTTTTTCTTCACCCCAATTATCATATGTGGGGTGACTTGTATGTCCATATTTCATTCACAAGCTGGAATGGCTTTGTTAATGTATTTTAGTGTTAGCACTATCTTTCTACTAACACTAAACAGGGTTGATATTTTAATTTTCTTAATCAGATAGTTGTGACTTGTTAAGCATCAGTGAAAGCACAAACATCAGTAAAGTTCATTTTTCCTTATTTACTGTTAGTCTGTTACATTGTCTTCAGATTCTGGGTCTGCGAGTTTGTGGTACCTCTATGCAATTTGTTACTGCAGCAGTTGGTAGTTTGGTTTATTAACTACCTTATTGTTTCTATAAGTTCTCCAAAGTATGGTGCTGACTTGCAGGTTATTTTGTGATGCTATGCCCTGTGATATAGATGCAAGTTATTTGGTTGTAAAATTATGTTTGCAAGTAAGAAGATTCTGATCTCTTTATGCCAAGGTTTTATCCAATCCTTTTTTTCCTTTTTTTTTGTTGGATGGTGGTAAAGCAAACTTGGGAAATGATTGCTTACTGATTTTGTTTTCTTGAATTTCTTATCTTTCAGCAAATAGCTTACCTCAAGGGAGCAATCACTCTGAAGTAAACAGAATTTTTGGATGAGCCAGAGCAGGAGGTCAATGACTTATTTCGCTTGTTATTGTTGAACCTCTCCTGGCCTGTGTTAATTTTTTTTAATTTTTTTTTTTGTGGTAAATATCTTTCTCTGGTGTTAAGTTTTTGGATTAGCAGGCTTAACATATACAAAAAAAATGCTTTTCAAGCAATAATGAGACCGAGTTGGAGGAAATCCTGGATATATGTCTGAGAGATGTCGTTGTCTCTGGTCCTTTGTCGTCTGCCCAAAGGGGTTTCAAGAGGATTTTCGCTAGCAAGAATGAAGCAAAGTTGGTGTGGAGGACAACTTATTGGAATTGTGGCTGTTTAAATGAGGATATTACAATGGATAATTTTAAGGAAGCAGAGTAAAGATTTAAGAATAACAACTTTGCGCTTTTTTGAGAAGGTAGTGCTAATTTGGCTGATATGTTTTCGCCGTGCACTAGCACCAATGACTTGCAAGTCTCTGTGACATTTTATAGTTTTTATTACTGTGTTAAATCTTCATGGACCTGCTAATAATCCTTTTCATGCCATAGTTGTATGAGCACTTTGTAGGCATCAAATTTTCTTTAGTAGCATGTATTGGTTTTATATGTTACCACCAGTGAAAGACATCTTATTTTTACATCTCATTCGTAGCAGAAATCTCGTTCCTGTTTGCTAATTGCTCAAGGACTGTATAGAGACTTCTGGGCACTGTAAATATGCTGCAGGAAGCAGGCATGGAGATGGGTTTGGAAAAATCAAAGGAAATTAACTCAAAAATGAAAAAAATTTGAATCATCTATTGTAACTCTTGTTGATGAGTTTGCATATTAACTCTTGATTAAATAGACATATTTTTTTCCTTTGTGTATTGGTAATGGAGTTTGAGGTATAAACTTTATCTATTAAAAAAAAGTGTAAGGAGATCTTTCTGTTATATGTGAAATATTTATGAGGAAATTCCAACATTTGGCCTTCAATGGCTTTTTGAAAATTTATCACTTTTCAATAATTTTTATGCTTTTATCAACTCTTGCTATTGAAGTCATAAAAATACCTCTGTTAATTCCATCTCTCTCTCTCTCTCTCCCTGATTACTCATTATATTCTTCCAACATCACACATCAGATGTCCTGTCCTTAGCTCTCAAACGTTTTTCTCCTTTTCTCTCAACTCTCTCCCTACTAACCTCACATACGACTTTGATCTGCAAGAAGATATTTCAGACCAGTTCCCTATCTTTTTATCTCAACGTTTCTCTCTTTTCTTCCCTAGATTCTCTCCCTACTCGGTGATTTGTGTTTCTCTCCCTTCTTCCATAAACTCTCTCCTTACTCGATACTCTCTGTTTTATTCAAGCTTTGTCTCCAAGAAACTCTCTCCGCCATCGTCGACAAATCCAAGCACAATGTTCTCTACATATCTATAATTTCTCAGTACTTTACACATTTTGTCACACGTTTTTGTCTTTTTTTTTTTTCGTTCTTGGTAAGAGTAACACACCGCATGTTAACACCTATTATTCTACACGCCAGGTCATTATTCTGGTCAACTTTGGTGTTGCTAAAGGTAACACAGTTGCGTGTAAAATGCATGGCTTGTTAAATGCCCCATTTTTTATCGCAATTTTTACCGTGTAATAATTTATGAGAATTTTTCGGAGTTAGAATAGTGTAAGTAAGCAATTATACACGCTAGAGTGTGTAAGCAAATACGCAAGGCAGAATATGTGTATGCAAATTACACACGTCTCGCAAGATAATGTGTATTGTGTAAGCAAATACACAAGGCAGAATATGTGTATGCAAATTACACACGTCTCGCAAGATAATGTAATGAATACACATGCTAGCTTATAAGAAATGGTACTCAACTATAAGCCAATCAATTTTGGCGCCTTTTGTCCAATCTTTTCTTCCACCTCTCCTTTGTTCATCATGATGTCTGTTATGTTCCGTTAACTCGGTATTGACATTATATTTTTCGTAGTGGACATCATGATGAATGAAGCAGAAGGGAGCAAAAAAATGGAAGAAAAGATGTACAAATTGGAGTTAGAATAGTTTGTGCAAGTAATTATACACGTCATGGTATGTGTAAGCAATTATACAACACCAGAATATGTGTAAGCAATTACACACGCCTGGCAAGATAATGTAATGAATACATACGTTGGTGTGTAAGAAATATTACTCAATTATATCCAATCAATTTTGACGCCTTTTCTTCCAATATTTTCTTCCACATCTCCTTTGTTCTTCATCATGTCTATTATGTATTGTCAACTTGATATTGAGAGTATATCGATCGTAGTAGCCTAGTAGGCATGATGAAGAATGAATCAGAGAGTAGCAAAAAAAAAAAAATGGACGAAAAGGTATACAATTAGAGTTAGATTAGAATGTCAAAGCAATTATACATTCCAGAGCTTGTGTAAGCAATTATACACGTCATGATCTGTGTAAGTAATTATACACACCAAAATCTGTGTAAGTAATTATATATGTCAGAATAAATGTAAACAATTACATATGCCTGGCTAGATAATGTAATGAATACATAGTAATAAATATTAATCAACTATAATCCAATCGATTTTTACGCCCTTTTACCAATCTTTTCTTCCGCCTCTCCTTTGTTTTTCATCATGTTATGTATCGTTAACTCGGCATTGGGGTATTGTAGTCCTCGGAAATTGCTTGGAAAGTGTTGGGCACTACAACCTGTAAAGAAAGAGCGTACGTGACTCATAGAACGTCTAGGACACCGGAATAGTACCGGCCAAAGTCACTCCGACGGTCAAGTTAGCGAGTGCCAAAATCTGTGTGAGCAATTATACATGTCAGAATAAGTGTAAACAATTACACACGCCTGGCTAGATAATGTAATGAATACAGAAGCTGGCTTGCAATAAATATTAATCAACTATAAACCAATAAATTTTTACGCCTTTTTACCAATCTTTTCTTACACCTCTTCTTTGTTTTTCATCATATTATGTATTGTCAACTTGGCATTGAGGGTATATCGATCTTCCTAGGTTTTTTTTTACCATTTTAGGGTCTTATAGGGTCGGGTTAAAAAAAAAGAGCTAATTACACTCATATCCCCTGAGGTATGGTATTTTTGCATATACTGGTAACTTTACATTTTATTACATAAATATTCTTTAAAAAAAGTTGATCAAAACGTTAACTAATTATAAAAGTTAATATTTTGGACAAAAAGACCATTATACCCTTAATAAAAAATATTAAAAAAAAAATTTCACCTTACAAGATGGACAGTGGAGAGATGGGATCTCCACCTTCAAATTAAAAAAATAATAATAATAATTCAAGAATTTTTTTTTTTGAAAGTTGCACCTTTCAAACTAAAAAAAAAAAAAAAAAAATTCAAGGAGATCCCAAGTCTGGTCTCCATCGATCTCGTCTCTGTCGCCAGGAAAAAAAAAAAACAACTATCCACCACAACCACCACAAACAGAAAAAAAAAAAAAAAATTAAAGAATGGGATGAGGAGATGGAGAGATAGAGCTTGGCATTCATAGAGCGACGGGCTCCATCTCCATTATAATGGACCAGATATATGGATTTTCATCTAATGGATCAGATCTGATCTAGTCCATTTTAATTTTATGGTTATTTTTTTAATTATTTTAATTGGTTTAATTGGAAAATAACGAGTTTGTCCTTACTACAGTACTGCCCCGTTAACTTTTTTTAGAAAATATTTGTACAATAAAAGACAAAGTTATTAGTATATGCAAAAATGTCATACCTCAGGGGTATGAATGTAATTATCCCTTAAAAAAAAGATTGTGTAGCAGTCGGTTCGAATATTATTACAATGTAGTAGTCAAAACATGGGATATTATGATGATGTGGTTGAATATGATTGGATAACAAGGCATGGAAGAGTGAGCAACGTCATGGAGCACCGGCCTCCATCTCATGAACCGCCGTATCCATGGGAGATGTTGTTGGCTCCATCTCCAAATTTTTGGAGAAATCTGAAGATGGAGCCAAAAGGCTGGATCTCCATTCTAATGGACCAGATCTGATATGGTCCATTTTACTTTTTAATTATTTTAATTGGTTTAATTGGAAAAAGACGAGTTTGCCTTTACTACAATACCGTTCCGTTAACTTTATGGTTAGTCAACGGTTTGGTTAACTGTTTTTAGAAAATATTTATACAATAAAAGGTAAAGTTGCTAGTATATGTAAAAAGGCCTTACCTCAGGGGTATGAATGTAATTAGCCCTTAAAAAAAAGGATTGTGTATTATTACAATATAGTAGTCAAAACGCGGGATATTATGATGATGTGGCTGGATATGATTGGATAACAAGGCGTGGAAGAGTGAGAACTTCCAGCTGGACAATAACCAAAGCGTTTAAAACTTCCAATCTATATAAACTCTCCAAGTCGTAATTCGAGTCTTCAAAAGTTGGCGACACGATCTGAAATTCTGAATCTCCATCCAATCGACTCGGTGAGTTCTCAATCTCTTTCTCTCTTTGAATTTTCTGCTTTGTTAGATCTAGGTTTTGCTGGATCGATAACGATTCAATTTGCTCTTTAAACTTGAAAAATAATAGATCCCCTCTTAACAATAAAAATCAATTTTTAGATTTTTTTTTTTTGTGTAACATTTTGATGGATGCTTGTGCTGTTATCGACTCAATCCTGGAATTACATGATTGTTCTGTACTTCAATTCATTGTTTTTTGTTTGAAAATAGAAGTTGATTTCTCTCATTGACTGTCCACTATTTGAGTTATGTATTTCTGTCTAATTTACTGCAAGTTCATTGTTTTGAATTTTCACTATTTGAGTAGTTACGATTCAGCGTAATAGTTACATTAGTATAATTTAGAATCAGATTAGTAGTCGGGGAAGGAAGATCAAGAATAAAATTCATGAGTAAAATTGTTATATCATTATCTAGGTAACAGAATTGATATTAGTGGTCGGGCAAGAAAGAAGAGAGAATTCAAATCTCTAGTTTGTTATATCGAAGCATTCTTTGTCGAATCATGACATTGGAAAACTTTTAAATGTTTGTGTGGATGTTATACAAATGGTTCTGTTAAAAGATTATATCAAAGTGTTGTTTATGGAAAATATTGAAATGGGGAAAATTCTAAATTGTGGTGTGGATATTACAGAGATGGCTTTGAACGGAGCAGCTCCCCCAAGAGGAAGTGCAGCAGCTGCAGCAAGCATGCGTAGGAGGAGGACAACAGCGAGTGGTGGGGCCTCGGGAGGGGCTGCTGGTACAATGCTCCAGTTTTACACGGATGATGCTCCAGGACTCAAGATTTCCCCGAATGTGGTGCGTGTCATGAGCATTGGTTTCATAGCCTTTGTTGCTATTCTTCATGTCGTGGGTAAGCTTTACTTTGTTAGAAGAGAGTAAAGCCGGCTTGAAAATGTACAATTGTTGCAGTTCATTAGAGGGTGAGGTTTACCGCGGCAAATTGAACATGTGCAATGGTTTGTTGCAGGTAGTTGTAGCTCTAAGATGTTACTCTTCTAACGTATTTTTCGCATTAATGAAGTTTTGAGTTTTAATTTTTTTTCCAATGAGAATTATTGGCATGAGATTTCGTAGTTGGATGGTGACACTATTGGTGTGATGTGGTTAGTCGAAATGCAGACTATAGCTGGCGTTTAATGTACCTATAGTTACAGGCTTGAAGGTGGTCCATTTAGATACCTTGTTTGAATTCTTGACACAAAGCGAGACCTATAACCATCAATTGCTTACTGTTATGGAATATGGTGGTCTTGCCTTTTGAACTTGGTCATCTGCCTGTAAAATAAAACTAGTGTAAACGGGAAAATAAAACTGCAATGGTGAACTGGATTCGTCCTCCATTCTCAGCCAAGCTCGATGCACAACCAACCAGTTAAAACTGCGGTGGCAAATTGAATATTCAACAGAGTGAAAATTCCGCTGCATAATATTATCATAAGGTTCCCTTTTTTTAAATATTTTGCGTCTTAAAAGTATCCAGAGAAGAACCCAAGAAAATGCTGATTATGATGAGAGCGCCACCCAAGCCTCCAGGAAATCATTTTGGTGATCATCTAGATTAAAACAAAATAAATCTGCAACTTATTTGAAATTTCTAGTACCAATTTCACTCAAAAAGGGCTGAAGTTATGGTTTTTCATGGCCGCATTATACGGCATATTATGATGTAATTCAATGTAAAGGAGACCTGTTTTAATCATACAATACTTGAATGTATATACATGGCAAAGAAGATTCTGTTACAAAATACAACAAAAATATACAACACAATAACTTACAAGGACAGGATTTCAAGTAACAATATGACCTATATGTATAAACATGACCGATTTCAGTGCGTGTTGTCTGATACCCAACCTGATACCATACTCTCATCCATAGGCTTAAGACCTCCACATGATCTAGCAACTGATTCAAAGAGTTTCTCGATCTCAGGTGCACACCTTATGAAAGATTGGTTCCAGAAATTGTATCTAGGATTCTGCAAAATAACAACACATCTATTTACACGAGTATCCATGAATATTTCAGAGTTTGACATTCTAGATAAAGAGGAAA
Organism: Xanthoceras sorbifolium; assembly: GCA_003430845.1. NCBI lineage: Eukaryota > Viridiplantae > Streptophyta > Magnoliopsida > Sapindales > Sapindaceae > Xanthoceras > Xanthoceras sorbifolium. The sequence continues at coordinate 37,441,960 of CM010608.1, forward strand.
AACTAGAGGAACCTTGATGAGCTCAATAAAAGTAATAAGAAGACCCCAAGGATGAGGCCGGTTAACAATAAGACGTTCAAACAGTACTCTCGTAATTTGCTCCTGGATAATTTCCTGCATAACGCAAAGATATAACGTCAACCGCAATACACAAATAAAATTTCGACTCAACTACTTGATCAATGTCCTAAGTCATCACAAGCTGAAGCCAATATGAACTTAAAAATCTTGAAACCAAAGTGCTAATAATACCTTTGATTATTTAATGTGATTTTGATACCAATGCCAAAATAATCTCAATCATATTAAACATGTCAAACCAGAGATCTTTGACCAACTTAAACATGTAATTTGGAAAAGAAAAAAAAAGAAACAAAAGAAATTCAGAACATATTCAAAGCTCTATTTATTTGATGAAGATAATATTTGGCATTCAAGATGTTCTATGAAGGACATGGATCCTCATCTCACATACAGATAATGAACCAGCAAAAATGTTTCAAAAGCTGACTCGGATTTAAAACCATTCATAAAGGTTATTCAATAGACAATCCACGAAACACCATAGCATCAAGAAGCTCTTATTACCTGGTTTGCTTCGGCGTACAGATAAAGTAGCACAAACGAAAAATAATGTGTATGGTTGTTTGGATAGCGAAGTTGGTTAGCAGCCGCATTCAGAAAGAGATAGCGTCCTTCAGTATCTAGATCCTGTATCAATGTTTGGAAGATATCCAATGCAGCACTCACCAAGAATACAGTCAGCGAACTATTGTTCCCTGCTGCCTGTGCATGAGGTGTTCTTGACTGTAGTTGGTGGACAGCCTAGAGATTTTCGAAAGCAAAGCATTAACAAACATATTCTTAAATTTCAAAGCTTCCCAAATTTCAAATTTAAAAAAAAAATCCTTGATTCTCCACTCTGCTCTCCTTTTCCCAATTCAAGGTTTGTTAAAGATTTTAGAATGAAGCAAGAGGGAAATGACAATTTTGATGAAAGATAGTCATCTGAATCAACCTTTAAATGTATTTTGAAACCTCCATGAGGTATCATTCTCTACATTGAGAAGATCCAAGAATGTGTATGGAAAGAACAACAGAGTCCAATTCCAACCTTAAAAGAATTTGGCATGCTTATTCTTTTGATGAAAATAATAACAGGTAATTTTGGAGAACAAGATGTGCAAAGACAAAAGATTACCTGCATGCCAACATAAAGCACAAGAGAGTTTATCAATGGTACATTGTAACGGGTACCAGCAGAGGCAGCTTCACTAGGTGGAAGGAGTAATTTATGCTTCAGTTCAGTCAGAAATGAGGAACCTGGTTGACCCGTCTGCAAAGATATTACCAAATACCAATATAATTATAAAGGATAACAAATAATAAATAAGAAAGTAGTAACTACACAGTAGAGGCAGATCATTCAAAAAGAAACAAATGCCCAGATGAGTAAATTAGGAGTCTACGGATTTCTTAAAACAACGTAAACAATACAATCCATCACTGATCAGGTAATTTGAGATACTTCTTTTTGAACCAAAGCAAGTAAACAACAAAATATCATTAAATCAAGTACCTTGAGATACTCATCTACATCAGCCTTCATCAGCTTTGCTCTAAGAGCTGCATCTACCTCAGACAGAATACGAGGTGAATCTCTGATTTCCGGAAGCAAATCAATCTGAAAAGAATGTTATCAGATCAGTGTTCATGTTTAAATTTAAATTAGTTCCAAATTATTAATTATGATCAGAATATACCTTTAAGTTGGGAGTAGATGGATCCGGCAGCCTCATATTGCGGGGAAAAGCACTGAGGATAATATTGCGCATCTGTATGCAGCTTGGAGGAATAACATCACAGAAGGTAAAATGATAATCACATAGGAACTCGGGGAAATCATGAAGGAGCACCAGAAGCACTCTAAGCGTGCCTTTATACAGAAAGCGAACCTACACAGAACCAAATAAGAATGAGGCACTATTAATTGTTTAGTTATAATGGGCCACAAAATAAAGACTTGGTGATTGAAGAGGCTAACCGGCACTCCGAGTTCAGCATTCCTCAAAAATGGCTCCAGAAATTGGAGCAAATCTACCAGCAATCGTTGTATATAAGGCCAACCCTTCTGAGCATTTCCTATGAGCAACTTGGGCATGAAACTCCTGTGACTCACCAATTCAAGCCATGCAAAGCTGGACAAGCATTTCAACAAACTTAAGACATGCATAAAGTATATAGATAAGCACAAGTCTTTTATTTCAGATAGTATTCTCTAAGATGCAATCATCTCGCTTTCTCTACAAACGCAATCTCTGGGGAATGATCTTCACCATGTATATGGTTCTAAGACAAGCTCCAAGGGTTTTAACAAGTTTATTATAACCTCACTATAAGCTAAAGAGTATACAAATTCATGATGCTAACCTGAAGGCAGGAACTTTAAGGGGTTGCAAAGCATGGAATGCATTTGCAAAGGCCGTCAAGATCTGCAAAATCAGCAGTTAACATGAGCCAGTCAATCAAGGTTATTCCAACAAAGTAAATTCAAACAAGCCATTACCTGAAAGTTTGAACCATCAACAACAGGGTCCAGCGAACCAAGGTCTAGCAGCCAATTTATAAACAATCTGAAATATGGTCTTGGATTAAAAGATACTTTCTTATCTTCCGCATCTTTTTGAATAAATCTTACAGTCACGGTTAAAATCTGTGGAATATACAAAAATTATCACACAAATAACTGTCAAAAGAAGAAAGACGAAGAAAACTTCTGAAATAAATTTAAGATTTACCTTCGACAAAAGAAAAATTTTAGTTGATCCTTGCTCCACAGGGCAAAACTGCATAAATTTTATCAAAGAAGTTGCAGCAATGTCAATTGTATTGATAAAAACACGGCAATGACCATATTGACAAAACTCAGTAGAACATACACCTACCTTCAGGATGGATGCCACAAGTTTTGCATAAATATCAATGGCAAGAAAGGACAGACTCTGCATTTGTTGAGCAGATTGTAGTGAACCAGGATTAATCACCTCAGAAGATAAGCAATGTGAAACAGAGATTTCCTAAAAAATGGGAGAAAATGAGGAATTAAAAATGTGTTATTGTTGAGTATTATTCTGAAGTCAAATCATGAAATAAGAATCACCGTGAGAATGCGGAAAAATCGATCCGTCATATCATCCCCTTTCAGCAGTCCATTTTGATGCAATTGTACGATGTAATGATTACAAGCTGCATCATTTGAGCCAGGAAGTTCGCATATCTGGTACCACTCAGCAAACAGCATGGAGACCTACATAGAATTCATACCCAACATCATAACTTCAGTTACTTCTTAAAATTTGTCAATCCTACCAACAGGAGAAAGAAGTGACAGTGTGTAAACACTTGGATGTGTTTTGTTTGCATGAAGAGTCTTGAGCAGTTCTGTTTATTCAATTAGATGTTGGAAATATAAGGGTACATTTCGTATCCTTTTTGAAAAAAAAAAAAAAAAAAAAGATGTTTCTGGAAAGTGTTGTTAAACAAAAAGGCAAATGGCAGTGTGTTAAAAATAATTATCCAAAGATGAGGACAAATTTGGTATTGTTTTTTAAAATGAGCAAACAATTGTTTTGAGTGAAAAGTAGATCATTTGTTACAAACAATTAATTGCGTTTCTTTTTTGGAAGCAAAAGGCTGTTTATTTTAAAACACATCTAACTACCCACTAAACTGTATTCCCCTTCCCTAAGCAAACTCTATGCCAAACTGTTAATAACTGTGCTTAAAATGGTGGACCCAAGAAAAAAAAAAAATGCTATCAATAGCACACTCAAAGATCACCTGAGGAAGATAACAATGTTGACATCATTCTTCTAATAAACAGGGTCAATATGATGGGGCAACTCTTCTCCAGTAGGACTAAAGAGTTGATTAATCTCTTTGGTCAAAGTGGAAACCAAGGTAGTTTGATTTATTACATATTATAAGATCATTGATTCAGCAATTTATATAGGTGAACTTCTATTGGGAGAACCTTTGGGTAGATCAATCATCGATGCAGTCTACTGACTCAAGTGTATAATTCAATGGTGGTTCCATCGATTATATTCTTCAATGACTTTTAGCCTTTAGGAAGTCAAAGCTTGACTTTACTAAAAAGGCTCGTGCAGGGGCGCTCTTTTTTGGCTAAGCTGTCTTTTGGCATATCTATTGTCCAACAGAACTGTAAATTTTAAGGTCAAATACCTGCTCACGGAGACCAGGAGGATCCGGTTCCACAGACTCCATGCTATTATAGTCTTCCCTGTTTGCTGTAGACTGACTAGGAGCCTGTTTCAACGAAGTTTAAGACCATTAGGAAATATTAATACGTCTTGGGATAAGTGCTAGAACAAAATATCTCTACTAACCTTTTTGTCCTTGGACTGCCTAGCCTTATCCTCCTTTCCCACTGTAGCATTAGATAGAGTTGTTATATTAGCAACAGGATTCCTAACAATCTCAACCAGCTGCTGTAATGACTCGGGAGATCCAGGTTTTGTAGCCAGCTGCAAGTCTAGAACAGTCAGAAAATGCACAAAATATTTGGCATAGAATGCACTTATTCACACAAAAGAATGAATGTAACCTTTGCCAATGCATCTACAAGATTGTGGAGTTCTGAAATGACTCTGGATTCATCAGTGACCAACGTTTGAAGAAGGAAAATGGCAAACTCTGTTGCCGCTTCTGCACATTTACAAATTGAGTCAATTGCCTCATCAGCAGAAAATTTAAAAAGTAAAAGGGATATTCTTAATACATACTGTTCCTCCCCCCATCAATAAGTTTGGCCATATGAACATTGTATTCAGCAAGGTTGAGTAATTCACTGCGAATAAGACCAACAGCAATATCCTTGTTGAACTTCCTCTCCTCGTCTGAGTAAATCACCTATAAAAAAACAGTTTCAAATTACATAACAAATAACAAGACAGAACATTCAAAACTGTTAATAACAGGTATACCAACAGATTTAGCAGATTAAAGCAATATCAAATAATGAAAAATACACAGGTCATATGCAAAGACATTTTTTTATTTTCCGCAAGTTCAGCCCTAAGCAAATTTCAGATTACCAACCTAGAAAAGGTTGATCCTACCAACCACCAGATGCTAATTTAATTTTATTTCTCCAAAGCAAAAGCCTAAAAAAAATAGCAGTTTAACTTCCATATTGTATTCATATAATGATTATAAGATTTAATTTTTGGCTAAGTATATAGTAGAATTCATTATAAAGTATTGTGTTGTAAAATTATTCACTTGGTAAACTCCTGATAATTAAGTTTCATCAAAGATTTTAAAAGCACTGTAATAAGTAATGATCACATACGGCTTCCCAATAAGATTTAAGAAAAAGATAAAGAGAGATGGAAACTCATCATAAAAAGTCAAACCAACCATAACCAAGCAGCCACGAACCTTACCCAAACATGATCTTTTAGACAGAATGCCAAATAATATTATTGAGTTTGCATACTTGTATTTTTATGTTTATAAGAAGAGAGATATATACATATATATATATATATATTGGTGTATAGCCTTAAAACCCAAAAGACTAGCAAATTGGGTTGTGGCATCCTTTGATAAAACTAACCTTCTCTTACTTTTTATGTTTTCGATGTAAGATTCATCTCATCTTTTTTAACTTCAAATGCTGGTTCGCATACAAATATAAATTTCCAAAACAAAATGGACGCTAAGAGAACTTAAAAAATTTACTACATGACTAGAATTGAATTAATAATAAGATGCCACAGGCATCAGTATAAATACAACAATTAAAACTGACCCCGGAAAAGAGTATACTATCGCATATCAAGGAACCATAACATTTGGCTCAGAACACAGAACAAAGAAAGAGAACATACCCAGCTAGTGAGCTCCTTAACAACAAGCTTGCAAACATCACGAATGGCAGCCAAAATTGCAAGATGAGCACTAACATGAAGACTGTTTGATGCATTTTCATATAAACCCTTGAAAACCTATAAGAAAACGTAGAAAAAATTTCAAGACCGTGCTTAAGTTATCTTCTTTCTTCCATAAGCATTCAAAATAATTGACTGGACATGAACATGAAAATAGTGGACGCAAGAAAGGAACCCCAACAGTAATCCCTTTAGAAAGAGTAAGACAACAACCAAAGTATTCTTCTATAAAAGACAGTAAACCTTTTGTGCCACAGCCAAGGCAGCCTCATCTCGACTGATGCATCTAAGTACTATCTCAGGAACCTCAGCAATTACTCCCTAAACCAAAAAAATAAAAAATAAACATCGCAGTTAGCACACATCTTTGTTTAGATATACTTCCCAATCTATATCTGAATCAATTCTATATGAAGGAGATGTAGATTTAAAAAAAAAAGAAGAGAGGCAGAAGGGATACCAGAACCAAAGTACATTCATGTTTAACCAGCAAGCAGTTAGATAGAAACATATTTAACAAAGATGAGTTTTAAATAAAATAAAATATGGCAAGATGAGGAAATGAAACAATACCTGAACTTCAGCTTCTCTAGCATCACTAGCTACCAGAGCTTCTAACTGAACATTTCAATGGACGTCAGTGAAACAATTGGATAATATTTAATAGATAACAATTAAACTCAAACCAAGACGATAAGAAACATGACAGAACAAAACGAGCAGCCTTGTAGCTAAATCGGACAATACAAGCAACCAAGGAGCAAATGGAAAAAGATGATAAAGGGTTATTTACGACCTTCTGTGCAACAATATGGTATTTATCCAATGCATCCCTTGTGTTCAATGAAGGCTCTAAGACGCCACTTCCAAGGCGCTCAGGCACAGCAGCTGATGGTAATGACTGTGAAGATGTTCCTGATACCTGGCAACAAATTAGAAGTGAATGTAAGCAATGAAGAGTTAAGACCTTAGCAGCATGTATGCTGTTGAATGTAAGATTTCTCACTTTTGCTGACTCATTTGAACTCACTGGATGTACTTCAGGGGCTGGGGCAGTTGAAGGAAATGAAGCATTGACAGAATCACTTTCAGAATTATGCTGAGTAACACCATCAGCAGCCCCAATCTGAGCAGACGATGCACTGAAACAACATAATATTTTTGAATTTACAAGCAATAGCATTACAAAAATTTGAACAAAGAAAAAAAAAAGTAAAGAAAAGCACTTCTAAAAAATAACACCTTAGAAGTGCAGCAGAGCCAGATTCGATTGCCCCAGAAGCAACATCCAATGGGCGCGAGACTGTTTCGAACCCTGTATTTCCTGCACCTGATGTGTAGCCTGGATTAACTTGTCCTGCCGCTAAACCATATGCACCAGACAAACCAGCATCACCAGACGAAGTCAAAGAACCGGCAGCCATTGCATGTGAGCTTTGACTAGATTGGTTTTGCAAAGGAAGTCTAACAAAATCCTGAAAAGGATGGATTGAGGGAAACAAACTTTTAGTGAATTTCTTTCAAAATCAAATAACACCTCATAAAAATGTCAGTGAGTGTTTACCTCATACACTCGTTGTTGAGAAATGGACAAGTGACCAGGTTTAGGGCGTAGGGCCTCAGGTACGACACCCATAGAACCTTGGGCAAACATGTTGGGATCAAAAAAGGAGGCACCTACACCCTCTCTATGCTTTCTTCTCAAAGAAAGCTGTTGAGCTATTTCTCCATCAATGGTTTGAATCGCCTACACGAAGCAAAATGCCATGAGAAACCCAGATCCATGTAAAATTCAAAACTACTACTGACACTCTTTAGACCCCATATGATTTCAGTCCTATAAGAATGAAGAAACCATTGAAGTATATATCATTTTTGTGTGTCCTTAATATATTGAACACCATAAATGGAGAGGCCAATCCGCAGAAACCAGAGTCCAGTCAAGCACATAGAATATCAAAGAACATATGTGCTGATAACAGTAATTAAACATACCATAAACCCAGAAAATTGGCCAAGCAAATCCAAAAGCTCGAAATATAATATTGATAGACTTCCAAGAATTTGGAGGCCATATTTTTAGTGGACTGCTGGTCCACTATTCTGTATTCATTCTTTTATAATCAATAAAATTCGGTTTGTTTCTAACAGGAAAAAAAAAAGGAAGAGGCTTTCAAGTATAGAGTATAGGGAGTTGAAAAAATGAACATATTGATTTTACCCACAAAAAGGGAAACAAATAGATACAGTCAAAGTCAGTAGATAGAAAATATTTTGTAACCTGAGTTAGGGATCCTAAAAGCACCTTAAATTGTATGAAGCGAACATTGGACCAATTATAAAACATTGATCATTTTTAAGGAAACCAAGCAAGAAAGTGTGTATGAGCGCACACATAATAAGTCTGTTCAACAACTAAACACACTTTAAAAACTTTATACATCACAAACAAAAGTCTAACCTTATCTGTAGCAGCTTGCTCGATGACTGCACAGCCAAGATCGAGGTTGTCATTGGTAACAAGTTGTACAGCTTGTTCTAGGAGTTCACTTGCAATATTTAAACCTTGAAGTGAATTCCTCAGTTGACTTGATATAGAACCTCTCAAAGGTTCCTAGCAAACCAAAAATACAAATACAAAACATAATGTGAATAAGATAAAAATCAAGACGACAAAGGGGACAGAAATTCTGACAAACTTTGATGTGAGGTAAGAACCTTGCATGTTACATGAGCCAAACTTCCAGCCAAACTTGCAACCATCAAGTGTGCTGCATTGTATATACGTGTTTCCTCCGCTTCCATGGCATAATCCTATTTTGCATTGTATAGTAAGTGAAATTAAATATGAGTAATGACATGAAGGGCTCGTTATGCTTTCAACTAGATCAGAGAGGTAAATATTGTACATACAATTACTCAAACCATCTGCAGATAGGTAGGGGATATGATAAGCTTTCAGCAAACCTTTTGTTTATAAGTCAGAGAGAAAGATCCCTGGATAGATACTGTAGTGGTCTTGGAGAATAAGGGGTTTCAAACATGCACAAAGGTGAAGTGACCATCTTGTGACCAGTTGTAGGCAAAACTAGATTTTAATCACTATAGCGGTATAGCCTAACTTGTGTAACTAGCTAATTGTCTTCTTTATAATTGAACTTTCAGATGTATTCAGAAGAATTAATTTATCTGGAGTTAATTACCTTTAAGGAACATAAATGCTAAAAAATTCAACCAAGACAAATGACCTCAGACATGAATGCAATTGCAATGGGGACACAATGAAAGGTAAGGGCAATAAAAACAATATGCACAAAGAGTAAATAAATTTGTGAAGTCAAAACATAAAAAAAAAAAAAAAAAATACGGGTTACAGAAAAGGAAGATTTGAACTGCACATATAAAGAAACAAATTAATGCATCTATAAGATGAGAGGATTTGATTCAACATAAAATTCACCAACAAAAACATTGGACAACTAATGAGCCTTTGAACTACCATTGTCAAAGCTAAGCCACAAAAGAATTTATGTAACACCACAAAATAGTTGGTATATAATGCTTTATTGAATTGCAAACCTTTAAAACAAGCTCTTTTGTAGTTTGAGTTGCTATAGAAACACTGCGCTGAACAATGCCAGACACTATTTCTTTGATAGCTCTGTCCATTGCAAGTGGAACCACTCTGTAGTATACAAATAGGAGGAGTATTACCATACAAACTCAAGCCAATGTACTCAATAAGCAGGAGGCATAAAATAGCAGAAGTTTCAGACCTCTGAAAGTGCAAGTGCAAGCCTAAGGCACTGAGCTTTGGGTTGATAATAACATGAGTTCCAATATTAGGTATTTGTGTGGGAAGCTGCAATAAAAGAACCATCAAACCAGCAAACATAAAAGTAAATCAATTCTTACAACACCAAAGCAAGAAAGAAAGAAAATAATACCTGATTAGCAGAGAAAGGAGACTGGGATTGGGTAGTTTGAAACAGTCCTTGTGCAGAAGGAAGCTGATCAGACAAGCCCAGAGCTGCTAGTTTTTCATCTTCCATCAACGTCCCAGAAGAGAGACGAAGAGGTGCACCGTACTAAAAAAGGAAAAAAAAATGCAAAACTTCAATATGCATATCATTAAAGCTAACCTCCAACAACAAAACACCAAACCGGCATAAACCTGAGACAATAAATGTGTGGGGCCACCAGAATTAGGTGGACTGGCAACCTCAAGTGGCAATTCAACATGATTTAGTGGAGATATGATTCCTGATTTAACTTCAGGAACCATCTGAGGTTGGGATGCTCCAACATCTTTATTTGAAAAATCAGGATTCCCTTCGATTTCTCTTTTCCGATCCTTTAGAAGAGAAGTGGGTTTCATATCTTTCAAATCCATGCCAAGGTTCTTGAAAAGAACCTGAAATCAGAATACCAGAAAAACATGGTAAACCCATAACTCAATACAGCACTGACCTTATATAAGTATAATATGAAGGGTAATTTTCGGTGTGTGTATGAACAAAATAATATTCCTATACCTCTATATCAAATTTTAAGTTCATTTTCAGGTTTGGCATTGAATAGATCTCAGCAAGCAATCCAAGAATGCCCATTGTCCAGGGATTTGGAGGCTGATATGCTAGACTGCTTTGGCAAGGCTCAAGAATCTGCAACACAATATACCGTAAACAACACAACGCTTAAGGCCAAAGCAGGCAAAGCAATCATATGTACAACTATAACCTTGGAGGTAAATGGAATAACTGCAATCATCAATCCCTTCTCATATGCCTGCCAACAAAAGAAGGAAAAAAAATAAGTAATCATTCAGAAAATGAAACAGAAACTTCTCAAAATGCATTATAACAATGACTAAAAATAGAAACTCTAATAATTAAAATCAAAGTTAAAAAAACAATTGTAGAAACAATTACCTCTATAATCAATGATTTGGGATCTATTTCGCGAGCTCTTAATACTTGATTTCTTCCAATTGTTAACTTTCCAAGCCAGCTACCCAAATTCTTAAGCAATGAACGCTCTTCTGAACTTGATTTTATAAGTTCTGATCCTAATAGAACCTAAAAGAATGCAGATGCCAACATTGTTTCCTTATTCAGTAACTCCAAATGCATGAAAAAAGTAGCTAGCTTTTTTATAGAAAAGGTAGCAATAGACATAAACCTTGCAATTCTCATACGAGGCAAGGACAATCTCCTTATTCAAAGCCTTTGAATTAACTTTATCCAGAAACTTCAAGTACAAGTCGTGAAAATTTGGCTCAATGCTTGCTCTGTTAAGACATTCAGTAGGATGTGACACAGAATTTGTGAAGAAACTAACGTAAAAGCAGCAGTTATATATTACTTGCACAGACAATACACACACATGACATGTACACACAAATAGACAATCACACGTGGGAAAGATAAATGGGTATATCGGGTTCCTGACCTTTTCATAACCATATATTGAGCAAACCAGGGATAGTACTGTTCTTTCAATATTTCAGTGAGTTCTTTGGCTTTGGCTTCAATATTCAGAGCTGATATATTATTGATTATAAAAGAGATCTTGTCTTGAATCTCCGATGCTGGAGCCTACAGAAAATAAAAAGATGCATGAGAGTATTGCACTATAATGGCAGATGCAGAAGATGAAGAGATGCAACATCTTCATCTAAAAATATATGCACGAAAACCACTCAAATACTTATAAAATGTGACATGCGATATAATTATAGAAAATTTACTTGAGCTAGTCACTAAATAAGATGATGCTGCAAAACCAATACTTGACTTAACTTGTCACTGTACTTTCAGAAGTACTTTAACATTTGAAAAGTAATTTTTATCACAAACAGATGCAAATCATGCTGCGCCAACTGCCCAATCCAATATTTATGAAAGACAAGGTAAATTATGCTGGATTACCTCTATGGGAGTCGCCCTTCTCTCTGCAGCAGCAACTAGTGTTTCAATGTTCAATGTACCAAATTCTGTAATGCAACACAATATACAAGCACAGATACAGAAATAAAGTGATGAATATAAAAAATGAAGACTTAACAGCGTTTTCAAAAGAACAAAAGACGACGTTCTAGATGCATAAGTTAAAAGATAATAACTAATGCTAGGTATCCCAATTTTGTATCCCAAACTGAGGCAATTGTATTACACTGATGTGTGTATCCACATGTCAATGCAATACAAATTACCATCTTAGTTGGGATACCTAGCATTACACGAAGAAGATAATTCTTTTTTATCAGAAACAGAAGAAATATATTGAAGATGAATACAAGTTAAAGAAAATTACTAGATGTAACTGGACGAATAACACCAGAGGAGACTGACAGCATTGCTGGGGCACGGATCACATTTTGCAACTGCATTTTCAGTATTAATTTTAATTACAGCCTTTAAAAGGGAAATTTCAAATGCAAAAGAAGAATGCCGGCCACACAGTATACCTTCTGAATACTAGAAGCATCACCTACAGCTGAAGGTTGCCCAATAGAAGATAGAAGTGGTTTCGTGTCACTAGATGAAGTAGCAGAAACTTTAAGACGATCTTCAAGAAAACTTTCATTTCTCTGTTGAAGCTGGATCTGAGAAGATGGTTGCTGCACAGGTTGTGCAATGCCAGAACCAAAACCCTACAAAAATTTAAAACAGCAAAAATGGCAACTGTTGAGACAGAAAATCTTAACTGTTAACATCAGACCCACAATTTATATAATGACTTTGTAAACTGTCGGTCCAGTCTATAAAAAAATAAAACCAAGTCATATAAATCACAATCTTATATTAAAGAAGCAGATTACAATATGATAATACTAACACATTTTGAATTACTCTGTAATATTTCTAAGGCTTATGATATAATCTACAGAAGCTTTACATACGAGTGGTTCCGCAAAATTCAACGCTAACTAAGTTACAACATCACTATAATGATATAAACATAGGACAATTAAGCAATCTGGAACCAGTGAGATGCAGTAAGGTAGTGATTTAAAAAACTGATAGTAGCACACTGCAGCTCTGCTATATTTGTGTTCAGCATGACAGAAGCATGACTTCGGTGAATACAAAATCCTTGGTGATGGTGCCAAAAGTGAAGGTGAACGTAGAGGCATGATGATTATATAATATAATAGCTAACATTTCAACTGACCACAAATTTAAGATCTAAGAGCATCCCAAAATGAAATTCATACAGATAGGTCTGGAAAAATCTAAAGGACCTCGAATAGAAGTTACTTTGAGCAAGATAAATGACAATATATCAGAAGGATACGAATATTTCTACTTACATATAACAATTAAACATAATTATAACCACTTACCTCCCCATTTCCTGAAGTTGCTAGAGTGGGACCTTGCTGATGAATGGCAGACGCATTATTGGCTCCATCTGATTCCAAATGGCCTGATGAAATCCTGGCAAGGGCCCGTTCGATGAAAGCAACAAGCTCCGAATGAGTCGTACGGAGATGAGATATTTGTAAGATATGGTTGCAATATTGTGGCCACTCAATCAGACGATCAACAAACTGCTCTAATGCCTTTGTACCAAACACAAACATCTGCAGGCAGATAGGCTGTCAGCAGGTATTACATATAGAGAATTAATGAAAGAAAATTTAGAGGAAGATGATACAAACTTTTGAATCGGCAGGTTTGCGCAATGCATCTAGAACACCACGCAGAGCAATCCCAAGAGTAAGATGAGTTACAAGCTGGTGCTTGATAATGGAACCTGAAATTGGTTCAGAACCATGACATAAAATGAAAAAATGACGGTAGATATCAACTTAAAGATACATATTGGCTCTAAATACATGAGAACATGTCCCTCAAGGTATGTACTACGTTGAAGTACACAGATTCTTTGGGCAGTCATTTGTGCAAGAGATGAAAACCAGTCTCATTTTTTATATCATGCCACAATTTGCATAATCACATGCTGCAATTGAGCATTTCATATGCAGAGACTGAGACATAAGTCTCATCTTGTAAATCTACCATAAGTTTCTCGTCTAGGCACGCAAATTTGACCTTCAAGTTGACAACACAATTTTTCAATTAAGTATTGATAAAAATCCACCTCACTCTTAAGCCTCTCCCAAAACCTACACAAATTGCCATGGTATAAGATCAATCTATTTTGCAGTTAACCACATCTCTATATTCACCAAAGTGCCAGAGAGTTATTCCCAAAAGAAAGATTCTTCCCTTTCTTGATGTTTCTAAAAATTTATGCATCGTCATACATTAAGATTTTATAATTCTGGCTTTGGTTGATATCTCTATCGCATCACCAAACCCAAAACCTACACCAAAACCATGGTACAAAATCTATTTTGCAGCTAACCACATCTCTATATTCACCAAAGTGCCACAGAGAGTTATTCCCAAAAAAAAAAGATTCTTCCCTTTCTTGATGTTTCTAAAAATTTATGCATTGTCATATATTAAGATTTAATAATTCTGGCTTTGGTTGATATCTATCGCATCACCAAACCCAAAACCTACACCAATAACCATGGTATAAGATCTATTTTGCAGTTAACCACATCTCTATATTCACCAAAGTGCCAGAGAGAGTTATTCCCAAAAAATACAAAAGATTCTTCCCTTTCTTGATGTTTCTCAAAATTTCTGCATTGTCATATATTAAGATTTTATAATTCTGGCTTTGGTCCATATCTATCGTATCACCAAACCCAAAAGCTAGCTATTAGGCTGTTGATCCAATTATTAACACGTGCATGTGATTTCCGACAAGGCAACGACGTCCGCATCATGTCCTCTTAATGTTAACAAAGACCCTTTTCTCAGCAGCAAGTTAACATTGGCAGCAAGATTAAGCATAGGCCAAGACACTGAATAGGTTCACCAAACCGTAGCCAAAGTAGAAGATGAAGACAGTTCAAAAATTGTAAACATATCACTCAAAGAAATCAAAGCTCCTAACCTAGGGTTATAAAAATTCAAAAGTTAGGTCTAAGAAAAATTGATAAAGCATCAGATCAAAATGCTGAAAATATGAGTCAAATAGTAAAAAGGGGTTGTGAAATGAAACTCACCTAAGAGAACAGCAGCAATTCTGAGCTGCCTTTCAGGATACTTAGGGAAGAACCTGTATTCCTCAAACAGATTCCCAATCATGCATTCAAAAATAGAGTGTTCCCTGTCCATTCACACAGCAGTCAATAAGAAAACATGACATATAATGAGAAGCTGGATACACCAAAAAAGTAAAAACTCAATATACAGAATCAGCAAAATTTAACTAAAGCTCCCATTATAGATTTTCATATATTAAGCAAACACTATATTGAAGCAACAATTCAGTATAAAAGAACTTTTTTAACACACTAAAAGATTTTTTATTCATTTGTCCTTAGCAAATTCAGTTTAGAATATGATGTCAGAAATAAGCACAAGAATATATACATACAAAATGTTCAACAAAAAGGAAACAATTTTTCTCCTTGCAACCTATAATAATAGGTCAGCCAGACAAACCAAAAAGAAAAGAAAAAAAAATTATAAATACTACCCCAACTCATTAGAGGGACTGTACAGATATTGAAAAAAATAACATTAAACACTAACACTTGGAATTTTATACAATCAAAGTTTAGATTAACATAAATCTTTAAACATAATGTGTTTAGAAAATTATAAAATATAAGGCTTTCTAGGACATTGTTTTGTGTCTTAGGACAGATAAAGGACAAGACTGAGAAAGTCTGTTGAAGCTGAAGAAGGTTTTAAGACAACAAGTCAACTCAATTAATTTTCAAAGGAAATTAATTGTCATCCGCTACATGAATCAGCTTCAACAATTAATTTTGAAACGATGAAAGAATAAGATAAAACATAAAGAATGAGAGCTACTGAAAAATGAGTGTTAAAATTACACCTTTTCACAGAAGATTCCTTGAATCGTGCAAGCATTTGTACCATTGCATCAATGGTCAACTGACCAGAAAACATTTGATGGAAGTAAGAATTTGCTTCAGCCTCAATGTCATCTGCATATCCATCAGATGTTGACGACTCTGTAGCCTCACCATTCTGCAGCTTTGGATTAGAATCCATAATTATTGCATGCAGTTTTTCCATTTCCTCAAAAAGCTTGGGTGACGTAATCAAGCCAGTATGTCCTTTCAAAACCTGAAAAATGAACATACAGATAAAAAACTAAAACAAAGTAAATATCACAAAATAATTCGAAGTTTGTTGGGAGAACCAACTTATACAAGCCAAACCTTCAAAATTGTAGAAATTTTCTCCATATACAGATTCAAGAGAGCACTGGAATGATGAAAAGGCTTGGCAGAAAAATCCTGCGATCTACCAAACTGGATCTCCTTTAAGAACTTGAGACACTCCTGAAAGATTAAACATGACATGTCAGCCTGTTTTTCTTACCATTTCCAGTAAAGATTACAAGAATATGACACATGAAGGAAACTGGAAAGAAACTGAAATTACCTCAAAGAAAAAATCCTTGTATGCCGTCATATTATCACCCAACCACTTCTCAAGATCTACTAGTTCTTTTCGTGAAGCAAGCACTGCCAGTCTGATAGCCGAAGGTGAAGGAATCATCTCTAGAACTGATGATAGGATCTGCAAAATGTATAAGAAAAATGATAGGGTTAACAGACAGAATAAGTTAACAATACAACTGATACAGAACTGGAAAACAGGCCAACTTTTTTTAACAATGGATAATTGCGACATGAAAAAAAAATCCTGCAACTAGAAAGAGATAATTGCAAGTGAAATGAACCAGGCATGTATTCTTTGATTTAATATAGCACAAAATACAAAACACAACCGGGTTGGATAATCATTGCCAAGTTCTACAGTTCACCCTAATTTTACCTTTAGCTCCTGACAAATGTCCAATATTCTAACCATGCTTTCAGGTTCCAAGTTGTGTGCATCTACAAATCCCCGCAAAACAAGATTGGGATTTACATGCCAGAGATGAAGAATCATACCACTACCCATGGTACTTTTAATTATCATTGGGAAAACAGTAAACGATACTTCATACTGGATGAGGTTATAGGCAGTCTGCAATGACAGATGAAAAGTTTATCAACCAAAAAGAACAGATGCAAGAACATTGTATAATATGTACACAAATGAATCATGAAAAACATACATTAATATGGGCCAACCCTAGAAGCAAAACTTCAGGGCAGTGTTTAAGAGGGTAATCAAGCAGTGACTGGATAGAGCTAGCATGACCCCTTTCAGCTAGTTGACACAGCACATCTAAAAGGTCAAGGCATAACCATGCATGATTTGCATGTCCAAGTTGAAGCTTATGACCATGCACCGTATCAACATAGGCCTGCAAGAATTGTTTGTTATCAATAACAACAGACACAGATAACACACGGAACAAAGCAACAGGAGGTACACATAGCATTATACCAGCTGCCTTGCAGAATGAGCAAAGGTAAAAACTTCTGGCGGTGCTGCTGCAGCATATTTAAGAAAAGATAGCTGACCCTCAGTATTCTTCCAAACAGACCCACAAATGGCATGGAGCGGGAATGAATCCTGCATTTAGTTTCACAAATTCAGAAAACATGGGAAGTACTCATTAAATTCACATATAATTATTAACCGCAGTGAGATCCATGCATCTTTAGATATGTTACTGAATAAATACCTGGCATGCATATCTGTATAGAGACATGAAAAACGAGAAAGCCTCCTCATTGGGAAAGTAGAAACCCTCATAATCCAAGTTCTCAATAACTCGTACCCAGTTGGTGTTAGGAGCCTGCATTCAATTTGGAATACTTAAAACAAAGGGTAGAAACTTTCATATTCAAGGAGAACATTCAGAAGAACGAAATTAGAACTCACAAGTTGCTTGATTGTTTTTATGAGGACATCAACATTCCAGGAGCTCAATGATGGGAAATCAGAAAGAGTGCTGCAACCAAGGGCCAAGCCGAAGGTTGAAAATGTGTTCTGGGGGTCCTCAAGCCCAACATAGGTGCACGCAATTGTGCCAAGAATCCTAGAGAGAGTAATCTCAGTCAATGGTAAGAAAAGAGAGAGAATCTCTTTGCAATGCAAGGCATCAACTGTGCATCCATAACCTAGTTCCTTCATTACATCTCCTGTGCTCATTTCCTTCTCCATTTCCACTAAAATATCATCAAAATCATTATCTCTGCATTCATGAAACAAATCTATATCCCTGCAGCAAATTAAAAAACAAAATTAAGCAGATTATTTTCAACATGATAAAACAACTAGCATAAGAGGATATTACCAACTGAAAACCATTTGAAGTTGAAAGAAAACTAAATAAAAATAGCACCTTAAAGAGCTAGTCTCACGCAATTCATCTGGAAGCACCGGAGTTAAGAC
This sequence comes from Xanthoceras sorbifolium, assembly GCA_003430845.1. Lineage (NCBI taxonomy): Eukaryota > Viridiplantae > Streptophyta > Magnoliopsida > Sapindales > Sapindaceae > Xanthoceras > Xanthoceras sorbifolium. Next base: position 37,460,354 of record CM010608.1, read on the forward strand.
AAACTGGGTAAGATCTTTTGAATTCATTAACGATATTAACTGCATAAGGGAATCTACATGCTTGGAGAGGTCATTCGACCGCTGGAGGAACATAACAATATTCTGAATTTGCTCAGCAGAATTCACAGGAACAGGATTGACACACAATTCTTCAATCTGAGACATACAAAAATTCTTCCCTGGGAAGAGCAAAAACAGGGTAATTTTTATCATAGTGAACACAGAATAAATGCACAAGAAAACTGACAATGACAAGCAAAAAAAATCAAGAGAGTACATCTAAACAAAACCCAATACCACATAGTGCCTCCAACTCACCACACATAACTGTTTCAAGATTATCTGAATCCGACAAAGCAAGACCAATGCCAATTCTTTCAGGCACAGATAAGTGTAACACATTTGATAAATACTCCAAGATTTTTTCACTGATCTCAGTAACTCTCAGTGAATGACTAAACACAGTACCGAAATTTGGTTTATCCATAATATATTTGAAAACTGATGCTATGACTGATTCAAGCTGTGGATTCTTCGAGTCGGTCCCATGAAGATTCAAGTGATCCAAGCAAGTCTGAAGCACCAAAATGCTTCCCTCGGTTCCATATTCAATAAACTGTCAAGAAGAAGAAAAACCGTAGCAGCATTAACCAGATAGAAAAACAAAAGTTGTAAAGCAAAGTATGGCCTCATTCCTCAGCTGACTGCAGGAATGTGACTCCCCCTTAGCAAAATTTTTTTGTCAACAAGCAGATTATGGCAATCAGTTTTAAATTTTTCCCAGACCAATCAGTAGGTATGTAATTCTTAGTTCTCATAAATGTTATTCACGTCTTAGATCAAAATTTCATATGCAGACAAGTGGAAATCGATGCACAAGCAACATGAAAGCTGAACTTCAAATTTTGTTGAATTAGTTTGGTATGCAATTTTATTAGCAACAACCACCTTAGTAATGAGTCGCCACACTCTAGATGGCCTGTTTACACAATCATGTTTGCTCCAGAACCACTAACAGCATACTGCATTTGGACTGACTCATGAAAAAACACACTACTGTATGAAATATTCAAAGTACCTCTACTAAAAAGTACTACATAAAACCGAATGTCACTCAAAGAAAGGAGAAAGAAAATAATAACAATTTTGTTTGGTTCCTGCTAAATGAATCTTATCACATTTACGGCGCACAAAAGTTGAAAAAAGAGAGAAAAAAATGTATTATCTGTTGTGTGAATAACCAATATAAACTAAAACGCGTAATGAATCTTGAAAGAAGATTAGGGTTTTCCAAAAGGACCTAAATTACGAAATCCAAAAGCAAAATTTAAAACAAGAAAACGAATCTTGAGGAAAAATTAGGGTTTTCGCAGCGAGCTAACATACGTCGTACCAAATACAAATTAAAACAAGCAAGATGGATCTTCAGACACGAATTAGGGTTTTCAAGCGATAAAAGACGAGGACAGTCAAGATTGATGATCACGAACAGTTATACAACTAGTATACATGAGAAGACGACAATCAAGTACCTGACAAAGCTCTTTGAAAACAGAGTCGGCGTTAGCTTCGTTGAAGCTCTGGAGCAAGAAACGAATCTGATTAGGAATCGCTGAAGCAAGCCTGATCATGGTGGATTCAATTCAATGCTGCGGTTTCCAAAGAGATTCGCGAATGGCTGTTGAGGGTGGGGGTCGTTTTGGAGATTTGTCGAAGTCTGAGAATCGTCGAGAGAAAAACAGAGATTTTTTTTTTTTTTTTTTCTGCTGAGAAATGGTGCTGCGTTTCGTAAACGTGGTTAAAATGACAGGCGGGTAAGCTTTTATATAATGGTGTCATCTTAGGGCGAGGCCACGTCAGCTAATAGTACCGTTTATGGTTTTTAATTTTTCCAGGGGTGAATTACACAAATTTCTTAATGTTTAGTAAAATTACAGGAATAGATGAGATTTGTCTATATCAATACAAATAGCACTTGATGTTTAAAAAATATTGGACGGAACTACTGTCAACTTGAGACCATTAGTATTAGTCTGACAAGGGTCATATAAGGGTAAAATAGTACATTTATCTCATTGTCATAGTCAATCACATTTAATAAATTTTTATTCAATTTAATAATACTTTAATTCATTAAATAAATATTTTAATATGGAGTAAATTATAATGAAATGTCATGACATTTGGTTATATTGTAAAAATTTTGTACTTTTACTTAAATTTCGGCTAAGTATACTGAATACTTATTAAATTAGTCTCTAAAGTATTTAAAAATATTATTTTTTAATATATTTTACCTTTTTAACTCATGTAATTCCTATAACTTTTATAAAATGCACCAATTTAGTTTTTATGACTAAAATTTTGACGGTCAAACGTAACATAAAGTATAAATTAACTATTTTATCCTTTTTTTATTAAATTATAAAATTAAAAAGACGATTTCACCTTCAACTTTTTACTTTTTAACAATTTTATTTATTTAAATAGTCAAATAAAAAATTAATATGTGTTATAAAATTGCTTTAAAAAGATTAAATAAAAAAATTAAATATGATAAATTTATTAAAAATTAAAAAAATATAAAAATTGAAAAAAAAAATTAGAAATAATATTATTTATTAAAATTAAAAAAATAAAGATTGAATACCTATAAAATTAAAAATTCAGTTAAAAAAATTAAAATGTTAAAATATTATATTATACAGTATATATTATATATATATTATAAAAATATAATATAATAATAAAATTACAATATATATATATATACATTTATTATTATATTATGAAAATAAAATTGGACAAATTACATCCAACCTACCTGAGGTTTGCCCTTTTATAGACGGAAACAACTTTATGAAAAATTGACATTGAACCCTTATGTCACTATCGTTGAGCGTTAAACATGATTATTGACCGCTTTAAAAATACAAAAAGACCAAATACCCTTAATTAAAAAATTAAAACAAAAAAGAACAAATTACAACCAACCTACATGAGGTTTAATTTTTTACAAGCGGGATCAAATTATTGAAAAACTAACAGTTAATTCTCCTGCCGTTAGAATTGTTATAAATTACCGTTAACCGTTTAAAAAGTGTAAAAATACCAAAATACCTTTAATTTAAAAAATTTTAAAAAACGATAAATCTATATGCAAAATAAAAAATTTAAAATTAAGTATAAATTTAAAAAATAATTAAAAAACACTTAAGATTAAAAAAAAAATCAGAATCCATTAAAGATCCACGGAGATCCTCCATTGGAGACCACAAACGAGAAGCTAGTCTTCCTTCATCATACGAAAAAGGTTATCGCACTTGGGAAGGCGAAGAGCCTCCTCATGCAATGAAGTGGAGACTCTTCCTCTTCCCTTCGTCACACCAGGTTGAAACAATAGAGGTTTTTTGCTTCCCCTGGCTCGCTGATCGAGATCCATATAGATCCATGGAAGTTGTCAAAAATTTTATTTATTTATTTATTTTAAAATCTCCACCGTCCAACTGAGATGGATGGATGGACGGTGAAGATATTAAGTGTTTTATTTTTTATTTTTTTAAATAAATCTCCACCGACCATCTCAAAATGAGATAATTTACCATCCATCTCATTTTTATATTTAAAATATTTTTAAAATAAATTAAAATAAGTAAATGCCCTTAGAATATTTGATTTTGATTAATGTTGACTAATATTTTATAACGGTTGACTAACGGTAGAGGAGTTAACTGTTAAATTTTCAATAAGTTGATTCCGCCGGTAATAAGGGAAACCCTAGATAGATTGGATGTAATTTGTCCCAATTTAAATGACACAACACAATGACCATTCTACCCTTTTAGTCATGGTCAACTGTTAGTAATTAACGGTCAACAATAACGACAGGGGGTTTGTCGTCAATTTTTCATAAAATTATTTTCCGTCTATAAAATAGCAACTTTAAATAGGTTAGCTGTAATTTGTGCAACTAAAAATATAATAACAAAACTTTATATATGTATACACATTAAATTATTAAATGTTAAAATATAATAAATGCAAATCAATTTATTATTGGACTATTTAAATACGTAAAGATATTAAAAAATTAAAGGGTAGAAGCGTCATTCTAATTAATATTTTAATAATAATGGATGAAATGATCAATTTATACTTTATGTTAAGTGTGACCGTCAAAATTTTAGTCATATAGACTAAATTGGTATATTTTGGAAAGAGCTAATTGCATGGACCTCTTTGAGGTTTTATTAACTATAAACGGAGTCAACTTTATCGTTTATTGACAAACACCTCCCCTGCCCTTAGTAAAATTTGGTCAAATGTAACAGTTGACTATGAGAGATCTTTGTCAAAAAACTAAAGAGTTGACTAAAAGTTGATTCCGCCTGTAATTGAGCAAACCCAAAAGAGTGGAGGTTTTTGTCAATATACCTAAAAGTTGACCCTGCCTGTAATTGAGCAAACCTTAGGGGAAGTATACATTATTTACTCTTTTGAAAAAATTAGGGATCATGTGAGTTAAAAAATTAAAAATAAGATCAAAATGTAATAATTTTAATAAGTTAAGGACTTAGTGGATAATATATGAGGTACTCAGTTGTAGTTTAGGTAAAAGTTCAGTTTCATTATAATATAGCCAAATGTCAGGGTATTCCATTACAATTTGCTCTTTAATATAAGAAATAATTTTTAATTAAAAATATAAAATAAAATTTTGTCTTCATCCATATTTAATCATCATCCATATTCTTCCAATCATCTTAAATCATTCATATAATTCATATTCATTCATTCATCGTCAATCATTTCAACTACAAAAATAAATTTTCATTTTAATTAAACAATCTACAGTTTAAAAGAGCTTTTTAATTAGACAATCAAACGACCAACAAACCCTTACTATCTCTATTTGTCAACACTCTACTTTTCAAATATCTACTCCTAAAATATGTACTTTAAGAAGCTCTTACAGACCCTTACTATCTCCTCACCAAACATAATCATCTTCTTCAACCATATAAAAAAAAATAAATCAAAATCAACATAAAAAAAAAATCACCATCTTTTAATCAATCCTCACATCTTCATCAATCTCCATAAAATAAAATAAAAAACAAAAAAGAAATCAACAATCCATAATCTTACATCTCACATCACAATCTTCATCAACCATCTCCATAAAAAAAAAAAAGATGATAGGATGGAGCGATCTGCTCCATGATGGAGCAGGAGCACACGAGCTTCATCTAGAGATAAAGGGTCTCTTCCATCAATCTCAAAAAAAAAAAAAAGTGATGATTGGATGGAGTAAACGAGCTTCATCTCTGCAGATAGAGCCCGACACTCCACAGAGTACCTGGCTCCATCTCATGAATTGACGCTTCGGCGATATCAATGAGAGATGCAGCTTTTGGCTTCATCTCCGTCCAATGGTCGTCAGATTTGGTCCATTAATGTTTATATTTTATAAATTATTTAATGTAATAAAAATTAATTATTTAATCTTTAAAAATAAAAATAAATATATTTTAGACTTTTTGCACCTTTGACCATTGACGACAAAAGATGTTAGTACAATATTTTTCAAACGTGAGATGAAGTTTGTGTTGATATAGACAGACATTGTCCATTCGTGTAATTTTACCAAAGTCAGGGTGTTTGTATAATTCTCTCTTTTTTCCAATAATTTGCGTTTTATGTAAGCTAGTATTTGTTGTTCTGCACTTTTAATAATTAAATTTATGATTAATGTAGTTGAAAATTTTCTTCCAGATTCTGATATTAATGAAGTTAATCCATATTAAGTTAATAATTTAAGTAAAAATTATGCTATGTTTATTTTAAGAAAATATTTAAATTCAAATTATAATAATTCAATCTGTTTGGATTTAAATATTTAATGAATTTTAAAATAAAAAATATCAATTCAAATTTAAATTAACTCAATGTGTTTTAGCATCAAATGATCTGCTGTATGAATATAATTTTTAGTGAATTTTTTAAGAAGATCAAATAACACCTAGACCTCTTGAAATTTGCTCATAGCATAATTAATATTTGGGTTTATTAATAAATACCTCATTTGCCGTTAGTTAAACTCAATCTAATTTAACATTTAATTATGTTTAACTGTTAAAAAGACTAATATGCCCCTAAATAATACATATAATTACTAATATTCATTAAATAGAATAATACAAAATCTCCACTGTCTATGTCATTTTGTAACTGTTTTTTATAATTTTTATTTAATCAATATTAACATTTTATATATTATTTGAGAGTATTTTAGTCTTTTTAACAATCAAATATCATCAATCGTTAAATTGAATGAAGTTTGACTAACGGCAGAGGATGTATTTTTTAATAAATCTAAAGGTTGATTCCGCTTGTAGATGACCAAACCTTAGAGGTCTAGTTGTTATTTACTCTTTAAAAAATATTAATACAAATTTTAAACAGTAAATTTGTTTTTACATTAGTTGGTAGAATCATAAAAGTAAGGTAAATTGGTTAGAAAATAAGTATGAAATTGAAGTATAAAATTCAACTTAATTTCCTAATTCCATCATTACAAATTAATTAAAATTATTTATAACAAAAATCATGTTTTTTAAATAGTGATTACAAATTATTTTGTAAAAAAAATTATTTAAATTTATTTAAATTCATTTCAAATAATAAAATAAATAGTTATAATAAATATGCAAATTATGAAATAACTTAATAATTATTAATTATTAATTGTGTTATTTATAAATTATTTTTTATAAAAATAAAATATATAATATTATTATTTTTTAAATTAATCTACTTATATTGTAAGTTCATGTGTTACATTTGATTAGTCCCTCATTTAACTTGAGACAAATTACATTCAATTACTTGGGATTTGTCTTTTTATATATGGAATCAACTTATTAAAAAACTAATAATTAACTCCGCTACCGTTAGTTAATTATTATAAAATGTTAGTTAACATTGGTCAAAATCAGCTATTTTAAGGATATTTTAGTCATTTTAATTTATTTTTAAAAAGAAAAAAAATTTAAGATATTCACCGTCCATCTCAAATGATATGGACGATAAATATTTATTTATAAAAAATAAAACATTTAAGATCTTCATCATCCATTTGACATCCATCTCAATGGGCAGTGGTAATTAAAAAAAATTCTACGAACCTATGATTTATGGAGATCAACAGAGGAGGCTCTTAGCCTCTTCTGATTTCTACTTGGTGCAGCGAAAGTCCTCCATCACACAACGAAGGTGCAACAACCTTCGTCTCCCCTTCGTGGGTCTCCTATAAAGGTCCTCCAATGGTTTGTTCTTTTCCTTATTATTTTAGTCTTCACCGTCCAAATATCAAGTTTATATTATAAATTTTTTATTTTAAATAAATTCCACCATTCACTTAGACAATGAAAATCTAGCTTCTTCTTTTTTAGTTTTTTTTATTTATTTTTTAATTATGATTATTTTGATCTTTTTATAATTTTAAAACGGTCAACGTTTATTTTTAACGGTCAATACTAACGGTATGAGAATTAACTGTTAGTTTCTTAATAAATTAATTCATTCGGTAAAAAGTTAAATCTCTTATAGATTTACTGTTAACTTAATTTCTGTACTGCAGAGGTATCAAATGGGCCGGATTCCAGAGGATGGGCAGAAATCGTGACTTATCCGTAACATCAGATTAATTACAGTCCAATAATAAAAACCGGGTCGGACTCATCATTCAAAGCCTATTCCTGGTCGGTTCTCCTGGATGGACCGGTAGAGAAGAGTGCTTTTTTTCTTTTCTTTTTTTTGAGAAGAACGGAAAGCAACCATCACCCGACCAAAACCACTTTAAAATGGCGACGGTCGCAGAATCATCTTCAGATGAAGAGAAGCCAAACGTGGTGCCACACGGAGATATCTTTTCGAAATCGAAAGCTCTAGAGGAGGCGACTCCGTGGATCGAGTACGCAGTGCAACAAGCCACGCTTTACCAGAAGATCGTTCAGGAGACGATCGACTCCACCATTGACGCCTCCAGATCTCGCCTCTCCGAAATTGGACTCACAGCGTCCGCTCACTTTCATCAAACCATCGTAAAACTTCTAGAACCTCTCTCGCTTCTGCAGTTTTATTAGATTGTTGTCTTTTTGAATTTTTAAGTTTAAACAAGTGAGCGAATTTGAGAGATTTTAATATTGAGAAATTATATGAAGAATTGGTAAAATTGATCATTTTTAGATTAGTTAAATGGTGCTTTTTGTTTCTTTTTAGTTGAAACAGATAAAGCTTCGAAATCTCTTGTTCAATGTAACTAGTTTTTTATTAATTTTTCCGGTGTTAGAATATTTAGCATATAAAAGTTTGCTATCTTCCGCTGCCAAATGAAGCATTGCTCAATGTAGAGATTGCTATGAAATTATTTTTTTTGTTATTGTTTACTGTGAATTCGTTTTCTGAAATTGGACAATCTCTGTAAATTATCAAACTGGAAAAGGTGTAATTTGGTGGAGGTTTTCGTTATCTTGTATTCAAATTGAATTTAAATCCAAGCTTCAACAGCTGAAACTCTCTAGTTCACTGTTCTATAGGACTGAGTAGCTTTGTTTTGCTGTATCGTAATTTGAAATTTATACTTGAGTGTAGGCCTCATTGGAAGATGTCAAATCCGAATACGCTGTTTATGAAGATAAACTCTTTGGAAAGGTTAAAGGTTCGTGTTTTTCAACTGTATTGTTCGAGAGTGCTCGTTTCTTTTAGTTTCATTTTTACTTGAAGAAAAATGATGGTATGTTGCTTTTGGAATTTTTTTTTGCAGAGGGCATTGATGTTGCTGCTTCACATCCATTCATTACAGGCGGAGTTGCTGTTGGTTTGGGATGTCTGGGTTTGAAAAGTACGATCCCTGAATATTTATAATACCCTTTATATATTTGGTGTATAGACGTGTTTAAAGTTTTCTCTTTTTAGAGATAGCTAGTATTAATTAAGTTGGTTGATATACTTTCTATGGATTCTTTTGAACTATGATTTTTATAGTATTTTTGAAACCGGTTACTCTGACGACAGTATCCCAATCTTCTACATGATTTTTGATTTTTTATTAAGCTAAGTTTATATGATTTTATGCAGCGGTTGCACATTTGCAATATCTCAATCAAGTGCCTACAGTTGCATATGTTTAAGACAATAAATTCATATAAGCAGTTGCCTTTACATTTTGTTTTCATATGAATTTATGAAACTAAAACAATTGAATTTTAATCTTATTCAACTTTAATTTGCAGGGCCAAGGCGTTTCTTGTATTACAACACATTGCGCCTTTTTGTGAGTGAGGAGGTGAGCCATATTATGTTGCCTTGCTCTCAATGCTTAGCTCATAATGTCCATGCAATCAAGCAGAATTACCCTGACCTCACTTCTGGTCCCAGTCACCTGATGGGAAGGATGCCATTAGGCTTATAGGATATATTGATTTGTTAGCCAATTTAGTCCACCCATTCAGTTTCATTGTGATTTTTCATGATTAAAGTGGATGTATATGTCAACAACCGCATATCTAGCCCTGTTGCCTCGCAGAATATAGATTGTAAAGAAGCAAAATCAAAATGTTGCACCTAAATGCAGTAATTAAGCACAATATCTTTGAGTTCTATGAACAACAAAATTAAACATTAGTAGCTTGGGTCACAATATTTGAACTTAATTATTCTCAAGAAGAAATTTTTTTGGTGGAAGTATTCAAGTGTGTAAATGGGAAGTCTTGAGCTTTAAGCTGACATAGGTAGCCTAGGTCACCAGTCTTGGAATTTCCCTCTTCATTTACTTCCTGAAAGTTTCTATAATTTGCCCCGTGTGGATGATAAGTCTGCGCAGAAAACCAGGCTATCGTTTTCGTTAATCAAATGTTGAAAGACCTTTATAATTTCTAGTTGTCGACTGCCTTATGAAATGCATATTACTGCAATCTTGAGCAATATTCTTTCAATGCCTTAAAAGTTTTTTTTTTTTTTTTCCGTATTGTTTCCTTTCTTGTTTACTGCTTATGGGGATTTTCTTGATCCAGTGAAATCTATACAGTTGTGATGCAGTGATTGCATGTGTTTGCAGGATCTTGGTGTCTATAAATTGATTACACCAAGAAGCTTCTCTTCTAACATGTTGTAGTTGGTATATTAAGCAATTTTACTGTATGAAATATTAAATCTGCCTTGAAATGTTTCTGGTTGCAGACATTGCTTTCCAGAGCTGATACTAAAGTAAAGGAATTGCGTCAATCAATTGATCGCTTGAAGGCTGAAAGTGAGAAGTTGGAGGTAACCTTTTTCTTGTTTTTCATTTTGAATGATAATTGACATGATATGTTATTTTTAAAACAAACAATAGAACATCATGTCAGCTCTGTACTTGTGTCCCTAGTCCCTTTGGCTATAGCGTACTAGGTAATATGGTCAAGCAAAACCTTGAAGGTTAACTTCCAGGATTAAGGGGAGGCAAAAATGGAATAGGTGGTTCCACATTCTCTTCCATCAGACAAGTATATATACTCTCAAATGTACCAAACTGCATATATAGCATCCCATCTGAGAAGAAATATATGATAAAGAAGCAAACCAATCCAAGTAAGCAATTGGATTATTGAAAATGTTAATGCCTTGGAAGGGAATTGAACTTTTTTAAAGTTTTAGTTTGCCTTGAAGACGTTAGTAAACTAAACTTAAACAATAAAATTTAGCTCTGATCTTACATCAACTAATTGGTTCCAACCAAGCATTCCATAATTCATGATGTTCCATCTTTGTTTTCAGAGAGTGGCATCAGTAGCAGAAGATGAGTTGATTCGTGGAAGAACGAAACTCAGGTTTGTGATATTTTGATGACGGGCAGTGTTATATTCTTCTTATCTTTGTAGTCACTGAATTTTCCCTATCTAAATGGATTCTATCTTGCTCAGACAAGCAGGCAAGCAGATTCAAGGTGTGATTCGCTCAGCTTATAAGATTGAAAGACAAGCAGCAGGTATGTTTATGACTTTATTCTCTTAAAACCTATTTGGGTAAGAAATCCTGCTTGTGCTGTCTTAGAGCTTTTATCTGTTGTATCAGGCTTGAAAGATATCCTTGGAGAACTTCCAAGAAGAGAAGCATCTCGATTTCGTTCACAAGTAAGTTTCCGGTGTTAACATGTACAATTAGTTTCCCTCAACTTTTTGTTTGTGCCATTATTTTAGCAAATGTTTACTTTGTATTATTTAGGTAAATACTTGGGAGTGATATGGTTGTTTGATATTTAATCTAATTGATGAGTCTCGGAGCATTATATAATCTGTGATGTCTATGTATTATTCATGGATAATACCAAATTGAAGTTAATAACCACTTACCTTATAGTATATAGTGATTAACCACAATATATGCATCTTTTGCTGATGAGTTGCCTTAGCGTGCTTGCTGCTATGATGTGCATGCTGGATGTTAACATGGTTGACAATGTTCTGTTCAAAATTTTCTATACGTTGTCAAGCACATCACTTATTCTACATGTTTGCTTGGCAGGTGTCCAACCTTGCTTCCGAGGCAAAGCGAGAAAGAAATGCTTTATCCAAGGAGGTTTCAAAAATAAGTAATTTTGGAATTTCTGTCTGAGATTGCTCTCAACCACATACTTAATTGTTGCATGACCAATAATGTAGTATTAAGGTCACGTATACCATCTCTAAGGAGTAGAGATACTTTTATTTTTTTTCTATAAATTAAATTTTCTGTAATTTGGCTCCGATTGATGACACTGACCATGATGGTATCTTCGGTGAGAAGAGATTCCTCCTTGCACTTAGAATCGGGAATAGTGATAAATGATGGTGTATATGAACTATTCTGAGAATTATTTTTAAGAACTTAAATGAGTCCATATTTTTCCATGTATTTCACGTCACTTTTTATATGGCCATCTCTAATTATACTCTATTTTTTTTTTTTATCAAAATGGAGATCTAAAATGAAATATTTTAAGAATATTCTATTTTCATAAATTTATAATTTCAACCATATTTCATTTTACAATCTTCAAATAATAAAATATTATTGTTTTTTTACTTTATAAATTATTTTTTTCCAATTTTTTTTAATTATTTTAGATAATAATTTACTTATATAATATATTTACATCTAAATATTATAAAAGTTTTAAAGTTCAATGTTTTTTTTTGTTGGTTTTAATTTAATTTTTCATGTAATTATTTTGTGGTTATTAGTCATTTAGTTGTAATATTTTATGTTAATGTAATTGTTTTTATTTTACTAAATTATTTTTAATTAATTATTATATTAAATAGTAATTGTATATATATATATATAATTTTATTGAAGTTTTTAAATAATTTAATTTTAAATAAAATAATTATTAGGTTATTGATTAATAAATGAATGTGATAAATAAAAAATTTAAAAATAATTAAAATATAGTCAATATTATATTCACTTGAAAGATCTCAATAAAATATTTCTAATGATATAATTTTTATATTAATTATATTTATAAATAAAAAGTTATAATAAACTAATTGAATTTAGTTAAAAATTTAAAAAAGATATGAGAGTAATGAAATTTGTTTAAAGAATGGATAAAAGGGTAATAGTAAAATATATAATATTGAAAATATAATAGAGATTGAAATAGTGTATCTCCAAATTGGAAGATCCATTTGATATTTTACTTGCGTATCTATTACATGGAATTACAACAACAAACTTTTCAGTGATATTAAAAGCAATAACTTGTGAAGTAGATTGTTTAGATTACAAATTCAATTGCAGAGTGCTGTAATCAACTTGCAAGAAGAACACCCAGATCAATCCTCACAAATTATCTTGCCGATTCTATCAAAATCAAATGGCCTAGATGTTGTATATACTCATACGGATAAGTGCTCAGTTTTTGTTCTGGAGTTCCTTGACATGCTCTAAATATAATAATATCCAAGGCCAACACAAATTCAGAGTAATACAATATATTCTGGTATCAGACTGCTGGTACTTCGACAGGAATCTTTGTGTGAAAAGGGTATCAATCTAATCACATGCTTAATTTTTAATCAATAATACCTGAAAATCTCATCATCTACATCACGTGATCATCTGATTACTCCTTCAAGTCTTTTATCTACATCTTAAACTCTCACTCTGCTCCCGCTCAGCTCTGCTCTTCATTACACAAAAGAAAGTACAGGTTGCTTCTGCATTATAGTTTATACTCATCAGAACAGTCTTCAATTGGGTCCCTACAAGGTACTACATAGTTAAAATGGGTCCCAAACCAGACCTACCAACCACCACCATCTGATCTGATCTGATCAGATCAGATCCTATCACTGCACTTAACACACTTTATACACACTCTCTCTCTCTCTCACATTCATAGACATTAAAACCACTCCAATTCCTCTAAATTACTCCACATTTTGATAACAAATTATATATCAATAATAACAAATTAGATATTTTAAAGAGTTTGGATATTGACATCAACAATTTCAATAAAAATATTGAAATTCTAAAGATATATCCATTTGAATCAAAAAGCTCTACCTCCCCACGGTTTCCATGTGAAGAAGAGATGAGTAAACAGTCCATCTATAAGAGAATATTCGCTCAGCCTCATCACGTGGAATGGAAAGTCACACTATCATCATTTACTCTCTATAACTTTCAACAGCTGTTAAAAAAGTACGCAATTTGGTAGTTGAAACTTTTAAAACCGAAACTTTTTTTTATCGATAGGAGACAAAATCTTTTTTAAATAAAAAGAAACCAATTAAACTGTGAAAAATGAAAAGTGAAAAATTTAAGGGACTTTGATAACATAAACCCAGCCAGTACTGTTCTCATTGACATCATCAAATTCGATCGTCGAGAAAAATAAACGATTCAAAGAGAGAAATGACACGTCAGCATACTTCGAAGTTTCGGTGGTGACGATAGATTTGCTCTTGTTGCTGCTGGTGGTGCTGCTGCTGTTGTGGCTGGTGGAGGTGCTGTTGATGTGGATGTGGATGTGGATGTGGATGTGGATGTTGCTGCTGCTCCCTCAACATCTCCTTTTGCCTCCGGAGCTCCAAAACCTTGCGGTGCGAGTTCGAGTGCTGAGTCAGCACGAACGTCGGGCTGGCAGCGGGTCGGTACTCGGGCACCAGCCTACCCGACTTGAACCGTACGCCGCACGCGTTGCAGAGCGTCTTGGGGCCCAGCGGTCCCGTCCGCCACTGTGGCGTCTTCTCCGACGCGCAGTGGGAGCACCTCCGAACGCCTCCCTCCGGCGTCGGTGGCGACGACGGATTCCGCTGAGATTCTCTCTTCGATCTCGAATTCCCGGTCTCCGCCGATGTCCAGGTCCACGTTGTAGTAGTTGTAGTACCGTTTGTTGTAGCGTTCGAATTCATGGCTTTCGAGCGCTTGCCGCGTCCTCTTCCCGACAACAACGACGCCTCTGACCTAACTGTTAAGGCTCCGGCGATCGAGTCCTTTGGGAAGTCGGAGAAGGAATCGTCTACAAATCGCGACAGCCATTCCAGCTCCGCCACGTCATCACTCTACACAAATTAAAAAAAAATTAAAATCAAAATGCTACCTATAAATTTTAAAAAATAAAAATAAAAAGAGAACAGAGGTTCTGAGTTGAAATTAAAAAATAATAATAATAACTCACAGGAACACTGAGGTCGTCGGTGAAGTCAGTGGAGATAAGAGAGGAATTCAATGAGTGAAGAGTAGGGAGGTTCTGAGGCTGGCAGAGTAGTTGGTTGGTGTCGGTGGTGGTGGTTGTAGTAGTTGTACCAGAAGCGACGGATGCGACTGCGGCAGCGGTCGAAGAAGAAGAGGAGCAAATGAAGAGTTCGTCATTGGAGAAATCAAGAAGGTCGTCAATGCGAAACATGTCCATTTTTTTTTTCTCTCTTTGCTTTTTGTGTGTTGTTGCTGTCGATGATAATAATAATAAGCAAACTAGCTAGAGAGACAGAGACAGCTCTCTCATAGTCTCATCAGACATCAGCTCTCTAAAATTGTGTTGGTTATAGAGAGAGAGAGAGAGCGAGAGAGAATGATTACGGTGAGGATTGATATATTGATGGGATAGGGGGGCAGAGGAACGTGCAAGGAGTGAACATGCAGTTGTGAGATATCAGATATGAGACACACACACTACCCTTATTTCTTTTTCTTTCTTTTTTTTTAACTTGTAAATTATTTTTTGTCTCTCTCTTCGTCATCTCAATTCTATATATAAACATAATCAATCAATAATTTATTATATTACATTCAAAATTAAAGTGTACGTAAATTAACGCTGATCTTTTTTTCTGGTAAATTTAACTATTAATACTTAAAATTTAATAAATTACATTCAAAATTAAAATTTATATAAATTAACACCGACATTCCCTTTCGTTAAGTTTAACCGTTAGAAATAAGTATTGACCGTCTAAAAATAATAAAAATATTAAAATACTCCTAATTAAAAATATTTAATTTTTAATTTTTACTTTTAAAAAGTTTTAATATAATCTCTACCGTCCATTATTAATTTACGGTGGAGATCTATTTAAAAAATAATTAATTTTTAAAAAAATTTATTTTTAAAAATTAATATAAAATGATCATATTACCCTTTTATTTTAACTAGATATATTTTAGTCTTTTTACTATTTTTTGACGGTCAATACTTATTTTTAACTAAGGGGAGATCAGTATCAATTTATATAAACTTTAATTTTGTATATAATTTATCAAACTCTAGATAGGTTGAGTGATATTTATTTAATAAATAAATATAAATATAATTACGATAATGTATTTCTTTGAATAACTGGGGAAGTTTGAGAATGGGCCAAACTGCGTGGATGGATGCTGGATGGTTTCATGCATTCATGGACAAATGGCTCCACATGCACACTCTACTTGTATTAATATCATTATTTTAAGCATCTTTCATTGCTTGCTTTTTAGTGCATTTACCTAAATTCTTCCTCTTTTTTTGATTGCTTGTTTTCAATTTTAACTATTAGGAATTTAAATACATCTACTTGCAGTAAAATGATTAGTGCACCTCCCTCCCATCTTAATGGTGAGAGGTTCAATTCCCACAGTGTACATATATAGGTAGTTTTTTCTCCTTATTATAGGAGTAATTTTCTCCTGTTATGAAAGTAGATATTCGCACCGTAAGTTATCCCTTTTAAAAAAAAACTATCAGGAATTTAAAAGTTTAAAATAAAAATATAATTCGAATTTATAACTTTATTAATTTATATATTGTGTTTGAAAAACTTGCACCGGATCCGTTCAATAAAAAGAATGAATTCCTAAACCTAATATATGTATAAATATAAATTATGTAACACCTAATTAATTTAATCGTTAAAAACTTTGATAGATGTAAACAATAATTTACAGCAATTAAATTTTAACAGGCACAGTGTATGTATCCTTTTTGACTTGACAATGAGGCCATACATTGCTCGGATGAAATTAAAATACTAGTATGAATTGAAAAAGGCACTTACCTTTTTCACGAGAAATAATACTCCTTTGTCACCCTCAAGGAATTGCATTATTTTCAGCCTGTCACGCTCTTACTATACCATTTAGATAAAATTTAGTGCTTATCCAAAATAAAAAAATTATCCGAATATATTTAAAAAAAAGAAAGAAAAAATCCAAACATAGTTTGGTTTGGTATTAAAATGTCTATATTAATTTCCCATACCTAATTTAATGTTACTCGTACATCAGTTTATAGTTCAAGTAATTAGAGGTCATTTGTTTTTTCCACTTAAAATTTAATGGCTCTGAATATGAACCATTAAGTTATTTTTATTTGTTTTTTAAGTGACAAACAACTTTAAAATAATTAATAGTATTAATGGTATAAATATCAAGTTATCTACTTTTCGACATTTTATTTTTTAAAAAAATAAATAAGTTGACTCATATTCAGTGTCATGAAAAAAAAATAGACATATCATTCAGGCTTCATGTTTAAGTTCATTTTCATTATTCAGTACAATTATGAATTGTTCAATTTTCATACAAAAAAAATAAAAATAACCCCTTTGTGTATTTCTTCATTTGTTTAAGTTTAATCATACACAGCTTCTATTATTGCGAGAATAAATGACTGCTAATTATAAGAATAAATATTTGAAATGAGTATGGTATTATAAAAATGCTTTTGAATTGTTTTTGGACTCAAACATGTGTTGCTTTGCTTGATTGGTGCTAAAAGATATACTCAATTTTCAAAATATTTTAGAATTTGTTATATTTAATCCAGCTTTAAAAAGCCTAAATTACGTATTTTACAATTTTACTCACACAGTCTCACACGGAGCACATTAATTAAATACATTATATGAATAAATATATTATTTTAATAATAAATTACTACAAAATAATATAAAATTAATCGAGTAATATAATTCACATTTATATTTTAAAGTTATGAATTCGAGCCGTATACCTGATCTTTACCATTCGAATTAACTGCACAAGTTAAAAAAAAGTTATTACAACAAAATTATGACATTCCATGTCAGACATTTAAAAAACATAACAATTTATTTTTTTCAGTGTAAATTAATTAAAAACAAATTCTTTTGTTAAAATGTGGGCCAAGAACCTTCCCGATAAGCTTATACACTCATCAAAACAGGACACGTTGACGTATGCCGACAAAACACGTGGAAAAGAGACCCCAAAAAAGGGGAAAATGAAGAAGCTGGTAACGGCAAAACATTTTAAAAAAAGAACGGGGGGCTGTTTTCCGTTACTTTGGGCTCTACTTTTTATTATCACTGACGCCAACCTCCCACCCCCACCACATTATTCATTGAACGCACAACCGACAACTGGTACTAGCTGTCTCTCTCTCTCTCTCTCTCTCTCTCTAAGTCTATAGCTATAAAAGCCACCTCTAGAATCAGTAAATGAAGAAACAAAACAACTAAATCAAGCATGAATTGCAAAACCTCCACGTAATTTGACCCTTTTTGAAAATAAATTTCTAATTTCAAATTTTAAAAAATAACCATTTAATCAGATATGCAATCACTAAATTTTTTAAACATATAAAATATTTTTAAAAATTATCATATAAATTCAAGAAGGTTAAGGGCAAGGCTAATGTATCACACCAAATATTCCACCATTTTAGTGTTAAAAATGTATCTTTATAAAATATACTTACACTAAATTTTTTTTCACTCCAATATTATTAACATCAAATTAGTGTAAAGAGCATCTTTAAAGAATATTCTTTATATAATATTATTAATTTTTATTTAATAATTTATATAAAATTAATTAATTTATTTGATATACTTAAATAATTAATCATATAATATTAAAAAATAATTATTTCATAGTTATTACAAATTTAATTTTAAATAAAAAATTTAGAGAAGAGATAAAAAATAAATTAAATAAATTAAATATATAATATTGGGTTCATTTTGAAGATCTCAACAAGATCTTTCCAATGGTATATTTTTTATAATATTTTAATTTATAAATTTTATTATTTATCAAAATTTATAAATATATTAAATTGATAAAAGGATATAAAAGGAATAAAATTTGTTTGAAATAACTAAAAAAAGTGTAAAATAGGAAATTTGTAAAAGTTAAAAAAATTTGGTGTGGTGAATAGTATCACACCAAATTTCACCACACCAAATTTTTTTTTTTGGGAAGTGGGACCATTTTGGTGTGATTTCACACCTAAATGATGCTACATTGGCCTTGCTCTAATATAACTTAAATATTAGGAATATTATTAAAATTTTCCCTACAGTTTAATGTATTCGTCAAAATCCCCCCTTAGTTTCATTAATGGCCAAAATCCCCCTGTAGTTTAGTTTATTCGTCAAAATTCCCCCTGCCATCAGTTTTAATTACTAAAATACCATTAACCGTTAACTTTTCAGTTAGGAATATTATTAAAATACCCTTCTAATTTGATATATTAGTCAAAAGTTTCCCATAGTTTAATTTATGATCAAAATCACCCCCATAATTTCATTTTATAGTCAATTTTTCTCTTACCTCAATTTTAATTGTAAAAATACTTTTAACTATTAATTTTATGTTAAAAATTTTAGGGCATCAAGGATATAAAGATAAATATCTGTATAAATTAAATTAAAATATTTTAATTTATAATATTAATGAATCTCTAAGGCCCATAATATGATGACATAAGAGATCAAATATAAAAATTTAAAAATTTAAAAAACGTTGGATCTTCACAGTCTATAACACAATTTTTTTTAAAAAAAAATTCCAAAAAATTTAAAATAATTAAAAATAAAAAGATGAATCTCCATCGTTCATTTCCATATTATCATTGATATTAGAGATCAAATTTACAATATTAAAAATTTAAAAAAATTGGATCTCCACCATGCATAGATGAACGGTGCAGATCACAAATACAATTTGTTTAAAAAAATTACCAATTTTTTAAAAAAAAATTTAAAAAGTTAAAAATAAAAATATTAATCTCTACCATCCATCTCTATATTACGATGGACATTAGAGATCAAATTTAAAATATTAAAAAATTAAAAATTTATAAAATAAAAAAGTTGGATTTCCACCGTCCATCAAAATTAAAAAATTAAAAAAATTGGATCTCCACCGTCCATAGATGAGCGGCGGAGACGGTGGAGAAATTTTTATTAAAAAATTACAAAAAAATTAAAAATAATTAAAAATAAAAAGATGGATTTCCATCATCCTCGATATTATAATGGACATTAGATATCAAATTTTAAAAACTTAAAAATTTTAAAATTTTAAAAAAATTAAATCTCCACCGTCCATAGATGGACAGTGGATATCATAAATACAAAATTTTTAAAAAACAATTACCAAATTTAAAAAAAAACTTTAAAAAAACGATGGATCTCCACTGTCCATATCCATAGATGGATAGTAGAGAATATAAACACAAAATATTTTTTTAAAAGATAAAAATTATAAAAAATTAAAAATTAAAAATTAGACCTCCACATCCATCTCCATAGATTTTAAATTTTAAAATTATTAATATTTTATATTTGATCTCTAATGTCATCATATGATGGACCGTAGAGATTTATTAATATTATACATTAAAATATTTTAATTTAATCTATATAAATATTTACCTTTATACCCTTGGTGCTCTAAAATTTTTAACGTAAAGTTAATGGTTAAATATATTTTGGTAATTAAAATTGATGGTAGGAGAAAAATTAACTATAAAATAAAATTATGGGGGTGATTTTGATTATAAATGAAACTATGAGAAACTTTTGACTAATATATTAAATCAGAAGGGTATTTTAATAATATTACTAACTGAAAAGTTAACGGTTAATAGTATTTTAGTAATTAAAACTAACGGCAGGGGGAATTTTGACGAATAAACCAAACTATAGGGGGAAATTTTGGTCATTAATAAAACTAAAAGGAAAATTTTGATGAATACATCAAACTATAGGAAAATTTTAATAATATCCCATAATAAAAGGGATATTTTGACAAAATTTAGAAGTAGAGAATTATTTTTAAAATAGGTCGAACTTTAAGGTTTTTCTGAAAATGTCTCTGAAATCAATAAAGGAGGGCACGTGTTGGAAGCAGAAGGCGGTCGGGTACATGTTTGGCGGTGCCGCGGTGGAAACTGGAAAGAGACGGGAGCGACGAGAGTGAGAAAGAGAGAGAAACAAAAAAAAAAAAAAGTAGTACCAATTTGTACGGTGCGCTTTCTCTATATAGCGGTACGGTACATTAAGTTGTTGATTGATTGATTGATCGTCTCTTTTTAGAGATTGATTTGACGTTTAAAATTTGAGTTCATGGTGGTTCCAGCCTGGAACTTCATCCACGTCACTCTCTCCTTCTTTCTCTCTCTCTCTCTCTCTCTCTCTCTCTCTCTCTCTCTCTCTCTCTCTCTCTCTCTCTCTCTCTCTTCCTTGTTTCCTGTTTGGACTTTCTGTTTCCTCTCAAAATGTTAATGGTCCTGTCAGCATAATTATAAAAGTCAATTACATTAGCATCCATAATTAATTTTCACACTCTCTCTTCCTTGTTTCCTGTTTGGACTTTCTGTTTCCTCTCAAAATGTTAATGGTCCTGTCAGCATAATTATAAAAGTCAATTACATTAGCATCCATAATTAATTTTCACATAAAAATAATATTGTAATTAAGTTCAAAATTAATATAAATTTTAACATATTTATGTGTAGTAAAGTGGTGAATGTATCTCCCTTCCATCACAATAGTAAGGGATTTAATTTTTACCATACATATATCAGCATATATAGGTAGATATCTCCTGTTATGAAAGTAGATATTCGGGGACCGTGCGTTTAGTGATTAATCTCTCCAGATTCCGACCGTTATTAATGTTGTACTTGTATCCCTTTAAAAATATATATAAATTTTAGAATTTTATTTATATATTACTATTTATGACTTATAAGTTATTTTTTTAATAAAAAAATTTGGAAAAATTCAAAATTAACCAAACCCTTAGAAATTTTTTAAATAACCAATGTAGAAAATAACATTAATAACATTTTGATAATTTTTTTTATTAAAATTCATTAAAAATATATTTTTTAAGGTATAATTAAAAGTGAATTTTGATTAAAAAAACTTAATTAATCTTAACAAAATTCCTCTATTATTTATAAAGATAATTAATTTTATACCAGATAAAATTAGTTCAGTAGTATACCGTTTAAATTTATATTATAAGGTTAAAATTAATTGTAATAGTTTTAAAAAATAAATATAATATAATGATTTACCAATTCACAGTATTTTATATAATACAAAAATTATAAGAATATGAATTTGAGAATTTTGTTGATTAATTTTAAATATTTTTATTGTGTTTTTTATAATTTGGATTTCTATCCAATGGGTAATATAAATACGCAGTCTCACGTGACTCTAATATTTTATTTATTAGATAATTAAATAATGTTAAATTTTGTCAATGGTAAAATAATTAAATTGAATAAAGTAGTGGGAAAACAAACAAGTTTATGCATTGGTGGGAGAGATCTCGTATCACGTGAGATGGCAGGAGATAAGATATGATATGATGATCCCAAAGTAGCTACACGGCACGTGGTTTGTCATGTGCTTATCAATAATGATGCATTATTAAATCGTATGATCACAAATTCACGACTAAGTAAACTCACAATAATAACTGAAAATTCGATTTTTATTGGAAATACTACTATTATAATAACACTATAATAATAATAATAATAATGCGTCACCCAAAATTTTGTTAATAATTTTCTTACACAAACCCCAATTTCAAAGCACTATCGCTTTCGTTAGGTTATTATTATTTAAGAATATTAATTATACGACTAATATTATATTTATCGATATTTATTAAAATTAATTATTAAATATATAATTTTAATATTTATTTATATAATAAAAAATATATTCTCTTATAATAAAAATATTTAAATTTATAATAAGAAAAGAAAATTACTCATACGTATTGATAAATAATTTTTGCTCGTGTTTAATTAGTCACTCGTGTACTTTTGTGCTCCATATTGACTGCATAAAAGATAAGGATTTAGTTGATATACTTTTATGTACTTGTTGGTTGTGCACTAGTTGTGACTTGTGAGAACTGTCCGTTTTAGTTGCTGCGATGTTTTTCCGATTGTGTTTAGTCTTTGCGTCACTTTTCTGTACAAATTATGGGTACGAATATGTCAAAATCTTTAGTTGTAAATTATGTAGATTTTTCATGATAAGTAAAAAAAATAAAAAAAAAAATAAATTACAATGAAATATACTGACATTTAATTATATTGTAATGAAATTATACTTTTACTTTAACTACAATGGAGTATCCTGAATAATTACTAATTTGATCCCTAATATATTTTAAAATATCACGTTTTGATCTATTTTGATATTTTCAACTCATATAGTCCCTAACTTTTCAAAATACATTAATTTAATCTTTATAACTAAAAATTTTGACAATTAAATATGATATAAAGTATAAATTAATAATTTTATATTTTTTATTAAATTAGAATAATACTTTTTAATAATTTTCATATTTCATAATTCAATAAAAATTGATATACGTTATAAAAATTTAATTTTTTAATAACACTTAAAAAGATTAAATAAATATAATTAAATTTATTAAAAATAAAAAATACTATTAAAATTTGACCTATTTTTTACATTTAAACAATTTAATCTTTTAGATAACTAAATAAGAAATTGTTATTTGTTATAAAATTTATATTATTTTTAAAGTACTTAAAAATGATTAAATAAAAAATATATATGATAAAATTTGTTAAAAATTCAAAATTAAATACTTATAAAACTTTTAAGTATAAAAAAAATTAAAATGTTAAAAATATTATATATACATATTTTAGAGTATATTATATAGTATATATACATTATATATATTATAATAGAATTACACAATATATACATGCATTTATTATTATATTATAAAATTAAAATAAAACTGTAATATATATAAATTTATTATTATATTATTATGTATGTATGTGTGGGTATTAGATTACTAAGTTTTGAATTTTATAATTATTCAATTTTAAATTTTATTTTATTTTTAAGAAATTATTACTTTTAAGATTTTTAAATTTTATAATATTTTTATTTTTTATTTCCAATAAATTTTACCATGTTTATTTTATTATGTAATTATTATAAGTGTTTTTTTAAAAAATTTAATTTTTATAATGTATATTAATATTTTATTGGACTATCGAAATAAATAAACTTGTTAAAAAATTAAAGGGTAAAGTATAATTCTAATTTAATAATTTAATAAAAATATAAAATGACCAATTTATACTTTATATTAGGTTTGACTGTCAAAATTTCGGTCATAGATATTAAATTAATGTATTTTAAAAAAATTGGAGGCTATATGAGTTAAAAAAATAAAATTAGATTAAAAAGTAATATTTTATAATACATTAGGGACCAATTAAGAATTATCCTAGATACTCTATTGTAGTTTAATTAAAAGTACAATCTTATTGTAATATAATCAACTATTAGGGTATCTTATTGTAATTTACCCAAAAAATTATAATTTGTCAAGAGAATTTAAAAACGATCTCATTGAGTCACTGTTATTCACTTATTATTATTCACTTATTATGATGATTGGAGGAGTTTTGTATATTACTTCAAGCTACTAAATTTAAAATTTAAATATGTATATATTTATCCTATTATTATATATAAATATATAATTAGTGTGGATAAATATATTTCATATTAGAAGCAAATAACTTTTATTATTAAAATAAATATTAAAGTATTATTATTAAAATTTTAATTTCGGTAGATTCAGAGAATTTTTAAGGGATAGAGTCACATATTAAAAAAATATATATTTGGAGGATTTGGGTGTACTTTTCTACTGCTTACTATTTGGATAAAAGAGAAAAAGAGAGGAGATTTTTTACTGTGAACATAGTTGATGAGTGAGAACTGATAAGTAGAAGCTTTGAAGTCAAAACATGGTTACATGTAGAGCATTTAATCAACCCTCACTTGTCGGTGGACGTGGGTCGTGGGTCCCGCTTGTGTGAAAGAGAAAAACGAAAAAAATAATTAGAAAATTTGGTTGCACTGCACAGAGCACATGGATATATAGCGTCAAGTATGGGGAGGAGGAAGACAGCTTTCTCTATCTCTCACTATCTCAAACGTACTCATGCATGCATGCAAGCAAATGAAGTCACTTCCTCGTTTACGTGGCGGCTTTCTATTGGCGAAAAAAAACTAAACATTTTTCAGTCTACACCACACATTATTTATTGATTGTCCACTTTGATTTCCTTAAACAGAAACATGGCATGAAATAATAAAAATAGAATAATGTTAATAAAAAATGGGCTTACATTAGAGACCATAAAAAAGAAGGGTAAGATGAGTAAGATAAGGTTAGTCCAGTAATTTATCATATACACTCGTATCATTTAGGTTTGATATGTCGTATTTTACTTTTTAAATTTTAAATTTTAATTATAGTTATTTAAAATTAAAAAAACGCTCAATGAAGTATATTTGTTTGTAATTTTGTGTTACAAAAAAATTTACACGACTACTTCTACAACAGAGTGAAATAAACTCATGTAAGTTTTAGTCCGTCTGATTTCTTATTAGAACAAAGTCCTCCATTTTCTTTTATTCTCGCCATTTTATTTCATCTTCTTAAACTACACCATGGGAGCTCTCTGTACCTTTAGGCCCCGTTTGGTACGCGGGATTGGATTGGACTATTTTATGGGATTGGATTGGACTGGGATTGGATTGGATTGGATTGGACTAAATTAGTACTGTGATGTGTTTGGTACAGTCTGGACTAAAAATAAATTGTCTTTTGTTTGGTAAAGGATGGGATAGGATAAAATTAAAATAAATTTATTAAATTAATTTTCACATAAATAAAAATATTTTAAAGTAAATTACATTCATTTTAACTTAAATAAAAAATAAGATTAATTTTAAATTAAATAAAAAATAAGATTAATTTTAAATTAATTAGAAATGTATATTTTTTTTAATGAACAAAAATATTTAAATTATTTTTAAAATAAATAAAATCATTTTAAATAAAATAAAAATAAAAATATTAAATTAAATTTACTTAAAAATATTTTTAAATAAAATTGAATATTATTTTAAAACATTAAATGAGATATTTAATTTATTTTTTAAAATAAATAAATTATTTAAAATTAATTTAAATAAAATAAAATTAATTTTTATTTATATTAAAAAAAAAAAAAAAAAAAGGAAGTGGGACTAAATTGGTGGGACTAAATAATCCCACCAAATTGGTGGGATTATTTAGTCCCACCAAGATGGGATTAAGTGGAACTGTTGGGATTGGATATATCCAATCCCAACATGTTCCAAACATGGGACTAGGAGTAAATAGTCCAATCCCACTCCTAGTCCCATGTTCCAAACATAGCCTTAGTTAATCCACATGGTGATAAATGATGATGATGATGTGGTTCTGATTAACTTCTCTTTTATTAAAAATATGTTCAAAACAATTTAGCACATTCACTTATACTTTAAGTAGTTAGGGCACCTACCTCCCACCCTAGTGGTGAGGTTGCAAATCTCACCATATGTATTTACAAGCATGTATAAATAGTTTTATTTCCTTTATTGTAGAAGTAAACGTCTCTCGTCTCATTGAGTTTAGTAATCTTGTAATCGTAGATTAAAAAAAAGGGAAAAAAAAATAAATCTTTCCGTTGCCGGGACTTGAACCCGGGTCTCTTGGGTGAGAGCCAAGTATCCTAACCAACTAGACTACAACGGATTGTTGATTACTGAAGAGACATTTTATATTAATACGATTTACGTTTTGCTTGAAATTTATGCCCACAGGCTAGTTTTTCGCGTCTTCAGTTTCAGAGAGCTCTCTCTCGCGATTACTATTTTCGTTTCACTCCATTACAAATTTATTTTCCCTTCTCTCTTTTCTCCCAAGTGTTGAATTTCGGCTTTCGTTAATATTATTTTCTGTTGAGAAGTCATCAATGGCTATGTATGTGTAACTTCTTGTCTGCACTCACAAACTAACGACATCACAAACAGAAAAGAAGATATATTAACAGCTACTTACTCAGGAATATATCCAACTCTTCTGCTGGGAAGCCTGTAGACGCCAAATTGATTTGTAATTGTTTGACTGCAGTTGGGTTAGATTAAGGTTTTTAAAAAAAGGTCCTTGTCTTGACCGAAACTAGTCTCTAGTCTTTGAATTTTATATGATTTCTCAATCAAGAAAACAAAGAAAAAAGGAGTTGTGGTCATGCGACGAATGCATCGTTTCAAATTTCCAGAATTCTTCTTTAACACAATGATTTATACCTGTTACAAATACAATATAAGCAGTTGGTTAAAATTCCTTTTTGGTTCCTCAAAACGCATAAATACGACCAAGAACTCGCATTTTTAGAAGGTTTGGGCTCGATGTTTTCATCTACATCATAACTTTCTAATACATTCCTCCTCTTTTACTGAAATATTCCTACAATGTTATGAGCTACAACCACCACCAACCAACACAACAAGAACGGGATTCATCAGTGAAGAAATAAAACATTACGAAAATGAACAATCGCGTATTCAGTTAAATGCAACAGAGGAACCAACATGAACCGGGAAGCCCTCTTAAATGCCAGCCAATAACAATCCACCCTTTCCTTTTCCAAAATCCCAAAAAAGACTGCCATCAAAAATTCAAACCAACGTGTCCTAGTCTTGATCATTCTGACTTTCATCTTTGTAAAGCTTGATCATATCATCAATTCGAAGAATTGTTATGGCTGCTTCAGTTGCAAACTGCATTCAGAAGATGTTTGGAACAATATTAAGGGGGGTTGTGAAACGAAACTTTACCATAAATTGGTCAATGGTTTTGTACGATTCATGACTTTTACCTGAATGATCTTCACTTTGCTCATCGCAGGCTCGATAACTCCTGCTTCTAAGTTGTTACGAACGGCTCCCTTTATAAGGTCTAATCCCATGCTGCACCGATTTGAGGAAGACAAATCAAATACATAGTAGAAAAGTTAGACATAGTCAGATACCAAATTCATTAATTTTCACAATTGCTTCTCAATCGTTTGTGTTTAAAAGTTTATATCATAGCCCAATGCAATTGGTTGAGAATGAACCACAATCAATATACAATACCTTGATAAATGTTTCTTATCAGCCTTGGTTTGAGCAGTGTGGTGGTAAGCCCGTAATTTTGCAACTAACTCGGTTGCATCCTTAGCAGCATTTACAGCAAGCACCTGCACAGCATACACACTTCCATAAATAAGTCGAGATAAAATTAAAAGCTTACGCATCAAACCTCCAAAATCTAAACCAGACCTTAGGAATGATCAATAAGGACTCAGCAAACTCAGCAATTGCCAGCTGCTCTCGGGATCCTAGAGTTGTAGCAAGGTACTCCAAATACACAGATAAGGCAGACTCAACTGCTCCTCCACCTGCTACCACCTGAATTGCCAGTCTCAATAAACGACTGATACAAAAATCACTAATAGAACTACTCATGTAATAGTGAACATTCTCAAGTACAATGTAACAGATCGATGTGAAACTAATAAAGGTCAGCAAGTGCTAAAGTTTACCGTATTTGACTCAAGGGTCCTCTTGACAATTGATAAAGCATCATGAAGAGCTCTCTCCATCTCGTCAAGCATATAGTCATTTGCTCCTCTAAGTATCAGGGAAACCTAGAGAACAATAAGACTAGGAGAATCAGAAAGCATCGGTATTATCCATCAATAAGTATTCAGTGGAAGACAATAAAAATAACTGCAAGTTTTTGGTATATTTTCAAGTAAGTTATGCATTAATTCGGTACAAAACACAGGAAACATGATTTCCCTGTGCTTAACTCCGTTGGTAAAGTGTTCAATGGTAATGGAGTAAGGCTCAGCTTCAACGGCAAATTGCGTTTTGAAGTCAAGCAGTGTTTTAAAATGTATGTAAAGTTCAACGGAAGCAAATCACATACAGCGCTTGTAGTTTTAGTGCCCTTTATCATAATCACATCATCATCAGCAACACGCTCCTCCACCACTTCATCTGCAGATCCCAGAAATGATGAATCAAATGTTTCCTCTCCTTCCATATCAGCAAACGTTGAAACCTGACAGTAAGTTTGAAAGAACATGATTAACAGCATAATAGGGTAGCCTGTTAAATCTATTAGTAAGTAACTAGAACCAATGGCTAGACAAATAAATTATATATATAAAACTAATTTGTGATGGATCCACCGTATGCACAGGAAGTAGAATAAATGAAAAATTCTCATAAACAAAATGGAAAAAGAAATACAAAGCGATATGAAAAGGACAATTAACCATATAAACAACTGCAATCATTCCATAGAATATTGTTTAAGTAAATGTTAATACTAGTTCTTAGTAACTTATAAGATACCCAAAATGACTATTTTTAGATGGTGCGTGTCTTCATCACCAAAATGACAATTTTATCCTTGTCCACATTACTTTGGTATTCAAAAAGAACAACTTTAAAGTTTTGGACCTTTCTTCACCAAATTTTATGACATAGGACTCAGTAAAGCTATAAAGAATTGACAACATATATTTCATAGACTCTATCCAAAGTTCATCCAAGATAGCTCAAGTATTAATGAATATTGAACACAGACGAATTCTGACAATTAATAATATGACTGAAGCAGAGTAGGAATATACCATGGTTGCACCAGTTGCCTTGGCGATGTGGCGCATATCATCCTTTCGCACACGTCTCACAGCAATAGCCCCAGCCTCCACGAAGTACTGAATTAACAACAAATATCCAGTAAAGAGAAAACATTATTAATAGAGTAAAACCAGGCTTGCTTTTAAATGTCTTACAGGGTAAGTAATAAATTAAAGGGTCCTATTCACATACAAAGACATTTAATGTGATCTAGCAAAATAGTGAACCGCCTATATCATGGAATAGCTGAATAAGTTAGAGAACAAATAAAAGAGAAACTTGCCTTCAGAGCCATGTCATCAATTCCTTTTGTAGTCAGAATAACATTGGCTCCAGCTTTCAGAAGTTTCTCAATGCGCTCTTTTGTCATATCAGCTTCCCTATGAAGGTACTAGTATCATCAGTGGCAAATTAATGCAACGAATTGCATACATTATAGGATAATTTTCCAATTGATATGTATCAGAAACTTCAGTAAACCTAACCCCTCAAAAGCACAAGCACAAAAACTGTTAAAATATATAACGCCTATTAAAGAGAGGAAAATGGATCGAAGCAGCCTCTATTGTAACTCAGTTGCTTTAGACAAGATAGCAACTCTTGAAAATCCAAGATATCAGCAGTTGGAGAACACACAGTTCTCGAATTTTAATATGTCCTATGTACTCCAGTTATAAGAAAGTGCATGTTTGTTTCTTGTTAATCTAATAATACAATCTTCAGTTCTTCTGACAAACAAACCAAGTCTATGTGCCTCAAACAAGTTTCATACCCACAAAGTACCAACCAAGCAGATATAAAAGTATATCAATAGTTTCACACTTTTGACCACGCAAGGTCGCAACAGGTAATAAAATCTGGAATCGCCACAACTAGATAAGTATAACCATGGAAAGTGGCTGTGAGTTGGATTAGCAAGTTCCAGAAATTTAAAAACTTAAAACAAGGTAGTAAATTAAGGATCGTTTTATCTGATCACCTTTGGCGGATTTTCTCAAGTTCCCTGGGATCAGATACTAAGACTTGAACCCCCAATTGCATCTTTGTCTTCTGAAGATTAAAGTCAAGACAGGCGATCTTTGCAGGTGCAACTCTAAGAGGCATTCCTTGTGCAGCACGACCAGTATTAAGAGCATATCCATTCAACAAGTAGCTATCTCTTGCACTTTTGCCATGAGCTTTCAAAACATTGATTCCCTGGAATATGGGAAGAGAACCTACATCAGTATTACTTTTGCCATGCAAAGCAGAACAGAACACATAATGTAAATAACCTTATTAAATTTCAGTTTGCATATGGGAAAAGGAATCTAAATAAGATACACAACCACATACAATACCCTTTCATAACTTAATGTTGCAAAATGTGCAAGTACCAACCTTGATTGGGTATTTAATTTCCCCTCGAGCATTGGTCATCTTTACCGATTGTACAGCATCTACAACCTATAAAGATAAATTAAGATAGATCAAGTATTGCAAGAACACAAAATTCACAAAAAAGAGTACAGCAAAATATTAAAGAACATCTAATTTCAGGCGAAAGACATACCAGATTTGCAAAGAAATCACTGTCACCGCCAATCAACTTCGAGGACATACTTGTCTTGGCACAATTTACTAAAGAATCTTTTCCAAGCTTTTCAACCTAGGAAAACAAAATCAAGAAAAACACAATTATCAAAAACACTGTCAAAAGAACAACATAACCAATGCATTTTCATGCCTGCAGCAACACATGCATGGCATCTATGGTGTAACTTAGCAACTTTTCAACTCAGAAATAGGTCTTGCTCAGTCATTATATCACAAAATTGCTGTGTATACCATGAACAACCAGTACTAAATTCCCATCTATGGTGCATAACATAGATTATGAAATTGAGAACACAGACATAATATCAAGTGAACAAATCAATTTCAAAAAAGATAAATGGACTGGCTGAATCTTACTTTCACTGCTAACTTTTCTTCAACATATTTGCATGCTTCCCTCATTGCAAGCTGTACACAAGATGTGCAAAAATACATAGGGTCAAGTTCACAAAGGAAAACACAAACAAAATAATTGAGAAACACACAGAAACAAAATAAAAGTTACTCACTCTGTATCCACTGATAATAGACGTTGGATGAATCTTATTCCTCACCAGATCATTTGCTCTCTGCAGAAATGACAACCAAATCATACACTACTACTACTCCATCCCACCACCACCAGTAGGTTTCCAAACAGACCATACAAGTTCAAAGCAGAAAACTTAAGGCAAAATATATTAGTTGCTGTAAAAAAACTAGCTGAAGTTACCTTCAGCAACTCTGCAGCCACAATAACTACTGATGTAGTTCCATCTCCAACTTCTCGGTCTTGAAGCTCAGCCAACTCCACAAGTACCTGTACCTCACAAATGAAAAATTAAACATCTAGGGTGGAAAAGATTTAAAGACATTGTGCAAAATGTTACTATATTGACCTTGGCTGATGGGTGCTCAACTTCTAACATCTTGAGAATTGTTGCACCATCATTAGTAATTGTTACATCACCAATATCATCCACAAGCATCTGCAATTAATAACAGAAAAACCGAGCCGATGATTTAAAATCCAAGCATAAGCAAGCACCAACTCATTCGTGCAAATATTCACCTATCATAGAGTTACCGATTGGACATTTAGCTGCCAACTTAAATAACAAAAGAAAACCATAACATATACTTCAAACTAATGATCTGCCACTAAGTTGGAAGAAACTATGCTATTAACAGTTTCGCGTTTCCACAACTAAACAAGAAAAATAACGCAACAAGAACAAAACCAAGTAGCGGAGGTACCTTGTCCAGTCCAACTGGACCAAGTGAGGATTTTACGATGTTTGCAACCGCTTGACACGCCATCACTACACGAATACCAAAACAAAAACGAACAAACAAACAAACATCAGTCGAAATCCACACAAAAACACGAAGAAAATGAGAACAAAAATTTTACAAAAAGAACGACACAGAGAGTGCACGAATGCTACCGTTTTGGGTGCGAACATCTTGGCCGGACTGGCGCTCGCCTAGAATATCAGGCGTTTGTGCTGAGACAGCCATTTCTTGATTTCACGAAATATAAAACCCTAGATCAGATCTATAACTAGAGATAGTCCAGACCTGTGCTGTCGAACTAGAAAATAGAAATCAGTCTCTGTCTCTCTCGAATGTTCAAATGAACTAGAAAAGCTTGGCCGCTCAAGGGGTTTTGAGTTGAGACTTGAGAGGCCACATTGTGTTTGGGAAGGGTTTCATTTTGGAAATGGAAAAAACGGCGTCGTATAAATGGGGTGGCTCTATTGACTATTGCCACCCAACAAAAATTCTATCCACACCCATATTTTATGGAAATTTTTTTATTACTAATTAAATTACTTAAAAGTATTCTCCCGCTATAGGAATAGATATCCGGGCCGCGTGTTTAGTAGTTAATCTCGGCAGGTCCTAGCAGTTGTTGATATTGTTACTCTGAATACGTTTACTAATCATAAATCCTAATATATAAAAAAAATTAATTCCTAATTTTAATTCTATCGTTTACTAAAAATAGTTATGAATTAAATTACGTGGACTCTACATACAATCAAGAATTAAGTTATCGTTGAAAAAGATAATTTGAATCCTCTCCCACCTAGCGAATCAATGGCCAAACGTTTGTGGTTATGTCTTTTTTAAAAGCAACTGTGTGGCTGTAATTTTAGGAAAAAATTGTTGAGTGATTGATAAACTGTATTTTTAGAAATGTTATAGGTTGAAAAAACTGTATTAAAGTATTTAGTAAACTATATAATTAAACTTGCCGTGTAAATATAAAATGATCAAAATAGATATCACAGTAAAATTAATTTATATTAATTTATTAATAAAAATTATGTTTATATTTATTCAACATATTTAAATATTTTTACTTTAATTATAATATGAAAATAAATTTAATTAAATTAATTAATTATCTTTCAACATTAATTATAAAAAGCAATTTTTAGATAATAAAATATTAAGATTTTTCATTGTTTTTTCAATTTCTAAAGATAAAAGAAAATTGGTCTAGTTTAATTTTTTTTTGGTTTGAAAATATTGAAGATAGAAAATATATTAATTATTGCTTTTTAACTTTTAATGTTTAAGGTTAAGTTTTCTTTAATTTTAATATAAGATGAAAGATAATTTGGTTTAAATTTTTTTATTAAAAGTTATAACTAACTTTCCGCTTAAGTTAGAAGTTGAAGTTAGATTGAACCAACTTTAGCTTTTAACTAAATTCTCGAATAAAGAGCTTCCATGAGGTTTATCAGGCAGTTTTTGGACCATAATTTATTGAAAAAGCTAAAAACGCTATGAATTAGCTCCCCCAAAAGGATCTCAAGTTCTCTTCTCTTATGCCTTTCTAATGAAAATTGACTTCCTTTAATTTTTATTTACAATTAGTAAATGTGTCATTTACCATGAATAATTTATATCTAGTGATTCAAATAAATATTCACTTTGATCTTTATTTCTGATTAGGAAACATACCCTTACATTTATTGTACCACTGGCCCTGAATCAAAAGCAGAACATTCATTGCAATTAAATAGAACGTTCACATGTAATTGAAGATTGGAAAAATATTGTTTGGATTTAGTGTTTCTTAATTCTTTTAGTTTTGTATATTAAAAATTAGTTTTTTGATAACCAAAAACTAATTATTTTATGTTTTTTTTTCTAATAAAATTAGTTCAGAGAGACAAAACCTTTAATTAAAATTATTATTAATATTTAGCATTAATTTGATTACATTTTAGAGGGTGTAGAAAGCAAACGATTACAATTTTAATTCTTTAAGGTGGGTGTGAAAAGTAAACGGCTGTAGAAATTTGCACGGGGGGGTGGTTTAGTAATTAGCGGAAATTTGAAAACAGAAAATTAAAATAACGCGTGAATTGCAAGCTATATCTACAACTCCTATTTCAACCGCCAATTTTCACTCAACGGTCAGTTTTCATCATCTGGTATCACGTCACAACAATTTGCAATGGCTACTGGTTCTTGTACATGCTTTTTCGTTCCCGTTTCATTGAATCCTCCAAACCCTAACCCTAATTTTCGCAAAAATCCACACTCGCGCACCGCCAAATTTACCTGCTCGTCCACCACAACACAATCACAGTTAGCTAAGCAAGACCTCCTCAGCCTCATCGCAGACCAAGACCGAGGACTCAAAACCCAGAAGGACCCCACCAAGAGATCGTCGATCATCGAAGCCATTGATGCCTTGGCTGTTCTGGGCAGAGATACGGTCACCACCACCGCCGATTCGCTCTCCGCCACGTGGCGCTTGCTCTGGACAACCGAGAAGGAGCAGCTATTCATCATCGAGAAGGCGTACTTGTTCGGTACTCAAACCGGCGACGTTTTGCAGGTAATTGATGTTGACAAGAGAGTTCTCAATAATGTGATCACTTTTCCTCCGGATGGGGTCTTCTTTGTGAGGTCCGATATCGAGATTGCTTCGTCGCAAAGAGTGAATTTCAGGTAGTTTGATGTTTATTTGTCGTAATATGTAGAGTATTATAATATTATTGGAGAAAGAAAGAAACTTTTTGTTTTTTTGATATGAGCATAAATTGAGTCTTTTTTTAATTGCGTAGAATTAGAATGTTTAATTTCACATAAATGTGGTTTGTTTTAGATTTACAAGTGCGGTTCTACGCGCGAAGAACTGGGAAATTCCATTGCCACCGTTCGGGCAAGGCTGGTGAGTTCATTAATTTTGTTATATATTATCAATGGTCCCTATTGATTGCTAATTTAGAGATGATTTAACATCAGTTCATATGTGTGTGTGTGTAATATATGTATATGATTACTGCTTGTTTGTCCATTTGCATTTTACATTGGCTGTCCTTCTCTTTGTTCCGATATTTCTTTTCTCTTATTGATGTACTATCAAGGGGATGATGCTGTGTATTTATAGGTTTGAGTCCGTGTACATTGATCATGAAATTCGGGTTGTGAAGGATATTAGGGGAGACTATTTAGTTGTCAATCGTGCTCCTTATTCTTGGAAGGAATGAATGGCAAAACTTCTCTGCTTCACTATTGCCTTAATGCAATGTGAGTTCAACCTTTAATTAACCAATTCTCAAATTGATTTTTTTAAAAAAAAAAACTTGGGAGAGGAGGAATACTTGTCCAATTTAAATTTGTAATCTTGATTCGGTTAATATTTTTGAAGGTTCTTGTGCCTTAGATTATATAACTGTGTACTAGTGCATACTCCCTAGCATACATCTGGATTTTGATATCTGAGGAAATATTGGAGGGTCACCAGTCTGTTTTCTATTATAAATACTATTATTCCCAACAATGGAAACTCCAATCTGAACATTTTTGTTTATTAAAGTAATGTAAAGTTGACTGCTTAACTGTTTTTAGAGGTGGCGGGGATGCGTCCTATCTCTTTCTCTATCCTTCTCATGGGTTTTTTATCATTGCCTCATACAACTCAGAAGCACTGGAACTTTTATAAGGTCTTATTTGCTTTAATTATGGTGTTTTTTTATTACTTTTTTTATTTTACCTTTTTGTTGTTTATCATCGCGATAACTCACACCTATGGACTGGTTTGTAAAATGCTTCTGCTGGCGCGGCTTATGCCATTGTCAACTTACCTTGTGCAGTTGTCCTTACTTGATGCTGCCTTTTGTTTCCCACAGATATCTTTTCTTATTTAATCTTCTTCGTTCTTTCTTTTTTTCATTTTTTTGGCTGCTGCCATGCATGCATCTTGTGATTCCACTTATTTCATTGTTGTTCAACTCCCAAACAGTTTGTATTTCAAGATATGGCTAGTATAGTGGGTGGGTTAGAAATTCTGCTAATATTTAACAATCAGAAGTATTTTAGAGATTATTTTACTTCTTTCCCAATTATAGAGAGTTTAATTACATATCATAATTTTTTTGGCCTAACATTTGGAAGCTTCTTGCCATGTTTGCACACGGTACTTTTATGTCGACTTAACTGCATTGTTTGGGAACTCTAAACCTGCAAAACAAAAGGCAAATATAATAAAATTGTGTTTCTATGTATCATAAATTTGATCCCACTTTTTGGTCCGTGTTGGCTTGTTTCTCATGCCTACCCTAGCATACAGTGAAAGCTAATACAGTAAAATTGATTTCAAGAAGGAGATTAGTTGATGAAGTTGCATTACAATATAACAAGTGAATCAAGGACCACAATAAGCCCATACCAATGCACATTCATTGTCTTCCTCCTACTCTAATAGAAAGCCCAAATCAGTGTTTTACACTAAGCCCTCATCGTTTGCCTTTAGATCTCAGTCCTCAGATGAAATCCAAGTATTTTATGAAGATGTTTAGCCCCTGTAATATGGAGGATCTTTTTAGTTGTTGGTCTATGCTAATGGTTGCATAAGTTGATGATGAAAGTGAAGAATAATCAAGAAAAATTGTCAAACAAGTTCATCATCACTTTGCTGGAGATGATGAATAACAGAACTAGGCTACAATTTACAGGTGCTAAAACAATGAAAGGCATAGTTAGATGCTTCCTTTCTGTTGATTGAGACCACAAGAGCATTGAAGATGGTTTTAAAGTGTGAAACATTAAGGGAACCAAAAAAAAAAAAAAAACATGATGAACTTGAATGTTCACTAGTTTTTGGAAGGTAGGCTGCAAGTTGGTGAGTGGATCAGAAAATAATTGGATAATTGTTGAGGAACTAGTTCTAAATCCAACAACAAACCTAACTTCTCTAATAATCAATAACCCAATTCAACCCTAACTTCAATTTAGTCCTAAATCATAAACACCCATAAGCCCTAATTTCCCCAATTAACACAATAACACACCCAAATTTCAATTAACCTTGAAATCAACATAAATCCACAACCCTAACTTCACTAATAACCAAATAAACAACACCCAACACAAATGAAAACAATGTAGATAGATTTTGAGCTTAGTTACCTTTTTAGAGAATCCCTTGCTCTCTAGTTCTTAGGTTATTAGCTCAAGCCCTAGCCCTAACCCAAGTTGATCGTACAAGCGAAATTGCAAGAAGAACCGATTTGATCTTGGTGATGATCCAAGAGAAATGAGAGAAAATGCTCTTAAATTGTATTTTGATTGATGATAATAGTGAATATTCACAACCCTAGTTTATGTGTTCTATTTATACAATTTTTGAAAAATAGGGCGAAAAATACTAAAATGCCCCTAACTAGAAAATATGAAAATGTGCAAGAAAATCAGAAACTTGGCCACCAGTGTGCCTCGCGACCTAGGTCGTGACCTGGGTTGGTCGCGAGGCTCACTACCCCATTTTCCTCTCCCTCGCGCTAATTAACCATTTCTCTCCAGCGAGTACCGTGACCAAAGCCGTGACCTGGGGAGGTCGGGACCTAGGTCGCGGGGCAGCAGGTCGCGACCGTGGTCGCGGCACTCACGGCCTGATCTTCTCTCTTCTTTCACTTCTTTTTCTTCTTCTATTCTCTTCACTTCTCCTCTCCTCCTCCTAGTTCTAGTATTTCTTCTAGGTGAGTTCTCATCAATAACCTTGGACTAAAATAATATTTTTCCCCTTCTACTTCATAATTGCACGGGATACATAATTTGACACATTCTCTTCCCCACTTCTCAATCCGTCTTTCCATTTTTAGACCTGCAGAAGTTAGTCATTCCCTTTTGTTTGCATCATTGTCTGATGTTTTCTATTTAGAGAAGTGGATCTTTAGGACTTTATTCATACAGAACTTCTATGAGAAGTAATATTCATACCTTAAACTTACAGCGGTAGAAAATTAAAATTAGTTTTCTTGTAGCTGATTTGCTCTTGTCATGTGCTCTTGACCTATTTTCGCCTCACGAAGCTGAAATTTGTTAGGTATAGGATTGTTTAGGCTAGGAATGGCATCAGGGTAGTTTGAACGATATTTTATGTGAGAAATATACAATATCCTTGATTAACCTATCAATGTTTTCAGTTTACAATATCCTACCTAGGACTTGAGGTTTTAGGCCATGTTTGTTGGCTAGGTTTGGATTGGGTTTGGATTGGGTTTTCTTCCAAACCCATGTTTGGTGCACTCAATGGACCACTTAAAATTATCTCATCTTTCTTTTTAACCCATCACAATGGGATAAAACAAACCCATTGATCAGATGGGTTAAAAAAAAATCCCAAATTTCTCATTCCTCATTCCTCGCCAGCACTTCGGCGCTGCCCTTTTGCCCTGCACGATTCCACTGCCGCTGCAACTTGCTACTGTCCACGCCTCTGCCCTTCACGGTTCCACCGCTGCTGCGACTTGCTGCCCTCCACGGTTCCACCGCTCCTTTGAAGACCCTCAAACCTGAAAACAAATAAAGTTTAATAGCTTTTTCAGTTCCAATAAATTTCTATTTGTTTCTTCTTCCTTTTTTTTAAATTGTTTAGTGTAATAGTAATTAAATTACTGCTTTTGATACTAGCTATGATTTAATTTTATCTTCATTATTCAATTTTCCTTTTCTGGCTCTCCAAGTGGATTGTATACTTTCTTGTTTAGCTTTTTTTCTTTTCGATTTCTTCGAGTTCTTCGTGTCTTGTGACTTTTTTGTTAATACAAAGTAGGTTCTAATGAATATCTGTGAGTGTATGTTTTCCAGTATTCCACAATTGTTGTGATTTGATTGCTGCTTTTTTTTTTAATTTTATTAGTTCCAATTACGTGTGGGATATATATTATTAAAATATTTTCAAATTAATATTATTTAATATCAATAAAAAATAAATATTATTTGTAATATTTAAATATTTATTTTATTTAAAAAATAATCCGATCCAACGTTACACCAAACATGGGACAACTTTTAAATTTATCCTATCCAATCTCATCCAATTCAATTCAATCCAATCCCATATAAATAATCCAATCTTATCTCATGCAACAAACGAGACATTAAGGAATTATGTAATTTTAAGAAGTACTTCTAAGGTTTCCTTTCAAATTAAGAGGAAATACTAAAATGCTTCAATCATCCACGTAGTTAATTTGATAACTTCGGATCAAAGTAATCTGACTCCACAATTTATATTACCTGTTATCTGTCTGATCCCAGTGTGCTGAAAGTTAGTCCACTTACCTGTTGTTTCTATATCATTAAGTTCAAACCAAAGCATTTCTCTATTGTCTGCCTCCTGTTTTTCAATCTTTGTTTTTGCATAGACTAAACAAGTTGGTATTACTTGCCTGCCTCCTTTTAAATTTAATCTTGTATCCATTTGTACACGGCATGTTTTCTTTCTGTCGGTCTCAATTCCTGAG
The DNA here is from genome assembly GCA_003430845.1 of Xanthoceras sorbifolium. Classification (NCBI taxonomy): domain Eukaryota; kingdom Viridiplantae; phylum Streptophyta; class Magnoliopsida; order Sapindales; family Sapindaceae; genus Xanthoceras; species Xanthoceras sorbifolium. Next base: position 37,500,096 of record CM010608.1, read on the forward strand.
TTAATGCATATCTTGTCTATTCATCTGTTAAATTGCTGTATTCCAGCATGCTGTTATGAGTTAGCTCTCCAAATTTCTTAGTAGACTGTAGACCGTTCTTTTAAGAGGGTTAGTTTTCCTATTTCTTGAAACCCATGGGCCCTACATTTTTTTTTTATGAGTGTTATGATGTGTTTTTTTTTTCCTTGGTCCGAGTCAACTAAATTTATCTGCAGGTTCGAATCTGTATACCTAGATAATGACATTCGAATTGCAAAAGATATTCGTGGAGATTATCTAATTGTCGATCGCGCTTCGTATAACTGGAAAGAGTGAGGTGTGATACTGTGATAAACTTGTATTTTTACCTTTCTTTAGTTAAAAAAAAAAAGAAAAGAAAAATATGACCATGTTCCTCTTCGTATTTTAAATGCTATAATGCCATCCTTTAATTCCCCAAATTTATCTAATAAATTTGTTGTACGGCCTCAAATTAGTTTCTTGATGTTTTTTGCATTAATTTTTTTTTTTTTTTTTTTTCTCTTTCAGGCTTTTGTCTAGAGGGTGCACCATCTCCTTGGATCAGTTTTGGAAAAACCATAGAAAGCATTACTCTTCTACAAGCATAATTGTTCTATATACTGTGTAGTCCTTTTATTTTGTGTATCTAATTAAACTTGATTCATCAATTGTACATATTGTTTACTTGTTGTAGCTAAGCTACACTTGCTATCTGTGGCTTCTTTAAAGGTTGCTTTCTTCTAATCAAGTTGCACAGTGAAAAGTTTTGAAAATTAATATTGTGCTTACATCTGAACTGCAAGTATGCAATTCTTGTCTACTTGACATCACTTGATCCCTTTCTTTCCGACTATATGCGTGCAAGTATATAAACTCCAGTATGCATGCTAAAATACTAGATGTAATATGTTGGATCAGTAGAACTGGAATATGTATGTGCGCGTGTCGAAAATTCAGTTGTTTGCGTTTTACTTTTCTTTTCTAAAGTATTTTTTGTGTCTTGATACACTTTTGATCAGTTTCTCATTTTCCCAGAGAGTCCTCTTCAGTCTTCATTCAGGCATATCTGGATTATACGATTACGTAAGTATTTCCCTACTCCATTTGTATATATGATATTAAACCCCTGACCTACACCAAGGTTTTCCATCTAATGAATTGTGATTCACCAAAGCCTGAATTTAAGATTTTGCAATGTTTCACCAAAGTGAAAACAACTTTCTCCCAACAAAATATTGCTACAAGATCACAAATTTAGTTTAATTTAGCTGTATTTAGAAGGGAGTTAATAACTCCTGAAAGTGCACATTATCTTGATATAGAGACCTTTCTGCTCTTTTTTTATTTTATTTTATTTATTTGCTGATTTTAGGGAAGATAAGTCTTTGTTTAGTATTATTAACAGATACCTGCAATAAACTTGTTGAATTAAAAACTAAGATAACATTAAATAGGATTTGGGTGGGTTGATTAGGTCATTGGAGGAGTGTATGGCTCTATAATTAAGTACCAAATCTTGCTTCCATTGGCTTTGGACCATCACGTGTGGCTGTGAGCGTGCTAGACTTTTTATCTGTTTTCTTTAACTTCATATAGCTTTCAAGCCTATATATATATATATATTATTCTTTTTACTGTTTTTAGACGGTTAACAGTTATTTTTTAATGGTCAAACTTAACGGGAGAGTAGGTCAGTGTCTATTTATGCAAACTTTAATTCCGAGTGTAATTCATCAAAACTCATGTAGATTTAGTATTATTTATTCATATATATATATATATATATCTGTTAGCTTGGGTAGCTTGGGATAATGGGACCTCTCATTATTGTGAATTGTTTATGGTTTATTTATTGCAACCTTTGACTCAACTACACTTTTGCCTCCAATCCATTCTTTAATTCAGGAAATATGGAAAAGAAAAAGAAAAGAAAAAGTTATTATCTACCGGAGCATGAAGGAATATAACACATTTACACCGTGTTCATGTACTAGATAATAAATGATTCAACAAGACAAGCGTCGACATTATTTACACGTTGTGTCTAATAAAATCTTGTCGGGCGTTAATTTAAAATTTTAAATCATGGTAGTAATCAAAAGCAAGATTGAATGTGTGACGTTGTATTACCAGACTACCAGTCCCATTAAATCATATCCTATCAACTTTGTTCACAGAAAAACCATTAGCTGCTGCCTGCTAGAAAAATTGGCAGTATCAGTAGTACTTGGCTTGATGATGGGGTGTTTCCCACTCATATTTTTGCAGCTTTTGTCGTCGTTCTTTGATTGGTTTCGTCTACTTTTCCAGCAAAAACCTACATGGGTTGCCAACTTGCCATTTTAAAGTAAGAACCGGATTCCTGATAACTCGCATGAATCCAATACCAAGGTGTCCGTCCTCTTTGCAGTGAATACTAAATTACACTTCTCGTAATTTTTTTTATTATTCAATTAACGTGGATTGTGTGTGATGGGTTTATCACTTGATCGTCTAAGTTTCCGTCTCACGTGAAAATTTGTGGTATAAATTTTTTAGTATAGTTTTTGTAGGTGAGGGTGACAGACGGGTATATTCTTTATACGTACACCATCCATGGATGGGAGAACATTTGTACGTAGAATCTAGGCAGGACCCAAGGTTTAAAAGACCCGAATCGGGTGAGACCCACCAAGTGTGTATGATTCACATGCAATGCGGGGCTATGGGGCCTGGAGTAGTACACAAAAGCAATGTCTTTGGGTCAATTTTAGATGTTGGGTGAGATGGGGCCTAAAAAAAAAGACTTTTATTACACATTTTGTACATTTGTGGGTTTTAAAGATATAATGGTGTTGGCTTTGGCTGCACCAAATGGAGGGTTTTAGGTGTACGGTAAAATCCCTGAAAATGCATAGGCAAAAAGCTTGGCTGCTGCGGCTTGTGGGCACATCATGGTATGTGGAAGAAGAAAGAAAGCTATAATAACATTGGTGCCTTGGTGGGTGAATGTGGGGCCTTGATGGCCTGAAATGTCTTTGTGTGATTTTGTTGTGGGGCCTGTCTTGTTCTCGGCCTTACATTGTTGGTGGGATCGATCAGGATCATATCAGGATCAGATCAGATGGTTGGATGGATGGATAGATAGATGATGACATGTTGGAGGCTGACAGTGATGCAAATCCACCACTTCTGGTTTTTTTTAGAATTTACTGACAAGTTACGTAATGTATTATTATGTGTCGATAAGTTCATAGCTGATCAGACTCAGACATATACCACGAAACGTGGACAAGTTCAAATTCACACATATTATTTCCTTATCGGAGAAAACTATATATGATAATTGAACTCTCACCACTACTGAGTGAATGTATACTGTTTATATATTTTAATATTGTATATTATTTTTTATATATTTATGCATTATTTAATTCTTTTCCAAATTTATAGTTTAGACAAATTTAACGGTAAAAATTTTATATCTATATTAATGAGATTATAATTTAAAATTATATTTCGTTTTATCTTATAATTGTAATAATTTTTCTTGAAAAAATAAATAAATTCCTTTTAGACAACACAGGCTTTTTGTTTGTAAAATTTTTTTTTAGAATAAACGGTAACTATTTTTCTTCTTCTTTTTTAACAAATCCGGTGCCTTTTTAAGATTTTAAGGCATTAACTGTTTAAGGAATTTTTTTGGTTATTTTTTATTTTTTTGGGTGGGTTTGGTGATGGAAACAAATAAATATATCACTTGTGGCGTCCACAAGTTGGAAAACTTTCCGTTTCTTTATAGCGAAAATCTGCTCCGCGCACGAAGCTTGAAAAAGACTAATCCTAACTTTCTTGTTTAAAATAACAAAATAAAAATGTATTTTAAGTTGGGGAAAAGGTATGAATAGACACCATTATCAAAGAAACCTTTTGTATATTTTTTAATTGTTTTCAATTTTCGTAAGGGTGAATTACACTAAATTACCTGAATTTATCCAGAATTACACGTATAACACTAATTTACCGTTCATTATATTTAAATACCCTACTTTCAGTTAACCAAGTTAAAACTAACGGTTGACTTAACAGTTTAAGGGCAAATTGGTTTTTACACGTAAATTCTTTTTTAAATTTTTTTTAAAAAAAGTCTAACCAATAAGGACACTCTATGTCATTTTTTAATTAATTTAAAAAGTTAACAATATTTTTAAAATAGAACAAAAAATATATATATATTAAATATTTTAAAAATGAAAGAGATCTGGAAAAAAATTTCCAAATCTCTTCCTTTATCATTTAAAAAAAAATCTATTCCTTTACATTAAAAAAAATTTAAAATATTTTTTTAATGGAAGAGAGATGAAAAAAAATTTCAAATCTCTTCCTTCGTATTAAAAAAAAATTAAAAACATTTGTCAACTCCATCGCAGATGAAGCGGCTCTGCGGCTGGACGGAGCGAGCTCCATCTGCGGGATGGAGCAGCTACGTCGCTGGACGGAGCGAGCTCTATCTGCTTGATAGAGCGAGCTTTATCTACATGATGGAGCGAATCTGTAGTTGGACAGAGCTAGCTCCATCTCGCAGATGGAGCGAATCTGTCGCTGTTGCAGGTGGAGCAAATATGGTTTTTTTTTTTTTTTTTTTTTGTGGTTTTTTGTTTTGAATGTGTGTTGGATAATTTTGAATGTGATTGTGGAAGATGAATGGATGGTGGTAAAGATGGTTGATGGATTGATTTTAGAAGATGGATGGGAGATTGAATGAATTAAATATGGGAGATGATGGTTGAATGAGGAAGATGGTGAATAGTGAGTTGTTTTGTTTGTGATGATTATTATTTTTAAATATTATTTTTTCAATTATTATTTTTTAATGTTATTTTTTTATATTTGTTAATAAGGGCAGTTATGTCATTTTACAAAAAAAAAAAATGGTCAACCGTTAGTTTTAACTTGGTCAACTGAAAGTAGGGTACTTAAATATAATAAACGGTAAAGTGACATTATGCGTGTAATTAATGATAAACTCAAAGTACCTTACTACAATTCACTCTTTTCATAATAAAGAAAGCGTTGTCATATATGTATATTTGGTAACTTATAACAATATTTTTAATAACAAGATAAGGTCAGTCCAGTAGTTTGTTTCTTACACTTATATTCTGAATATTGTGAGTTCGAGTCGTGTTCCTTTTCCCTCCTCGAATTAATTATAATTGTTTAAAAAAAAAAAGACAACATTTTTAATCTGTAGTTATATAAAAGTGTTTGAAGTCGAAGTATAATCCTACTAAGTTTTGATTATTTAGGGTTTTTTTTTTTCACTTAATATTTAATAAGTTTAAATTAGATATATCAAGTTGTTTTAATTTTTATTTTTTAAATAGTTAAAAATTTTGGAAAATATTAAAAAAGTAATTTAAGAAGTTATGAATCCGGACTTATCACTTAATATTTAATAACTGAATCATAATTACAATATTTTCTTCATATTTACAGTTCTTATATTAATATATTTTTAAATTTATTTTTATTCATATGTTTTGTCTTAAAAAAATCAACACTTTCATCTAAGTTTTAAAATTCAGTTCATGTTCAAGTTTTTAGAAAAATTCAAGCTTATTTAATTTTTAAATAAAAAAACAAACGATATATTAATTTATATTTAGATTGTAATATCATTTGCTAAAAAGTATTTAAAGAAAAGTATATTATTGATAAAAGTTGAGAGGGTCAATTTTACATGTCTATATCAATGAGATTTTAAAATTTTAAATTTAGTTTACCTTTTTAATTTCTAAATTTATAACCATTAGAAAAATTAAAATAAGATATTAGGTCATTAATAAAGAGAATTGTCATATATATATATATATTTTTTTGAATGAAGAGAATTGTCATATTTAATAATAAAGATTTTATCTAATATTATATTCCCTAAGTAAAATGGAGCATATTTAGATCATTATAAAACTTTTACTTTCTCAAAATATAAGAGTATGTACATTTTTTTTTATCTACATTTATATTCGTCTAATTACTTTTAACCAATATATACAATCAAAAATACCTTTAATTTAATTATTCAAAACGGAGAATTCTACTAAAAAAATTTAGAAGTTAATCAAAATAAAAACACAAACATTTTGTTTTAAAATTATGGATCTTACTTTACTTAATTACGAAAAAAAATAAGGGTTTTTCTTAAATTTTAATAAAGAAAACTCATGGAAATTCTAAAAAAAAAATATTATATTCCAAATTTCATAATTATAAGTGGTGGTTGAGGTTATTGCTATATTACCTTAGTAAAAATAAAAATATAAATTATATTAATATTTTTAATTAACTAAAAAATCATGAAAAATTACATAATTATAATTATAAATTTATCGGATATAATGAAAATAATTATTAAATAAGCAGTTTAAATATCTACTTTTATAACGAAATATATTTACTCTCATAATAAGAGAGAAAATTATCCACATATATTGTAAATGCATATTATGAGATTTAAAACTCTAATATTATAGTGAAATGGAGATATATTAACTATTTAAATTATGAGCTAAAAAAAAATTTAGAATTTTTTGAGTCATCAACTTCGTCAAGAAATATTTATCCAGCTGTTGTTGTTAAGCCAGAGAATTTAATTTTCAAACGATGGGACACGACAGTTTGTAGCTGCCATAGACTGTCACTGCCACGTGACGGTAGAGGATCTTGTGAGGCACTGAAACTCATCTGAGTAGATCAGACCGTAGACAATTTATGGAATTCTGTTGCAAATCTTTGGTGGTCCCAATGATCCATTGTCGACGGACTAGGGGTTCAGTGAAATTAAAAATTAATTATAATAACAATAATAAATTAAAAAGGTAATAAAGAGAAGTGTATATATTTTTTGGGGAAACACTTGCGTGCGGTTGACGTACACAAAAGTTGCCATGTCCTCTCCATCTCGTACAAAATGCATGGTTTTTTGCAACCTATTTCCATCTCCTAAGGTTCATTACTTCATCGTGATATTAGAGTAAACATGACATCAACACAATGTGATATTAATTAAAACCTTCAATAACTCCATATTAAATAGTACGTATTTGATGGATTCATATATATATATATATAAATATATAATTGACTTTTAGATTTTTAGTTGATTATGTAATTCATCTCTCTATGTGTAACATGCAGGAACGAAGCTTCTTTAAGGTTGAGTTGAATTATAATCCAATGTAGATATTACGATATACGGTGTCAATGGTAGGAGCAACAACCTGCAAGGGAGTAAGAAATGTGAACGTATAGCAGTTGGGGGTTACTAAAGTGGTACCAGCCAAATGGATTCTACAACTCAAGTCAGTAAATGAGTTCAAATTATGAGTTAAAATACAACCTATTTCCATCTCCTAAGGTTCATTACTTCATTGTGATATTAGAGTAAACATGACATCAACACAATGTGATATTAATTAAAACTTTCAATAACTCCATATTAAATAGCACGTATTCGATGGATTAATATATATATATATATATACATACACATACATACATACATACATATATATAATTGACTTTTAGATTTTTAGCTAATTATGTAATTCATCTCTATATGTGTAACAAGCAGGGGCGGAACTCCTTTAGAATTGAATTGAAATAATCAAATGTAGATATTACGATATACGGTGTCGATGGTAGGAGCAACAACCTGTAAGGGAGTAAGAAAGGTGAACGTATAGCACTTAGGGGTCACTAAGATGGTACCAGCCAAATAGACTCTAAAACTCAAGTCAGTAAATGAGTTCAAATTGGTAAACGAAATCGTAAGAAAATCAAACCTGAGCAAGGTAATTGTCGAGCATAATTACTTATGCTGGATGTCAAGCGTAGGGTGAAGGGAAGATAGTATGAATGTATGATGGATAGAGGTTGACTCAGGTCAACCTGAGCATTCCAAGGTCTGAGATCGACACTTAAAGGTTAGTCTCGTCGAACGTAGGATGTTGGTTCGACATTGAGCTGGGAGAGCTTTAGTGATTACTTGCTTAAAGCTTTCTCTCTTGAATTGCGTGACTCCTGCTTCTAAGTTCTAAGACAGTGATATATATATATTTTTAGGATGGGGCTCCATGCCGACTCATTCAGTGGCATGGATTGACTGAGTTTATGGTTGACTTTGACCAAGTTGTTTTTTTTAGTTGTCATTGGACTGATACTCTAATGGACTTCTGGGCCCATTCCTAGGTATTTGGACTTGATGGGCCTGTCATTCAATCAGATCCATTTTTTACCATTACACCGAGCTCAAATTTTTTTTTTTTGAAAAAAAAATAGTTTTAATTTATATATTTTTTTGAATAAATAATTTTAATTAGAGCCCAATATCGATGTTAGCCAATAAATTTCAATATTAATATATTCGAAATAAATTTTCTAACTACACCCTTAATAATAACGGTTTCAAGTTTCACTTTATATATATACGAGTAATGTTAAAATGTCCAAATTTATTATTCAAATAATGTGACAAGTTATTTGTAATAACTATAATTTGTATTAGATGATGTGATAGTTACACATCATTTTACTACATTATTTAGATAATAAATTTAGATAAATTTTTAGCAATATAGCATTAGACTCTCTCTCTCTCTCTCTCTCTCTCTCTCTCTCTCTCTCTCTCTCTCTCTCTCTCTCTCTCTCTCTCTCTCTCTCTCTCTCTCTCTCTCTCTCTATATATATATATATATATATATATATATATATATATATATATATATATATCAATGTGGTTAATGTTCTTATTTTGCAAAGCCTACATATGTATACGTGTGCTATGAAATCATCATGAAGTATAAGGTGGGACATTGGGTTCCTATACAACTTACCGAGACATGGATGGCTGAATATAATGGGTCGTTTTCTTGTTAATTTGGTGGCCCTAGCCAGCTTAATTTCGTCAAATGTGTAGGTGCACCAAAATATCAACGTCGATAATCAATTGTTATGATAAGATGAGGTTAGTTTAATATTATGTGCCTCACATTTATATATTTAAGGTTGTGAGTTCCGTGTTTTTTTTTTAAATTTTAAATTAATTATAATTATTAAAAAAAAAACTCTCTTTCATATATAAACACGTATGCTTGTGAAATAGTACCCAGGTATAAATAAAGCCACCACTAGCTTTCCTTAATAAGACTTGTGATATTGAAAGATTTGAAAAGCTTTAAAAATCTTTCAAATCCTCACGAACCCAAGTTGCTATATAAATAAAATTATGATAAATTCGGATCCATTTAATTGATGTTGTCGTGACAGTGATTGAAGCTAACATTCCTTTTGATGATTGGAAAAACTAAAAAAATATTAATTATATACGGAAAGATATTGAAAATGCACGCCTGTCTTCCTTTTTAATTATTCTATTTTTATTTTAACTCTCACGAATCGGACCTGAAGTGACCGTCAGTATAAAAATCACCAACAGACAAAGGCGAAACCAACTTCTTTAAAATTGGAGAGCTAGGGGACCTTTAAAATAAATTAAAAAGAAAATGTAAATAACAAAATTTTTAGGGTAAGAGTTAAAATAAAATACAACTACATTTTCTATATAAAAAAAATATATGGCCTCTCCAGAGCTCCACGTGGAGTTACATAACGTTGCTATTATTAGGTCCTGTTTGTTAAGATTTTTACTTGTGATTTATTAGAAGCTCTTTCTATAAAAGCTATGATCCTGTTTGACAGTATTTTTATTTTATTCTTTTGATTTATTGAAAATTCTTCCTACAAAAACCATGAACTTATTTGGTAGGACTTTTACTTTGCGCTTTTGACTTCTTGGAAGCTCTTACTACAAAAGTTATATATTTTGACTTTGTTTGGAAGAGTTTTTAAAGTTTAAAAACTCTTATATGGAAATATCTAAACACTCCCAAAAGGGCTTTTTGACTCAAAAAGCTAAAAACAGGCTTCCAAAAATCCTGCCAAACATGCCCTATATATTTTTATTTTGTCTGGAAGAGCTTTTAAACCGTAAAAAAATATTTTCTTTGGAAATTCAAACACTTTCAAAAGAGCTTTTGGGCTTAAAAAGCCAAAAGCAAACTAAAACCCCACCAAACAAGCCTTATATATATTTTTACTTTAACTAAAAGAATTTTTAAGCTTAAAAGTTTTTGTCTTGAAAAATTCAAATACTCCTAAAATAGTTTATAGACCAAAAAAGCTAAAAGCAGACTTCCAAAAACCCTGACAAATAAGCTCTTATTATTTTTCACCGCTTAATATGATTCAGTAATAATAGCGTTTATTCAATTAGGCAATGTTATAAGTTCGAGTCTTCACCACCGCAGAGGTGACATATCAAAATATATATATATATATATATTTACTATTAGCCATAATCATGATCACATTTGATAAGTATATTATTAAAAACAATGATGAGAAAAATTGCGTTTGAAAAATCAGGAGGGTGAGTTACATAATTTACATTTGAAAGATGTGAAAATCGAGTTAGTTAAGAAAAAGATGTTTAGTTAGTTTTGTGCAATAATTGTAATTATAGATAGTTTGTCAGTTAATTAATCATGGCCTAATATCCCAAAAAGCAAATAGTAGCTAACTGGGCCTCCGTGATTCCCATCAAAATCAACACCATCACCATCACCATCAACCCCCACTTCTACTTTATTCGATGATGGTATCAATGGCGAGTTTAATTTCATGGATTATATATTATTTACATTTTGATTAATTTTTACAAACCTAACACCAAACCATGTATTCCAAAAAAATCATACATATGATTGGTGTTAATTTTTTTTTTTGGGGGTCTAAACGCACTTTACTTATACTTGAAAAACTTTTTTTTTTTTTTTGGCATTTTGTTAGTTGGTGATAGGGATGACAATTTTACTGGTAACCCGAGAATTTTCACCCGCTATGGATAAATATGGATTTTATTAATCAAGTTTATGGATAAGTTTGGATGTAAAATTTATAAAATATATAAAAAAAATTAAAATTTATGGACAATTGTATACTTCAAAATTATTATGAATACTTTTAGTATTTTATTTTATTTTTATGGATTTTAATATAGTAGAATTTGAGATTTGAGATTTGAGATGTTAATTGTGGTCTAGTGGAGAATCTGGTGCCGTTGAAACCGGCCTGTCCATTCTAGAGGAGTAATTGATGTAGCTAATATCTTCAAGTGGTCCAAGTCCTTCCTTGTTGATTTTCATCAAGCTCGAAATGTTGTTGTTCCTTGAATTAGTTATGGTGAGGCTATGCGTTGGCTAGCTCCAAGTAGAGGCCTTTATAAAATTAATTCTCATGCAGTCTTGGCTTCGGATGCCTCTTCGGATAAATTGGCTTTATATGGCAGCTGATGGACTTGCTAAATTGGCTCTGATAGCTGTTGGAGACTTAGTTTGGATGGAGAATTTTCCTTCCTCTATTGCCCTTCTCGTTGTGGAGGATGCTAGTTTTGTGTGTTAGTGTTTTGTTCCTTCTATTCAAAAAATAAAAAATAAATAAATTGAGATTTAAAAATGATTTAATACTTGTGAAAATATTTTTATTTTACTTTTTAAAAAATATTTTTTATTTCACGGATTTGGACCTGCGGGTTCAAAATCCCACCTGAACCCTCATAATTTCGTAGGTGGATTTAAGAAATAATGCAAATCTAAACCCGTTTGAATTTGACCCGCTGCCATTCCTAGTTGGGGGAGAACTCGATTAATAGTGACAAACTTCTTGTCATTTCATTGTATACAATAAGTATAATATGATATTTCAGATTATTTTTCTAGAAGTTTATTTTTATACATTTTAAAAAATTGTTTATAGAATTTTATTTTTTTTTATAAAAAAAATGTTTTTAGGAATGCTTTTAGCAAGAGTGGTTTTAAGTAAAAAAAAATATGTAATTTTATCTAAAAAAATCCAAAGCTTTCTAAAGAAATACATATTAACTCACTTTTAGTTGTAAAAAAATTAAATGATATGCTAAAAGTTATTTGCCTTGTTGGTTGGAGTTTTACAAGCTCTAAGGTTCAAACATTGACATTATAAATATTGTCCTACTATTTTTCATAAAAGCACAATAAATATAGGTAGACCTCTCCCCATATTGGAGTAGACGGCTTCTGATATCGAAGTAGATGTCTGGATCATACTAGTAAAGTTTAATCTCGATTGATTCCAGTAGCCCTCTGACTCACAAGGTGTCAGATTTCAAAATAAATAAATAAATGATATAAAAAATACTTAAACTAGTTTTCTTCTTCGGATATCAAAAAACTAGTTTTCTTCTTCGGATATCAACTTCTATAGATGAGGAAATGGTTACTTCCGGAACGAAGAGAAAACTCATTAATTTATCAATAAAACTACTATTTTTTTACATCTTTGAAACCGTCCATTAATTATAAAACTGGCTTGTTGGATATAGTAGAAAAAGATCTATGCATGACTAATTTTTTATTTTTATTTTTTAAACATACTACTTACGGTGGTGATGATTCAAATTTATAATATTAATAGACTAAATGAACACTTTTATCACCGAACCACATTGAATGATGTGGAGAATAGATTAATAATTAAACACAATAGACAAACTTGATATTATCTATATTTTTTTTATCAAAATTTTATATATTTTTGTAGAGAAATAAAATGTGGAGATCTAAGACCACTTTGTACGTGCATGGCTTTAGGTTCATGATTGCAAATAACTTCCTTGATAATTCTCCTATAATTTTGGGTCTAGTTGCGATCACCATGATACATTAACGTGAGATTTTGAGTTTGACACACGAAAGAATTCCATGTCAAATCCCAACCATCACGCAAAGATTTTATTTAACTATTAACTATTCTCATTTTCTTTAAGTTAAGAAGAAAAAATAAAAATAAAAAATCAAATATTATTCAATATAAATCTTTAAACTTCAAATCCATATATTTTATGCGAGGTCCCTTATCTTGATGTTTGGAAGTTTTAAAATCCTTCATACCAACAAAGTTCAACACCTTATGTAGGTATATAATATATTCCCATAATTGTTTATAAAAATGTAATTGCGGGGTAAATTTGTCTCTCGTATTGGGAGTCTTTATTGTTGAGAGTAAATGTCCAAGTCGTATTTATATAATTTAATATCGATTGATTATAGTAGTCCTCTAACAAGCAATATGTTAGATTTAAAAAAAAAAAAATTCCACACATTTTCATTATCCTATTTTCCTCTATAAGATCATAAATATTTGGCATATAATTACATGTTTCGAGGTTTTTTTTTTTTTCAAAAAGAAAGAAAGAGAAGAAGAAGAAACAAATAAATTGTGACCAGAAGCTTAATTTGTGATAGCAGATAAAAAAAAATAAAAAATTGAACATGTTAATAAAATGCACTAATGCTTACAATTTTACACAAGGACAATGACCCACGAAGACCAACTTGGTGCCTGGCTTTAGCTTATAATGTGGACCTTCACATTTTACTTTTGTCTACATGTATTTTCTTTAAAAATTATTCGGTATTAAAAGTACTAATTTATATTTTAGATTCGAGGCGCAACCAGCATAAGTGGTATATAAAAAGAAAAAAAAGGTATATAAAAAGAAAAAAAAAGAATTATTCCAATAAGATCCAGTTAAAAATACATAGATAGTCTGCAACTAATAATATTCTTATTGCAATATGTATTTGGGTGGCAAAGTTTTTTAACAAGTTCTTTTTTATTTATTTATTTTTGGAAAAAAAGTTATTAATTAATTTTTTTTTAATGGAGTTGACTAACGTATTTTGTGGAAATCTTATATTATACTCACCACCCCCACTTTTATAAATAATTTAATATACAGGTATTTATTAAAAAAATATAATGGGTTCCACTAAAACTAATTCGAATAATTTTTTATTAAAAAAAGAAAAATGGTAGATTTTATTATGAGGAAATGGAGGAGGCCCAACAGATCCTCTTGCTTTCTCCTATGTGAATTCTTAAACTAAAAGTAGATCAAAAGAGTCCTGGCCCACGTGATGCTTATCAGCTTCATTTCCTATGGTAATTGTCACTCACACTCCAAATTGCATCTCCTCTTCACTCTCCACCGTCAGATCACCAGAATATTTTTTGATCTCATGATTTGGGAGGCAATCGTGAAATTGTGGAAGTCTCGATGATCATGGTATTGATCGACCATACTATTCAACACCACTTTTGGTTCGATTTGGACATCGTACATTGACAAAATGATCCTGACCGTTGATCATATTTAAAGGTCGCTTTCTTGTTTTAATTATGCTGTTGGGGAGGACTTTGTTTAAAAGGTAACTATAAAACAGTACCGTACTTTGAAATTCTAACATTCCTTTAATCTCCCACAACAATTAATGTAATGACATATACGTCCTGGCATCGATACGACAAGAAACAGAACAGGTACGACGTTTACTAAATTTTTTTTTTTTTATATTTTTGCCAGTTTCTAATTTTCTAGTACTTTTCACTGTCACTGTTACTGTTACTGTTTTACCACTTCCCAAATTCCAAGAGACACCAACCACTCTCTGTAAGTGCGCGTACATACCCGAATCCCCTACTACTTGGGTTTTACTTTTTCTTCACTTCTAAAACTTCAAATCAGCCAACAAACCCACTCTCTCAAGATGCGCGTGAGCGTCAAAGTCCTTATCCTTTACAAATTACCTCAGCCTAGAAAAATATTATATATATATATATATAAAAATTATCAAAAAAATATCATTTACCGACCTCCAATAGCAACTCTCCGTACATTGATACATCCATTCATCAACTAAAATTATATCATTTATCATAAAAATATATTTAATTAGTTATAAATAAATATAATATAATATTATTAGATAAAATTTATACAATATTGTAATTTGAAAATTTTCTCTAATATCTAATGAATTTTTTTTAAAAAAAATTGAGATTAAGATAAATTAATATACCGTAAAATATCTTTACACTTAATTTTTTTTTATAAATATTACGAAATTAACTCTAACCTAGTTATGAATTTAAAAAGAAAAAAAGAAAAGGTACGCAGCCATTCGATAAAATGTTTATGTGGTAAACAGGAACGTATTAGGAAGGTGCAAGTCACGCTCAATTGTGGAGGGTGGTAGATGTCATTTGAGACATGCCAATTATATACATGGCTAAGAGAAGAACCAGAAGAGGACAAAGGATGGAAAAGGAAATAGGTAAGAAATGAAAATCAAGAAAGCAAAGCTAAGTGGAGGAGGACATTGCTGTCATTTTGATGCATCTAATTTTTTTTTTTTATTTATTTATTTAAGGTTCACATCTCTCTCCCCCTAACTGAAAACGACTGCAAGCAACCTGTGGTCTACCTGTGTGTATATATTTTTCTTTTTACAAAATATTTAATGGGAGACTTATACACCGACTCAAAAAAAAGAAGCCATTTTCTTTATATATATATATATGTGTGTGTTTGTGTTTCAGTCTCTCTCTCTCTCTTTCTCGTAGTTCTCTCTCTTCTTCTTCTACTTGGGTTTCTCTTCATCTTCGTATTCTCTCCTGTTTTAGCAAAAAAATTCAAAGCTTGCTCCTTCAACAATGGTGGATATTCAAACAGTTTGTTGCATGTGCGGCGACGTTGGTTTTCCCGACAAGCTATTTCGCTGCAACAAATGCCGCAACCGCATTCAACACTCGTATGGACTTCACCATCATCATCATCATCAGCAGCATAAGCATCATCCATCATTTATTGATCAGCACATGATAAACCATCATACACACACACATGTACATGTTATCATTAATATAACCATGATCATCATCACCCATCTTTGATAGCAACCCATAAATGAATTCTTCTTTCATCATCATCATCATCATCATAGGTAGATAGATACCCATCTCCGCCAACAACCACCGCCACCATCATCACACAAAAACCATACTAATACTAGGAAACATCTTTGTCTTTCCACAAAACCTCGTCTTCAGTTCCAGAGAATTCTTGCATAATTTCATGAAAAAACTATGATTTCTAGCATGATTTTTGTTATATTTCATGGTCATTAAAACACGCTCAAACCTTTTTATTTTTCTTGATTCTAACGCAGATATTGCAGCAACTACTACAGCGAATTCGCGGAGCCAATTGAGATGTGCGATTGGTGCCAAAGTGAACAAAGAAGCTCGAAACATGGAAGCTCCTCCAAGAAACCTTCGTCTGGATACGGGAGTGGAATCATAAACCGATCCGAGTACTCGGGTGACAAAATCAAGCAACAAGATCGTGAAGACAGCGTCGCCGACAAGGGAAAGAATCCGGGCGGGGCGCCGTCTCCGAGAACCGCCACGCGCAGGTACAAGCTTCTCAAGGATGTCATGTGCTAAAGAAAGTAACTGAAAATCGGAAAAAAAGAAAAGAAAAAAGAGATCGTTATCTTAAACTAAATCTTGTGTTTATAGTAGCAAATATTTAATATTACATGTCTTTTTTTTTTCTTTTTCTTTTTTTTGGAGTTGTTCGTTTTGTTAATTTGTGCTGTGGTTTTCAGTAACTTGTTAATAAAATAATGTAATGTTTTTATCAATCGGTTTATTGGCACAAAGCTTCAAGTCCTTTGATTTACTTCAATTCTTCAAGTCCCTACTCTATTTTTTTTAGGACAAACAAATCAATGAGGAAAAAGAATAAAAAAATTTATTGATGCATGATACACGATGTAGGTTTCATGCATGAGAATGGTCTTTGATCAATTTGTATATATATACATGTTTAAACGCAAACGTTTAACAGAATAATTAAATTATAAAAATATAAACTATAAAAAATTAATGAGTACTAAATATCTTGATAACAGTTAACATTACAAGTAAGTTTCCGATATTATATATATATATATATATATATGAGGAAGCTGTGTTGTAACAGTGAGTTGTATAAAAGAGTTGTCGAGTAGGGTTTGTCTGTGTCGCAGCGGGATTCTTGGGAGGAGTTGCACCAATTTGCTTTGTTGAGTCTCTTGAGGAGAATTGAATGCACTTGGATGCCTTTTGGCCAAAGAAATTCATAGTACCTAAAGCTGCTAACTTTTTACATATTTATTGTAGGCATTAAATAAGCTAGGCCCTCTATTATTGTTTTTGGAGGAAGAAAAAACAAGGAGAAAAAAAAAATTGTTACTGGAAACACATAGTGTGTGTTTTAAAAACTTTTTTTTTTCTTCCAAAAGACACTACTTTATTGATAATATTTCGTTTTATAAATAGAACAGAATATATATATATATATATATATATATATATATATATATATATATATATATATACCCCAAGAAGTAAAGGTGTTGTTGGTTTCAAGAGTTTGTGGTTTCTAGGCAATGGTTTAATTAATATCTATCTATTTGTAAAATAAGACGAGCTGCTGATATTTCTCACATGGTTTTTTACTGTGTTTGACCCGTAGTTGTGTGTAATATATCTCCAAAGTACACAAACTGATAAGGTCACTTGCACTGTATCTGCTTTGGCTATTTATGAGAAACCAACAAAAACCCCTCTTCTCTTATTGGGGTTGGGACTCCTTGAAGTGACAATATTCAAGCCATGAATCATGATCATCATGACTTTTTATCTTTAACAAAAAAATCAATTTGCTTTTCTTTTTCGAGTTAATTTCATTATCGATCTTCTTTGTACGTGTAGATATATCTTCTTGTTAGGATCTCCAATATAAAAATTTTCAGAATCTTTATTTTATAGTACATTTTAAAATTATCTCTGTAACTTTATAAAATTAGACATTAATGTAACAAAATTAGTTTTAAATTGTCTTTATTTATAGTAAGTTGTAAAATCATCTTTTTAAAGTTATAAAATTAGATGTTTAGGTCTGTAACGTTTAGAACCGTGCATGTGTGAACTCCTTCCCCCCCCTCTCTCTCTCTCTCTCTCTACATATATATATATCTTCTCTGTCCAGTCTCTCTCCTGTTATCTTCTTCTACTTCTTCTAGTACTTTCTCCTTCACAATAAGCTTGTCTGACATCCATGTGAACCTAATTTGAAGAGGAAGGAAACTTGCTATAAATAAAATCCATAACGATCCAATACACGCATTGGATCGTCTCTGTCCAGTGTCCACAACCTTTTTTTTTTTTTTGTTTTTCCAAACTATCATCAAGAGTCACATGGATGGTTGCTGCTTCTCTGATCACTTTCTCTTCAATGCTCTATTATTTCCTTATTCATTTTACAAGCAACAAACACTTGTTAATATACGTTCTAGGATCTGACACAGATTAACATGCAATTGTCTACCACTCAAGTCGCGTATATATTCTATCTATTTCTTAGTTTTCTCTTCAATGCTTGTCATTTTCATTATTTAAAACTCCATGGATGGATTTTTAGTGATTATTAAACAAATAAGTTGCATGCGGATTTTTGTTTTATAAGACCAGTCTGTTAACTCTCAACTATTTATATTGCGTATCTTAGATTTACCAGAATATATATATATATATATATATATATATATATATATATATATATACAGACACACACACAAAAGTAGGAATATATAATTAACATTAACTAAAGTTAACGTTTTTAAATAGTAACATACGTGTAGGATATCATGATAACATGCATTATACAAAAACATATCATGACTATGAAGATTTTAAAAAAAATCATAGTCTTTTGAGTTAATTTAGTTTAATATTAAATCGTAGTATGTGTGTGTTTGTGTGTGTATATATATATATACACACGCACACATACTTCGAGAGACTTCCACATTCTTCTGTGAAAGCAATGAATAGTTTTACAAGGCGCAGGTGAGGTACATAGATTTTCAATAAATTCCTTTTGAGTTAACCAGTAGTATTCACCTTCCTGCACTTTGCAGATTTCAGAATATATATATATATATATATATATATATATATATATATGAACACATATATCATTATGAGCAGCCGATTTTTTTTTTTAAAAAATAAAAACAAATTGATACCAAATGAGTTAAAAATCTTTCAGGACCCGCCTAGATCATTGATTACGTGTGTGATCCTAATACCTATTACCATAATTAGGACTTTGGGAGACATCTCATTCCATAAGATAATGAGGAAACTTTCTATATATGCATGTAAATATGTGCATGATGGAAGTTTTCCCCTCCACTATGGTAAATGAGGAGCTGCACACTATATGTTCTTTTTTTTAATAAGTAATGCTAGACTTTTTGTCTTTTATATTCCAATCTATGATATGTCAATTGGTAAACGGATACACATTGATAATTTAATTCACCTATCACATGTTACTAATTTAGCAATTGACATATCATAGAGTATGATAAATTGGAATACAAAATGTGAGATGTCGAATATTACTTTTTTTTTAATACATATATTATCTATATTTTACGTAAAATATATGTTATAAATAAATTAAACCAATTTTCTAGTAATGTATTATTCAACACATTGCTATTTAATATGATATTTAAATTAAAAAAAAAAAACCTATGAAAAGCATCAAGATATACACATTAATATAATTATATTGCCAATGTGTTTGAACTAGAAATAGATAACTTGTAGGAAGATTGTAGACTTGTGGATTGAAACATTGGAATGCATGTTTAAATATTTTACTTTCATCTTCTAGTATTTGTCTTCGAATATTATAAAAGTTTAAATTATCAATTAAAAATATTATTAATTTATAACAGCCCAATTCATTACGCTTGAAGTGTATAATTTTATATAAAATAAAATAAAATAAAATAAAACCTAGTTCGTCGAGTTCTAGGTTGTTCCAAGTGCACATTATAGTATGTGGGGCATGCATGTTGTTAGTTGGACTGATTAGTTTGCCAAAAACAAGTTTGTGGTTCTTTTGATTTTTCACATTAAATTGATCATAGGTAGGTGATTTGTTTTTTTATCTGAATAATGAATAATTTAAATTTTTTAAAAAACTGAACGGTAATTGAAACTTAAAACCTGAATGATAGTTTTATTCTTTTTAATTTCTAAATAAAAGTGTTAATCGTTTATTTTTTTAAGATATAAAGATTGAAAATTTATTAATATAATAATAATAATTATAAATAAAAATATTGTAATTAAAAAAAATTAATTATAAATTAGAAATTAAATATTAAATAATAAATTAAAAAATAAAAATAATTTAATACCTTTAATTCAGATACATTGAGTATTAACTAGAAAAAATAACAATCCTCTAAAAGCAAGTTTGTGGTATTAAATTTCGGATTTGAAATAAAATCTGATTATTCATTTGAAACCATTTTTTCTTACGACACGTGGACATCATTAACTTAGAAAATGTCAACTCTTATAGCCACCGTAATCTGTAATGATCTGCTAAATGATGACAAAGATGATCACAACACACACCATTATCATAATATTAAAACATGCAATTATTTATTTTTGTTCTCTTTTTCCTTGAAGATGATCTCAACACCCATTAATAATTAATTATCATATATTTTTTAGTTTAATTATTCATTGTTGGTCAATTTTAACTTTTATTGCTAGACTGTTTTTTTCCAATATAAAAATAACAATTAATTAATGTACGTTGTTCAAGGAAATTTTTTAACCTATATGGTGCATCGACAGAGACATGGTGAGAGTGAGATAAGGGAAAAAACTTCAGTGCACAGAATACACAGACGAGCTGATTATTGAAAGTGTGAAAATTGACATAAAATACATGTACATTAGTCTTATGTTAAAACTTCAGTGATTGATTGCACCACTTATCAATTTATTTGAAAATTGAAGATTTTTTCGAGATAAAAAGACATACAGGAGAAAGAGGGGGAGGGGAGAGAGAAATTTGACATATGAGAAAAAAAAATATTAATTATATATTAAATCTTTAATAATCATATATATCACTCATCAGTATACTCGGTACATTTAAAAAAAAAAAATTCTAAGGAGAGGGAGGAGTCCTTTTCACGGTCCCGAATAGAGAGTCCTATGCGATACAATTCCATGGTTTTCACCGGAAAAGAGTCTAAAGATGTTGGATCCATTATATAATATAACTTGTGATGTTTCTATTTTCCAACACTGCTTTTCGGGAAATTAACAATTTCCTAAGAGAGAGTCTGGTTTTTTGTTTGTATTTGTGCTTTTTTTTTTTTCAATAAATGAATTTAGTTAGCTAGTGTCACCTGATTCTTATTTCCCAGAATAAAATGACAAAAAATTTCCTCTGCTAAAAAAATGAAAAATTTAATAGATTCAAATACACTTTCTATACCTCTTGGTTATGGTCAATGATACAATCATATATATATATATATGGCTGCGGCCAAAGACCAATAATGGTGAGCCTATTGATATCATATGTGGACAAAATAAATTGGTAGTCCAATTAATCATCATCTCAACCACTTGATTGTGAATTCATGATGTGCTTTTATGTATATAAATTTTTTTGGGTTCATGAAAAAAATAAGTTATACCTCAGTGGTGATGGGTTCAATTTCCAGTATGTATATACCAACATGTGTGGGTAGTTTCCTTCCTTTATCGTGGAAGTAGATGTCTACCGTTATGAGAATAGATATCTAGGCCGTACCTTTAATGATTAATCTAGGCAGTTCCGGACAATTATTATTATTGTATTTATACCTTATAAGAATTTAATGATATCACAATCACAAACACCACCACTATAACACTTTTTCAATCAGGACAATTGACACCTAAATTTTTTTTACTCGAAAAATTACACCAAATAATTGGGTAGATATTTTTTTTTTATGCTGCTATATATCCTATACAAATTTGTCATTATCAAAAAAAAAAAAAAAAAAAACTATATTCATGCGAAAATGATCACATGCAAAAAATGATACTAAGAACGTCCAGAATCAACGTGGCCCACAACAATGACGATGATCTGATTCTTGTCAAATCAACGGCTTGATTTGCAGAAATATCGGACTCCAACAATGAACTGATCGAGAAATTAGGGTTTGATCCGTAGAGAGCCTGCACTCCGTTTACGTCGTCGAGACTCAAATCCAATTTTTTGTCTCTAGGTTTCAATGTAGGGTACATAACGGCGCCTTTAACGGAGCTGTGAGACAACCCTAACAAGTGCCCGATCTCGTGTATAGCCACTGATTCTAAATCAACGGCCACCGCTGACTTCTCCGACCTGAAATCAATGGCCCACCTCTCTGCAGCATCCAGGTGAAACCTCCCATTCTCCGGTGTAAACGAGTGGGCCAGCACCCCCAACACCCCATCAAACGGCTCTCCGTCGCCGTGGTCACCGCTGTAGAACCCGATTGTGATGTCAGCGAAACCGTAGTCATCGGTTTCGACGAAGCTCACCGGAATCACCGACGCCCATTTCGCGAAAGCTCGTTTGAACACCGCTTTAATGTCTGAAATGTTCAAGTAGTCGATGAAATTGTCCTTCGAGAACGCGTACGTGAGCTTCATGGGCGCGTCGCGAGCCCACCGAGGCTTGCCGGGAAAAAACACGTAGCTTTGTCTTGCATGCATGGAGTGAGTTGTCTCCGAGTCAGGGACACCGCACCTCGGAGCCATAATCAGCGAAACAGTATCGAAATCAAGCTTACCGTTAACAGGAAGACCGAGCTTTGTTTGAAAATTGAGAATTGCTGACTTGAATGGTTCATCGAATGTATCATCCGATACATTATAATGATCTTGTAATTGGAGATAGCCGAAACGGCGAAAGTACTTCTTGAGCTCTGGTATGCTGCCTCTCAGGGAACTGTGGAAGTGATCATCAATATCACGCCATTTGTTGGCTATATCATGCGATTGCTTTGACGTTAAATCTGGGACTGATCGGGCGGCGGCCAGGCATGATGATTGCGATGCGATAACGAATATGATAATGAGAAGCGAGAGATGTTTTGTGGATAACAGAAGCATGATGGTAAAGGTGATATTTTTGTGGATTTGTTTGGAGGAGTGGAGTGGAGGGAAGCTTTGTTATAAAGGAAAGAGTCAAAGAATTATGTTACATTAATAAGATTAAGTTGATATGGATTATTATTGGAACTTTGAAAAATTATATATGCAATGGTAACTTATTTCGATTGAACAAATAACAATGAATCAATCTGAGATTTATTGAATTACACAAGTTTGGAGAAACTCACATTGAACTCTCCCATTGTTAATTAGTTTGACCGTTAACAAGTACGTTCGAATCTCCCCTGATTCACAATCAATAGTGGATCTATTATGGATTTCTCGCTTTTTCTTCTACTTTTTTTTTTTAACGGTCAAACTTAATATTAGAGGAGTTCAATGTGAATTTTTACAAACTTTAATTCTAAATTTAATTTATCAAGCCTCAGGTAGGTTCAATATTATTTGTTCTATTTTCATTACTAGATTCAAATTCTTTTTAAAAAAGTTTTTTTTCCTAACTTTTAAAGGGCTTGAATTGTTGATGGTTGTTGAAGCGTTTTTATCTTTTATGTTGTTTACTAGTTAAGCTACTTCATCATAGATTAATAATGTTTGCTTATATATAAAGTCCCTTTTAAATCATATCCAATTATCCATAAAAAAATTCATATAAGCATTCACATATTTAGTATATATAGATATATTTCTATGTAGATTTTCCTCCATTATTTTGCTTAATTAACATGTTAACATGCACATCCACAAGTATTATTGTGATTGAGCATTTTCCTCTCCACTTATGTGATGTGGGTTCGAGTCCCACATTTAGCTATTAAATTGCAAAATGTGGGGAGACCACTTCCTGTAATGAGAGTTGTCATTCTGGATCGAACTTGTAGCGTTTGATCTCGACAATACCAGTAGAGATTTATGCAAATGAAGTGATGATAATTTTGCTTGACTTTATAAGTGGATTATGATATGATTCATAGACCATGCAAGGTGTGGATCAAAATTCAAGTTGTTGCCTTAGTTTGGTAAACACAACACAAGTGGGTAGTAGCTAGTGAAGGCGATGGGAGATTCTTCAGTGTAACAAAACTGCATCTAGCTAATTGTTCTCTCTTTTTTCTCTTGTATCTTGAAGAAGAGGAAAAGGAAAAGCTGACTCTGTGAAGCAAGTAGTTAGAATTTATGATTAGTTGCCGTTGTTACTTACCAGTCGCTCTCTCTCTCTCTCTCTCTCTCTCTCTCTTGACGTGTGGATGACTCAATGTGTCAACTGATCTCTCTGCAAAGTCATGTAATTGTTGGGACGAGGTACTGTTTCCTTTTCAATTGGAGTGTGAAAGACTCAATATTTGTTACAAGTTCTTGGTCACACCCACAGCACAACCCGTATATATGCATGTAGGGATATAGTTTTCTCGCTGATCAAATTAATTCCATATTATTACTCAAATTAACCAATCATATTTAAATATTATTTGAGTTCGTTTCTCTGAAACTATCCTTTTCCTACTATCCAAATAGAAAATGATAGGGTTGAATTTGATAGCTACACGTTACTAGGGATGGGCATGGGAAAATGGAGATGGATGTGTGCTCCTTCATTCCCATTCCCATTTTTTTGAACCCTTCCCCATCCCCATTTGGGAAAAATGGGGATGGGGGAGTTTGGGGGAGGTACCCCATCGCTATCCTTCCCGTTTTCCCGTTTGATTTAATTTAAAATAAAAATATTAAATTATAATATAAAAATAGTCTATTAAAATTAGGATTATTATTATATACATTTAAAATTAGGAATATATACAAAATATTTTAAAAATAATTATTTGGTGAATGAGGAGATATCCTCATTTCCATTTGAAAATGGAAATAAAAATCATCTTCATTCTCATTCCTATTTATTTGAGATTTCCTAAGAATAGGAATGGAGATTTGGGACCATGGAGAAAATGTCCATTTCCACCCGTGACGTAAATAAATTGGTACATTATATATATAATATACATGTTGAAGTAAAAAACGTTTTTCTCGGAAGAGCGAAAACACTACAGGATTAAAAGGGCTCAAAAACCTGCATGTCTTTTTTTTTTTTTTGAAAAATATATTATTATTCCTTATATTTTTCCATAAATATAATTTAATGTTATACAAAGAAAGTATATAAGGACAAAAGAAGTAAAATGAAGGCCAGGAGTGAGTATGCTAATTAATTGACAACCACTACTAAATATATATTGGTATATGTCTCCATTTTCCAAAAGTAAAATTCACTCAATCATCGATATCGGATCAAAAATGCTAAAAGCAAGCAGAAAAATTTGACATTTATAATTTCCACTAGAGGAAGGCGATAGCTAAGTACGTGACATATTTCAAAAGAAAAGCAATATATTAAAGGGATATTACCATTTTCTACTCTACTTTTAAAGGTAATGTCATTTTATTCCTACTTTTAAAATATTTATGAAAACACCCCTTATCTTTACAATTCTGTTGAAAAAAATAACAATATCCCTATATTAAAATTGGAATTTTTTTTTATATCACAAATAACATTCAAACTATTAATATTGTTGGGTTTCTCCCTCCTTCTTTGGTAGTATATAGGGATGACAACAAATCGGATTGGTGTCAGATCGACATGCTTCATGTCCATGATGTTCCATGCCTGACCCATACCTCAAACGGGTTTTCAATTTCTGCTCCGAACCGAACTTATATTGGGGTGGGGTGATCCATACCCGATCCGAACTTGCCTGTTTTATATATATATATATATATATATATATATATATATATATATATATATATATATATATATATATATACTAAAAATGTTCAACCCACTAATTAAACGTAAAGTAGAGCCAAATATTAATACACATATACTTAAACTTAATAGAAAACAAGTTGGACACATTTAAATTTAATAAATCATATACCACTTAGTTCAATAAATCATACAATACTTAAATTCAAAAAACCTGCAATTCAAATATAAAGTATAACCACCAAATAACCTAAATGACATAAAATTCATTAACTTCTTACAATATTAGCAATATATTTAAAAAAATTGAAAATTCAATCTAAAAATCCATCTAACATCTTTGATATCACAACTCAAGTATTGTTTGTTTTAAACACAAACCTATAGCAACAAAGAAATTTAAGTTACTAAATTAATTAATTAATATGTAAAATTTAAGTATAAAGAATTAAACAAAACAAAAAAGAGATTAAAGTTCCATTTTTTATTTTTAATATTTTAAAAAATAATTATAAAGATATTATTAAGCGGAATAAGCTTGAGAGAAATGAAGAAGCTTGAGAGAAATAAAATTTATATTTCTGAATAATGTCATACAAAGTAGACTCAGCTATTTATATAAATAGCTATACAAGGTCAGTTATATCATATACTCCTCCTCAACTAATTAGTCTAATACTCCTCCTCAAGGTGACAGAAAAATGTCTTTAACAGCCATCTTGGACAATAAAGGAAAGAATAAAGTTGAAGGGAGAGGTTTAGTAAACATATCAGCAAGTTGATGTTGAGATTGAATGAGAAGAAGTTTTATAATACCTGCAGCAACCTTTTCCCTTACAAAATGACAATCGATCTCTATATGTTTCGTCCGTTCATGGAAGATTGGATTGGAAGCAATGTGAATAGCAGCTTGATTGTCACAAAATAACAATGCTGGGGAAGAAACAACAACTTGGAAATCAAGAAGAAGCTGTTGTAACCAGACAAGCTCACTGGCAGTAGCAGACAAAGCCCTATATTCTGCCTCAGCAGAAGAACGAGAAATGGTGGTCTGTTTCTTAGCTTTCCAAGAAACCAAAGCGTCACCAATGAAGATGCAAAAACCTGTAACAT
Organism: Xanthoceras sorbifolium; assembly: GCA_003430845.1. Taxonomy (NCBI): domain Eukaryota; kingdom Viridiplantae; phylum Streptophyta; class Magnoliopsida; order Sapindales; family Sapindaceae; genus Xanthoceras; species Xanthoceras sorbifolium. The sequence goes on from CM010608.1 coordinate 37,526,983, forward strand.
ACCGGCGAGTATCCATATAAGAACCCTAATCAGCATCAGAGAAAGCTTTTAAACAAAGAGATGAAGCAGAAGAGAAAAAAATTCCTTGACCAGGGCTGTTCTTCAAATAACGAAGGAGATGATAAACTGCCTGAAGATGAAGAAGACGGGGCTGAGACAAGAACTGGGTGAGACGATGCATAACATATGTGATGTCAGACCGAGACAATGTGAGGTATAACAACCGACCAACCAGCCTTCGATATATGGTAATGTCTGGAAGGACATCTCTATCATGAGCACTAAGCTGAACTTTAGGATCCATAGGGACAGTAGTAGGTTTGCATGCCAAATAACCCGTGTCTTCAAGTAATTGCAAAGTGTAATGGTGTTGAAATAAAACAATACCCTGCTTTGACTTAGCAATCTCTAAGCTAAGAAAATACTTAAGAGGGCCAAGATCTTTAAGTTTAAATTGAGTTTGAAGAAATTGTTTAAGCTCAAAAACACAAGTAGAACTAGGATTGGTAATGATAATATTGTTGACATACACCAATAAGGCAATAAGGGTAGAAGCATTACCCGTAGTGAAGAGAGAATAATCCGACTTGGATTGAGAGAAACCAAACTTGAGCATGGCCTGAGAGAACTTGGAGTACCACCGCCTCGAAGCATATTTGAGACCATAAATGGACTAATGTAGTCTGCAAACCAGTTTACTTGAAGAAGAAGAAGAAGAAGAAGACTCCCCCTGTTTATGATATCCAATTGGAAGGTTCATATACACTTCCTCAAATAAATCACCATTGAGGAATGCATTATTAACATCCAATTGAACAAGATCCCACCGTTGAGAAGCAGCTAAAGCAAGAAGAACCTTAACAATTACCAACTTGGCCACTGAAGAAAAAGTTTCCACAAAATCAAGACCTTCTTGTTGAGTATAACCCTTAGCAACTAATCGGGCTTCATAACTCTCAACAGAACCGTCAGATTTATACTTGATTTTATAATCCATTTGCATTCAATAGTATGCCTATCAAGAGGTAAAGGAACAACTGACCATGTATGGTTAGCTTCCATGGCTGCAAATTCCTCCTCCATAGCAACTCTCCAATAAGAATGCTTGACAGCGTGATGATAAAATTGAGGTTCAATTTGAGATGAGACATTAAGAACAAAATGCCTATGAGAAGCAGATAAAGAATCATAAGAAAGATGCTTGGAAATGCAATGAGGAGAAGACTTCAAAGGAGGAACAACATCGACTGATGAAGAAGCAACAGAACCAGTAAGAAGATTGCAGGGATAATCTTAAAGATAGGAAGGAGGTTGTGCAACCAGAAATGATCTTCGAAGAGTAACAGCAGCCTGAGAAGTACCAGAATCAGCAACCATATCAGGTGGAAGAGCTGAAGCATCAAGCACAGGATCGAGAACAGACTGTGCAAGTGCATGTGCAGGAGGTACAACCTATGTAAGAAAATAATCCAAATGATGAGATAAATCTGAAGAAGCTGCAGGTAAAACTAAGTTTGGAAAATGATCTAAAGTAGGTGGTTCAGTGACCACAGTATGGAAATGAAAGATTCCTAATGAAAGACCACATCTCTTGAAAAGAAGACCTGCTTAGTCTCAACATCATATAATTTATAGCCTTTAATACCCGGAGGATATCCTATAAACACACAAACCCGAGCCCGAGGCTAAAATTTAGTACGATGAGCAGCCAAGGTGGAATTAAACGCCAAGCAACCAAACGCCCTAAAGCTGAAATAATCAGGAGAAGCTTTGAACAAAAGCTGATATGAAGTTTGATACTGAAGAAGAGGAGATGGAGTTCGGTTGATCAAGAACACAGCTGAAAGAATACAATCAGATCAAAACTCAATCGAAATCCTTGACTGAAAATATAAAGCCCTTGCCACATTCAACAAGTGTTGATGTTTTCGCTCAACAACAGAATTCTGTTGTGGTCGTTCAATACAAGAAAACTGATGGAGCACCCCCTTTTGACTAAAAAATTCTGTGAATTTAAGCTCAGGAGCTTGATCTGACCTAAACACTTTAATTGTAGCATTGAACTGAGTAGCAATCATATGAAAAACAATGAGGAACAAGAAATGATGCATCAGATTTGTGTTTCATCAAATAAACCCAAGTGAATCTTGTGCAATCATCAACCAAAGTGAGGAAATATCTGTGGCCAGCATAAGAAGAAGTTTGATATGGTCCCCATGTATCACAGTGTATCAAATCAAATGAAGACTTGGATAAATGATTATTAGAGTCAAAAGATAATCGTCTTTGTTTAGTTAAAGGACAAATATAACATGGAGCAGCTTTATGGAAACCAGAAATATCACAATGTAATTGACTTTTGAGACAATCAAGCCTTTTAAAAGAAAGATGTCATAGTCTATTATGCCACACATGAGCTGATACATGATTAACAAAGGTATTAGAAACAGAATTGAAAAGCTGAGCGTTGAGAACATATAGACTCTCCACTTTGTCACCCTTGCCAATCATCCTCCTAGCGTGAGTATCCTGAATGATACAGCAATGTGTAAGAAATTGAACTGTGAGAGAAGAATCCGAGACTGAGGCACTCACAGAGATGAGATTAATCTGGAATTGAGGCACAAATAACACATCTTGAAGAACAAAATCATGGCTCAATCTCACATTACCAGAGAAATGCACAGGTATCTTAGTTTGATTAGGTGAGGTAACCGTGGCATGCTGAATAGGTTGTAAAGAAACAAAAGCAGCAGCTTGAGAGCATATATGACGAGTAGCTCCAGAATCTACTATCCAGAGATGTGTAGAAGAGAATACAGTATTGAGGGAAACTGAGAAGCATATACCTGTAGGATAGTTAGTGTGAGCAACTTCATGATCATTGGAAGCTGGAGGAGAACTGGTCAGATACTGAGAGAACAGGGACATAAGCTGTTGGTACTGGTTGGGATTAAGATTTTGCACAAAACCACCAAAGGAAGCGGCATGATCTGACTGAGTTGCAGCAGCAGTAACCTGATGTACAGCGCTAGTGGAACTGTCCTTGGTCTTTTGTTTGTAACCCTGTGGATATCCATGGATTTTAAAACAACGATCAATTATATGTCCTAGAAACTTGCAGTGAGAACAATAAGGACGTTCCTTCTTTTGTCCCTTTGAACCTCCTGAGTTAGGAGTAGAAGACTGACCAGTACCATAAGAATGAGACTTGAAGGCTTCAGTTTTGACAGCAAATGCCATAGATGAAGAATCAGTAAAATAATGACCTTGAGAAGATACTTTCCTCTGATGCTCTTCTTGTGATATTAGACCAAAAACCTTGTTAATGGGAGGCATTAGGTCCATAAGAAGTAACTGACCCCGAACTTGAGAAAATGTGTCTTGAAGTCCCATGAGAAAGGACATGATGTACTCCATCTGATAATGCTCATTAAGTATTTGAACTCCTCCACAAGAGCAGGAACCACAAGTGCAATTAGGTCTATAATTGGTCAATTCTTCCCAAATCGTTTTTAGTTTAGTAAAGTAAATGCTTACATGATCTTGTTCTTGTTTTAGATTCATCAATTCTCTCCTTAATTGAAAAATCCTAGGGCCATTACTTTGCTGAAAACGATCCTTAAAATCAAGCCAAATCTCACGAGCTGAACTAGCATAAATAGCACTAGCAGAAACAGAGTTCAATATCCAAGAAATCACTATATTATTGTTGCGAGTCCAAGAGTTTACAAGTTTAAGATCAATACCGGACGGTCGAGGAATCGAACCATCAACAAATCCAAGCTTGTTCTTCACGGAAAGAGCGATTAACATCGCACGGCTCCAAGTAGAGTAATTTTCTCCTCCTGTGAGCGGCTGCGTGACCAAGATTAGGCTAGGACTGTCAGAGTGATGCATGAAATAAGGATTCGAAGGTTCTGTAATGGCGGATCGTGAGCTATTAGGTCGTCGTTCTCCTTTAACACCATGACGCGAAGTTGAAGATTCTGTCGCCATGAGAAAGAAATCGAAGAACAGAGACTACACAGACGACACAATCGAAATACCAACAAAACCTAAAAAAAAATGGAAATGGATCAAAAAAAAAAAAATCTTCTCTAATACCATATTAAGCTGAATAAGCTTGAGAGAAATGAAGAAGTTTGAGAGAAATAAAATCTATATTTCTGAATAATGTCATACAAAGTAGACTCGGCTATTTATATAAATAGCTATACAAGGTCAGTTATATCATAAAACTAACTCTAACTTACTAACCAACTAATTAGTCTAATAGATATCGCGATATGAGGTCAAATAAGGCGAGTTAGAGTATAACGGTTTGACCTATACTTAACCCGGTTACAAAATGAGTCAAAAACATTTGACACAATCTTAATCCGAACTCCATTTTAAGTTCTCCAAATTGATCCCAAATATATGGGAGCTCCACAAGTTTGGAATGAATTGGAATTTTTACCATCCCTAATAGTATAATTGGAACCTTTTTCTTTCTTTGATGCAACTTTTTGTATTGCTATATATCTCACGGAACGAAAAGGTGGATAATTGAAGGGGTACTCTAGCCTTTGAGAATATTTAATTGTTTGGGTTTGACATTTGCTGATGCGACGTATAAGGCGTATAGGGTGGCATAAAAAGGGAAATATAAAGTTGGGATTTGATTTCGTGGTACTTTTATTTTTTTATTTTTTATTTTTTAAATTTAATATGAATTGAGTTAGGAGTTTATTGGGACCTGACGAGATTAAATATTATAAACTCGGTCTGAAATGTCAAGTCTCCCGAATGGCAACTCCCACTATAAGAAAGGGGTCTCCTCACACTTAAAAGTTTAATGGATAAATATGAGACTTAAATCTATATCATAGAAATATAGGAGAACTGGAGAGTGCTTAATCACTTCGCTAATAACGGATGCGCGTTATTTATTTTTCTAAATTAATAATAATTGTATCAATCTCATCGACTAACTATGGATGACAACGGGTCGGATTGGTTTCGGATCAGCATGCTCTAAATCTGAAACCCACTTTGGACAGGATACTCCAAACCTGATCCATGTCTCGTAAAAATTTTCAATTGCCGCTCTAAAATCTAAACCCGTTCAGATCAGGGTGATCCATACCCGAACCCAAACTGACCCGGTTCAATTTCTATTTTTTTATAAAAATAAATATTTAACAATATAATTAAAAAAAAAGATAACATACAATTGAGATTAGACATAAAGTATAAGTAAATTTTAAAACACACTTAAATTTAATAGAATAAAATATGCAAGTCGCAAAATTTAAAGTCAAACAACCATCCAACACTTAAAAACCATCAATATAATTCATTAAGGTTGTACAACATTAGTAAATAGAGAAATAGTTAAAAAAAAAATCGACGATTTTTATTTAAAATTTATCCAACAATCTTAGGTTTCCATAAGTCATGATTTATTTTAAATACAAACCTGTAGCAACAAAAAAAATTTATTCAGATTTTAAGTGCGGATTAGACATGATTTCAACCTGTATTATCTTAAATTTATTCAGATTTCATCTCAAATTTGTCAAACTATGAAGCATAGCAATAAAATATAACAATCAAAATGGGAGTGAATATTCAGATTTCTACAACATGACGAGCATACACTTCCATACTTTTTCTGCAGCTGGCAACTTGCTTCATATAAGTAATATATACAGATTTATAATGGTTTTACCACCTGACATAATTTTTTATATAAGTAACATAACATAGGAAAGGAATTTATTTTTTTAGAAAATTACTCAAATTTTTTCCGAGTTTAGGTAATATTGTTAACTACAAATTACATCTTTATAAATAATATCTGTATCCTTTAGGCCTCAAGAGTCGGGACGCGACTAATTATAGAACCTAGCACATACTTTCTCTACTATTTACCATCATTTTTCTTAATCTCACAAGGTTGAAATTGGCTTATCAGGGTGTATTTTACTTTCCTAATTAACTCTAAAATGTAGGACCATGTGTTGAATACTTGTAAAACACAGAAGAAATATGCAAAAGAATATCCAGAAAAGTTAGATCTTCCTGATGCAAATCCAGCTGCTATTTGATTTGAGATATCTCTGAAATTAATTTTTCTTGCAGCTTCAAGCAGAGCTGAAAAACAAAAGCGAAGAACATGAAAATTTGTTGGATGTTCCATATTATTCTCTCAGGAATTAACAAAACTTGTCAAAGTAGTAAGAACAATTCCTAAAGCATGAGATGATGGAGAGACAAACCAAAGAGCAGCCATAGGTGACGAGTAGGGCCAACCCTGGGCCGGGTATAAGGAGCGACTGCTTAGGGCTCCAGGCTCCAGGCGCAAGAAGCCCAATATATTTTGATTATACAAAAAAATATATATATATATCACTAGATATTTTAAAGCCCAATTTAGGCTTTTTTTTTTTTTTTTTTTATGTTTATTATACCAATATCTTAGCAGGTCCAAGGGGACTAATTTGTTAAACTCACATTTCTTTTTAAATCCACTTTTTAATACGGCAACACCCCTAATTTTACCCTAACGTGTCAGAGACTCAGAGGTACTTTTATTGTTTATTCACATTGCTTTGCAAATTGGTGTGACCTGGCAGGCGACAACAACTTTTATAAAGTAAGATTTTGTTTTTTTCTTTTTAAATTGCTTTAAAAACTACATTGTAAGGTACTTTTATAAGTTTGATTGAATATTATTTTTTCTTTTTTCTTTTTATTTTTTTTGTTTTTTAACTTTATGTTTTTATTTGACTTAAATTTATTTACATTTTTTACTATTTAGTTTTTTGGAATTATATTGCAAGTGTTGTTCGCATGCAACTTGTGAATTTTATTTTTATTTTTTTTCCAATAAATTGTTTTATGTATATGAAATACAAATGTTATGGTGATTTTTTTTTCCTTTATTCGAATAAGCGATTTTTATAATTTGTTGTTTCTATTCTTTTATTTTAAGAAGCGTTTTTTATTAATTTGTTAGATTTTATTTTATTTTATTTTTAGTAAATAATACTTTTAATGTTATTTATATTTATTGTACTGATATTATTATTATTATTATTATTATTATAAAGGAAAAAAAGAATTTAATAACAATGAGACATGAATTATAAATTTAAAATTTATTTATAGTTTGTATATATGAATGCAGATTATATAATTTATATTAATGAGATTATCTATCTAATTTGAGTTAGTTAAAATTTATATGTATAGTCTCCCATTGGGTTCTAGCCATAAAAAAAATGTCTAGTGAAATTTTGTATTTGTTAGAATTTATTGAAGTATAACATGTAATTGAGCCCCGGGTCGGCCTTAGTGATGATCGGCGAAGTGAGGCAGTGGCGGTGCCGAGTGATTAACGGGTAAAGCGGGTCGGGTCGAGTCAAATTGACTTGCCCCATTCCTGACCCGTTTACCCGACCGAATTAAAAAATTCAACCCAATCTTGATCCAATACCTAAATTAGTTGCTCCATACCCTCTCCAAACAGAGCGGGTACCCACTGGGTTAAAGCGGGTCGAGCATTTTTGTCATCACTACGACTAACAATTATATAAAAACAAATTACAGTCCACCTACCTGAGGTATCCCTAATTACAAACGGGAGTAACTTTTAGAAAAATTAATTGTAAACACCTTACCATTAATCAAAGTCAATAATGTTTAAGGGTATTTTGGTCATTTCATCTTATTTTTAAAATATTTATAAAAAAAAAGGTTAAGATTGAAGATGGACAATGAAGATTTATTTATTTTTTTAAAAAAATAAGATTCATTTCTTAAAAAATTAAACTAAGAAAACTTAAGATCTCATAATAGGGTAGGATCCATGGTAGATCCTCCATGAATTGCAAACTAAGGGACTCTGGTTCGCGAATCCAGTTTCACGAACTACCAGGGGAGGTTAGCCTCTCCTAGTTCGCGCAAAGGATGAGGCTCTCTCCCATTACCATCAGATCCTTAATTTTATTTTATTTTAAAAAAAAAAAAATCTGTAGATGGATTGTAAAGATCTTAAATTTAATTTAATTTAATTTTTTTCATGAATGGATCATAATATATTTATTTTTATTTTAGTTTAGATTTTTTTAACTAGGGGCAAACTTATCTTTTGATATATTTTTATATTGAACCGTCTTTTTTGACAGTCAACGCTAACAATAAGGGGTTTGTAGCCAATTTTCTTAAAAGTTGACTTTGCGTGTAATTATAGATATCTCAGATAAGTTGACTATAATTTGTCATCAAATTTATATGGTTTTTTTTACGGCCAACTGTTTTTTTAACGGTCAGCACTAATGGCTGGAGTGTTTACAGTCAATTTTTCTAAAAGTAAATTTCGTTTGTAATTTGAGATACCTCATGTAGGTAAATTGTTTATATAATTCATAAAAGTAATGATTCAATATTGAAAATAAAAATGAAACGGCATTATGGGTAAGCCTAGTCCTCGTCATACCGAAGTGATTTCATTCAAATAATGTATATCGAAGTGAGTTCATTCAAATAATGTACATATTTTTTTAACTCAATAGTCGTAAGAAGGTGCAGTTACTCCGTATTTTATAGGCTCGTTACTTCGTATAAAATAAATAGTCTATAGAGCCCTGATAAAAGAGTATGCAATTAAAAATTTAAATTTCTTGTCATGGTGGTTGGAGGCCTCAAAATTCTATAAGCCACCACGGTTCAAATATTTATATAACTATGTAAATATATGTTCTCACAATTGTCCATAAAAACGCAATTGTGTAGGTAGACCTCTCCCCTGTATTAGGAGTAGACCTGTTCCGTTATTGGGAGTAGTTGTTCGGGCCGTTAGTCCCAGTAGTTCTTGTCTCCTATTGTTGGGAGTAGTTATCTGGACCGTACTTGTATGATTTAATCTCAGTTAATTTTGGTAGTCCACTGACCCGTAAACTGTGTTAGATTAAAAAAAAAGTACGCAGTTAAAAAAAATTCGACCAGAGACAATTGGGTCAAATTGCCCTTCTAATATGCTATTATTTAACTCATTTATATCAGTTCTAAGCCCAAGGTTTCCGGCCCAGGTTTTTGAAACTTAAGAAGCCAGCCCATTTTTTGTTTTGATTTTTTACTAGTATTGTCTTATTTATTCACAATATTCTTTACTCTTTATTCTTATTATATTATATTATATATATATATATTTTAATTGAAACATAAAGAATAAAGAGAACTTGTTACAAAGATACAGAAAAAGAGCCTTGACGAGCAATATGAATGATTTCCTCTCGGGAGAGAAGCTTGGGTGCGTCCGATTAATTCATAGTATATTTTCTATTTAAATCACTTCATGTAATATGAGTAGTCGTACATCTTTTTATCAATAATCGAAAAGTTTAGAGAGAACGCAAATTAGGACTGATTTAATATTCAATCCTCAACAGCCAACCCAACAGTTGATCTTCAAACTCTTGAATTATTTGTCAGCCTCATCAAGAAGCCACATGCATCCCCAATTTTAATCATGATATGATCGTAGCGGAAGATACATGCAGATATGAGAGAGTTGATATTGTGTGCATGGAATCAAAATTCCGAGGCATGTATAATGTCTGGTAAGTGGGGTGAATTATTGAGGCATTTTATCTGTGGAGGGGGGGGGGGGGGGGGGGGGCGTGGTGACAGTGAAGGGGGGTTACATGAAGGGCCCAGAATCGCTTAAAAAATCCAGTTGTTCAGATAACATCTGGACAAATTTTCTTTGATGAATTCACACACAGAGAGACAGAAAAACGTGCAGTGAAATGTGGACCCATCTTGACTCAGCTTTGATGGAACCCCTATTGTGAGTGGCTCACATCTTCTTTTTGAAACTATTCACTTTCTCTTCCTCTTCCTCCTCCATGCCTTTTTTTTATTCATATTCTATTGTCAATAGAATACATATTCTATTAACAATAGAATATATATATATATATATATATATATAAAAAGACATCTCTCGTTTTTTCAATACCTGTAAACCCACTTTTGCCTCCTCCTCTCTAAAAGTGAATTCGCACTTGATATTATGCTAGACGGGACAATTATTTTCAAATTGGAAGTTGTCTACTTTTAAGTTGAGAGGAATCGAGCAACGGTAGAATAATATGTAAAACATTAAAGCTTGAATTTTGGTGGGTTGAGAAAACTTATAAAACTTCAACCATCAAAACAATGGACCTTTAACAACACTAGACAGGTATTGATCCTGTTATAATGAATTTTATATAATAAAATACATATGTTTAATATTCAACATTTTAAAGAAGTGTATATGAATTGCCACATATTCCTAGTTAGTGCATATATGATATATTTACATTCAAAGTTTATATCGGGTTCGAACGTATGAATCTTAAGTATCGGATTCATCCTCTCACCATAACAAAACAAAACCTCTTCTATAGATATTAATTATTAATTTTTCTTTTTTAGGTCAGATAACAGTCGAATTAGGGATCTATCACAATCTAACGATATTAATTACTATAAATATAGTTCCCAAAACAACTCTTACATAGGTGAAAATAAATAGACTATCTATTTAAGCTACGAGTAAGTTTACTCTATACATATTAACATTTAATTATATAACGGCATCTTTTAAAAAAAAAATTATAACCAAACTGACGGTTAATTAGTTAGCTTCTCTTAGTAAGTGGTAAGAGTTTCTTATATTCAAAGTAATATTTTATTTTATTTTTTGCCTTTTCATATTTCTTCAAGTAAAATATCTCAATTTGTTTATGCCTTGGGTGATGTAAATCGATCCCCAGGGGCTTGGGATCTAAAATTCTTCAATGAAAGCAAACGAGAATTTTTATTTCGTCGATTTTAATACCAAATTTCCAAGCTTGGATTATACATAAATGGTCCCCTATTATTACAACAATCCACAAAAAAAAAAAAAAAAGAACACCCTCAAAATGGTCCCCTCCTTTGGTGTATCCATTTTTCCATCTATTTTGTAATCTAATATTGTGTTTCATTAAAAGAAACAATGAAGTTCCAGACTTCCTCATGTCTCTCAGTTTCTCTAACTCTGTTTGATGAGTACGGGAAAGAGAGAATTTCTTTTGGCTCCCAAGTTTCCTGACGTACACGTGTCAAACACCCACTTAAATAAGTACAAAGTGAGAGTTTTCTCCTTTTTTATTATATTTCGCTATTAACCTGCTTTTTAGGAACTCGATTTTTTTTTTAAAATTTAATAATTTATAAATAAAAGGATTACAAAAATTTACTGAGATTAAAATATAAAGTACGATTCAAACATCAATTTTTATTTTACAAATCATTTAGTCCTAATAACGAAAAAAATTTATTTTTATAAAAGAAATTTAAAATAATATTAAAAAATAATATATACACTAATTAAATAATCAATATTATTTTTATTACTCTATTGAATAAAAGTTTCGAGATGCTGTACATCAACCACTTAATCAAAATTGGATAATACTTACCGTACACGTGGAAGACCTTTAATTTAATAATAGGGTCCCACACACTTTGGATACCTAACGACTGTAAAAAATATGATCGACCTCTTCTCAGTCTTTTAATGATACATCTTTATGACAAACCAGATGGTCAGCAATGGCAAAATTTGCAGGCTTTTATCTATAAACTTTGGAATCACACAACCCTACATATTATTAACAGTTAACAAGAATTTCTTGGAATTTAACAAATGGCTTCTGTTAACGTTGGGCAACAAAGTTAAAATAAATACACAACCTCCTAGTTTAATAACAATTAGAAATCTATTGAAATTTGATGAGACTAATGACGTTAAATGAAAAGTACCGTTGTTAGATTCTAAAGCTACTAAGCATCAATTTCAGGTAACTAAATATTTTTGCGTTCGTTAAACACGGCAAAGAAAACTGTTAAAAGTCAGTCATATTCGTTTACTTAAATAAGAGTAGAAACGGCACGCGCCGTGATAACAAAATGGGGCGCGTGGTTTGGTGGGGGGTCGGCACTGATTGTTTTAGCCTTTCCATGTAACTTGGTTTTACCATTTTACTACAAGCAAAATGGGAGGTAACTCAGAAGGGCAGCTGTTGTTGCTAGTTTTGCTTTGCAGTACATATAAAAGAAGTCTTCATGTTGGGACTTATTTACTGGAATGCCATACGACGGTTTCCTTTCAATTGTGTTTTTTTTAAAAAAAAATTGCATAAATTCCTTAAAATTTAGATCATATTATACATGCTAATTATATAAATATTCAGTAAAATATATTATTTACAGTTAAGTTTACTGTTTTATATTATAAAAATTTAAAAAAATATTCACCGATACTGGGATTAATTTTTTTTAAATAGAAAATTTATTTTATTTAATAACTTTAAAAATTATATAAAAAATCAATTTAAATAAAAAATAATTTTATCCTTAAAACAGTTAATTTATAATTATGGCATCCGTTAATAAACGTATTTTAGAGAATATTCCCTGTATACACGGGAGAAGTTTATATAATTTTCTCTATTATTTTTCTTTTAAGTGTAGTTTCTTTGTTTTTACTATTCAAAATAGATTGACAAGGAGTGGTCACAATCAACCAATCTGGTCAATCTTTGCTGTATTTGGAGGGAGATCTTTAGGTGGTGCCCACTTCGAGACACGTGTGTGGCTTCCCCAAGTTGGAGACTGTATCACTACTTTACAGTCTGTGTTGCATTAAATGACGAAACGGACATTGTCAAAACTCAAAAGAAACCAAAAAAAAAATTAAAAAAAATTTGGATCTAAAATAATAAAAATAATTTTGTACATTTATTTACAACGAAAGTAAACGAATTTAGAAGACAAAAAAAAAATTTAAACTTATAATATTATTGATAATGATAAATGTGGAAAATTTACCATGGAGTACCTTAAGTTTCTTATTATTTAAAATTTTATGTGTTTTTCAATTTTATAAATTTCATTTGAAACACAAAACTCTTTTGATTGTGGGATTGACTCAACCAATTTAGTAAATTGTTTCTTTTTCAAGAAACTTTTATTACAAAACCTCTAATTTTCATGCAAGATAACTAGTACGTAACAGTTGAAACTCTAGAATTCAATTGGATTTTTACGTGTAAAAATTGCATGCAAATTACAAACAGTGATGGGACAGTGTTGTACACGAACAGTTAACTGCGTGTTTTGCTATATATATAATATAGCTCTTCACACAAAGGCTTGGTCGGTTTAAAAAAACAAAAACACAAAATTAAAAAAATAAAAAATAAAAAATAAAAAGTTAACAAAAGTCTCTCTCTACCTCTGAAACATCTCTCTGAAGTCTGATTTCCATTGGTCATATCACTCTCTCTCTCTTACTCATTGCATCACGCAGCGTCAAAGGTGATTATTTCTTCTAATCAAAATCAGCTCAGCCCAACGCCCAAACCCTATTTTCAATATTCCCACGTGTCATCACACAACTCTCACGTGCCAAGTTATCTCTCTCCTCCCCCACCTCTCTCTCTGTAAATTGCAGCCTTTTTCTTTCAAGCTCTAATCTATTGAAGTACTACAACAACGAAGAACCTGACTCTCTCTTACTTTTTACTGTATATTTTCTTCTTTAGTTGAAACAATAGATAGCAGAAAAATCCCTACTCGTATGGATATAGTTGCAGGCCTCTAATACCATGTTATATATAAAACCAGCAAAGCTAGCAAGCTATTACCGTTAAGTACTTGTACACAGCTTCCAGAGACTTGCAAGCGAGCGAGAGAGAGAGAGAGCCACTACAAGTACGAATCTTGCTGAATCGAAAGAGAGAGAAATGGAGAATGGTTATAACAGGAACAATCTCTCTTTTGATAATATGTGGACGCTTAATCATTCGAGATTCGATTGGGGTAACAGTACTAGTAGTCTATACGCCAACACCACGACGACGGCGGACACAACTTCTACCACCACCGCCACCAGCACCCACTCAGAAGCCAGTGCAACCCACGCGCTGGTGATGTTTCCTCACAGTTTGGATCATCATCACCACCACCTCCAGTCGCTCTACGCCGGTGACGGCTCCAACTTGCACCCTGATCCACACCTTATGTGCTTGAAGCTCGGGAAAAGGCACTATTTCGAGGACTCTTCTGCGCCAGTCAACGACCGACATGTAGGAGGCTTCTCTCTGGTCAAGAGAGGTAAACCCTACTATAGTTTCGGTGCTCCTTCCACTGATGTTGGTGTGCGCCCCTCGTCGTCGTCTCCCGCCATGTTGGGTACTCCGGCATCTGTTCCCAGGTGTCAGGTGGAGGGTTGCCACGTGCCGCTCATCAACGCCAAGGAGTATCACAGGAGGCATAAAGTTTGTGAGATGCACTCAAAAGCTCCAAAGGTGGTGGTTCTAGGGTTAGAACAGCGATTCTGTCAACAGTGTAGCAGGTAACATTGACTGTTCATAGACTTTTTTCATCTAAAAAAAGCAAAAATAAAATCAAATGATAATTCAAATATTATTTTTCATTTTTTCCGTTATTTCGTCTCTATTGCTACAATTTTTTCCAGACTGCTTTCATGGCTTTTCTCTCAGTTTCCTTGAATCTAGATTATATTAGTAATAGAAAAAAATTACGAAAACAAAGGCTGATTAATTGGTGAACTGTGATGGGTGGGGTGGGTTAAACGGTGGCGTTTGCAGGTTTCATGCTGTGTCAGAGTTTGACGACTCGAAGAGGAGTTGCAGGAGGAGGTTGGCAGGCCACAATGAGCGTAGAAGAAAGAGCTCTCACGACTCTGTTTCCAGGAACTCTTCTCAAGGTAATCTCATGACTCATCTCTCCTTTTTATTTATTTATTTATTTTTTTAAAAAAAAAATCACCTCGTCTTTGTTGTTGTGTTTGAACTTTGAACTCTTTCTGCTAACAGGTTTGTGTCTAGCTTTTTATTATTATTTTACTTTGCATAATTCGCATGTGATAATTGGTAATCATTATTCTAATTACTATTAAAATGGTATAATAATTGTGCTTTTCAAAGGAATTTGGATTTTATTTATTTATTTTGTTTCTTCGGATATTCAGCTTTTCTTCTGATCAACTTTTTCAATTAATTTTTATTAATTATTTTTATTTCCTCCTAACTCCAATTAGGCTTTTGAAAAGACTGTTGTCACTTGTCACTTATAAATTAATTATAAGTTCATGGTTTAAATTGATTTTTATTTTATTTTTCAAAAACTTAGGATTCTGTTCTAATTAAATAATAAGTCAAATCTTGTCAGCTGGTTAGGTTTCAACAAACAATCTAAAGTTAATCTCTTGTTGAAAGAAGGAAAAAAAAACCTGAAGACCGAACGCAAATTGATCGTTTTATTTTAGCTTCATTGACAAGATCTCTTAAACAAGCACTAGTACATTTTATCCCAAGGGATTAGATACATGAAAAGGGCTAGAGGGACTAGTGCAATTCCAAAAATAACTCGCACTACAGTGGAGAGGTCTCTCGATATTCATTTATTAACAATGGTTGGATTTAAACCCATATTATATAGGTGAAGGGGAAGTGCACTATCGGCTTGTACTATGAGTAAATGTACATATAAAACATTTTTTTATTGTGTGATGTCTTGCATTGAAATTTTTATATAGATAGGGATCTCATAGACAATACATATTTCTAGAGTCTAAATAGCAAGGTTGCAGAAAGCGCTAGGCGCTAGCTTGGCGGCGACTCACCACCTAGCGCCTAGATCGCTTAAGCGGGGATTAAGCGGTCTGCCGGAAGTTGACTGGTTATCTTCGGATAATATTTCAAGTAAGAAGAAGAATAAGAAGAGAAGAAGAAGAATAAGTGAAGTTGTGCTGCCAGGAATGAAGGAGAAGGAAGAAAAAAAAAATTAAAATGTACCCCCTCGGAAAACGCCGCGGTTCTGGGGGGGAGGTTTAAAAAAAAAAAAAAAAAAAACTAAACCCCAAATGACGTCGTTTGAGGTTTAGGTTTTAATATATTTTTTTCTCTTCTTTTTCTTTCTTTTTCTTCCTCCACCGCGCGCTGCCTTCTTCTTCTTCCTCCACCGCGCACTGTATCCTTCTTCTTCTTCCTCCTCTGCCGACGTCGCCTTGCCACTTAATGGACCGCTTTGGTCCAAATTGCAGCGGCGAAGCGCCGCCTAGCACTTCGTTGCCGCTTAATCAGCGTTAAGCGCCGCTTTTTGTAACCGTGCTAAATAGAGAGATTTCTATTATAGCTTGTGTACCAAAACTTAAGTAGGATATCTTGCGTTAATTATGATCAATATCTAAATTGATTTATTTAGCTTTATTGATAAGATCTCTTAAACTATTTTACAAAATATTAGGTACAGTAAAAAGTCTGTTGGAATCTAGCAAGATTAATCATCACAGGTGCGGCCGGTTCGAAAAATAACTACCGCTACAATGGAGAGGTCTCTCGACATGTTTATTTGTTGACAATGGTGGAATTTGAACGCATATTATATAGGTTAATGAGAAATACAACATCTATATAAATTATAAGTAGATATGCACGTAAGACTTTCTTTAATGGTGTGATGTCTAGCATTGAAATTTTTGTATAGATAGGGACCTTAGGCATAGGGTTGCATATTCAATCTCAAATACAATCTATATTTCTAGAGTCTAAATATAGAGATTTCTATTATTACTTGCGTTAATTAATTAATTAATTAATTAATATAACTATTTTTTTATGAAGCAACTTGGATTAATGTGAATTAAAAAGATCAGCTGGCATTCTATGACTTAGCTGATTTTTTTAAAGTTGAAATTTGCGTATTTTGAGGCGTGTCTTGTCTTGTCTTCGGTTCCCTGCGATCATTATTTTCATTTCCTCATCCCTCATTTGGTGTTTCTTGTGATTTGTGAATGCATTTAATTTTTCTGTTTTATGTGCCTTACAAATTACTGATTATAATATGGTAGGGTTTGTGCAATTTGGGTTGATATTGCATGCTTTATTTTTATTTTTTTATTTCTATATATACATGATATATTTTCTAGCAAGTTGAGATTTTGTAAGCTCTACAGCCATCAATAAAATTTAGTTTTTTTCTTGTTACATAACCGCTAAAAATTTACTCTTGTAGTTAGGTAGACTGGTAGAGACTTCACGTATTAATATTTAAGCATTCTAACATACTTATCACGTACAAGATCAATTACACTTGTTTATTTACACAACTCTAAACCAATTGACTTACCAATTGGGAATACAAATAACATACAAGTATAAAGTGTACTTGTTAGTTTGTCTACATAAATGTTGTACTTGCTATACATGCAATAACGAAAGATTCGATCGTAATTAACCGAAAAGTTTTTCATAACTTTCTTCTCTACTAGATCACTTGGTTTGTTAGATTTGATCTCTTCCACTAAAAGAAGAGACTTAGGGGTTGATTTTCACGTTATTAAGCTTCCTCAGAGAATCCACATATGAAGTTAAAGAAAATTAATGTGAATAAATTTCACGTTAAAATATAAAATAATAATAAGACCCATGTGTGAAGTTAATAGTTTTCACAACCTTTAGCTAATAAAGTTGAACAAGAAACTAACCTCTTCCTCAAAACAGTTAGTAAGCTGATGAGTGGAGGGTTTCCATACATAGCATCGCCGGCCGGACGTGCTCTCTCTCTTCTGTCATCAAAGGCCTCCGGCGTGGCTGACTCATGGATTTCTGCATCCGATCTCTCTTCAAGACGCAGTGATGCTCTACGTGAGCTCATCGCGGAGAATCGTACAGCCACCATTCTTTCTCGCCATTTCGTAGTTGATCATCCAGACTACTACTGGCATTCTACACACCACGTAATGGACCAAGACGCTGGAGAGTGCCAGCAGACTACTCCTCAAATAACTGGCTCGAATTCTTTTATATCACACCAGACCCAGATGCAACAGCTAACCGTGCCACACGGCTGGGCTCGGTTGCAAGGAACCAGCAGTAACACACATGTGACATTGGACCTCATGCAACCTCCAAGTGGAGAATTCGAGTTGTTGTCTTTCAAAGGGAAAACAAAGCAGGAAGTAGAAGAAGAAGAAGAAGAAGAGTGTTCTGAGTTGTGGAACTCCTTTGAAGGATCAGACCATGTAGGTTGAAATTAAAATAATTCTGATTTGGTGGTGATTGAATTTCTGTACTCGATATCTGTGGATGATTATATTATTATTAACTCATTTAATTATTGCTTGATTTTCTGGGATCATCATGTATTGTTAAGGTGTATATGTAGTTATTTTTCATCATTCAATCATTGAATTTGAGTGCGTAATTAAGTTGTATAATGAATAATTTGAATTTAAATTCATTCGAGGTTTTTATCATCTTTCTTGGTGTATAGACTCCATTTTCTTTTAATTTCTATATTTTTTTTTTTTGCATTTTCTTTTAATTTAAGTACACTGGTATTTACACAAAGTTACTCGCCTTGCCTTGGTGGTTTAAGGCTTGAAAATCCTTTATATTATTAAGGTTCAAATTTTTATGTGTACATATAAATATATTTTTTTATCATTGTTCATAAAAAAAATAATTGTATGGGTAGATCTTTCCTCCGTATTGGGAGTAGATTCTTCTCATTATTAAAAGTAGTTGTTCGGATCGTTGGTCCCGATAATTATTGTCTACCATTACTGAGAGTAGTTGTTCAGACCGTACTTATATAATTTAAGTGCACCTCATCTCGATAATCCTTTGAGCGGTAAAAGTGTTAAGAGTTAAAAAAAAAAAAAAAGGAGTACACTGGCATTTATTTGTTTCTTCGAGGCACTGTAAATTTATTTGATTGTTGATTCATTTCTTAAAAAAAAAAACACAAAAAACATAAAGTTGATGAGGTTGTTACAGTAAAAAATCTGTCACATTCACCTAAATATAAAAATGTAAGTTCACGTCATATTATTTTTTTTCCATTTTCCATGTAGTAGTTAAAAAATATAATTAACGGCTGATACTAATTATTAAATTGTTAATTTATTTCTTCAAAAAAAACAGAAAATATAAAACTGATGAATGACATATATGGTTGAAATTGATAGAGGTAGTTACAGTAAAAAAAATCCATCATATTCACATAAATAAAATTATAGGTTTACGTCATATTATTTTTTTCCATATAGTAGTTTAAAAATATAATTAACGACTGATATTAATTATTAGATTGTTGATTTATTTTTTTAAGAAAACCCAACATAAAGCTGATAAATGACATATACAGTTGAAATTGAGGTAGTTACAGTAAAAAAAATCCGTCACATTTCATATAAATAAAATTACATAGGTTCACATCGTATTATTTTTCTCCATGTAGCAGTTAAAAAATATAATTATTGGCTGATATATCAGCCAGTAAAACAACACTAGTTTACACTTCAATTCTTTTTCACAAACAATAGTTTTAAATGACTATGTTAAAAAAAAAAAAAGTTTTAAATGACCAAATTAACCCCATATATTTTTTTAAAAAAGTTATAATTAATTCGGAATTTTAAAATGAAAACATGACTCGAATTTACAACTTTAAGGGTGTAAGTGTAATGAGCAAACTACTGGACCGACCTTATCTTTTCAACTCTACGTATTTTTCAATATATATACATAAACATACCAGCAAACAAATGGATATATGGTCCCAAAATCATATAAATAAATAAAGTTAGATGTGATGAGAGCCTTTAATGTCTAAACTGAAAATAGTAAGCTGTTCCTTTGTAGATGATAAGGTATTTTCATGTTAATTTTGAAAAGCTCTGTACTTTGTTGTAGTCTTTTTCAAAAGTTTATCATTATTAAATACATATCTAGCCAAAATGGAAAAACAAATAACACAAAAAAAAAAATCCAGTAAAAAACAAATTAAATATCTGGTTTTTGTTACTTTTTTATCGTTAAATCATAACTGCTGTTTTGAGGGCAAGTTAGGTGTAAATATTTGGATTGAGATTTAATTATATGCTATAGATTATATCAAAATGGGGCTTATTAATAATATCCATTTTTTTTATTATATAATAAAAACTGGATTTGACTAGCTTATAAATTTGAATAACGTTCAATTTAATCCAATCCGAACTAAATTAAATTTTAATAATTAATCATATTATGGGAGTAGATATTCGGACCGAGCATTTAGTGATTGATCTCGATAGGTCCCAGCAATTATTAATTTTATCATTGTACCATTCAAAAAAAATTAATTAAATAAGATCAAATGAACTAAACTCATATTTTAAAATTAATACTAAGTACACTAGTTATGACCCCGATACGGTTCGAACCGGCGATTTTTAACCAGAATAGAAGGTTCTGGAACCAGGAACCGGAACCGGGACCCAAGGTCTCGGTTCCGGTTGGCTTATAAGAAGGACTAGAACCGCCGGTCAGGAACCGGCGGTTTCAGTTCTTGTAGGTTTTTTTTTTAAAAAAAAAATTAAATTTTAAAAAACAAAAAAAAAATTGAAAAATGTGGCCGTTGGCCTTTTCAGGCCAATCGCCACATGTCAGGGTACACTGCCATGGAGCCGTTGCCCGTCCGGCCAATGGCTCCATGGTGTAAAATTACAATAAGAGCCTCTAAAAAAATTACATTTTGAACCTCTAAACTTTAAAAAATATTATTTTTCTCCCCAACCCCCATTCCTCTTTAATTCATTCACACCAGTTTCTCTCATTCTCTTAATATTTCTCATTCTCTTAATTTTTATCTCATTCAGTCATTCTCTCAATCTTGTTCTTATTTTTCAATACTGCAATTATTTTTATTATTTATTTAAATTGTATACTTTACCATCGTAAATTTATAATGGCATCACACTCAAGACCGTCTACTTTCGGAGGCCGAAAATTCGTTTTTAGAAGGTCCGTTTCCGACAGAGACATTGAGCAGGTACCGGATTTAAATGCTGAAGAAGTGCAGAGTCGTCGTGCCCGTGGCCCAGAATTAAATTTCAACAATGCAAATTTTCTGAATACATACAACAGAGAGAATTTGAGGAGGTAATATTTGGTAATGATACTCCTCCTAATTTTACTCCTCAATATTCTCATCCCACTCCCTCTGGTCTCTCTCGTGAAATCCCCCCCCCCAAGTGAAACCGTACAAGGTCCACTATCAGATTTGGCAAAGTACAAATATGAATGTTTTAAAGTTTATATGAGTAGGGTGGAGAAGGAATCGGGGGAAGTTGTGGTAACTTGCAATTATTGCAACAAAGATTTTAAGTGGAACAAATCCGGAGGGTACGAGACGTACTGGAAGCACATTAACACCAAGCACCAGTCGAAGCTCAGCATGAGCGTAGCCGAGGACAATACCAAATTTTCAGGTACACATCTCCTAACCATCATTTATTTAAATATAGTGATGTAAATAATAGGGAACAATTTGCAAGAATGGTAGCGACCGAACATCTTCCTTTTAGTTTTGGTGAAAAAACTGATTTTTTAAAATATTGTCATAATACTTTAAATCCCGCTGCATGTAGAGTACATAAGACTACATTAAAACGTACTATGTGTGACATTTATAAAATAAAATAAAGCATTAGTTAGATATTTTCAAAATTATATGGGTCGTGTGTCTGTTTGTGCCGATATTTGGAGCGATCATTAGTAAAAACATTTATACTTAGGACTTACTTGCCATTATGTTGACCAATCATGGGAGTTGCAAAAACAAATTCTTGCATTTAAAGTTTTTGACGACACCCATACTGCCGATAATATTTATAAATTAATGAAAATTATTTTTGAAGAATATTGTATTAAAGGTAAAATTTTTGCAATTGGTTTTGATAATGCTGCAAACAATACTGCTGTTGCATAATTAATTCAATTGTGTCAACCCTACTCTAGCGGCAGATTTTTTCATCAAAGATGTGTTTGCCATGTGTTAAATATATATGTACAATATGGTTTGCAAACACTTCAAGAATGGATTACACCAATTAGGGATGTCTTATACTATTTGTGGAAACATACTAGCACTATGAAACAATGGGCTAGGTATTGTAAATTTAATGGGAAACATCCAATTAGGTTTTCCCGTGATGTTCCAACTCGTTGGAACTCCACATATAAATTATTTTGTGAAAGCTATGATTATAGAGAATTATTAGTTAGATTTATGCATCATAATGTTAATAGAGTTAATTTGTATGCTCATTATTGGGATGTTTGTACTAAAATTTACACGCTTTTAAAAGTTTTTTAGGATGCAACTAACGCTTTATCCGATATATATTATCCAACTTCCCATTTATTTTTATGTGAAGCCATTAATATTGTAGATGCACTTAATAAATGTGCACAAGTATCGGAACTAACTGCATATGTTTGTGCAATGAGAGATAGATGGTTAAATTATTATAGGGACATTCTTTTGATTTATACTGTTGCTGCAGTTTTTGACCCTAGGTGTAAATTTGATAGTTTATATGAACATTTAACATTTTATTATCAATCTCTAGGGCTACACAACGTAGATATTAATGCTTTATATAATAATGTTAGGCAATTATTTTATTTAATGTATAACGAATACCGTTCTGTATACGGTCCCTCGCTAAACATTAATGTTCAGCAACTGGATGCAAGCAGAAGTGGTAATACTAGTAGTCATTCTCGTTCTCGCTTTCCCTCATTAAGGAATTTACGGTCAAGCTTTTTGTCCAAAAAATCAAGGGCACAGGGGAGTTCTTCGTCTTCATCAAACTATGTTTCAGAGGTTGATCTTTACATAAACATCTCTTTTGAGTTTTTGGACAGCGAAGACTTTAACATCCTACATTGGTGGAGGGAGCACAAAACTAACTTTCTAATTTTGGCCCTCATTGCCAAGAAAATTTTTGGAACCCCTATTTCGACTATGGCAGTCGAACATGAATTTAGTGCAGGTGGCAATGTTCTCGACGAGAGACGGGCATTGCTCAGTCCTGACTCAATACAGATCCAGGTCTGTGTTGACGACTGGACCAAGGCCTCATA
Source organism: Xanthoceras sorbifolium (assembly GCA_003430845.1). Classification (NCBI taxonomy): domain Eukaryota; kingdom Viridiplantae; phylum Streptophyta; class Magnoliopsida; order Sapindales; family Sapindaceae; genus Xanthoceras; species Xanthoceras sorbifolium. Next base: position 37,550,013 of record CM010608.1, read on the forward strand.
CCGACAATAGGAATTGGATCTGGTGTCTGACGACAATGACTTCTTCGACACCAACGACGATACAACGGCTATCGAAGGAACAAGCGACGATTGATCACCTCCGGAACATAACAATTAAAATAACTACGTGGGCTTTGATTCCTCCTAGAGGATACGTAGGCAGCTTAATTGAGGTAAAATTAAGTGCAAGCCCTAATTTTTTATTTATTTATTTAATTTTATAGTTTTATGATATTATCATAATTTTATTTTAATTTTATCATTATTTTATTGCAATTCAGTATCCACTTTTTAATTTTTTTTTTTTTTATATATGAGATATATCACATATGTGAGATGATGTAGAGAAGAGATATTTTAAAGAGATGCAGAATGGTAATTTGTAAAATATAATTTTTACAAAATTACCCTTCTTCATCTCTTTAAAATAATTCTTATCTACATCTTCTCTCATCTAATATATTAAAAAAAATTTAAAAATAAATATATCTCATATAGACTCATATTTTATCTTAATTTAAATTAAGTGTAAGCCATAATTAACTAATTTCTTATTTATATATTTAAATTTCTTTTAATTTTATAGTTTTATAATATTATTATTATCGTAATAAATTTATTGTTGAACAAATGAATCCTTTTATTTAAAATTTTAAATTTTTTATTAATTTATTTATAAATTTTATTTTTTTTATTTTTTTCCGGTTTCGGACCGGTTTCAACCGCCGATTCCAAAAAAATCGGGGAGGAATCGGAACCAGCAGCTCTTCCCAGTTGGAACCGGGACCTCCTCGGCTCCGGTTCCGGTTGGCCAAAAAAAGGAACCAGAACCACCGGTTCGGTTCCTTTGGCCATCCCTAAAGTACACACACCAATTTCTTATTATTATTTTTTTCTTTTTTGCCTTTTTGAAAGAAAACGGGAAAAAGATCCTAGGGATTTTATTCAATAATCTCAGCCAAAATATCATGATTGATAAAGGAAAGACCCGAAGAGCTCCAGAATCTCTTCATAGAGCAAGACAAAATGTGCCGAGCTAACAAATGAGCTACCTTATTACCATCTTTCGGAGTGAAAACAGAGGAACAAACACCAAGCGAGGATAAGTGTGAATATCGTCCAACAGAGGTCCATCAACAACAAAAGAATGGATGGAGTTTATGTTTTGAATGATCGAAAGAGAGTCAGACTCCGCCATTGAAATTTGAAAACCTAAGTGGTTAATGAAATGCAAAGCTTCTCGCACAACAAAGACTTCTAAACAGTTGATTGTATATGATATTTTTATTTTTATTTTCAATGAAAGGATCCTAACTCCTAAGGTGATTTCTATCTTTATTTTAGTTTCTTTTCTTTCCCTTACATTAAATTCATAGAAAAATTCTTTATGAGTATATATATATATGAACAAATAATGCTGAACCTAAATGAGGTTTGTTGAATGATATTCATAATTAAAGTTTACAGAAACACATACTGAACTCTCTAATGTTAAATTTGATCGTTAAAAAGTAGGTTCGAACTCTACTTGATTCGTGATTTATGATGGATCTACCATAGACATCTCGCTTCTTTTTCTACTATTTTTTTTAACCGTTAATTTTATTTTTTTTAATAATTAAACTTCCCGATAAGAAATTTTAATATAAATTTTTATAAATTTTAATTTTAAATATAATTCAATAAATTTTTTATAAATTCGGTCTTATTTATTCTAAGCTAAAACCGTCTCACACGTTTCTCATCAAAATCATTGACTGAAGTCCCCACAAAGGAACAACTCGCTCTTATGATCACGTTGCTGTTGGTTGCCCCGTGAAACCTGCAACTCCGTATCAACCCATATCAAATGCGGGACCATACAATACTTGTGCCCGTTAGGTGTTTATTTTTATTTTTATTTTATTTTTATTTTTTTTAAACCCTAATGAGAGTGTGTCCACGTGCAAGCTTTGAAAAAGTATTCTCCATGAACAGCACCCCCAGTCGAGTTAGAAGTTAGTAGTTGCATTTAGAGACATATAGGTGGGCCCCTTTTCATTTATTTTTTTAACTCACAACCGGGTATGATCTTTCTGACCAGAGTGAGTTTTATTTATTACGAGAAAAAAAAGAAAAAAGAAAAGAGAGAGAGATTGTTAGTGGAACCTCTTGAAACAATCAATCAGTAAATTAAATAAAATTAATAATATAAAAAAATACAGAATTAAAATTGAATATATAAAAGAATAAATTAAAAAATAACTTGAAATTATAATACGAATTATGATAGAGTTTTGTAGCGTGTGTAATATACTAAAATAGTATTTTTCTCCTTTCAATTATTTGAAGGACGAACGGAGACTACTTTCAAAATTCAATTATCAATTCTGTTATAATAAAGTAATACAACCCAAAAATTAAACAAATTATAGAATAATATTTTTCTAGGATGGTCAGGGCTCTCGCCCATGGTCTATCTTTAATAATTATATTGTTATGTATCGGGAGAGCTATGATAAAATCCACAAACCTGATTAATCATTTAAATATCTAAGACTTTTTTAAACTTATATACACTCACATTTACACCAACAGGACCGACAATAATTTTGAGTACAAGGGAGCTGAGGTTGTTGCTTGTGTTCATAGAGCCAATCTGTACCTTTCATAAATATATATACAGAGAGAGAGAGAGCTACAGGTGGATATTCTAAGCTCAATCCATTCCTTAAGAGGCTGTGCTTTATATAATAATATAATAATATGCGCGAGATGACCTTTTGCTCATTGAAAATAAATATTTAACCGTGTTAATAGTATTTAATCTTAATAGATTTCGATAAAAATTTAATTTGATATCAATATTTATATATATATATATAAAAAAAAATCTATATATATCACTTGTGGGGTCTGGTAGTTGTAGCAATAACATGTTCTTCCTTTTCCATGCACAGTGCAAGGAGACATAAATTTTTGAGGGCAAAAAGGAAAGAAAATGACCTTTCTCCAACCGCAGTTATGATTGATATATCATATATATATTATGAGGATGGCCTTCCTTGTTTTAACATAATTTTGTGTGCATTAGAAGGGCATGCAAGAAAGAGATCACAATTTAGTATTGACAGATTAATATACAAATTTAAATTGATTTTCTACACACAAGAGTGCTGGGCCATGGACAACTTACCCAGCTAAATTTTCAGCTTGTAAATTAGGTTGGTCATGCATCGTCATGAGGACCTATTTTTGGGACATTGTCATGTGAATTATGGTACCACCTGCGAATTTTCTCTCTTTCTTATACGTAGAAACCTCTGATGAGTCTGGTGCTATCGAAAAAATAATTTAGTGAAGTCTCTTTATTTTGTGGAAAATATTAAACAGCTATAAGCTATTGATGTACACTTCTGAGAGAGTGAAGAAAATCAACAGGATCCTCATGGTTTTTTTTTTTTTTTTTTTTTTTTTACTTTTTAAGTGTTAGAACTTGGTTCGGTTTTCAAACTGCAGTTTGTGGAGATAGAATTTAGAATTTTGGCTTTAAAAATCACATTTTTCATTCGAAGCACAGCATCAATCATTGCACATGTTTGCGTGAATTATGCGACAGATTCTCAACATCACGCACTTCATGACAAAATTTTGTGCAAAAATATCTCTCTTTACCATCCACCACTGTTGAGTTTTGACACACTTTTTTTTTTTTCTCTGTTGACGATCAGACAAGGAGGAGAAAAAGAACCTTTTTGGTGTGAGAAACTACAAGCACCGATGGAGATAAGTTACTAAAATTTAAAGAGCAAAGGACCCACGACACAATTTCCTGGAAGGTGCAAAGAGGTTTCTTCATGATTGAAAACTTCAAAAAAAAGTTTTGATTTTCAAAGACAAACGAATAGATAGATAGATACAACATTAGATTTCGGCACCACCTTTATTTAATCACCAACCAAGACAAAGAGTTGCAATAACTTTTATTTGTCTTAGGATTTTGACATGACTTTTGGATTTGAGTGACTTCATGATCAACTTAGCCTTAAATTCACTCACATATCACCACAATTTATTATTAAAAAAAAACATAAATACTTTATTTGTTTGCCTTTGAAATTATAGGACTTTTAATTTATGACCATAAGTAGCCAAGTAGATGCATCAAAAAAGTTAATACCCCGTTGCGATGCGCACACTTATAGTATCTATATATATATATATACACATTATGTCTCGATCATAATTATTATCACGTAATTTTTGTATTAGTAAAGTTATAATCACCGCACATAAAATTTGAATATAATGGGAAAATTGTTCGATATTTATATTTTTAATTATATATTGAATTGGAAGTATTGTTTTCAACTCTATTTTCCTATGAGAAACCATGCAAGCCCCAGCGGCCTATTAATATCCATCAAAGCCATAAATCAAGCCAACATGTTGCTCATTATTTTTGTAATGACAACGACTAAACCATTGTTCTAATAGATCCCAACAAAGACAAAGATAGAATAAAGTACCTAAATCACACGAAATCATCAAATATATATATATATATATATATATATATGATTGAAAAAAAAAATCCAAATCAACATCTACCCACCTATTTTTTTTTTTTTTTTTTTTTTGTAAAAATGATCTTTACCCACCTAGTTGATACCTTATTTTATATATACCCTATAAATTATGGGCCATATTGAATACCCTTACCACTAACAAAAGAAAACAAATATATATATATATATATATTTCAAGTAGATATGATACGATGGTGGAAAAAGAGAGAGAGATTTTGGGCCTTCTTGTTGATTCTCTCAATAATGACTTTGCAATGACTTTGCTTAGTACAGCCTCCATATAGGAGACAGCCCTGGATCCACTGCTTCGTTTTCCTTCAAAAAAAAATTTGGTACTATATATATACATTGTCATTTTCATTTTTTTTTTTTTTTCTTTTACTATACCAATTTTACCGCATTTTCCCGGAAAATTCCAGCACCAGACAAAAGTTCAATAATGCAATGCCCAAAATGTGTAGTAAACCTGCACCACACGTGCCAAACCAACACTAACCCTGAAACCAAACAGACACCTTCTATTGGAAAATCCCAATTCCCCACCAAGTTTTACAGTTTCCCGGAATTACAAATATTCCATATATATCAGAGTCAATATATATATATATATATATATAATAATTAGAAATCTATGTAACTATATAAGGAACCGGTAAATATCTGTACCAGCAAAAGAGATATATAATTAGATGATGATCATGCTCCATATATATTAGTGCATTTTTTGATGTTACTAGCAGTAACAAATTAAGAGTAAAACATCCAAATTTCCATGAAAAGAAGAAGAAAAAAGAGAGAAGAAAAATAGAGAGTTCACTATGTTATTAATGGAAGCTAATACCGTCTCTAACATTTTTAGTGAACATTAATTAATTAATTAATTACCCGGTAGAAAAAAAAAGTGAGCTTGATGATGCTGAAGACGAAGCAGTTGCTTGGTTATTATAAGGTCTTTGCCTGAAACAATCCAACGACATTCGCGGCGGCGATACCGCAACTGTCACCGACGACGACGAATGAGCTCCTGAATCCGGTGGAGATTCTGTATAGAGAGAGAGAGAGAGAGAGAGAGAGATATACTAATTAAAAATGACAGTCAAAAATTAAAATAACCAACTTCAATGTAGTTATGTAACTGTAAAGCTTACTTGCGAGATTATCAGACGGCGAATCGCGGGCACTATCAAGCTGAGATTTTTGGTTTTCTTGATTCGACGGCTGCTGCTGAGACTTCCGCCGTCGACGGTTGTGATCGGCCAATCGCTTCCGGCAACTGCGTTTACCGTTGTCGAATTCCGACAGGAGATGGAATCTGTTTTTTTTTTTTTTTTTATAATCATTTCCAAAATTCAAAACTTTTAGTTAACAAAATTATTGTACGTAAAATGGTGAGTAATATAGAGAGACAAAGATGATCATGTTAAGTTCAAAGAGACGAGAATGCCCTCGGGATTTCCACATGTACGAACAACCAATCATTAGTCTCCCTCTCCCGCTATCATATTGCCGTGGGCATTTCTGTCATATTTTCTTAATTTTTTATTTATTTTTTTCAATCTATCTTCACCGGTAATGGAACAAAAGACAACGACTGCTGTGCAAAAACAGAAGAAAATACGAATGCATGTGTGGGATGTTTTTGTAATTTCAGTTCCAATAATCAGTTAAACCAGTTCAATAATAATAGTGCGAAGTACGTAAACGGGAAAAAAATGGAAATTTTTTACGGACACAAATACCCTCGGGATCAACCCCATGTACGGGGAAATCAATCATTAGCTGTTTATAGTTTCCTAAAACATAAAACATTAACAGGGGCATTTTCGTCACCCAATATAACCAAAGCACTATTATGACTCTGATTATCTGGTAATCTGCACCTATTTTTTTTATTTTTGGTTGATATTTGTAAATTGACGGAGAAGTGAATAATGAGGAAAAAAGAGACTGGACGGTGAGGGTATTTGTGTCAAAATTCAAGAACCTGCTACACTGTTGGCAGAATCGCTGAGTCAACCCGGCAGCAATGACTGTGGACGCCTTGGAGTGAAACTCGCAGACCTTGTGGCGGCGGTGGTAATGCTTGGCGTGGGTCAGATCGGCATTGCAGCCCTCGGCTTGGCATCTCGGAGAGTTAGTAGAACCCGGTTCGCCCGGTCTGGACCGGCGGTAGAGCCGATTCACGAAGTCGTCGTCTGCAGAGGAGAAGTAAGTCCTCCCACCCAAATTCAAACCAAGCCTGGAAGCGAAATCGATGGGTCTAGAAACTTCTTCGCTTTTGGGTACCAGAAAATAACCACCTCCTCCTCCGGCTCCTGCAGCAGCAGAGACGGGGTCAACGGCGGGGAGCATGGAGGAGTGGTGGTGTGTGTGGGGAGCGTAGGCGGACGCGCCGCTGTATGCGCGTGGGTCGAAGAGGGAATTGTGAACATTATGATGAGTCTGTTGCTGCTGCTGATGGTGGTGGTACAAGGTTGTGTTGGTGGTGGGGTTGTGCAGAAAGTTGTTCATGTTGTGGTGGCTGGCGGTGGTGGTGCTGTGGTCTTCAAAGGATTGGTGGTGGGTTGTGGTGTAATGGTCGAAAATCTGGCGGTTTTGGTTCGGTTCTTGAGTGGGTTCGTCTCCAGTTAACATCATACTTGATGGATTCGCCCACTCGTAGTCCAGCATTTTTTCCAGTGAAAAACAAAAAAAAAGTCCCTCCACCTCCTCTTTCCGGCGAAGAAGTACTACGTCGTTTAACAGCAGCTGGGCGCGATGGGTCCTCTCTGGAGCTGTCACAATAACAAGATCAATAAGAGTTAAAAAAAGAAAGAGAGAGAGAGAGGGAGAGAGAGAGAGATTATGGGGAATGTGTCAGCTTTCACGAGAGATTATTGAGGAAAGAAAAGCTGAGAGGGGTTTTATTGATGCTATTTTTTTTTTTTTTTTTTTTGTATGCGTGTGTTTGTGGGGGGTTTTGAGTGGCTTTTGTGAGACATGTTGGGTGTTTGGCGGGTTTTGGGATAAATAAGCAGTTAAAACTCACCTATGGCAGTATGGAACTCAGTGAAAGAGGTTGTGTTTTGTGGATGGATGCGAATTTCGAAACCCTAATAAACTTGCCATTTGCAGAGACTGACTGTTGCTTTCTCTACTGTATATGTTGCCGACTTGCCGTGTACATCAACCCCTTTCTCTCTCTCTCTCTCTAAAAGCTCATTCTCTTTTCTTTTAGCCCATTCTCTCTTTAAAAGCCTTGAAATCGTAGCTGCCTCTCTTCCCTTCTCTCTAGCTATACGCAAGCCTGTGACTGTGAGAGAGACTGAGTTATGAGGCGGCTTGTATTCAGAGGGATTATTACCATTTAGCTCTTCTTCTTTTTTGTGTGTGTGCGTGTGTGTGTTGGAAGTAAAAACTTGATATTACTGTTTTACCCACCTCATGTTTACATATTTTTGGCTAAAACTTAAAACCATCCTCTTCTTATGAAATTCTGTGTAAAATTAAATAAAAAAAAAAGTCAGTAGAGTTATGTTCGTGCGATCTTAATTCATCTAAGAAGTCCAACTAATAGAAATACTCATGAAAAATTGCTCTAAATTCTACTGAAAATTAAAAGGAGTTTATATATTTTTATTTGATATAATACAAATAACTAAAAATATACCATTTAACAAACCCTAAACCTTAAATATTGATAAACTATAATAATTGTAATAATATAAAAATTATTTTTACTTGTAAAAAAAAAATATGAAAGTTGAATAATAGTATTAAAAGTGACAATATTAACACGAGCTAATATGATAAGAATAATATTTTTAAAAGAGCTAATTGTATTAACCTCTCATGAAGTTTTGCCAACTATAAGCAGAGTTAATTTAATTGTTTATTGACAAATAACCCTCTTACTCTTAATAAAATTTGTTCAAATATGACAGTGACCAGGGAAGATCTTTATCAAAAAATCTAAAAGTTGACTACGCCTGTAATTGAGCAAATATCAAGAGAGGTAGACAATTATTTACTCTTTTTAAAATCATTTATCATAAATAATAAGTTAAAAAAAGGAAAAGTATACCATATAAAATTAAAATGTAGTTAATAAAGAGAGAATACTTTTAAAAAATATAATTTAATAATTTAAAATTAAGTACAAATAATAAATGATGTCTTAATATACATTTACAACAACTTATTTATTAGTTAAAATAACTTATTTAATTCTAAATTTTTTTTTTCAGTAGAGTTTTAGGGCGATTAAAAAAGTTATTTTACGTCCACTCAAAGAAGTTCAAATTTTAAATTTTTCCAAGTAAATATTTTTAAACTTTTAAAAATATTAAAATGTCTAATATAACCTTATTAAAGTTTATTAATTTTATTATGTCCTTTTAACTTAAAGTCATATTTCTTTTTATAATTTTATTATTTTAAAATAATTTTTTAATTAATAACTAAACTATCAACGTTATTTTAATCTATTTTTAAAGGCTCTAATAAGAAAAACTCTTCTATACGAGCACTTAATATTAATCACACACTGGAAACTTAAGTGAAACTGTGAGTTGGAGATATTTACTTTTCTCTATCCTACTTTAAAATTGTAGATTCGATGGAGTTATTGGGAACATATATAATTGTAGACTCCTCATATCTTTGTGCATAAATAATTCATCCAACTAGTCCAGCTAGTAACTAATTGGCTCAATTGCAATTGGCAACTGAAATGCTTTACCATAAGCGTGTGGTTTTGATTTCTCTCCAGTTTAACGCCACGCGTTGTTGTTTTTAAATTTTAAAGACTACGGGACCCACTTACTATTTTTGATCAGTTTGGTCAGAAGGGGGCATCATGGCTTCGTGAATTTGTTTCTTGCTTGATTTTTCGCAACCACTCTTCTCCTTCTTCTTTTTCATTACATAACTGTGAATTTGAAAATAATAATAACTTACCTATTAATAATCCTCTTTTGATATAGTATAATAATATATAAATTATTTTACCAAACACTTTTTTATATCTATATCTATTAATTGAAAACTTTTCTTTTTATTTTTTTCATATTTATCTATTAAAATTTAAAATATAAAAAGATCCTTACGGTGTGCTATAATAGAAACTGCTGTTTCGAACTGAACTTTTAATATTTTATTTATCAGATATTAGGAGATCCTGACCATTAAATATAAAAAAATATATATATATTTTAATATATTAATATATTTTTTATTTACTTTTTTAGTAATCAAGTTATATATTAACATAATCCATAAATCTATATTTAAATAAAATATATCATAATAATATTATAATTAATTCTATACTTTTATTAAATTATATCATTTTTTCATTCAAAATTCGTAGCTATTAATTTCAAATGGTAGTATGGTACCATTATTATATTATTTAAATGGAAAAAAAATAATTTAAAAAGAAACCTGGTATTAATCAAATAATGAACAATATTTCATTTTAAGACAACTAAATCTAAAGTTGGACTGAAATTAGTTAAAGAACTCATTTACATTATTGATACCTTGAAAGAAAGAAAAAAATCCAATCTCCAAATTTAGCCGAAATGTATGACTTTTTGTATCATTTTTTATGGCTGCATGTGGTTCTTATAAGAGAGGGTTTTTTTTTTTTTTAGCTATTTATAAGAATTTTTTTAAAAATAATATATTTATAATATTAATAACTGTGATATATATTAAAATTAATTATTAAATATACAGTTTAAATATTTATTCTCATAATAAATGATATCTATTTTTATAATAAAAAAAATTAATAAATATGCATAATAAATTTAAATTTTTTCCATTAAAATAAATAAAATATTTACTAATTACTTAAATTATAAATGAATAATAATAATCTTAGCAAAATTCTCTTTTTATCTTTCGAAGTCAATGGAGAGGAGACCTCAAAAGTCACTATAACACGAGTCAAGCTTTTCTATTTAACAGAATTTTCTTGCAAGATTGGCATGATTTTTTCTATATTCTAATTAAGTCAATACAGTATAATAGTATAATACCATTAAATAAAAATTAAAAAGAAGAAGAGAAAGATGCATGTTTATTTCGTGTAATTGAATATATATATATATATATATATATATGCATATTCACTCATACGATTAATATATATTTCTCTCATTTTAATAGAGAGGGTTCAACCCTTCGAATATACATTTATCAACATATGTATGTAGTTTTTTTTTTTTATTATAAGAATATATATCTTTCATCATAAGAGTAGATATTTTAACTGCATGTTTAATGATTGATCTCGATAAATTTTAATAATTATTAATATTATAATTATAATTTTAAAAAATAAATAATATATACCTCCTCGTTTACATTAGTGGTGACAGTTAAAATTATACTAAGCATACAGCATATTTAATAATATAAATAGATATAAAAAAAATTTCATATTATAGGAGGAGATATTTAATTTATAAGAGATTATATATTCAGATAATATATATATATATATATATATATATATATATATATATATATATATAAATAAAAGTGCTTCAATCAAAAGTAAATCACGCACCGACGGATTATTGATCAAATTGGCCAAAAGTATACCTGGCCCACAGGAATTAATTGTTGAGCGCGCTTTATATTTCCATCTGATTTTCAAATAGGTTAAACCCACATGCTTTGAGTTAACTATTTTAAATCAAAACAAATTACACCAATTACATTTCTGATCCCATTAAATACTAGTTACATTAATTATTTTAGAAAAAAAAATTCTTCCAGATAGATACGTATCTTGGGATGAATCTTTAATATTATAATAAAAATATACTGATAACTTAAACTATAAATAGATGTACGAATTTTGTACACAAAGCATGAATTAGATAGTATTATGGTAATACTTCCAACAACCCATATCAATTCAAATATATAATACTATAGTCTAATGGGACTTTGTGATAAGAATACTTATTAAATTTGAAAATATCATGATTGGATGGTATGTCAAAAAAATTAGGGCAAATTACACTAACATCTCCTTTATATATCATTTTTTACACTCATTGGCAACTTTTACCTTTATTGCACAAATATCCCTTAAATTTTGTTGACCAAACCGTTGACTGACGGAGAAGTTAACGGTCCTGGTACTGTAGTAAGGACAAATTCATCTTTTTTTCCCTTAAATTAATTAAAACAATTAAAAAATTAATTTAATTAAAATCAATTTAACTATTTATCATCTTCTTCAATTAAATTCCTAATAACAACCAAATTTAGATTTTTTTTTCCTTTCCAAATTACAAACCTAGATCATTATTATTATTATCATCATCAACATCATCTTTTAAAATTTTCTTCAACCAAACAAATTCATTCTTCAACTAAAAAATCCAAACAAATCCAAATCCAAATAATTTTTTTTTTTTTTTTGTTCTTCAATTTTTATTGAAGAAGATGATAAATAATTGAAAAAAATCTAAATTTTGTTGTTAGTAGGAATTTAATTGAAGAAGATGATAAATAGTTAAATTGATTTTAATTAAAATAATTTTTTAATGATTTTTAAATTCTTTTAATTAATTTAAGGAAAAAAAGACGAATTTACCCTTGCTACAGTATCAAGCCGTTAACTTTTCCGTTAGTCAATGGTTTGATTAACGAAATTCAAGAGATATTTGTGCAACAAAAGTAAAGGTTACCAGCAAGTGCCAAAAACGATATATAAAGGAAATATTAGTGTAATTTGCCCAAAAAATTAAAATCATAATGTACTTGGTTCATCAGTCAATTTAGGTGAATAAAAATAAAATAATGAATGAGTTTTTATATATATATATATATATATATATATATATATATATGATTTCAATGGTTCAAACTAAATGGTCTATTCACCTAAATTTATGAGTCATCACTTTCCAATTCATTCCTCTTAACTATAAGAGTGAATGTTTTGTCACATTAAATTGAGAAGGCAAAATGGAGGACTAAGTGTCCTAAAATAAAGTTGTAATTAAAAATAAGAACAATATTTTTAACAACGTTATGCATATCCACTAGTCATAAAGTGATTGAACAATCCTCTCTTTCACTTTATGTGATTAGAATTTGAGTTCTATAATTGTCCATTAAATCAATAAGTGTGGAAAAATCCCTTTTATGTAGTGGGAGTTGCCATTCAAAATTGGTTTTACAACGTTTAATATTCTGATAGATCCTTGACCCAATTGGTATCATATTTTTTTTAAAAAAAAAAACACTTGGTTTTAAGAGGAGTTGTATTCATATATTTAAATAAAAATAAGAAAATTTATTTTCCTACAATTAAGAATCTATACAATATTTTTATTCAATTTATACTAATATATATATTTTAAAAAATATACATTAAAGATACGTATTAATATTTTCAAATAAGATTGGCATGCTCGTGTAAAAAAAATGGTAATAAATAAAGAAAATAATAATGAACCTACTTAAAATTTATTGAATTATATTTATAATTAAAATGTACTGAAATTTATACTAAATTTTTCTGATATTAAATTTAACTGTTAAGAAAAAGGGTTGATCATTAAAAAAAAATTAGAAAAAAAAGTCAAAAATTCAAGATGAATTGAGAATCAGAGAAAAGATTAATATAAATTTTTATAAATTTTAATTTAGATAGCAATTTAAAAAAGCTCAATTACTTTCATTATTATTTGTTCAATAAATAAAATAAGAACTAATCACAATTATCACGTTTTTAAGAAGAATTCATTATCTTACAAATTTAAATAAAAAACAATTTATTTTAAAAAAAAAATAGATAAATCCGTACAATTTTTAAAGCAAAATTATCCGCAACAAGACCAAACTTGAATAGTCATGTTATGACAAGGAAACACGTGTTGTGTGCCCACACACCCCCAAGATATCATGATGCATGATCAACTCGGAAACCGACATTTGGCCGTCGGGTCCCTGTTTTTGTGCAGGAGGAGGAAAAAGACATGATTTAATGAATTGGAGGGGCAATTTATGTAAATAAAAGATTATTTGAGGGGCAAATGTTGAAAAGAAGAGAGAGAGGATCAAATCTTCAGCGTACGATGTATTATTCTGTGTTTGCAAGTTGTGGTGTCTGTTGTGAAAACGGAGCCGGGTTTCTGTAAGTTACTCACAACACACATGTCGAAATCACACCGAACGCTCGAGGCCGTCGACACGTGTACGTGGAATGTTGAGAGTGGGGAGGAATTGTGTACAGCGAAGCGTGTTAGTGGGAGGAGTGTGGAAATTGCAGAGACGGAGTCAATAGTCCAAAAACAAAAGAGAGTGAGTGAAGAGAGCGAGTACAGTAGAAGTCTGGTGGCATTTGGTGAAAGGCTGACACGGACGTTGACTCTTCTGTACGGAATGTCTACTACTTAGTCAGAGCTTTATTTTTATCTATTTATTTATTATTATAATTATTAAAGAGTTTTATTATTATTATTGTTTTTTTTTTTTAATGTTTTCTACTTTCAGAGTACCCGACCATTTAACGGGAACCACTTGGGAAGTTCAATACTTGTTTGTACTTGCAAAACGTAACAACCGCTAGGTTCGCTTCACACGCTCGAAAAATTAAAAATTTCAATTTGGTTTCCCATTTTAGCCTTCTGTTTTTTATATTTCTTAGTTATCAGAGAACTGTTGTGAGAACAGAAAAAGAATGGGAAGCATAGTGATTCGTTAGTCAAGACTATTACTTTAAAATTTCTCTATTTTATTAGTACGAGGAGATCATAATTTAATAGAAGTGTGGTTACAAAAAAAATCACTACACTAATTGAATGAATATACATATCTTTCTCAATCATCCAAATGAGCAACAAGTTGTGTATACTTTTAAGTGAAGAAGAAATCATTACTGCAATTAGATAAGAAGAGAAAGGAGATAATTCTGAAGATGATAGTGTAGAAATACAAAAAGTTCCATGCCATGAAGATCTAAACATGTTTGAGAATCTAAAAAAATAAATTATTATTCTAAATAACTTTAAAAATATATTTTATTTTATCTTAATTCTTTAACATAACATAACATATTATTTTTTATAATATACATATAATTATTAATATATAGAGATAAATTTTTTAGATCGAAAACTAAAAAAATTACAATTTATTAGAATCTGTTCTTATTTATATTTGGACCCAAATTGGGCTTAAACTTTTTTTATAACTACAAAAAATTTATTCCTATATACAGAGGATCAGTAAAGGATGGTCTTTCTTCAGTTAAAATAATAAGTGAAATTAGAATCCTTTTCTAACCTAAACTTGTCATAAATTTTCACATAAAATCCTAACCATTAAATTAATTATGTGACATGTGTGATTATACGTGCAAAAATTTTGTAAAAAGAAAGAGGCCATGTGTGAGTGAAGGATTTTCCAAGTTGAAAATTGAACATTCTGCAACAAATGTAGAACAGGCCATGTGTGAAAGTATCTACTCTACCACTCTTTTTCTTTCTGTTTTGTCAACATCGTAAAACTTAGCCACTAAAAGATATTTAGAGCAATCAAGTGTCCTGATGAGTTAGCTATGCATCACTCTATTTTGTAAACAGCATGCTGGATTCAACCCAACATCTCATATACCTTACAAAAAGACAAAATTTGATGCAAGATATTCTTATAAGACACAAAGTTGAGAAAATGCACAATATTTTTGTTCATAATTGCCACCGGAAAGACAGGTGAACTGTAAATTTGGGCAGTCTTCCTTCAATCCAAAATAACTACCCGGAATGAAGGTATCGGCAACAAAAGTGATAAGACAGGCTACATTTCCAAACTTCTTAAAGCAATATCCAAGAGTTGCGGTTTGGTAAAACGTATCCACACGCCTTCACTTCACACATTCGATGTAAAATAAGGAATTCAGTGGATTAACAAAACAAGTGAAGAAGCAAAGCCTCTTGATATCTCTTGTCTGGTTTGGCCATAGTTTTAATGGCAAGAGAGTATGGCGAATCCTTTTATCTGAAATGAGTGAAGCAATGTGCATAGTTAGACCATGAATGGTAAATGAAAAATAACTCATTTGATTACCTACAGCACTCAGGCACAAAAGCTATCTTCAATAACTGCATATGTTGGCTCACTTAGATACAAAGATAAAAGATAATGACATCAATTTCTCAAACACAAATAATCATCAAATACTCAAATCAAAAGAATCATCTGATGATGAAGTAGAAGCAAAGAAACACATTTGTGTAAATCTAAATGGCCCAGGTACGTATAAGCCTACTGTGGTATCATTAAGAGCACCAAGTGCAAAATAGAGAAATGAGCCGAACACCTTTTTCTTTTGTGGAGGTAGGACTTACTCATGTTCATTTAATATCCTTGCTAGCTCAAAGCCTTATCAATGATTTTAATTTTAAGGGAAACGAAGAAAGAAAAAGAGTGGGTAGTCATGTGAAACAAATAAGGAGAACAATTCCGTATGGCTCTCTAGACCATGTGAGAAATTCAGCAAAGAGGACCACACAAAAACAAAACGACAATGATTGTTACATGGTATCTTCCACAGCTTGAGCAGTCCCCACGAAACTTCCACACTTTTAGTTAAAGTATAAAAATTAAATGGTCCCTAAATCTGACACCCGGCTTGTCTCACACTTCATTTAAGTAAAAGAGGAAGAAAATGTTGGGAAAATGAGGAGAAAGAGACAAGCCAAAAGCTATTATTTGCAATCACAGGCCAACAAATATGAGCTGATATCAGGGTGCAAGAAAATTTCTCCATAAAATCTCAATACACACAGTTCTATACATGTATCCCATACAACACATAATATCAATTCAGAAGTACTCCGGATGCACGTGGAGAGGAACAACAGAATTGTCTTCCATGTATGGGATATTAGTATCCGAATATCAACTACATATAGCATGCATATTTGTACAGTAATTAATAAATACTTAAGTGTAACAACTTTTTTAATCTATCCAGCAGTCAAACAACACTGCAGGTTTTATAATATGTAGAACTTCAGAGGCAGATGTAAATGTATATTTGAGCATTTTGTCAGTTTAAAAAATGAGTAACCCTGAGTAGAAGTAAATATCCAACAATGATAGATCTTGGACCATCATTAATCACTATATGAAGAACAAATGCTGCAATTAACAGCCAATGAATGCATATCCCAGGCAAGAAGTTCCAGAAAGTTTTGAATACCTGATAAACCAAGATGTTCAAAGTCACCCAAAAAGAGAAGAGATTAATTCAGTCCTTTCTCCCTAGTAGAGAATAAAGGTAAATCCACAATCAGACCAGGGAACAAAAAAAAAGATGTAGAGAAAATAACTATTACTTTCACAGGCATGACTTACTTTGGTTTGTCAGTTAAGGTTACTAGAGACCTGAGCACACCCGGACTTATCTTGTCTGCCAGTGCACCTTTTTCTGATATAATGAAGGACTTCTCTTTCACATAGCTTTGCAATGATTTAATTTCATGGTCAAGTCGAGTTTGATCTGCCTTGAAAGAAGGATTGGATTCAGGCAACCAACCATCAAAGTATTAGTAGAAGAATAACATAACAGTAAGATGAAATAATTTGTAATTTAAATTATTTGATGTAATAATAATATAATAAACAATATAGACTCTGCACGAGGTTCCATAACCTATATCCCAACATAATAAAACGGGTTGCAAAAGTTTCAGTGAGAAACGGTCTTTAAAGTTTGCTGAGGAGAAATTAGGGAATGGTTGCTTGTACTTGGTATTGGGGAGGTAATTCAATTTCATTGCAAAATGCTCCCTCTTCAAGGGCCAACTCCAGGATGACCTGAATGGAATGCCATCCAGTTTGGAGAGTCAGTTGTGAAGTTTTATCTGAAAACCTTCTCCATTATCCAGCACACATACTTGCACTGGCATTGATGGAAGCCCATCACAGAATTCAAACTTACAGGGAATTTATGATTTCATACTGTTCACTAATAATCTTCAGATATGGCTGGCAACCCTCTGTACTTGGAAAGTTAGGCTACTTGCCTTCACATTCATTTGCTAGCAAATAAGTTTTTAGTCATTATTAAAACAGTTGAAGATCAGGCCAATGACTTTTCTCAAATTCCACCAAATTCATGTCCTTACAGCTATGCAAGCCCTAGAAAATCAAAATGACATTTAACTTATATCATCTTGTATATGATAGATCTTCTTTTATATAAACAAGCACTTTCAAGCATTTAAAACTTTACGCCTTTGCTATTATATTTTCAAAGTATCAGACCATTTTCTTGAGCTAGCAAACTGAAAAACACAAAGAACTCAACTTGAAAATATGTTATGGCTGACTGCATATGAGCACACATAAAAAGATTCCCACAATAATTTCCATTTTGTTTGTGCATCAACTTGTGTGTATCCATTAATGTGTTTGCATATACATGTAAGCATGCTTGCATGACCCAGTAGTTCACCCAATAGTATTAAATTATAAAGCACCAAAACCAGGAAGAAAGCAAATCCCTCACTGACATATTTCAAACAACTAAGAGATCTTGCATTCAGCATCATTAGACGATCATCACACAACATGACATCAATATGAATGCATAATTCTCTCGGAGGGAAAAGGTTCCAGAAAGACCTGTCTCCAAAACGGTATGAGCAGCATGAAATGGAATCCTAGCAAAGAGATCAGTTCCAGGGAACATCATCCACGTTTGCTCATTTGAGTCATGATTGCCACAGGTTGCACACACTTCCTTTACCAAAGGCCTCGATCCAGGCCCCCCCATATCCTTCATCATTGACTCAAAAGGAGTCGGGACACTAGTTTTTGTTGTCCGAGCCCTCTTCCTCAGTGCAGTAAGTGCTTCCCTGTTCCCATTCCTCACTTTATCGTTTTCAACCAACTATAATTCCATCATCAAGAATCAGTGACATTCAATTGGTGGCTTAGGAAAACGAAGGAAAAAACAAATAAAAGAAATGTATCTTATGATAAAGGTTGCTATGATTTTCAACAAAAATCAGAAACTTGATCCTACCAAATACTAGTATCACTATCCTACATATACGAAACTTATTTTCATTGCTTTTCAAACAGGCCAATGTTTTAACTTCAGAGACAAAAAATGAATTTGTAACAACTGCATCAAATAAACCACCCGTATTACACACTCAATTTTCAATTGAATTTTGTATATTCTCCAGCATCTAAAATTCCAAAACATTGAAATTCAAACATACATGTGTGTTGAGAAAAATAATAAATTTCACGGATCTAGGATAATTTCCCAAACCAAATAGAGCAAAATAGCACCAAAGATTTTTAGCATGGAAAACCCTCCAAATGAAGGTAAAAACCACGGGACGCGTAGGCCGCCTAAAAACTTCCACTATAACAATAATGGGATTACAAACTTCACCCTTAGGTGAATCTATCACAAATTACAATAATAATGTAACTTCAATTTGTGGATAGAACTTCACAAATTCGCTCACAATTTTTCCTCTCAGAAAAACTCTCTCTATTTCTGAGGCTTTCTCTCTCTAAATTCTCTCTCTAAGATGAATTTAGTTTGTTTTGCATTGAATGATACAAATGAGCTAAATGGTCACCTATTTATAGGTGAGGATTTGAGGATAAAAACAAACCTAAAAACATAATCATTAGTATACCACCACAAAAGTCTTTGCTATAGCTATTGTCCATGTGCATCGAAAGTGCACATGAAACACCTTCCCACTTGCTGTCCACATGAGGTGCCTTATGCATCGGTGGTTGGCAGTCTAATGTACGCTATGGTATGCACCAGGCCGGGCCGATTTCTATCTAATCCTTGAAAGGAACATTAGACAACAGTCAAATGAATACTCAGGTATCTCAGAGGTACTTCTAGTCATTGTTTATGTTTTGGTAATAGTAAACCTGTATTAGAAGGATATACAGATTCAGATATGGCTGGCAATGTGGATACGAGAAAGTCTATATCCGGGTACTTAATAACATTTGCAGTGGGAGCTGTCTCATGGCAATCACGATTACAAAAGTGTATTGCCTTAAACACCACAGAAGCAGAGTACATCGCAATTACTGAAGGTTGTAAAGAGATCCTGTGGATGAAGAAGTTACTACAAAAGTTGGATCAGAACCAGGAAAGTTATGTTCTCTATTGCGACAGTCAGAGCGCAATTCACCTTAGCAAGAATCCAACCTTTCACTTAAGGTCCAAACACATCGATGTGACATATCATTGGATTCGCAATGTGTTGGAAAATAAACTACTGCAAGTTGAGAAAATCCACACCGATGACAACGGGGCAGAAATAATGACAAAAACTCTGCCCAGAGGAAAACTTGTTATATGTAGAAAGATTGCTGGTACGGAAGAACCCTATCCCACATGAAGTGGAGGGAGAGATTTGTTGGTCCACCTCATGTGGACAGCAAGTGGGAAGGTACTTCATGTGCACTTTCGGTGCACATGGACAATAGCTATAGCAAAGACTTTTGTGGTGGCATACTAATAATTATGTTTTTAGATTTATTTTTATCCTCAAATCCTCACCTATAAATAGGTGACCATTTAGCTCATTTGTATCATTCAATGCAAAACAAACTAAATTCATCTTACAGAGAGAATTTAGAGAGAGAGCCTCAGAAATAGAGAGAATAAGTAAGTAATGTTAGCAAACTAAAAGTTTGCAGTTGAATTACCTGATGTCGGGCTAGAAGAAGATGCTCCGCTTCAGTTTCAACCTCAATCAAGCCTTGCTGGAATTGCTTCATCGTCTCATCCATTTTTCAATTCTCAATACAATCCCCCACCTGAATATGTATCATTCAAACCCCTCCACGGTCATGAAAGCTATAAAAGAAACTGTACTGCCAAATAAATTAGCTTTTGAAAGCATTTCCATAACCTTTTAAAAAACTTTAATAATAAAAGATTAATTTGTTTTTTTCAAGCAGAACCAGTACATTCCAGTGGCTGGCTAAATTTATCTAAACAAAATCTAACAATAAAAAAGTTCCATTTAAATTAACTCCATCAAACACCAAAGAACATCACAACATCCATTAATGCTGACAGTAAACTGAGGAAGAAAAACGTGAAAACCTAATCGTTTTAGGATTTATTAAAGTTCCAAATCGATTAAGAATCGATGAAAACCCTAATCGAGTATTCTATAAGCACCTGAAAAATGTAAAATTCTCATTCAAGCGAAAAGTAAATTGCCTGTGCGTACTTGAGAATTGAGAGAGAGACAAAGAGGTGACAGTTTTGTAGCGCCGTTCAATGTCGCAGACTCTCCGCCGAAGCCGGTAGCGTTAAATTTCAGCAGTGGTGGACGTGTAGTTACTCGCTTTCGCTCGCTTTCTTTTTGAGCTGAGTTGAATATATTTAAAAACAATTGGGCCTGGTCAATGTCTAAGCCCAATTTTTGGAGAGGTTGGGCCTTGAATTATCGGCCCATGTTATGGGCACCCCACCAATGATCTGTTTGCACCCTTTTCCTTTTATTTGAAAACTTTTTGTTGAAGATATAATAGTAAATTATAATGGAATGCCCTAACATTTGGTCATATTGCAACGAACTACTTTTATTTAAATTAAAATTTAGTATCTCGAATAATTACCAATTTGGTCACTAACTTATTTGAAATACACGTTTTGATATGTTTTTCCTTTTTTAACTCATAAGGTCCTTAATTTTTTTTAAAATACATCAATTTAGTCCTTAAAATTAAAATTTGGACAATCAAACTTGACATAAAGTATAAATTGATTGCTTTTTCCTTTTTTTATTAAATTAGAAAGACGATTTTACTCTATAATTTTTTACATTTTAATAGTTTTACCTATAATGGATAGTGTAATAAGAAATTATTATATGTTATAAAAACTTAATTTAAAAAAAAACACTTAAAAATTATTAAATAAAAAAATAAATATGATAAAGTTCATTAAAATTTTAAAAAATATATTAAAAGTAATATCAATATTAAAAATAAAAATAAAATTTAAGATTAAATGCTTATAAGATTTAAAATTTAGTTAAAAAAGTTAAATATTAAAATATTATATATAGATGTTTTAGAGTATATTATATAGTATATATATATTTTATATATATTATAAAATATAATATAATAATAAAATTACAAATATATATTTATTATTATTATTATATTAATAAAAAGATAATAATAAAACAACAATATATATAATTTATTTTTATTATTATATTTTAATTTTTATAAGTATTAAAGCTTGAATTTTATTTTATTTTTAATAAATAATATTACTTTTAAAATTTTATTTATTTTTAATGAATTTTATCTATTTATTTTATTATTTAATCATTTTTAAGTTTTTTTAAATAAAAAAAATAAATTTTTATAATATATGTCAATTTCTTATTGGAATATCTAAACAGGTAAAGTTCTTAAAAAGTTAAAAGGATAAAAGCGTTACTCTAATTTAATAATTTAATAAAATAGGATAAAATGGTTAATACTTTATGTAGTAGCCAAAATATGTCTGGCCCGAAGTATGGCCCAAAGACAAAGCCCAAAAAAGGGACTACACATGAAGTATGATGGTGTCTCAGCATAAAAACCAAGTCGCACGACATAGAGTGCCCTCATATAGATGTACCTGTTGGAAGACTATGTCGTACGACATAAAGCATTCGAGTAGTACGACGTATCATATTCGAAGATTATGTCGCACGACATGAAGCACTCTTGTAGTACGACGACGTATCAGTTCGAAGACCTTGTCGCACGACATGTACCCTTATGTAGTGCGACCGTGCTACATCACCCAATCATGGTCCAGATTGACAAGAAACCTATATATCGTACGACACAGCATCTCCGTCGCTCCGAGGGAGACCAGATTGCAATCTACTTTGAAACAGGTCCTACAAAGTCATAATAACACTTGATGGCAGCCCAATCAAAAGAAGCACCCAGATGCTTTCTTGGTGGAAGACAGAGAAGAGAGAATGATGAGATCTCTCAAGTGGAAGAAGCATCAGTCTCCTATAAAGAGGAGGATAATCCCTTATAAGAGGGGACGACAAAAAAAAACTAAAATAGAGATTACTAAGAAATAGCAACATCCTCCGGCCATTGTCCATCTTCTCCGATCACCCCCAGACCTTACATTTCTTTTGATCAAGGGGGCCCCAATTGCCAAGGTAGCAGGGAGTATTTCTCACTCATCTCCATTTACAAACATTATACCTTTACTAGAACTTGCTAACTTGACCGTCGGAGAGACTTTGGCCGGCACCACCCCGGTGTCCCAGACGTCCTGCGGGTCACGTGCGTTCTGTCTTTGCAGGTTGTAGTGCCCCGTGTCCACGAGCGATTTTTGAGGACTACAATTTGGCGCCCACCGTGGGGCCCGACAATCTCTAAGCAAGCAAAGATAGAACGCGGCAACTCCGACTATGTCATCTGACGATTTTCATCACGATGCGATGGAGGTTAGGGTACAACTCCTCATATCCCAGATGCAAGAGAATACCCAAAGGCTCCAAGCACTCGAACAAAAGAATCAACGAGTGTTGGCAGAGAACCAAGAATTGCAAAATAGGATCAGTTCGCTCACTGCCGTACGACCATTTGGAGACGCTTCGACATCCCAACCCTTGCCATTCGAGCAAGCCGCTCACGCTACTTATTATGCGCCAGTCCGCCCGGACGAACATGGTACTACCGCGAGAGACCTCGATCCAACCCACGTAGGCTCAGAGCCCAACATTCGAGCTACGAATGGACCCCATATCGTCGCACGACATATGGCGGAGAATATACCAAATGCGATAGGAGGACATCGATCAGACGACATGGCAAGAGCTACACAAGGAGTGCCGCCTATATCCACTCCCAATGGCAATGTCGGCTCAACTCAACCAACCATCCCGCTACAAGGAACGTCATCCGGCCCTTCGCATTCAGCGCCGTTAGACCCAAACCGAGTGAGCGCCGAGCCAACCTTGGCCAACCGGGACTTGGCACGAAGGTTCACAGAGATGGAAGCACTCATTCAACGCATTCCGGGAATGCCCACTCCTATAAAGAAAAGTGCGGCCAATAGTTTTGCCGACTCCCCCTTCATCGACACAATAGCATTGGTGGAGATACCAAGGAAGTTCAACTTTCCCGGTATGAAGCAGTACGACGGTACGACAGATCCCGACGAACACATTGCACAGTATCGACAATGAATGTTCACGGCCGCCATCCCTCGTGACCTTAGGGAAGCATGCATGTGCAAAGGTTTCGGTTCGAGCCTCGTGGGACCTGCCCTACAATGGTACACCAACCTCCCCAATGTTTCCATCAATTCTTTTGCCCAACTCACTGATACCTTCGTAGAGTAGTTCACTAGTAGCCGGAAGCTAGAAAAGCAATCTAACGACCTCTATACAATCAGCCAAAAAAGGGGTGAACGCCTACGAGACTTTGTAGGCCGGTTTAACCATGAAAAAGTATCCATCCCTCATTGCAACCAGGCGATAGCCATATCAGCCTTCCGCAAGGGTTTACTCTACGATTCCGACCTATACAAAGAACTCACCAAATACCCTTATAAAACCATGGAAGACGTTCTCGCCAAGACATGGGCACAGATAAAATGGGAAGAGGACGAAGTAAACCATAAACCTAGTAGAGCGAACTACAAGGAGGATAAATCGGAGAGGATGGTCGAACAACGAATCAACACCCGACGCAGCGGGCCATATCCAACCGTACCCCGAAGAGACGGCCGTATGATGTACGAAAGCCGGCGCGACGACAGACCACCAAGGCCGTTCATTCGTCCAAAAAATATAGCACCGGAATACAACTTGAACATCAGACCAACGGAAGTAGTCGCCATACTCAAAGGAATGGGTAGGTCGGTTCGGTGGCCAGACAAGATGATGAGCCCGCCGAATCAAAGAGACAACTCTAAATGGTGCGAATTCCATGGAGACCACGGCCATCGAACTGAGTATTGCGTGGCTCTACGATTGGAAGTGGCCGAACTACTCAAGAAAGGCCACCTTAAAGAATTCCTGACTGATAAAGGTAAGCAAACTTTTATGAATAAAGAGAGGTCGCGCGACATTGCTTCAATACCACCACCAGAACCTCCCAAACACGAGAGGACTGTGAACGTCATCTCTGGCGGATCTAAAGTGAATGGAGTAACCTACTCAGAGGCAAAGCGCCACTCGCGACAGGCCGGTCGTACGGACGTCCAACAAATTCGTACGACGGATCCCACGTGTAACTACCCAATCAGTTTCAGCAGCGATGAACATATGGACTTGTTCAATCCCCACCACGACGCGCTATTCATATCACTGACGGTGGCCAATTGTTTGATCAGACGGATCCTGGTGGACAATGGAAGCTCAACAAATGTACTCTTCCTCGACGCATTGAAAGAGATGCATATTGACGAGTGTAACATCGTACGTCGCTCCACAATCCTTGTAGGATTTAGTGGGGAACACAAGAACACTCTGGGAGAGATCACCCTTCCAGTATACGCGGAAGGCGTCAATTTGAACACACATTTCCTCATCTTGGATTGTCCGTCGTCCTACAACATAATCATGGGTCGCCCATGGATTCATGAGATGAGGGCAGTTCCCTCAACATATCATCAGGTCATCCGTTTCCCTACCAGGTGGGGAGTTCACGAGATCCGAGGACAGCAAAAGACCTCGCGTGACTGCTACCAGAACACTCTTAAAAGCAGGTCGTCCGACTTATAGCAATTACAGAGTGAAAGCACCCCCACCAACAAAGACGAACCTGATATGGAAGAACTCGACGAAGTGTCCATACACCCCGATTTTCCAGACCACAAAGTTAGTATCGGATCCCGCCTTCCACAAAATATCCGAGCAAGACTACTCAGCTTCTTGACGGCGCGGCACGACAGTTTCGCATGGTCGCACGCAGACATGATCGGAATTAGCCCAGAAGTCCTAGTGCATAAGTTGCAAGTCGACCCGGATCATCCACCTGTGAAACAAAAAAGAAGGAAGTTCACGCCCGAGCGCAACAAGGTTATAAATGAAGAGATCCAAAAGCTAATTGACATTGGCTCAGTGAGAGAAGTAAATTACCCAAACTGGCTCGCAAACGTAGTAGTAGTGAAGAAAAAGAATGGGAAGTGGCGAGTTTGCATCGACTTCACAGACCTCAACAAGGCTTGTCCGAAGGATTCCTTCCCTCTCCCACACATCGACATGATGGTAGATGCTACGGCAGGCCACGAGTTACTGAGTTTCATGGATGCATTCTCCGGTTACAACCAAATCCTTATGCATCCGGACGACCAAGAGAAGACTTCTTTCATCACGGAGCGAGGCATTTTTTGCTACAAGGTAATGCCGTTTGGCCTCAAGAACGCTGGGGCAACCTACCAAAGATTAGTCAACAAAATGTTCGCAACCATGCTTGGACAGACCATGGAGGTCTATATCGACGACATGCTGGTAAAATCGTTAGTAGCCGACCACCACCTCGACCACCTCCGACAGTCGTTCGACATCATCGACAAGTATGGGATGAAGCTTAATCCAACCAAATGTTCCTTCGGAGTTTCATCAGGGAAGTTCCTTGGCTATTTAGTAACCAAGAGAGGCGTCGAGGCCAACCCGGATCAACTCCGATCCGTCGTGGATCTAAGGTCCCCCAAAAGCATCAAAGACGTACAAAAGCTAACCGGACGACTCGCGGCCCTCAACCGATTCATTTCAAAGTCGTCCGAAAAATGTAAACCTTTCTTTAATGCTCTAAGAAAGAGCAAGTCATTTGATTGGAATCAAACAAGCGAGGACGCCTTCCAAAATATAAAAAGGTATCTAGCAAGCCCGCCTCTACTGTCCAAACCTAAGGAAGGAGAGACCCTCTTGCTATACCTCGCTGTATCCGAAACGGCCGTTAGCGCGGTACTGATAAGGGAGGAGGATGGCAAACAACTCTCCGTATACTACATCAGCAAGACCCTACTCGACGCAGAGACAAGGTACACCCAACTTGAGAAATTAGCCCTCGCACTAGTCACAGCCGCAAGGAAATTACGGCCGTACTTCCAATGTCACACTATTAGTGTACTCACTGAATTCCCCTTGAAAAGTGTCCTACATAAACCTGAACTATCCGGCCGTCTAGTAAAATGGGCCGTGGAGCTGAGCGAGTACGACATCAACTACCAACCTCGCACGGCGATCAAGTCACAAGTACTGGCGGATTTCATAGCAGACTTCACACCAGGGATTCTACAATAAGCGGAGGAAGAACTTTACACCATGTCGTGCGACACACCAAGGGAGGAGTGGAGTTTAGCAGTTGACGGATCAAGTAATGCTAGAGGCAGCGGGCTGGGAATAGTACTTACCTCCCCTACGGAGTACATCATCGAGAGGTCCATCAGATGTGGATTCAAGACCACCAACAACGAAGCCGAGTACGAAGCCCTCATAGCCGGGCTCACCTTGGCGAAGGACTTACATGTTGAGCGAATCAAGGTACGCAGTGACTCCCAATTAATTGTGAGACAATTGCAAGGGTCCTATCAAGCTCGGGACTTGAAGATGTCGGCCTACTTGACCTTGGTAAAAGAGTTACAAGCTTCATTCGCGTCATTCGACATCGAGCAAATACCCAGATCCGAAAACACGCATGCCGACGCACTCGCCAATCTTGGGTCCGCACTGGATACCACAATTAAGCAAACCATTCCCATGGTGTTTGTCCAATGGCCAGCTGTGTGGAAACCAACAAATCTCGAAGTCAAGCCAATTTCGGACGAGCCCACTTGGATTACCTCAATCTACGACTACTTGAGGAACGACACCCTCCCAACTGACAAAGTAGAAGCACGAAGAGTTAAAATCAAGGCCGCCCGATTTTCTATAATAGAAGGTCAACTTTACAAGCGATCCTACTCCGGGCCCTACCTCAAATGTGTCGACCCAGTCGAAGCTCAACAAGTACTCAAGGACTTACACGAGGGGCAATGTGGGAATTACTCGGCCGGGAGAAGCCTAGCCAATAGAGCAATCACGGCCGGGTATTACTGGCCAACGATGCGGTCCGAGTCGCACGACCTTGTCAAAAGGTGCGACCCCTGTCAGCGCTTTGTCCATGTTTCACATCAACACCCGGAAAGACTCCACCCCATCTCAGCACCATGGCCCTTCATGAAGTGGGGCATGGACATAGTAGAGAAATTGCCCGTCGCTACCGGAGGAAAAGTCTACATGCTAGCCGTAACCGACTACTTCACAAAGTGGGTCGAAGCTGAATCATATGTGAGAATCAAAGACTCCGAGGTAAAAAGTTTCATTTGGAAGAATGTCATTTGCCGCTACGGAGTTCCAAAGGAAATAGTCACCGACAATGGCTAACAATTCATTTCATACGATTTCCAAGACTTTTGCGACAAGTAGAGCATCAAACTAAGCTATTCAAGCCCAAGATACCCTCAAGCTAATGGACAAGCCGAGTCCACTAACAAGACAATCATGTCTACCCTCAAGAAGCGACTCGACCAATACAAAGGGAAGTGGGCCGACGAGTTACAAGGTGTGCTATGGTCTTACCGTACGACGGTCAGGACGTCAACAGGCGAAACACCATTCTCTCTATCTTACGGCTCAGAGGCCGTCATAGCAACGGAGGCTGACTATCCTTCTTATAGGATACGACACGCAACAGAAGAAGCAAACAACAGAGAGTTGCTGAGCGAGCTTGACACGATCGACGAGCGTCGCGACAAGGCCGCAATCAGATCGGCCGTATACCAACAACGAGTCGCCCGCCATTATAACAGAAGCATTCGTCTCAAGTCATTCCGTATTGGAGATTGGGTGCTTCGCCGCGTCTTCCAGAATACAAAGGAAAAAGGAGCAGGTAAACTCGGTCCTACGTGGGAAGGACCATATCAAATCACCAATGTATTTGGACATGGAGCCTATAAACTACGATGTACAGATGGCATGGAGATCGGCAACAGCTGGAACGCGTGCCATCTAAAACAATATCAGTTTTAAATCTATCTATATATTTCGAACTTTGACACTCTACAACATTTTTACGCAGGTCAGCATTACAAAGCCTATCTTCACTACATTCTTAATCAAAAGTTGTAGTCTGCAACAGAGCTGTTACACACTCCAACTGGGGCAATTCAATACCATAAACAAACAAAGTCTACGACAAGACTCGAGGTCATGGACCGCGACCTGCATTCACGGTCTCCATCTCCAAACGATCACATGACCCGCACTCAAGGTCATGAACCGCGACCTGCATTCACGGTCTCCATCTCCAAACGATCACATGACCCACACTCAAGGTCATGGACCACGACCTACGTTCACGGTCTCCATCTCCAAACGGTCACATGGCCCGCATTCAAGGTCATGGACCGCGACCGCATTTAAGGTCTCCATTAAGGTCACATGACCCGCACTCAAGGTCATGAACCGCGACCTGCATTCACGGTCTCCATCTCCAAACGATCACATGACCCGCATTCAAGGTCATGGACCGCGACCTACGTTCACGATCTCCATCTCCAAACGGTCACATGGCCCGCATTCAAGGTCATGGACCGCGACCGCATTTAAGGTCATAAAACACGACCCACAAAAAGGTCACCATCTCCCATGGCCGTACGACTAACACTCAAGATTGCAAACGCAAAATATAGTCACACTATCATCGTACAAATTCTAAAAGAAGAAATATACACTAAGACAAAATCCGAAAACTAAAATATATATTAAAATACGCAATCGTTTGACAAAATATAAAAACTTATCATAAAGTACAAAAATTACAACCCCTTATGGGGCTAAGCCATCAGACTCTCCAGCAGGCTGAGCAGCCAAACCCACGACTGCCGAGCCTTCTGGAGGAGGAAGGGCAGCTGCATCTCCCGCGTCTTTCGCGTCAGCTTCATCATCGGAACGCGTCAGCTCCTCGTGATCGGCAATCCAGCTCTCGACCTTCCACTCCGTCGCGCGACCGTCTCGATACTCCCTCATCAGGTCTGCACGGGTCTTGATAACAACGTTAAGAACATTGTCCTCCGCCTTGTCGTACAGAGCGTCATAGTCAGCTTCCTTGGCCTTCAGCTTGGCCTGTAGTAAGTCGACAGTCGACTTTAATTTGTTCAGCTCAAGTGTGGCCTCAACTGCACGACCCGACACCTCAAGAGCTGTCTTCTTTGCCTCCAAGTTTGAAGTTTTCAAGTTGTCATTCTCTTGCTTCAAACTTTGGTTGCTCGACTTCAGCTCTCTTACCTTCTTGAGGGCAGAGCCAAGTTCCTCTTTTAGGTGCACGTGCGACTGGAGGGCCTACAAAAAGATAAATGAAACAAGTTAGAACAAATTCTATAAAATGAAAAAATTAAATACAAAAGGCAACAGTCGTACGACCATACCTGGAAGAGATGGCCTAGGCCCCAGTCGGCAGCTTGGGAAAGACCCATCTCCCTGAGACGACTCTTATCCTCAGGCAGCAGCAGCCGCTCGACCTGTGGAAGGATCGAGCCAACATCAGAATACGCGGACGCATCCTGCGGGAAGACCAAGTCGACCGACGCGTCGACACCTGATGTCGAATCTTCCCTCCTCCTTTTCTTCCCAGCTGAAGAAACATCTTGGGAGACCTTTGCTCTACTAGACGGAGGAGGTGGAGGAGTGGAGGCCGCTTGGTCGCTCGACTCAGCCTTCTTCTTTCCCTTCCTCTTTTCCCTCAGCCTCCTCATCGCGTCATCAGCAACGGGCGCGGCAATCTCTCCAGCCATAATCTCAACTGCAAATCGTCGCTCGACGTATGAGATGGGAGTCAAAAAACGTGTGCCGTACAGTTGCTCGACACAATGCCTGACCCTGACAAACTCCACTAAATTTTTGAAGGCAGGGTAAGGGGTACCTGGCTCGTTTATCACGCTAAACTTCCAGAGGTGGCTCGGCCGCAAATTATCTTCCGCCAAAATACTCCTCCAACTCCTCTCCTTGGCGTCGTACGACAACACTCTTTCCATACGTGTCATACACGTCAATCCAACAACTGACTGCGGCGCTCCTGTGTTCACTACAAAACAAACAGAAAGAGTTAATAATAACAATAAACAAAATGTTGTCGTACGACTCAAATTAAATAAAAGACCCACTAGCCTTGGACCAGGTCGCACGGACGACGGTATCCCCGAGAGGCCAATTGACAAGCAGGCCCCTCGCGAAAAAATACCTGTCCTTCCATAACCTGTCGTTTGTGGTTAACTCGGTGATCAGGTGTGTTCTGTTGGGTCGGAGGTTTAAGTTGTAGCGCCCCTTTTCTGTGTCTTACTCCCGCACGGTGTACGAATAGAAAAGGTCAGGGAGCTCGAAGACTATCCCTTCCCTCGTACACAGCAGATCCAGCGCCAACAGGATCCTCCAGATATTGGGCATCAGCTGCCCTGGGGCAAGCTCGAAGTGATCGAGCACTTTCCTCAGTAGTCCGACTACTGGCAGCCTGAATCCCACCTGCTGGAACGGGAACTCGTACAAGCAGGTCCATCCTGGGATGTCCCAATCTGGCCTCTCCTCCTTATGAGGTGCCCTCAGCGCGACACCGTCAGGAATGCCATAGCTGAATCGGAGGCGCGTGACGTCGTCCTCAGTTAGCACACTCGCTGGGTTATTTAATAGCAACCCTAGAGGCCTACTAGGTCCCATTGGATACGGGCCAGCTGCGTTGCCCGGCTGCTCAACTAACGGCACTCCTATAGCCACGTCGTCCGTCACACGCGATGTACCCACAAGAGAAACGGTCACGGTGTCGTACGACGAGGAAGCTATGGTTACTTCAGCACTCGCTGCCGCTGACTCTCCCTATGAGTCGTACGACAGATCTATCGGATCGTCGTATCTACGCCCAGAGGTACTGGGAGGACTCTCATCTCCTCGACTCGACATCAGACCTACAAGTCGAACGACAGTAGCCAATGGTTAGTATTTATAACCTAGATCAAAGACTTGGCACGACCTAATATCAGCTCCCAAGACTGTTAAGAAGGTCGTGCGACCTATACGTCTTGGCTACTGTCGTGCGACCTAGACTCTACAAACAGTTTGTGCATAAACCTAAGTCTAAATTTTCGATCTAAAAAACTTTAAAAAACTTTTTTAAAACTTTTTTTCAAGAACTACTCGAAGAACACCAAAAAACCCAGAAAGCAAAAAAGCACAAATAAGAAATCAAAAGAACCAGGAAAAACTTACCAAAATAGCGAAGGTAACCAGATTCTTCATCGGAATAAACACGGAATGGCAAAAATGAGCAGCAAAGACGCCGGAATAACACGGAAATGGCAAAAAACGGCGACTGGTTTTTGAGAGAGAAAAGAGAGAGAGAGCAAAAAATTGAAAATGAGAGAGAAAGGGAAAGGGCGGCAATTAAAAAGATGCCTATGCTGACGTGTCAACTTCTCATTGGACACATACTCCCATGACCTATCATTTGCCATGCATGCGCACTACCCATAAAGACCGCATTTATTTCGGCACAGATATCGAAGAGTCATTTAGAGACCAACCACTCTTTCTCTAAGTAACATTGTCGTACGACAATAACAGAACTTACTCGTTGTCATCTACTCACCAACACTGATACACTCTCTCAGAAGGACAGAGTCGTGCGACAATGTCGACCCAACCTTGGAGTTTACCCATACATATCTATGTCTACATGTCGTACGACGCAAACCCCTTGGCCTTTTAGATCCAATGCGTTTGGGGGCAAACTGTAGTAGCCAAAATATGTCTGGCCCGAAGTATGGCCCAAAGACAAAGCCCAAAAAAGGGACTACACATGAAGTATGATGGTGTCTCAGCATAAAAACCAAGTCGCACGACATAGAGTGCCCTCATATAGATGTACCTGTTGGAAGACTATGTCGTACGACATAAAGCATTCGAGTAGTACGACGTATCATATTCGAAGATTATGTCGCACGACATGAAGCACTCTTGTAGTACGACGACGTATCAGTTCGAAGACCTTGTTGCACGACATGTACCCTTATGTAGTGCGACCGTGCTACATCACCCAATCATGGTCCAGATTGACAAGAAACCTATATGTCGTACGACACAGCATCTCCGTCGCTCCGAGGGAGACCAGATTGCAATCTACTTTGAAACAGGTCCTACAAAGTCATAATAACACTTGATGGCAGCCCAATCAAAAGAAGCACCCAGATGTTTTCTTGGTGGAAGACAGAGAAGAGAGAATGATGAGATCTCTCAAGTGGAAGAAGCATCAGTCTCCTATAAAGAGGAGGATAATCCCTCATAAGAGGGGACGGCCAAAAAAAACTAAAATAGAGATTACTAAGAAATAGCAACATCCTCCGGCCATTGTCCATCTTCTCCGATCACCCCCAGACCTTACATTTCTTTTGATCAAGGGGGCCCCAATTGCCAAGGTAGCAGGGAGTATTTCTCACTCATCTCCATTTACAAACATTATAACTTTACTAGCACTTGCTAACTTGACCGTCGGAGAGACTTTGGCCGGCACCACCCCGGTGTCCCAGACGTCCTGCGGGTCACGTGCGTTCTGTCTTTGCAGGTTGTAGTGCCTCGTGTCCACGAGCGATTTTTTAGGACTACACTTTATATCAGGTTTGATCGTCAAAATTTTGTCCTTAAAGACTAAACTAATGTATTTTAAAAAATTTAGGGACTATGTGAGAAAAAAATAAAAATAGATCAAAAATTGATATTTAAAAATATATTAAGGATCAAATTGATAATTATCCGAGATACTAAGTTATAGTTTAAGTAAAAGTACGGTTTTATTACAATATGATTAAATATTAAGGTATTTCATTGCAATTTACCTAAATATAATTATAAAAGAGATGTTAAAGATAATATTACTTTACGTTTGGAAGAGATTCTTGACCACAAGAGATTTTGATAATGTCAAAAATTTGATTTCTTTTATATCGTTTGGTTGCCACTCCAGTAGAATTTTTGGACAATTAATAAAGTTATTTCACGTTTACTGAGAGAAGCTGAAATTTTAGGTTTTCCAAGTATATCCTTTTGAGTTTTTAAAATCATTAAAATGTCTTATTGATTTTACAAAGTCTTTTTAACTTAAAATCGCGTCCTTTTATATAATTCCATCATTTCAAAGAACCGTTTTAATTGACAACCAAACAATCTAACATATTTTCTTGAAAACCTTATTTGTAGATTTATCTGGAAAAGCTCTTTCAAATGGATCCTTAATGTGATACCACAAACACACCAAAATTATTTTGTTTATTTTCCTTTCTCAAAATAAACAAGGATTATCAAGACAATTTCTAAATGAGGACGAAAGTTAAAATGGTTCAATAATAAACTTCTCACACCTACGTAAATATGATTATGAGTTCGATTTTTATATTTTTCATTTAACTTTCAAATTTGTAATAATTTTATTTCAAAAAGGAAAATTTTTAAACATGATATTAAAAAAAAAGAAATTGATGTAACTTAAATTTTATTCACATGATAGTTACATATTAATCATCATATCAATGTATCTAAATATATTATAATAAAAAAAACAACTATTTGGACCAATATAAATTCCAATCATTTTTCAATTACTAAGGGCACCATAGAAGTTAAAGATAACACAATGATCACAATTTTTGGTGAATAAAGGAAAATTAAAGGACCATCCTTAAACTTTGTAGAAGGACGCTTATTATTACAATAACTTGAGGTAATTATAATAATAATAATAAAATAAAATAAAAAACTGAACCCTGTTTTTATTTTCAATAGATTTATTGAAACCCTTCTCTATGAAGACAGAGTTCAAGTATCAATTGAGGCATGAATAGGCCAATGATTTCTCCTCAGTGAGCTCTTTGGCTGTTGCATCCATCTTTGCACGTGAGAACTCGTCGATCTTCAACCCTGCCATTGCAACAAACAAGTTCAAGCTATTGACACCACCACACAGATAATGGCATGCAAAGAATAAAAAATAAAAATGAGTGAATTGTTGTTATATTTGAACTTGAACTCAAGTTGGTTTTCATGGTTATATCATCTGATGCCATGGAATATTCTCAGTCCAGGACTTGTGTTTTATCTTGACAAACATTAAACATGTATATATATTCTCCTGTGTGTGATTCTAAATCACAGTGTTTTTTCATTTTTTTTAGCATTTGAAGAAGTTGCGAGAGATTGTTTTTAGCATTTTTATTTTGGGCTCCCTAAATATTGTAATTTATTACACTGGCTTCCCAAACAAAATTTTATGGCTCCACCCGTGAGTTCGTGATAGGTTCAACGATTCGAAAAAAATAAAGACGAGGATAGATTGAACAAACATGAAACTTACCTTGAACGATTGACCATTCTCCTTTCTCGCAGGTAACTGGAAAAGAGTAGATAAGGCCTTCTTGGATTCCATAGGATCCATCAGAATACACTCCCATGGAAACATATGTCCCCTGAATAGAAGAGGCGCAAAGGGAACACAAATAAACACAAATATTTGTGTACATATATAGAATAGGAAGAAATGAATTCTAAGACACACACACAGATATATATATATATATATATATATATATATATATATATATATATATATTCTCTAATTTGAGATGACAACACTCAACCTTGGGAGTTCCAAGAACCCAATCGCGGATATGATCACAAGCAGAACTTGCAGCAGACAGGGCACTTGACAGTTTCCTGGCTTTGATAATGGCTGCACCTCGCTGCTGCACCGTGGTGATGAACTCGGAATTCAGCCTAAGACAAATGGTGAAAGATAGAAACAATGAGTGAAACTTGGCAGACAAGGAAGTGAAAACATTTCCCCAGTGTGTGACAGATAAGGGTGTTAATCAAGCTGGAAATGTTTAGTTACCAGTTATCATCAGCGACGATTTCTCTGACAGACTCCTCTCCTTTGCTGGTGGTGACAATTGCGTGATTGACATCTGGATACTGAGTGGAAGAGTGATTACCCCAGATAATCACATTTTTCACATCACTAACATGAACATTTAGCCTTTCAGAGATTTGGCCCAATGCTCTATTGTGATCAAGTCGTGTGAGACATGTGATGTTTTTCTCTGGGATTGAAGGTGCAAATTCCTTCAAAATGAGAGCATTGGTGTTTGCTGGGTTGGCCACCACCAACACCTATGTAACATGAGAAATGAAAAACAACTCAACAGAAGAAATGTGATAATAAAAATGTTAACTATACTCATTAACTACCACAATAAGTGCAACTACACTCATAAACATGTGCATTTGTGCGTACGAAATAAACGAAAAGATTAGGGATCGGTAAGCAAATCCTTGTATGCACTTGCTAGTTTGCACACTGCCTTAATAAGTCATTTGTGTTCAATCACCTCCGATGCTTTTCTCTTGTCATATTAAGAATATGAAGTAAATTTGCATTTTTATTGCTAATATTCCAAACACTCTTCTTAAACTCATAAAAGTATGCCCAGAAGAATTAGATAGAACATAGATTTTAAGGGCTTCATATCACCTTGCAATCTGGAGCAGCATGTTTCTCCAAGGCTGAAGCTTGAGCCTTGTAAATCGATACGTTTTTAGACATCACATCCTTCCTCTCCATGCCTTCCTTTCGTGGGAATCCACCAACCATGACAGCGATATTGACATCCATACAAGCT
The DNA here is from genome assembly GCA_003430845.1 of Xanthoceras sorbifolium. NCBI lineage: Eukaryota > Viridiplantae > Streptophyta > Magnoliopsida > Sapindales > Sapindaceae > Xanthoceras > Xanthoceras sorbifolium. Next base: position 37,586,346 of record CM010608.1, read on the forward strand.
TCAGCAACATCCGTAGTAGCAACAACACCTGTTCACATGCACAATATATTCTAAGAAACCTTTGGATAACTTTGTTTTTAGTATATAAGTTAACAAGTAGTCAATTTCAGAGGCAAAACCTTTAAGAAGAGGAAAGGCAGCATCTATCAGCTCCATTTTCACCCCATTCAAGGCCTCAGCTGCAGGCTCGATATCGAGCATGTGCAGAATTACAGGTTGATCAGGACCAAGCATCGCCCCCCTAGCGATCATTGGAACAAGAGCATATCCTATTTGTCCTGTTAAACATCAAAATACATATGTTATTAATACTTCTTCGTAAACAATTTGGAGAAATATTAAGATAATAATCAGAAATACAGGTGCATGAAACTCGTAAAAAACAGAACCGAAAAGAAAAATTAATACAAGCACTGAAACATTCTTGCAAGAGAAATTGTAACTAATTAGTCATATTTGGCCTTGCCAGCCCAACTGAGGTCACAATTAGCAGCTGCAGTTGCAGCAAAATTTCACAAGTTTGGAGACACGACTTTTTAAGCATTGGGAAAATCATATGTTATCAATATTTCATTAGTTTTGGGTAACAACTTTAACAAATATGAAATAGCTCACAAATTTATCTAAATGTTTGAAGATTCAAGAGACAAGAAAATATGACAGTATTTTAAAAATGAAAAACAGAATTAATAGAGCATGCCTGCAGCGCCAGTAACCAGTACTCTACAGGGCTCCTTTGGTACATCTAAGAAACTCCACATATGCTTAATGATTTTCCAAGACAATGTAAAACAAAACAAAACAACCAGGATTTTTTGAAGGAGTTCAATATAGAAGTAATCCATTTCTCCAATCCCAAACCCAAACACTTGCTGTTAAAATCAAGAAAAACACAATCCTTGTCTTCCATTTATGTAATAAGATAAACCATTAATAAAATCTAAGCATCTATAAAGACACCCTTCACACAAAGGCAATAAGATACCAAAATGAAGTCTACAAGAAATCAAAAACGTATAAAACTTCTCTCACTCCAAAGAAAAGAACATATCTTCTTTTTCCAATCCATGTTTGTCAAGAAATAAAAGAAAATCTAAAAATATGAATAGAGTGAGATAGATTACCAGCAGCACCAGTGACCAAAACTCTAACTGGGTTCTTGGCCATTGTTGGAAAAAAAAAAAAGAGAGAAAAAATGGCAATGAATATGATCGATACAGGTGTGAGAAGAGAAAAAAAAAAGAAAAAAGGTTTGATCTTTGTTATAGAGATTCAAAGATAAGGTGAGAGGATTGAAAATGGAGATAATCGAGGATAGAGATAAGTGCAATAATGATGTGAGGATCAGACTGCAACTTTTTTTTCTCTTTACAGATGAAACTTGAAAGGAAGTGTTGTCAGCCTTGAAATGGAAACCAAGTCCGTTTCTTTTGGTATCATATGATCTCCATGCTGGTATGGGAGCAATTGAGCAAATGTTGGGTGAGACGGTCCCATCGTGAAATTTTCATTTCGGTTAAATTATATGTTATTTACAACCAATCAGATATTATTTCACGTCGAATGTAATTATCCAAATGGAAAAATGTTATTGACTGCAGCGGGACAGACAATGTATCTCTCACTGCTATCGTACCTAGTGCCAAATTTTACACATATCGTAATAGGAGATACTACATCCGGCTGTACCCAAGTTTCTCTCATCATGCTGAGACTGTACTTACTTGTAGGGGTGGCCGTTTTCAAGTTAGGTTTTCAAATTAATTTATTTTATATATTATTTAAAATATTTAAATTTAAATTTTGTTGTATTTAATTTCAATTTAAAAATAATTTTTAACTTAATATCATATATGTAGTTTAAATTTTTTAAAAGTATCAAAATTAAAACGTAACATATAATATATATTTTGACTAAATTATAAAATAAAAATATAAAATTAACAATTTATAAAACCTAAAAAGTCGCATCTAAGTTACTAATCTATTTTATAATTATAACCATTTTATCGAATACCTCGTGATTAAATAATCTTTTATTTATTTCAATTAATATAATATATAAAGTTTATATATAATTATTAGACTTTTATATATTAATTTTTTAATTAAATCCTAAAGTAATATATCAAGAAAAAATATTTTTAAATAATACATACATTTATTTATTTTTTACTATTTTCACAGGTTGATCGTGTTAGGTTGAATTATATTTTATTAACCCAACCTAACCCAATTTTAAAATTAACCTAATCCAATCTATATAAGTCGGGTTAGATTGGGTTACGGGTTTGGTGCCCACCCATACTTATCTGTCGTTTTTACAATATTATGGGCCAAATCGTTCTGGGCCTATAGACCAATTTGATCCATCTCTTCCATGAGCCCAGTTCAGATACGGTTTATGACTGATTAAAATATAAACATGTCTTTTTTTTTTTTTCAATATATATAAATATAAACACGTCTTCTAAACTACTTGTTCAATGAGGTCAGCCAATAACATACTTCTTACGCTACCATCAATAAGTTTGTAAATTCATATATGTTTCAACATAATTAAGATTGTTAAAGAAGTGGCATCTAAATACTAATAAACTAATTTCAATCTTTTAAGTAATACGTGTTAATTTTAAAGTATGGATAATGCATACAAATCGTTGGAATAATTAGATAAATTTTCTTTCAAAATAGATTATGCAGATTTAGATTTCCTTTTTTTGGTCAAAATATGGAAGATTATGGATTGAGTTTGAAGAATATGTGAATAGTGTATGTGGGTTTGAACTCAAGTGAAATAACATAATATTAGGTGGGTGTGTATTTAATATAGACTTCTAATAGACTTTTTTTTTATGCGGACGAATTCTATGGAGTTTATAGAATTCTATCGACTTTGCAGAGTTATAAAAGACTTTAATAAATCTTCATTTCAAATAATTTTTATAGACTTTTATTTTAAATTACTTTCATAGATATTGACAGATTTTCATAGATATTTTTTTTAAAGAAAATATTAATAAACTTTTATTAACTTTTAGGAATATAAATATACTAGGTTAATTATATTGTTACATTTAAATTTCTATATAATTAAATTATTTAAATTATTTATAGAGCGAATCATTATATAAAATATTTGACCTAATATTTTTCAACCGTATATATATAATACATTATAGATTTTAAAATATATATATATATTTTTAACATATTCTTTAATCTTGAAAATATCAAATTGTATTTCTTTTTTGTAGTTTCACAAATTTATTCATAAAAAATATTACCCTAAAAATTACATTGAGATAACTTTGTTAAGTGATAACAAAATATTTCAAGTCTACTTATCATGAATAACGAAAAAAGATAGTGCATTTTCAAATTCAATCTTTTCACATTTTTTTTTAAACTTTAAACATTCTCTTTTCTATGTTGTCAATGATATTTGTTAACTTTTAAATTCTTTTCGTTTACATAATATATTATAGGGTGACTATTAATTTTTTTTAATTATTCTTTTTAAATAATACGCTCAATAACAAGTTATAATAAAAATTGTCTATAATTATTTATTCGAAAATTTTTAAAAGTCTTTAAGAAAAGTGAGAGACAAATTGTGAGTATTTTTTTATGAGAAATGGTCTATAAAAGTCTACAAAAATAGATCATTTTTAAAAGTTTATTAAAGTTATTGATATTTTCAGTATCTCACGACTCTCGTAGACTCTTAAAAAATATAGATTGAATACTTCATGATTTTATAGACTTTTTTAAATTATGTAAAGTCAATATTGAATGCCTCATAACTTTTATATACTTTTTTAAATTCTGTAAAACTCAATATTGAATACCTCATGACTTTTAAATATTTTTTTAAAGTCTATAAGAGTCTAGATTGAATACATCATTATTTTTATATATTTTTTAAAAGTTTATATTAAATACCCATTACTTTTATACTCTTTAAAAGTCTTGATTGAATATATCCAAACTTTTTAATTTTAAAAAAGTCTTTAAAAATCTATGAATATTAGAATCGAATGCACCCCCTAAATTGTTTTAATTTTTTTAATAATATGAACTAATTAAAGGGATTTTTCTTTACTATTACAAATTTAGGAGTTAACAGTAAATGGACATAACTCGAACTAATAATTTAACGATGAAAAATTCAAACCTCACTACTAAAACAACTTATCTTACATTATACAAATAGCATTTTATTATGAGTAAATAACACACAAATCCCTTGAAGTTTACATTTTTACAAGCGGAAACAATCTTTGGGTTTATTGGCTAAAACCTCCCATATCATTAGTCAAAGTTCATCTAATTTAACGGTTGACCATGATTGACTGTGAAAAAAACCAAAATGCTTCCAAAATAATATATAAAATTATAAAATTTTATTAAATAAAAAAAAAAAAAATAGTTAAGATCTCCATCTTCCATCTCAACTAATTATTATTTTTATTTTATTTAATAAATTGTAATAATAAATAGTTGAGATGGAAGATGGAGATCTGAACTATTTTTCTTTTTTCTTTTTTTATTTAATAATTTTTTTATAATTTTATATATTATTTTAAGAGCATTTTGGCATTTTTTGCAGTCAAATTTGATCAACCGTTAAATTGAATGGAATTTGACTAACAATAGAGGAGGTCTTTACCAATAAATCCAAAGGTTGTTTCTACTTATAGAAGAGCAAAATTTAGGGGGTCTAAATATTATTACTTTTTTTTTATTAAGGGTAAATTGCAATAGAGTGCCTGGCGTTTGGTCCAATTATAATGAAATCGCGAGTTTACCCCTAATTATATGTTAGTACCCTACCGTTAGTTGACTCAGTCAAAACTAATGATTTGAGTGTTTAACCATTAGGTATGTGTGAAATGACAAATCTATCAATGATAAAATAAATATTTAGATATTAAAATAAAAAAAATAAATAAAAAGTTTTAAATGGATCTCTACCGTCCATCAAGATTGATGGAAGGTGGAGATCCATTTTAAAATGAAAAAAAAAATATTGGATCTCTATAAGAACAAAAAAAAAAATTGTTTGGTGTAGATCTTCTGGTAGATAGAGTGATGCTCCATTTTGTTGGTGTTTTCTTGGTGCTAAGAATAATTTTTAATTCTTTATTTTATATTTTAAAGTTTTATTAATTTTTTTTTTTAAAGTGATCATATTACCCTTTTATTAACCATTAGAAGTGACGGCCAACCAATAAATTAAGTATAGTAACGTTAAATTAATATTAAATTTATTATTTTATTATAATATAACTAAACATGATATTGATTCATCCTACTATGTCTTATTATTAAATATAAAAAAAAAATGTGAGGCTTATTATCCAATTCACGTTAACATGAATGTGGAAAACTTACATATATCTTTTAAAAATTGAATCATGAATCATGTGTTAACTGTTACCTTTATCCATCGCGTGTGCAAATATAAAAATGAATATAATTTAGAATTAATTACAATAACCCTCTAAGATTTGATATAATTGCACAGATAAATAAGATTTTAACATATTAACACTAACTTACCTTGAAGTGTTAACTGTTACCTTTATCCATCCCGTGCGCAAATATAAAAATGAATACAATTTAGGGCTAATTACAATGACCTCCTAAGATTTGATATAATTACACAGATAAATAAGATTTAAACATATTAACACTAACTTATCCTGAAATTTTAATGTTATTATACAAATATCCCCTACCGTTAGTATCAGTCCGTTAACGTTAGTGTATCAGTCTGAAAGTAAGGGTAAAATGGTTATGACTAGTTTCCTGCTTAAGCTAGAAGATAAAGTTGGGTTGGATCAGTTTTAGCTTTTATCTGTATCTTTTGGCCAGATTCTCCAATAAATCGTTTTTAAAAGGGTTACCAAACAGCTTTTGGACCTCAGCTTATTGAAAAAACTAAAAGCACTATTAGAAAAGCTGCCATAGACGGGCCCTAACTTTATAGTCCAAACGATGTAGTAAACTGATTTGTAACCACCATATTAATTATGTAATTATGTGATTGTTACAGATCAGCTTGTCATATCAGTTGGACAATAAATTTAGATAAATTTTTGGACAACCTAATATTACTTTAAATTAATATGTTTAAAATTACTTACTGTTCATGTATCATTTCACTATGTACATTAATTGACCATTTACAAAATGGCGAATTACAATAAAATATCGTGACGTTTATTCATATTACAACGAAATTATAAGTTGTCTTAATTTCATATTAGTACCATTAATTGACTGGTTGACCGTTAGAACTGACAGTCAGTCAACCAATATACAGAAGAGTAATATGATCATTTTACATTTTTTTTTTATAAAAAAAGTAATAAAAATAAAAATAAATCTTTACCATTCTTCAATCTCAATAGATGGTAGAGATCTATTTTAAAAAATAATTTTTTAACTAATAATAATTACGCCATTTTACATATAAGTCATGATCAAACTATTTTTTTTATTATATTAACAGACAGTAGAATACTAATATATAATTTATATTAAATTTATAATTTTATTATAATATAACTAAATATCATGTGTTTTATTGCACTTCATCCTTTAAATAAAGACCAATCTACCTTTTGAAAATTAATAGCAACTTTAGTCGCATAAAAGTTTGTGAAACTAATTAACTATAATAAAAGTTGTAGACGCATGCAATATCACTTAAATTAAGATCAACCCTTAATTTAAGAAGCAAAAATGAGTACTTTGAATTTTTTTATTTATTTTTCAAGTAAAAACAATAATATATTTTTTCTAAAACAGGAAATATCCAGATCTAGTCAAGTGGTTTTGACTAGTGGCTGACTGTTTGGCTCAACCTGAAAACTCCAGATATATTTTTTAAAATTATCTTTAATATTATTTTATTTTTTTAGTTTCGAGAAAACATTCTTTCTCTGTGCATCTCTTTTATTTTTGTAAGATCTCGTTTTTCAAAAACAGTTTCTTTTTAAATCCATTCCCATCCGTTTTAGAAAAACAACCAACCGTTTCTTGATCATGAAAAGATTCTCCTAGACCGAAACTCGAGAGCATCAATAATAACATCGCACTTGGCTTGAAAACGAGAAAATTACATCGATAGCCGAGGGACAGAGAGATGCAAAGTTTCTTGAACGCATCATCGATTACTAGGCGTTGTCGTCGTGAAAATTTACTAGCACTGACTCAGTGCTACCCGAGACTCTCTTCTCTTCCACAAAATCAACACGTTCTCAACGATGATCTTGAAAACCAAGTGATTTTTTATTTATTTTTATTTTAATATTGTTGTTATTATCGTCCATTGTTATGTTTAGATTTACAATTGTTTTATTTTTAACTGGAAAATCTCTTTTGCTCGCATAACAGGTATTGGTTGAAGGCTTGGTTGAAGGCAAAGCTAGTTCTCGAATGGCGATTCTTAACAGACCCTCTGTTCTCAATGCTATCAACACTAGTATGGTGTGTTTTTTTTGGTTTTCCGTTTGACGTCGCTTTTTGTATATGTATTACTTGGTGATGGTGTTTTATATAAATTTGGCGTCAAATGTTTCGTGAAGTTATTTGTTTTTCTTGATTTGGAATCTTCACTTGGTTCAATAGTGTTTTATAATCTGCGTAATTTTTTTCTGTTTTACCTGACACTGAATTTTAGTGGTGAGGAGGTCTTTTTTGGTGTATTCAGGGAGCTAGGTTGAATAAGTTGTATAAATCCTGGGAAGACGATCCCAATATTGGTTTTGTCACCATGAAGGTAATTGTTTGATAATATATTGTCATATGCATTTTTTTTACAAGCTATTGTTCGGGTTAGTGATGTTTGCGGTTAAATTCATTGTGAAGCAATGACTTAGAAATCATTTTGAAGTTTTGAAGGGCAGTGGTAGGGCATTCTGTGCTGGTGGAGATGTTGTTGCAATATATCATATGATGAATCAAGGTAAGAGCCAGTGATTGCTCATAATATGTTCACCATATCATGCCTTTGCTTTTTCGCTTGGGTTGATGCACTATTCGAGTCAAATCTTTCAATTTTCGGTTCACTCCATGCAGGGAATCTTGAAGACTGCAAGGACTTCTTCAGGACAGCCTATAGTTTCATGTACTTAGTGGGTACATATTTGAAGCCACATGTGAGTATTCGTTATTTTTGAAGCATTAAATAGTTTACCGCTGCCAGATATGATTTAGTTTAATCAATTTTTCCATCTATAATCTTTCAGATAGCTTTGATATTATCGTTCTGCAGAACTACCTTGAGATCCTTATAGGTGGATGTTTTGTTGCATTACTGTTATATGATTCTGTAGTATTGTGCTAGAGCCTAACCTTATATACTCGTAGTTCCAATCTTAGAAAAAGGTACATAGTTGATTGTTAAGCTTAATCCTTGATGAACACAAATCCATGAAATTTATGTTATTATGCTGGGGTGTTGATTTTATAAAATATGATTTAGTGATATAGGGTGAAGTGATTTCTGAAGCTGTCGAAGTCAGTTGGCATGTAAACTTCTCGGTAGCAGATAACTATATTGTCGTTTAGATGTAGATAAGTTTTGTACATGAACTATCGAATGTAAATGAGCACAAGAAAGGTTTTATAGAACACTTGTTGGGAGAAAAATACGATTTATGTAATGACTCTCTTGTGATGTGTTTAGATCTTTGGCTCCCACTCTCTAATGCTATTTTCTTTCATCTTGGAGTAAGGTCTTTTTTTTCTCCCACATGTATTACAGTTGAACATATTTTGTTTTTATAGCTGAATTATTGATATATGATTGCCTCCTTGTAAATTTTTCTAAAAATATGTGTAGTTTAATGTCATGGTAGATTGAATTATGATTCTCATTTAGTTATGGGTTGGGAATAGTTTTTGTTAATCGATGTTAATTTTGGCTGAAATAATTAAAAATGTAGCATGATTGTTCTTGTTTAAGTATATAGTTGGTAAATTTTATAGTGAAATGAGTGCATTAATAATCTCCTTGTAGGTGGCCATTTTGAATGGCATTACTATGGGTGGTGGGGCTGGAGTTTCAATGCCGGGTACATTCCGTGTCGCCACTGGTAAAACTGTATGTAACAAGGATACATGTCTCTATTTTTCATGAATGTGCTGTTTAATCTAGTTCATGCTTGGAGATGTTCAGTGTGATTTCTCTTAAAAAACATTCAGGTTTTTGCTACCCCAGAAACTCTAATCGGTTTCCACCCTGATGCTGGTGCATCCTTTTACCTCTCGCATCTACCTGGTCACTTAGGTATGCTTGGTGCATACTTTTTTTTTTTTCCCCTTATTATAATTATTACTGCATATTAGCACATGGAAGGAAAGTTGTTTTGTTTTGTTTGAAGATATTTTTGAAAGTCCAGTTTACTGGTTTTGATAGTTATATACCTCTGGGATCACAAAGTCCTATGGTTCTGTAAAGCAATTGTTTCCAACCTCCCCACTTTTCAGCCATCGCCTTTCCCTTGTTTTGAGCGTTAAAATTACTTCTGCTCTGTTTTGGTAGAATACTCGAAGATGTAACATCACCTTTTCGAGGGATTCTGGATCAGGAATACGTCGCAATTATTTTAATTTTTATGAGGTATATTCTTGTTGCAGGGGAGTACTTAGCCCTAACAGGAGAGAAACTCAATGGAGCGGAAATGATAGCTTGTGGGCTAGCTACGCATTATACACTTAGTGAAGTTAGTTTTGTTGTACCATTTTTGTTCTTCTTCCAATTTTCTTAACTTCCTGGTTATATAGCAATAATATATTTTTGTTTTTCCCAACAGAGGCTTCCATTAGTTGAAGAACAGCTTGGAAAATTGGTCACTGATGATCCTTCTGTGATTGAAGCTTGTTTAGAAAATTATTGTGACCTTGTCTATCCAGAGCAGACGAGTGTACTTCACAGGTTTCTCTATTTATATGGAACCTTGTTGCGGAAGTTTCTAGTTTTGATAACTTTTTAGGAGACAAACGACTTGTTTTCCTCTTATATACTTTCATCACAAACACAGTGGCATTTTCAATCTTTATCACATCATATAGATTTTCAAAATGAATTTTACTCTGTGTGGCAATTTCAATTTCAGATTTTGTTGTCTTATTTGCTCAGGATTGGGATCGTTGATAAATGTTTCAGCCTTGACTCAGTTGAAGAAATTATTGATTCCTTGGTAAGCATTTCTACATATTTTTTGAATTTGAATTTTTTTTTCTTTTTGTTATGGTAATGCAATGCAAGAGGTCGGAAATCTGGTTGTTTCTGATGATGAAAAGAGCTGTCACGGCACCTGTAGTAGGACAGATGACTTATCGCGTTGCCCGGGGACCAATTTATCGCTAAGGAGAAAATGTTAACTTTATTTGTATTATTTCTTTTACTCTTTCATCAGCTTAGGTCCCCTCCTTTGTGGTCAAACACTTGCATGTATTTTCTTTTAGTACACAACAGATTTTTATCTTAAACATCCTACATTATTCTAATCTGTATTCTTTAAGTGTACGACAAGCTGTTAGTAAATGTAAAGAAAGGATTTCTACCAACTGTAATATGTGCTAGTTGGCTACTGCACTCTGCTCTTGAAGTTTTATTCAACAGAAAAACACACAAACAACTATATCTACAAAGGATAATTCATGAAGTTGCATTCCACACACTAACATGATATATTTTTTTTCAGGAGAGTGAGGTAGCTAGAACTAATGATGCATGGTGCGCTGCTACTTTGAGAAGGCTTAAAGAAGCCTCGCCATTGAGCTTGAAAGTTTCCTTGAAATCGGTGAGTCCCTCAATTTTTTTCCCTCTTTTTAAACACATTTTTAAATGACCTTGAAACCTTTGCACTGTGATCTGACAAATATTGAGTGGTTCAGATACGAGACGGTAGATATGAGACGTTTGATCAGTGTTTAGTTCGTGAGTACCGAATGACATTACAAGGGTTATCTAAGCAAGTTTCTGGTGATTTTTGTGAGGTATCAATCATGATTTTCCCAATACTTAATGAAAAATGTTCATGATCTGTGTCTTTATACTCTGTTTCTGTAATTGCTTGCTTAGGGAGTTCGTGCACGAATGGTGGACAGGGACCTTGCACCAAAGGTATTTACTTTTCCTTTGGAATTTGGGAAGGAGGGTAGTTAATGATATTCAAAGATGGCAATTGATATAAATTAGAATGTGAAAGTACTTAGCGGACGATCAATGATCAACCTAACAAGACCAACACTATAATTATCGAATAGCTGCATTGTATATTAATTGTGTTTCCAAAACTATGCAGTGGAATCCGTCGAGCTTGGAACAAGTATCGAAAGACATGGTTGATCAATATTTTTCCCCACTTAGTGAATCGGAGCCTGATCTGGAGCTGCCCACCAAACTGCGAGAAGCCTTTAACTAGTTTGCCCAATGTTCCCCAACTGTTAGACAAATTGGTTTCGAAAAGCTGAGGAGCAGGTTAAATGCAAAATGAATTAGTAAATCATTCTTGAAAAAAAATTGGTCAAAAATGTACAAAATAAAATTTATTTCTAGTCCCTTCGGGCCTGATTGTTACCGGGATAGGATTAGAATTGGATAAAAAATTGTCCAATTATAATTATGGTGGATTATTTTTTGTCCGCACTTATTTTTATCCTATCAATAAAGGAGAAAATAAACTCCTCTAAATTAAGGGGATTATTCTATTGACTCTCTCTCAGTTTTTTTTTTTTGCCTTTTCACTTTCATCTTTAAGGGGATTATTTTATTGTCTCTCTCTCAGTTTTTTTTTTTCCTTTTCACTTTCATCTTTTTTTTTTTTTTATCTCTCCCGTCTCTCTTTCTCTCATTTCTTTTTTTTAATTTCTTATTAATTTAAACAGTTTTATTTATTTTAAAAATATTAAAAATGTTAATTTTTTTTAAAATTAAATATTTTCATATTATATATAAAGAATATTTAATAATATTTATTTTATTATTAATTTAATATAATATTAATTTAATTAATATTACATTATATTAAAAATAAAATACAATTATTTTTTATCTAATTCCATACAATACTAAATAAGAGATAATATTATTTTTATTTTAATCTTATACGATACTAAATACATTACAATATTAATTTAATCCAATTTAATACAATTCAATTTAATTCTATCTTAAAAAAATAGTTCAATCCAATTCTGCGTGTCAAATATACCCTCAGTATCGGACAGAGGTCAATTGAAAAGTCATTGTCAAGGGTTGTATAAAATTCTTACTATTATTTTGTTTGAAAAATTTAGCAAAATAATCATAATTTAACATACCCAATAGGAACACCATCCCACATATTTAAGACTCCTAATTCTAACCAAAGCATGTATGTACGGACAAAAATGGTAAAATACCATCCTCAATATACTTTGCTTCCCGCCAATTTTTAACCATCATACACAGAGACGCCGAGAAACCTAAAAGAATTATATTATAAACAAGTGTGAGAAAATAAATTCAAGTTCTTACAATAGATATAAATTCAAGTTCTTACAATAATTTCTGAGAAAGTTCGTCATCTGATCATCATACAAATATTTTCTTTTGGTTACAATTTTTGGATTTTGCACGTGTAAAAATATACAAGTGAACCTGGAATTGCATATCCATTCGTATTGAAACAAATATAGAGTAATTAATAAGAAAATGAAACCACAGCTATACTAGCATGTCTTTATGTTGATTTTCCGGAATTTGACAACAAAATGTAACTATTGAACACACTTGTCGATTTCTGGTAATTAATCAAACCCTAAATACTAGCTCAAAATTTGTTGACCACAATTAGGATCAAACTTATGGCCAAAATAAATAATCATGGTACAATTGTATGTATAATTCACAAAGAATATGGAGACACGTATAATCATGGCAAACCCCTCGACTATTCAACTCCCTTACTGGCCTTGTACGTGTTCACCAATTGCATCTGTACGTCCTGAGAAACCGGTAAATGCTCTTTGTATTCCATTGTAAATTCACCTTTGCCCTGCACATAACAAAGAATCACCATTATACAGAATATGCATTATAAGTGAAGATTGAGAAATGAAAATAGTTCTCCAACTTACTTGTGTCATTGAACGAAGAGCTGTCGAGTATCCAAACATATTGTTTAGAGGGACCTGAAGAAACCAAAAAATTAATATCAACTAATGTCTCAAAAATAAATTAAATCCTTAAAAAGTCTCTCCAGCTACAGAAATGAAATAAAAAATATAACACAGCTGACAGCTCCCATAATATGTGAAAATCCATTGGATCCGTCGGTTACAATATGTGAGAAATCACTAATGTATAACAAATCACATTCCACATCAAATTACAAATGGACTAATACCATTTCATTTTGGTGTTGATATTGAATACTTAACACACACATAAAAAAAAAAAAAAAAAAAAAGGTTTTGAGTTATCGAGTCTGCGACTGAAGGACATGCAACTGGAATACAAAATTACATATACAGGGGTTTCTTACAGCACAAATTAAACAGCGAATGGTTACAAGCAATTTTATATCGGTTGAGGGTCTTGAATCCGTCCAGGGTTTACCCAGTTAACCCTAAGAGAGTAAGAATGGGTAGGCATTTTGTTACCAGTGAAAAAAAAATTTAAGGCGAAGGCCATGAAAAAAAAAAATAAAGGGAGGAAAACAAATTAAGGACAAGAAATAAGAACTCAGAGAATTTAAACGACCAATTTTAGAAAATCCTTCATAATTAATTCAAGACTGATAGAAACTCAAAATTCTATGTCAAGGTCCATATTAAATTATATACACAAGCTAGAAACTGGCAGCCATTAACAAAAAGTCATATCAAATTGATAATAAGGCAGCTAGTCAAGTTGTATAAATTACTTTTATGCAAAAGAAACAAAGAAATCCTTACTTGGGCAGTAATTACAGAATCGTCTCCTTCTTGGTCATTTCCAACAATCACACCTTTCCTCCTAAAACATGAAACAAAAGCAGATATTTTCATATCCGAAGTTTGGTGAAGATATCCTGATGATATTCAAGCACGATTAAGTACATAAAAAAAAAAAAAAAAACTCACTTGTTGATATCACCAGCAACAGTGCCCTGAAATTCGGTGGGTACTTTCAACTCAACCACCATAACAGGTTCCAAAATCACAGGCTTTGCAGCAGCATAGCACTGTTTCATATATAAGAAGAATGAGAAATCTAGTCATTAGATGGAGAAAAATTAATGCTTACAATCAATCAATCCGCTAAAAATGAATTTCAGCAAAAACAAGGGAATGAAAAGAACCTGTCTAAAAGCATATATTGCTGCTAACTTAAATGCAAGTTCACTGGAATCCACAGCATGGGAAGCACCATCTGTTAAAACAACACGAAGATTTTCAACAGGATGTCCAATTAATGAACCCCTGTAAATGCAAAGTCCAAATAGATTAATTTAGAGAATATTTACATGCAACAAAGCAGGAACCAAATACTATTAACATTTACATAATAATATCATAGAACATAGCCCAGAAAAGTGAAAACCAGAAATAAAAGCATTCCTTATTTAATCACTCACTTTACTAAAAACTGAAACAAGGGAAAAAATTAAACTCACGAATTAGCAGCTTCTTTAAAACCCTTTTCAATCGCTGGGATAAAACTTGACGGTATAGCTTGTCCCACCAGCAAGTTTTCAAATTCAAATTTAGCTGATGAATCCGCAAGTGGTTCAATATACCTACCAATATAAGAAACAGAGAAAATTGCCATCAGACAAGGTGGGCAGAAAATTAACAGTATAACCTACTGCTTCACATCATAACAGCCAACCTTCACAAAAAAAAAAAAAAAAAAAAAAAATCCGGCTCAGCAAGGCATTATAATTTCGGTGCAGACACTATGCATGCACATGATAGATATGGTACGTGTTTCATGATAGACCAATTAGTTGTTATTAAAAGCAGTTTCTTGTCTGCAATAAGTTGGGTAACTACTAATCTATGCATGTTAATCTGACTGAGACAAAAGGGCGCATTCATAAGATCCTAGAATATCAACATCAAAATAATTGAAGGCATCAATACAATCACAAGAAGCAAGGAATTCTATTGATTTAATTCAATTAGCCAAAACAATCTCAATTAAACACTACAAAATCACATCAAAGGTCTAAATTACCATAGCACTAACATCCAGATCACTAAGAAAAATTCCAAAATCAATATATTTAATTGAGGGAGGGAGTGGAGGAGAGAAGCAGCTTAAGGAACCCATATCTCACCAAGTAACCTACCCTTCCTCAACAATTTTTGCATCATATTAGTGATATCCCATAAGAGAGATTAGTCAAATATAGAACAAAAACCAACTGATTTTATGAGACTAGCACCAAGTTAATAAAAGTTTGAGAAATAACATCATTTCTCATAAAAACCCATTACCCTTGTAAATTGATGTCACCATTCTCTTTTTGAAAAAATTAAAAAGGAAGTTGGAACTACACAAATAAAAAAAATTAAAACTTTTTTTTTTGCAAATTTTTCTTTGGCTGTGATCTAATTTTCTTTTGACCATAATCTAATTTGCAAAATAGATCACGACCTAGTGAGGAACACCAAAAAAAAAAAAAAAAATTTACTTGGTCTTGGTCGTGATCTATAGATCACGGCCAAGTGTGCCAAGTGAAGGTCACTTCACTTGGCACACACAAAACCAAAAAAAAAAAAAAATTACTTGGCCGTTAGATCACGGGCAAGTATAATTTTTTTTTTTTTTCACTTGGCACTTTTTTTTTTCAAAACTTTTTGTTTCCTTCAGATTTGTTTTTGGAGGGCATTATTGTCCTAATACAAATTTTGGTGCTATTTCCACTCAATTTACTAACTTGGTGCTAGTTTCACAAACTCGATCCAATTTAACGCTATTAAAAAAAAAAAGACTCAATACCCACAATGATACACAATAGTTGATATGAAATTCAAATGACTACAATGTTGTATGTACATATGCATGCACATAGTTAGTTTTATAAAGTAATGAACATGGCTTAGAATATATAAAAAGAAATATATTATGGTTTAAACAAGTGCCTAAGTTATCATATAAAGTACTTACCCAATAACTCGTCCATATTGACCTTGTCCCCCGCTTTGCTTTTTATGCAAATAATCAAATTCAGCACGTTGAGTAACAGTCTCTCTGAAGTTTACACGAGGCTTTCCAACAGTTGCATCCACCTACACGACAAAAAAATGAGTAAAGAAGAATAAAACATCAAGGTGAAAAGTTTTCAATCAACAATAGCATCAAGAACCCTGATTTCCATATTTGCGTAAAGATAAAAGGGTAGGTCACCTTATACTCTCTCCTGATACGTTCAACATATATGTCCAAATGAAGCTCCCCCATTCCAGATATAATTGTCTACTCATAGAAGCATCAAATGTCATTCAGTGAATAATTAATCTTTTTTCTATGACAATTGTATAAAATAAGAAACCAAGTTTACAAATCAAACCTGTCCACTCTCAGCATCCAAGCCAACACGAAAGGTAGGATCCTCCCTTTGGAAACGGTTCAATGCTTTTGAGAACTATTACAGTAAAACCATAAAAAGAAATAAAAGATTATTAAAAATGATACTCATTTGATATTTGACACACGGGAATATATATAATAAAGCACTTACTTGTCCTCCAGAATCCTTTGAAACTGGCTGAACAGCTAAAGACATTACTGGTTCAGGAACATTCATAGAAGTCATGGTATATTTGACAGACCCATCAGTAAAAGTATCTCCTGATGACACAAAACATATGATGAGAAATGTTTTCAAAGTAAAACAAAAGAAGAAATATCAAACATGCAACAATGAAAAGAAGCATAATTTATAAGCTCTAATCCCAACTAACTGTCATGTGCAGCATAAAAACTTCCAAGTTATAATATTTCAAATACTGGGTGTTATGCTGCAGTAAAAAACGTCAAAACTTTCCTAGAAGGCCTCAACAGATGTCAAAAAAAAAAAAAAAAGAAGAAGAAAAGGCAAGCTTGTGCTTTTATGCAAAAGAGAGCTGTCGGACCTGATGCACAATCCACACCAAATACAGCAACTATTTGCCCAGCATGCGCCTCTTGAATGTCCTGTATATAAACAGTAAATAAACTAAGAAAAAGAAAAACTAATCTAATTGGAAAAATCTATCAACTTAAGAAGAAATCAAAACATCCAAGAGCTAAGTCAAAAGCTACTAAGATAAATGCTAAGTAAGAACTAACCTCCATTTCATCGGAGTGCATCCGCACCAAACGAGGAATCTGTACCAGCACAATACCAGAGCTTTAAAGAGTTGATTTAAAAGAACAGTGAAGTCAGTCAGACTATCTCAGCATGGAAGAGATATGAATCCAGTTGTTTAATAAAACTTTAGCCTTCCAAGGAACAGTTAAAGGATGACATTCTTAAAGACACCGGCCTAGACTTAAAAATAGCACATGATCTGACCAAAATTGGACCCAAAACTGTCACCACCCAACAAGCAAAAAACCAATTACAATAAAAGTGTTTCTGATGCTACCTTAATACTGACATTCATAAAGCTCAGACACCTTGAATGACACACTAAAACAATGTGTACTATAAACTATATCATATCATATTTAGATACTGCTATAACATTTTGCCATTAAGTGTTCCCTCATATGGATCATAAACAACATTACACAAAGAATTTGGATTAAGTAGTAGTTCAATATGATAATTTGATTCCAGCAACACACATCAAATAAAACTTAGAAAATGAAACAAGAATTATTTGATAGCTAGAAACAAAGACAACTATCCCGAAGATTTATTTGAACTTGAATAGAAAACAGTTTATGCTTTAAAATAGCGAGCCTCAAACTCACTCACCTTAATCTTCTTTCCTGTGTTTACGTTTATCATATATTCACCCTTCCGGATCACGCCCTCATATATTCTTCATCCATCAAGAATTGAGTACTGTTAGCATACAGTTTTTTAAATCTAGAAATAACTAGTGAAAAACTAAGAATGCCTAAAAGAGGCATTAAAATAAAAATGCACCAATTCTTAGGCCTACCTTAGGTATGTTAACTGACCAAAACGTCCTTCCTCCAACTTAAAAGCCAAAGCCACAAGGGGTCCATCAGGATTTCCACCCAACATAACCTACAAGAGAATAAGAAAACTTAATTCCTCAGTCACTTGTTTCAAGAAAAAGATAAAGATTAAAAAAAAAAAAAAAAGATAAAAGTTTTTTGTCAAATGAATACCTTCTCTTCATTCTTTGTTTGGTCAAGAGCATAGTTATTAACTTCAACTGGACAAGGTAAATAATTAAGTACACCATCCAGAAGTGGTTGTACCCCCTGTGATCCAAGACAGACAGAAAAATGAAGAACATCATCAACAGACATCTCATATTGTTGAGTTCTACACAAGAAATGAGCATAAAATTCCAAGAGTCACATTTTACATGTTACAGCAACTAGCACAGCAGAAAGAAAGAGAAAAACTTGCTAGTCCTACATCCACTAAGTTAAGCCAGAGTGATTGATAATTACAAGATTACCTTAATTCAAAGTAAAAAATTTCACCTAGATTCACAACACAGAGTTCAGATACTAACAACAACTGACATATCACCCAAGTCATCAAAAAAAAATTTCACTGTACCTTATTTTTGAAGGCACTACCCATAAATACAGGTACAAATTTCCTTGCTATAGTAGCCCTGCGAATTGCTTCCTACTCAAAAGGAATATCAAAATTAAGTTTCAGTAGTACAAAATAAAAAAGACATGCAAACACAAATGGAATTTCTATCGAGAAGAAAGAAACAATAAAACATAGCTTTACCACTGAATTCATATATGATACTGAAATTTTAAGAGTGACATTTATTGCATGATACTCCTGATTATAAACTCATGTAGAACATGGAACTCAAGGGGTTATATAACTATACTAATAGTCTCAGAGGAGACATGTCTAATATTGTTACCAGATGACAATATTCCAAACAAATCCTTCTTTCACAACCTTTTTTTTCTTTCAAGAAGAGTAATATTTCCAACACACCTCAAGATCACCAGGTGATATAGGTTCATCACTTAGAAATGCATCAGCAAGTTTATCGTCCACTTCAGAAACCGTTTCAATTAGTTCACGCCTCTTTTCTGCAACTAAAGCTTCCATGTCAGCTGGTATTTCTTCAGTGACAATTTTTTCACTGCAAACGACAAAAAAAATAAAAAGCACTAGTGGGTATACAAATAAAGACAATCCACACTAGCAAGCAACTAAGCAAACCACACGGCTTTAGGAACAAACCCGCTGGAACCATGAAAATAATAAGCTTTTAACTGCACAAGGTCGACAAGACCCTTTAAATCTTCTTCCAGTCCGATTGGAACTTGCACGGCAGCACAGTGGTGTCGGAGCTTAGACCTTGCCTACAAGAGAAACTAATCTAATCAGCTCAAATTATTCAAAAATCCCAAAAGGCCAAAATAGCTCGTACTTATATTCAACGATAAGATTCCCGTATTGCTCTAACGAATCAAAGATTAATCAAAATTGAATTCTTTTTCACATCATACAATAATAAAAAAGACTATACCTGGCTCAGAACTTTCCAAGGATCCGCTCCCATTCTATCAAGTTTGTTGATAAATGCTAGTCGCGGGACCTCATACCTCCTCATTTGCCTATCAACAGTGATCGATTGACTTTGCACACCACCAACGCTGCAGAGGACGAGAATGGCACCGTCAAGAACACGTAAAGCCCTCTCCACTTCAATGGTGAAATCAACGTGTCCAGGTGTATCAATTATATTGACCTGCAAACATCACATAAAAAACATGTAAATCACGTGAATCCTATCTAATTGCATTTTAAACACAGTAAAAAAAGATAGAGATACCTTGTAATCCTTCCAGGTGCAGTAAGTGGAGGCAGACTGGATGGTGATACCTTTTTCGCGCTCCAAATCCATAGAATCCATCTTGGCCCCGACGCCGTCCCGGCCGCGGACCTCGTGAATCTCGTGAATCCGTCCGGTGTAGTAGAGTATCCGCTCCGTCAGCGTGGTCTTTCCGGAATCGATGTGAGCCGAGATCCCGATATTTCGGAGCCGCTCCATGGATTCCTTCCACCATGGCTCCTTCTCGTCCTTCGCGCGTGCAAGATTCCCTCCGGCCGAGAATTGCCGCACCTGAAAGTTTCCAAGGAGGAGGGCGGTGGTCGGAGACGGTGATGGGGAGGAGGACGGCTTCGTTTTGGGAGAAGAGAAGAGTGTGTAGAGGAGCCGTGGTCCCGTGGGTCGCGGGAATCGTGCCATTTTTGTACGCTTAAACCCCCAAAAACCCAAAACAGTAGGGTTCAGGGTTCGAAGGGTTTAAAGATTTTCAATACAGTCTGGGAGTCGAATCGCAGTGAAAAATGGCTCCGGTGCAATGCTGTAGGAAATCGTGCCACGTGGCTTTAAAACAAAATAATAACAAAATATCTGGTCACATCACGAGTCGACTCGGTAAGTACCCTGTCAATTCGGCCTGACTCGGCTTGGGCCCAATGAAAAGTTGTAATAGTCGGCCCAAGTCACTTTAAAAGTCCCACAATGAATCCATTTAACATTTGAATTGACTCTTTTATCCCTCCACGTGCAAAGCACCTTTCGTCTTCTTTCTTGTCTAACGCAACTTCTACATTTGCAGAGAGACCGAAAACAGAGCATGTCATCTACCATAACAGTGTCTTCTTCCGATTTATAGCTATGAGGTCAGAGACAAGAAAGGGCCGTTGGTATTTGTAAATTCCCCTTCCATGTAAAATCTTTTTAGATTTTTATGTTGTTGAATGCATAGACTTTGGTTTCTGCCCATAGATTTCCTTTATGTTACCATGCATTTGCTGTAAATGTGGTGCAACATTCTGATGTATGAGGTTTCTAGTTTTTTCATTTGTTTCGCATTTGCAGGTTGCTTGGCTATGACTAACACTTGCATTGGGAAATGTAACATTTTGCATTGGCTCTTGCAAAACACTACATAGATACACATCTTCTTTTGAACTCTCCGGGTTGGATTTAATCCAATTTATTCATTACACATAATCCTGAAGTTTTGTTTGACCCTTGATTTCTATATTTGATATCATCAACTTGAGTTTTCTTTCACTTTCCACAGTCAAATACCCTGATACATTCTGGTAACTAGTGGGTGATGAACTTTGTCGAAACGAAACGGGGATGCAGCGCCTGAATGCATTGATATATGTTGTAATTAGCAGGAAAAGTTTAGGCAGTACCATGTTTTCCAGTAAAGAAACAGTCTCAAAAGGCAAAAGTTTATGTATTTCATGTCTATCATTTATTGCAAAAATTGGAATCTAAACAGAAACTAAAGAAATACAATGTAGACTTAGGCTGGGTAAACTGTGGATTGATTGGCTGATCTTTTAATGCCTAAATTGCAGATTTAAAGACCTTTAATCTTGCTGCCAACGTAACAAGCAAGTTTGATCAATATAAAATTTCCTGCATATGTTGCTCTGCTTTTGACCAAAAAAATAAATATGAGAAGTTAAAGAAAAACTCTTTGTGATTTCTGTATGTGCAGATCACAAAATCCTACACAGGCTGCAGCTCCAAATTGGTGCTTCCGTCATTTGCGGAAGATGGGGCAGTAGCAGACTCCTTGTTGTCACTGGTGTTCATTTCTTGAGTCTGTGGAGCATTAACAAGAGTCATAGATGTTTCAGCATTATCGGATAGATGGTTCTTCATCTCCCTGTGCTCTTGACACAAGGCACACAAATGCAAGCAGCAATGCACCAGGCATGGATCACATGGTGAGTTCTGCATAGAAACAAACAGCACAATGAAAGTTAGGAAACAGAACCCAACACATGGATACACAACATCTAAGTATCAACAACATACATAAAGAAATAAAGCACCTTGAGATGGTATTTCTTCTGCAAAGACTGTCGAAATAGGCCAGTGTAGATGCCACACATCCACCAAGCGAAAAAGAGGCTCTCACATATGAGAAATGAAGTCCTGGGGTCGATTCCATGGAAGAGCGCAGTTGCTGCTGCAAGTGCCAATCCACCTTCAATACACATTGCATGACAAACACAAGCATTGGTCCAAGGAATATCGTCTCTTAACGTTTCAATATTCCGGCCAAACAACACACACGGGCAAAAGAGTCCAGTCCAGCCTGCAACCACAATACAGTGATATCTCAATATCACTACTCAACATCAAAAATGTAAACAGCCCTATAAGAGAAACCAAGTATCACACATGTATTTTCGATTTCAACCATATCAATCCATGTTACCATTCATTTCCAACAAGAACGCGGATATATGAGTTTTTCAACCAATCAAAAGGAACTGATAAAGATAAATCTATCTTTGTCACCGTGGATGCCAAACTAAAATGTTCACAGCAAAATGCTGTAATGTCAACATTTGAGAGTAGCTTTAGAGAGATTCAGATGAGATTCTTACAACTCTCAGTATCCTCACAGCATCCAAAAATTCCTGTAGCCCAATCTTCATCAGCAGGAGGCTCGTAGCTTTCCGGTAACACTTGTCCGCATTCAACGCATCTATGAACGTTCAACTGCACACAAACCGTAAAGCAAAATCAACTACAGAAAAATATAACCGAAAATAAATTGGACAATACAATCTAAATTACTAACATATTCATTATGTGTTACATTTCCTCCCCTTTCTCTAAAAAAATTACACTTCCTTTATAATTCGCCAAAAAAACGAAAATTTTACCCAAAAAAAAAGAAGAAAACTCTGTCATCCTCTCCATCTCTCTTATATCTCTCATTTCAAACACTTTACAGATCCATCAATTCAATCAATTTATCTGGTCAGAAAAGCTAACGAAAGCAGTTGTCGTGGAAACTAACATGAATTTCACTCACATTTTCTTGGAAAATATGACAATCATAATAAAATTCTGAGACAACAACAACACCACCGACTACGAAAATTGAAAAAACAAACCAAAAAAAAAAAAAAATTTGAAATGTGTAAAAACCTGAGGAACTTGAATGGGTTGATTGAGTTCTCCAGGAGTGATGTCATCGACCAGACCTTGATCTTTCGTCAACTTGACGTACCGCGACTGTCCGTGTCCGTCCGCCATATGATTCTGGTCACCCGACAATGAAAAGCAGTCACAACAGAGATACCATAAAAAAAAGTGTTAACAGAAAAAAAAAAATCAGAGAAAGTTAGATCAAGAGAGAGAAAATGTGGACCTTATCTAACGGAAAACAAAAAACCTGCTACTAGTTCAAATCTGGGAGAGAAAGTTGTGAGAGAAGATCACACCCGCCCCGTGTTTGGAGCAACTGTCAACGATTTTCTTTTAACGACGTTGATTGGTTTTCGAGAACCCGGCTTCTTGTATATAACGACTTTCAGCGCAAAACATTTTGCCGATTAACTTCGTCACAACGTCGTCGTTTTGGATATCAATTTTGTTTTTTCTTTTTTTTTTTCCTTAAATCTGATGCCTTACTGGTCATAGTACTACCGGAACTAACCGACATTAAATCATACAAGTACGACAGGGTAACTACTCCCAATAATGTGAAACGAGGACTACCGAAAAGTCAGTTATGACGATTCGAACTTGAGACATTATCAGGCTGAATGAGTCTAACTATTGAATCATATTAGACAGTGGTACAAAACCAGCTTACATCATTAATTTTTTTTTTATAGATTTATTATTATCATAATAATAATATTATTATTATTATTTGTCTTATACCAAAACTAACTTACTACTAACACCTTATATTATTATTATTATTTTAAATCTAATACATTTACGAGTAAGAAAATTACTGAGAACAACTGAAATTAAATCATATAAGTACGGTCCAGACAACTACTTCCAACAACAGGAGACGATAATTACCAGGACTAATGGCCTGGACAACTACTCCCAATAACGGGAAAGGTCTACTCCCAATACGGGTGAAAGATCTATCTACACAATTTCTGTTTTTATGAATAATGGTGAAAAAATATATTTATATATATATATATATACAAGGATCTAAACCTTAGTGGCTTAGAGAATTTAAACCTAATATTATTTCTTTTGATAGTTCACTTTATTAAAAATTCATAAAAGTTTGTAAAATTCAAAATAAAAATCGTATTTAATATTAGAGCTTTTTTTATTTGTTTTTTTCTTTTATGAAAATATCATCAATGCAAATCGAATTGTTAAATCATAGTACGATTTTTCTAAAGCCTTAAAAAAATTTGATAAATTAGACAAAATAAGTTGCAAAATATAATGCCAATGTTGGATGGAATGGAAATGTCAATCAATAATAAACACACCTATTTTGCTAAAATTGTGTTGCTCAATGCATGATGGTGTCTCGGTCGAGAGTCGAGACATGACGTCCATTGCTTTCACTCAATTTTTTTTTTCTTCTTATATATATATATATATATTTTAATCACAACCAGTTTTCAAGAAATTGATAGAAAGCAAATAAATTCATAATTAATTTTACAATTTTAATACTAAGGTTATAAAATTCAGTAATATTTTTGAGGGTTGAAAGTCATTAAACTTTAATCATATTTTTATAAAAAAAAAAAATTAAACAAAATTAAAATTAAAAATAGTAAAATCTGTTGCAAGTTGCTAGTATACAATTCAATCCTATGTTACTAATTCTTCTACAGATTGTTAATTACTAATTGAAATGGTCAAATGGCAATGATTTTTTCATTGTTACGTGCAGCAATTTCATTGGATAAACAGAGAAGATAGAGCTGAGGAGTGAACAAGAGAACAGAAGAAACATGACTCAATATAGTAATCTTATCTCTGCAAACTCTTAAGATTTGAAACTGAGAGAGAGAGAGAGAGAAAGTAGATTGATTGACATGGGAGGAGGAGCCATGAACATGGATTTTCCTATGATTGAATTCCGTGCTTCTTCCTCTGCAAATCCTCCATTTTTCTCTTCTTCTGCTTCTGCATCCAACTACACTGTACCTCTCAAAAAGTCTTGGACTACTACTACTTCTGCTAGCTCCCATGAAACTTGCAAGAAAGTAGAGTCTGTGGATCGAAGAGAAGATAGAAGAGCAAGTGGGTCCTCGGATATTAGTGTTTTCGGGTCTGTTCCATCAAAATTCGAAGTCGAAAATGCAATAGCTGCTCTTCAGAAGTGAGTGATGTTGTGTCTTTTTATACTTCGGTGACTGACATCTTTTTATACTATGTGATTGTCTAATTAATGAGTTTTTTTTTTCCTGTGTCAAATTTTAGTTTCATGCATAGGATTACTTCGTCTGGACCAGTATTTGAGTCTTGGGATTTAAAAACATTAATATCTCAAGGATATGGAAAAATTTGTGATACTTTTCGATTGCTACAAACAGATCCATCAGTTAAGGTATTTTTTTTTTTTAATTTTTCTTTTCTTTGTTTGAAAATTGTTCGTATAAGAGGTCTAGTGAGTACCCACTTATGATTTGAACCCAAACGTGTATGCTTTTGTAGAGACTGGTGGTTTCACTGGCATCGGATAGAGCTATTTGGGATGCTATTATGAATAATGAGTTGGTCAGGAATCTCCATGAATCGCCTTACCCAGGTACGGAAATTCTCGCAAGTTCGTTGTCCTGAAATTTTTTTCATGCAAATATGTCCCACTAGAGCAGCTCCTCTATTGCATATATGTTTACCATCAGGAAACGTAATAGCATTTTTCTATGATGATCGATTCCTGCAGGTGAAAAGGGAAAGTATCAGAGTTCTGAAGAAGAACCAAACTTGGCAGCAGATTTATTGAAATGGATTTTGGACACCACAAAAGCAAAGATAATGGAACTCATCGCGAAATTTCAAGTACTCATGAATGAGGTACTTCAATCTCTTGATAGGGATAAAGAATCCACAGAAGAAACCAGAGTCAAACTCGAGGACAAAGTTCGATCATCTCTGCTTCTCTCCGTGGTGATCCTCTTGATTGTTATAGTGTCTCGAGCTCACAGGGCTTGATTATTAATTATTAAAAACTGTTAACATTGTAAAAAAAATGTCCTAATTAGATTGTCCAATTCATAGGAGCAAGTGATAAATCATATGTATGTTAATGTTCTCTCTCGAGAATACAACAGAGTGATAGAATTCCCAGTAAATCAACAGAGATCCTACTTCTTAAAGGCTTTGGAGTAAAAATCTACAGATTGATCAAAATAATCAGCATCTATTAATTCCAATGCTACTACACATCAAAAAAGTAAAAAACTGGTGATAGAGCATCTCCTTATATCAATAAAAACATCCACAGGCATCATTAACGCACAACAATAAAAGCAGCATCTGTAGCTCGACTTTTTCCTCCACGGTTACCAAACTCTATAGGTAGAAAGTGAATTTGAACAAATCTTGGGATCAGGACATCCAGAATTTTGGACCCATCAATTCACGATCTGCAGCTGAACCTTGGGTTGCAAGCTTCTGAATGCGAGACGAGAATTCTTCAGCCTGATAAGATGTTAGGAGATCAATGCTCTTATATTTAGAAGTGAAGTATAACTTAAATAATTAATGTTTTAGGAATCAATATTTGTGGTTCTCTTTTCTTTTTTTGGGGGAGGTGAGGTTCTGTTTTTGAACTAGTGAAATCACCAGCAAACGAGAACGCTTATTAATATTGTAAGGAAACCTCTGAATTATAGAAAATACACTGTACAACATAATATCCAATAAATACTATGTGATTCATGCAAATAGACAGCAGGTTTCAAAGGAATACTCTTTCATATCACCACGTGGAAAACAGGTAATAGCATCCAGAATAAATTTACCACAAATGGAAAAGAAATGTAAATTTAAGTATTAGTGAAAAAGTAGAATGGGTCATCCAATATTGTGTATGAACTTAGATAATTAATGAAAATGAGAAAAAGTGACCAATACGAACCTTCTCATCTATCCACATTAAAGAACTCAGCTGATTGTTTAAGATTCTGACAACCACATCTAATGGAGCCAGACCATCGACCGTATCAAGTTCTCCTCCCTAAACATATTAAAGTAAACATCATCTGATAATCTGTTAAAAATAGGTTCATAAAACTATAAAAGGACTAAATTTAAGGCACTTTACCTGGTTGGCATTTACAGTCTGAATAATTGATTTTATCTGCTCAGTCATATGCTCCAATTCCCTCTCTACAGATTCAGCCTGCTCATACCTGAAATAAATACCAAAGAAAAGAAGTCTTAAAAGTGCTGGGGGTGGGAATTTTTCCCCATTCTGGCAGTTTTCTGATTATAAATATCCTCTGTATATATAGGCCTGTAATTCTTAATTCTACTCGTATAAACAGGTCTTTCTTGGGCTAGTCCAAAACAAATCAACATGCTATTATTGAAACTTTTCCAATACAATTCTATTATCAGCTACACTGACATTAATTCACTTCAGTTAACTACTACTAAGTAGACCAGACTAGGGTTTCAACTTTCATCCAACCACAAGCTACAACCACCTATAGCATTTGCCTTAAGTTTGTTGGGTTCTTTGCTGGCTTTATAATTGATATCATACATAAAACTCTGTTATATATAAAAAAAGAAGCATGAATGGTATATATAATTGAAGTTAAAAGACCGAGTTAACTCAACATAATGTGGAAAAAAAAAAAAAAAACCAAAAATTCAAATTCTCACATTGCATCCCTTGTTGATGCAGCTTCATCATCAAGAAGCAAGCCACGCTCATCCTTGTAAATATGCTCAGCTTCTTCTTCCATACTCTGTAAAGCTTTATCAACCTAAGAAGTAGAAGAAGAAATAACTACAATTATTCACACTGATATTTTCACTTGACATCCCCTTTCATACACATTTGAAAGTTTTAGGAAAACATGGTAAGAAAGGCCATTATAAAAAAAAAAAAAAATTACAAGGATTCTGATATTTAGTTGTAAAACATTAATGCTGACAATCTATACAACAATAAACTCAAGGCTCATGAAACAAACACCAAAGTAACAAAATAGAACAATTCTTATTTTAACGTACAAAAGTACTTTAAGCCATTAGCTTGTGAGAATAGACAATGATGGCTGAAGTCAATTCTCTTTGTATCTATATTGGTCATCGAAATTATATTCCAGGGAAATGCCAAGTGTTTCTTTTGTAATTTGTTGTCATATATAATTCAATGTATTTGAGACATGTATAGTCTATAGAAGGCACATGATACACCACTGAGATTTATTGGGGAAAAAATTCCCTTCCTGATTATTACATCTAACCAGCCAACAATTGATGGCATGAAAACTTGACAAACTGTTCTCAGTAAAACTGACACCGAGTAGACAGTAAAGGAGATCATATTGTTTTTTGTTTTGTTTTTGATTTTTTGACATTAAAATGAGTTCATATTCTACAACACAACAAAACTGGCTTGATGTTGATACGAAAACATGTATTGAATGATATCAAATGCAAAATAGATTATCTGGATGCACAAATATATGTTATTAGTCAACATCAAGATAACTCAGAAGCGAGCAAATTTGGGAACACCTTGGTATGATAGACATCTGTGATCAAGATGTTTCAGTCAACATATTGGTTTTCACTACCAGTGGTTGGAAGAGTGGGAGATAAAATAAAAGGTAGAAAGCTACAAGAAAAGAATGTCTGATAATGCATACACATCATTTACAAACCAAGATTCCTTGAATAAATACATAATGACATCCATCACACTAACAGTATACAATGTTATGACAAAAATTTGGTAAAATAAGCTTCCCTAGTATACCTCCTGTTGATGAGTTTCAATTAATTCCAGTTGCCGCTCCAGGTTACATTGGGTCTCAACAACCTTAGCCACTTCAATCTGCATTACAATTTGTAGATTAGGTGAAACAAACATCCAATGATGATCTAAATTATGCAACTTCAGTCAGTTCAGTCCTTTGTGGAAGGATAAATTTGTACAGCCAAAAACCTTTCCTTGGAGGGTTAATAAGGATTGTCTAAGAGGTAAATGATGCGGTCAACTTGTCTCTTTGTTATCAATACAATTAAGGAGGCATGAGAAGTCATGCTTTCCATAGTATTTAACCTGGTAGTAAACAATAATAATAATAATACTTAATGGAGCATCTGTCACCTCAAGTCTAAGAAGAACATCACGATTTTGCAAGATTCTCTTATCCCAGTCAGCTATGGCACTAGCCTGTTTCCGAAACTTCCCAGTGCGCTCTTGCAGCTCCGCATTCCACTCCTTGATAATCTTCAATACAAATGAATAGATTGTAAAACATCTAAAATGCAAAAATAGAATACGCACTAATAGCACAAAGAAAAGCCGATAATCTATTTATCTATCTCTATCTTTTTGTCTTGATAAGAAGAGGTAGACTTCAAAAGATAACAGACTCCTAAAAGTATATGGCTCCACTTGGGCCATAAAGAAGCACCTAATACGCATAAAGTTCAAGTAGGCATGTTTGATTTCCCAGATGAATTCAGTTCTATTCCTTAAATATTTAATAAATTCTTATTATTTTATTTTATTTTTTTAAAAAAGAAATAAAGCTATAGGAAAATGCATTGCATGCTATTAAGTAAAACCTTTAGTAAGCATAATACCTACCAACATCTCTTCTGCAAAGCACTATAGTCCAACTCCGTAAAAACTTAATTTACATTAAAATTTGAGTTGTAAACAGCAAAAGTCAAGAACAAAATCTCAATCACAAATTTTAAATATAAAAAGTACCTCTTCAACAGTCCTCCCTACAATCTCAGATGGTAATTTTGGTGTTGCAGATACAGTACCACTGACACTAGAACTTGCCCTGTAGGACAATAAGAGGATATAAGTAAGACAGCAAACCATAATATTGCTGAACATTGGTACAAACCATATACACAAATTTATACAGAGAAAGAAACCACGAATAAAGAAGAGCAACGACAAGAAAGAAAGAAATAGATGGATAAGCAACAATCACTAATGGAAGTTTAATATATTTTCTTTTACAGTATGAGGTGGTTCTAACTTGTAAAGCTAGCGACTATGAAATAGCATACAGACCCACTAGTCGAAGCTGCAACAAGAGATAATGACGTCTGAGCCGCAGGAGTACTGGAACTTGAAGTCATTGCAGCAGCAGAAGTTGAAGTAGGGACACCTGCAAAAAATGAATTTACATTAGATTTTCAATCAGGAACAACTGCTACTTGAAATCAGAAAATGTAATTAAGAACATGTACGCGCATACATCATCGTATCTCTAACTGCTTTAATAAGATTTGAAAACAAATAGAGAATATAATCGTCTCACACGGAAATTTTAACAAACTAACCGAATACGGGTGCAGCAGATTGCGATTGAGACGAAGAAGCAGGCGTAGCTGTTTTCATGGACATTGAGAACCCTGTAAAAGAACCGCTAGTTCCAGAAGAAGTAGCTGTACTGGTCATGCTAAAACCGGTAAAAGAGCTAGTGGTGGTGGCAGCAGTCGAACTAGCAGGTGCTGGTGTTGAAGCCGCCGTTGCAGCCAGAGAAGAACTCACACCAAAAGCGGGCAATGCCGCTGTTGAAGCCAATGAAGCGTTGGTATTACTAGCAGCCGGAGTGGCAGAAGTGGTGGTTATGACAGTAGAAAACAATGGCACTGAAGACGTGCTAAAAGAAAGTGAAGTGGGCTTCGCTGCCGTGGGTGTAGTAGAGACTGTGGCAGCAGCCGAAGAAGCAGCATTGGTCAAACCGAAAGACAGTTGAGAACCTGAAGACGACGCTGGTGTTCCAAATGAAAAGCTAGAAGAGCTGTTGGTTGAAGAAGAGGAGGTTAGTGAAGGAGTCGAAGAGGACACGGTTGTTGGAGTTGGAGTTGTTTTGGAAAATAACGAGTCCTTAGAGAAGGAATATGCAGTAGAAGCGGAGAAAGGCGAAGCTGAGATTGAGCTCGAATTCGAAGACGAGCTGGAAGGTAACAAACTGGGAAACGATGGAGCAGCAGTTGATGAGGCGGCAGCACCAGTTGCACCACCAAACAAGGACTGAGCAGGACTTGCTGCCGCGAATGAAGCTGCAGTTGATGCAGAAAAGGATGTCGCAAACGATGACGAATTAATATTTATTGTGGAACCGGTAGCCGCGGACGAACTTGATCCGAACAGGGGCGAAGGTGCGGCCGCAGATGGAGTCATCCCAAACAGGGATGTGGTTGTACTCGGGGTGGGAATGGAATTGGCCGCGGATGGAGTTGCTCCAAACAGGGAGGTAGTGGTTGTACTCGGGGTGGGAATGGAATTGGCTGCGGATGTAGTTGCTCCAAACAGGGAGGCAGTGGTGGTACTCGGGGTGGCATTGGCTGCGGGTGAGGGAGCTCCAAACAGAGGCGAAGATGTGCCGGCGGATGGAGTCGTCCGGAACGGGGCTGTGGATGGAGTCGCTCCAAACTGGGTCGAAGCTGACGCTGTAGCCCCGAACGGGGATGGAGTGGGAGTGGAACCGAATCCGAACGGAGAAGGAGAAGCCGAAGAAGCGGTGGTGATGGATGGTGTGAACCCGAATGGAGCGGAGCTAGGGTTTGTGGAGGACGCGAAGGGAGACGGTAAAGAAGAAGAAGAGGAAAGGAGCGAGAAAGGGGAGGAAGCTGCTGCTGCGGAGGAACCGGAGCTAGGGTTTGTTGAGAATCCGGAGGACGATGCGGAGGTGCCTGATCCGAATGTAAAACCCGACATTTTGGTGAATCTCTCTGTCTCTCGTGCTCACTCACTTTCCCTCCTCTCTCTCTCTCTCTCTGTCAATCAGCGTTTGTGTTGGGGTTTTGAATTGGAGGGGTTTTGGGGGTTCACGGACCGAAATTTCAGAGAGTTTCGGCCGGTTTAGACGTTTAGTTGGAAACCCGAGACCGGTTTTTTATTCGAAATTAAAAGGACTTAAAATTAAATAATTCAGGGTCCATGGGCCTATGGGCCATCCATTAAGAGAAATCGCATTCTACGTTATTTGAATGGAATGTTGGAAATTATATAAAAGCAAACAAAAATGAAAAAGCGGAAAGTTGCGCGTAACAATTCAAGACATTTTTGAATCCTACTACTTTGCTTCTCACTGGCGCTAGTTTCCTGAAATCTTATAGATCAAAACGGTCATATTTTCAAACTATATAACTGTAGATAAAACGGTTATGTGATGCACAGATTGAAAAACATGAAATACGAGCAGAGCATACAAGCAGCCGCGAAGATTATTTACGAAGATGACGCGCGCGGTGTTGACGCCCAGGTAATGGACCCCGCCGACTTCGGTGTCACCGCCACGCTGAAACCTTACCAAGTTGACGGAGTTTCTTGGCTCATACGGAGGTTTATTCTCGGTGTCAACGTCGTTCTCGGTTAGGGTTTTCTTTTTGTTGTGTTTTTTGTTTTCGGTTCTTGAATTTTGTGTTAAATTTTGGCGGCGATGTTGGCTTTGAAGTTTCGGTCTTACTTTTTCTTTCTTGATTGTATTTTTGCAGGGGACGAGGTATGAGATTCTATCTTGTTTTTCAGCGGAGAAATTTAATTTGCTGACAGTCATCTTCTGAGTTGTACCAAATTTTGACTCGTTCCCACTCAGTTTAATTCTTTTGAAGACAATTTTGATTTCTTGACTTTCTTTGATAATTTGTTATTCGAGAATTCTAGAAGCATCCAATTGTCTTTACTCTGGCACTTCGAATCTGTGCATTTTATCTGTCTAGTTTTCAGTTGTTTTCTGTTAGGTTTTCCTATACTTAAAAAATCTTTTGTTAGCTAAATTATTGAGTAGAATCATGGAGCAAACCGGCTGTATTGCTAACAAATTTGTCATCGTTTTTTTCCTTAATGTATGTGAATTGTTGATAGATGGGACTGGGGAAGACTTTACAAGCCATTTCTTTCTTGAGTTACTTGAAGACTCATCAGATGTCAACTGGGCCATTTTGTGAGTTAAGAAAGCTTTTTATTTGTTATTTGAATGTCTGGTTCCATTTAATATTTCTATTCTTTTTGTTGTATTGGTTGCAGTGGTATTGTGTCCTCTAAGCGTGACAGATGGTTGGGTATCAGAAATAGAAAAATTCACCCCAAGACTTAAGGTTATTCGATATGTAGGTGATAAAGAACACCGGTGCGGTCTACGCAAAGCAATGTATGTGCATGTTAAAGAAAATCAATTATCTGATGTGAGTTTTTGATTCTAGCATAGTGTCTTACAAAACTATAAATTTGTGAAATTATGCAAATTTGTCTGTTCATAAGTGTTTTTATATGGGTTCCTCGTGCCTCTTATGTCTGTCTTGATGGCTGTTTGCATTTTGTATGTCAAATTCTTTTGCAGGTTGCATCCTTGCCTTTTGATGTACTGTTAACAACATACGACATAGCATTGGTGGATCAGGATTTTCTTTCTCAAATACTGTGGTGTTATGCAATAATTGATGAAGCTCAAAGACTTAAAAATCCTTCCAGTGTATGTTTAAGATTTACATATTTTTTACCTGTATCCATGTGATGGAAATTGTTGGCTGAATAGCTGATAGAATAAATTCTGTACCATAACAAATCAAATGGTCTAATAATTACTGTGAATTGCATTAACGATCATGTTTCAGATTTTTTGCATATACTTGGCTTAGTTTATATGTTATCATACAAAATGCTACCATTATAAGACTGGTGGCATGTTGATCGTTTCTTGTTTCTCTTCTTTTCCTTTCCCTTTTTAACTTTATTGGGTGGTTACCTTTGCGATTTTCTATTGATCCTTGTACCCGGATTAAGTAAGACTAGACTTGAGAAGGTCAAAAGGTTTCTTATATTGGAAACTTTATAATATTTCCCTTGTGATTCCTCCTTGGAGACACTTTTAAGGATTGAACCCCTTACAGGTTCTTTATAATGTCCTCAGTGAGCGCTTTCTCATGCCAAGACGATTGTTGATGACTGGCACTCCTATCCAGAATAATCTTTCTGAACTTTGGGCTTTGATGCATTTTTGTATGCCTTCAGTGTTTGGGACACTGGAGCAATTCCTTTCTACTTTCAAGGAAGCTGGAGATCTTTCAACAGGTTTGCTTCTTACCTGCCATGAGCAAACTGTATGAAATTGAGTCTCTTTTATATTATTGTGTCTGTATCTTTCTGTTCTGTGTATTATATTTATTGAACACCTTAAACAAAATTATTGATTAAAAAAAAAAAATCTAATATCATTGATAGAGTAAATCATCTTAAAATCTAATATCATTGATAAAGTAAATCATCTTTATATATCTATATATATATATATATATATTCTTTTTGTGAGGGAGGGGGATGATGATTGTCAAAGAAATACTGTAGATGAAATATATTTGGAATTCCTACTTCCCTCGTGGTGCCTCCTGAACTACTGAAGGGTTTAAAAGTACTTTCCATGTGGATTTCAGACATCCTATACAATTTCTGGATTCTGTTGATTATCCATTTTGTATGTTCAGATTCTCTTTGTCAAGTTAAAATAGGATACATTAGGAGTGTGTTCTTTTTTACAATTTTTTTAATATATGAAAGTCAATTCATCTTCAATGTACCATTTTCAGTAAAGCAGAATTTATTACATTACTAGTAAGCAAAGGTGCATTCTTATGGTTAATTATCAGAAAAAAGTAGTAGATATCTCATAGCTGGCACTAGTGTGAAACACAAAAATAGAAATTGATGCATATGCTTTTACTTCATTTATAATTTAGAGCTCTGACTGCCCTGTAACTTTTCCCTGTTCAATTGGCTTCTTCTTGTTTGGGGTTTGCTACATTTTATGCAGCAACTGTGAATTAGACAATAAGAAGCCATTCACTTATGCTATGGCTGCCTGATGATCTTATCGTGTCACCCTACTTATGGAATGGTGTCATCAGTGCCTGTGCATGGCGTAAACGTATACTATTATTTCTCTATTATGCTTTGTATTAAAGGCAGTTTATTCAAGTTCTCTAAACTTGTCAGGTTTTATAAAAATTATCACACCTTGTTATAATTGAGCAGTTCTCAATGCAGACAAGAGCAAGGAACAATTTAGAAGTTTGAAATGGATATTAGGTGCTTTCATGCTTCGACGAACAAAATCTAAGCTAATTCAGTGTGGGAATTTAGTGTTGCCACCTCTTACTGAAATAACAGTGTAGGTTTACTTTCCTGTTCTAGATTTTACATTTTGCTAAAATTGAAATTTTCTCCAGTTTCTTTTCTTATTTTTACTTGTGAAGTTTGTTCACATCGTAAGAGGTTTAGACACTTTATCATGACAGGATGGCTCCACTGGTCAGCCTACAAAAGAAAGTGTATACTTCAATATTGAGGAAGGAACTTCCAACACTTCTTGCATTGTCTTCTGGAGCTTCTAGTCATCAGTCCTTACAGAATATTGTATGTTAGCTTATTAACTTTTCCCCTTGATGTCGAGTTCGTTATGTTCCCACATATGTTGCAGTAAAGCAAATGTTAGGTCTCTTAGTTACCAGAAACGAATATTAATAACACTATCATATATTTGGAAAGAAGCTAGGTGAACCAAATAGTTTATTGTCCATTCTCAAAGAGGTTAGTGTCGATATCTGTGTGCTTAATAATTTCCAAGGTATGCTAGGCTGCTAATGCATCACACTTTCTCTCTCAAGTTTAAGTTTTATATGGGGATTTGTTTAATCCAGATCACTTATGTGATGGAATACTTTCTACATGTTAGGATCAACTTGTTTGCTCGAATTGCACCTTGGAGTTATAAATTTCAGTGTTATTTTACTTGGGGACAAATATGAGAAGGCGAATGTAAGGCTAATGTGTTGCACTTCCTACGGACTACACACAGAAATGGCACTTCTATTCATATTACACAAATTTATGTCTTTGGCTGTTTTGTTCTTACAATTTGAAAGTAACCAAAGAAAAAGGTCTCCATGTTTGAAATTTCAGTGATTACTCACACTGAAATTCTTTCCTCTGTTCTCACTTTTTTTTTTTACCTTGTTCTTTTTCTTTCTCAGATTGGATGCTCATATTGTTTTAACCATTGATTCTGCGGTTTGTGTCCAGGTAATACAGCTAAGAAAGGCATGCAGCCATCCTTACCTCTTTCCTGGTATTGAGCCTGAACCTTATGAAGAAGGTGAACATCTGGTTCAGGTAGCTTTTTCATCTCTTAAGTTAGTTTGGTATAACAGGGGGTGATAATTCTGGAATTCAAAATAATTTTTGTAGTGTCAAAATTCTAATATCTTCATGGTAGGTGTTACAAAAGGTATTTGCGGAGAAGTTATCTCTTTGTATTTATTAGCATTATGTGTATACTGAGATAAGAGTCCTTAGAATATAACGAGTCCTAATTAGGAAGGAACTCTAATTAGGAAATATACAAACACTACCTCTAGTCTAACTTAAGGATATTTACATAAAAATAAAATAAAAATAAAACTGAAACTTCTAACACTCCACCTCAAGCTAGAGAATAGAAATATAAGAAGTACAAATTATTCCACTATCAAGCTTCACTTTTATAAAGTGGTGATCAATCTTAATGTGCTTCGTTCTATCATGTTGCACTAGATTGTGAACAATGCTAATGGCAGATTTATTGTCACAGTAGAGCTTCATAGCACCTTCTTGAGTAATTTTCAGATTATTAAGAATGATCTTAAGTCACAATAATTCTCATACCCCATGCGCTATTGCCCTAAATTCTACCTCGGCACTTGATCTTGCAACTACATTTTGCTTATTACTCCTCCATGTCACAAAGTTATCACCTAAAAAGGTGCAATACCCGGTTGTGGAGTGCCTATCTTTAATTGACTCAGTATAGTCAGCATCAGTGTGTGCTGCTAATGCCACACCTGTTCACCGTTTAAACAACAGCCCCTTGCCTGGATGGGCTTTAAGGTACTGGAGTATATGGTATACTGCCTGCATATGTATTTCTCTAGGGTCATGCGTAAATTGACTTACCGCACTCACTGCATAAGCAATGTCTGGCCGTGTGTGTGACAAGTATATCAACCTTTCTACTAGCCGTTGATACCTCTGTCAGTCCACCCCAACATCATCAACTGCATCTCCTAGTTTATGGTTTTGCTCAATGGGAACTGCTACTGGTTTGCACCCTAGCTGTGTGGTTTCCTCCAACAAATCAGTCACATATTTCTTCTGGGAAAGATAAATTCCTTCTATTGAATGAACTACCCTAATTCCCAAAAAATATTTTATCTACCAAATTCTTTAATCTCAAACTCCTTTTTCATGCACTGCTTAACTTCTTCTCTTTCTTTTTATCATTCCCATCATTATTATATCATCTACATAGACTGGTAATGCAGTGACTCCCCCTAAACTTGAGTGCTTAAAAACAACGTGTGATCACCTTGACTCTACTTGTAACTGGCTGTGATCAATACTTTTGCAAATCTCCTAAACCAAGCCCTAGGTGATTGCTTAAGGCAATACAAAGCCTTTTTTAATTTGCATGCTATGCGTGTTTTTATTCCATCGCCATAACTTGGTGGGATTTGCATGTAAATCTCCTCTTTTAAGTCTCCATAGAGGAAAATATTCTTCACATCGAATTGCTGAAGTGGCCACCTGTAATTGGTAGCTAAAGCCAGCAGGACTCTCATTGTGTTCATCTTCGCCACATATGCAAATGTCTCCTGATAATCTACTCCCTGTGTCTGTGTATACCCTTTTGCAACCAACCGAGCCTTGTACCTTGTTAAAACTCTGTCATTATTTCCAGAGATTTTTGCTAGTTGTATAGATTAGCTAGCTGTACAGATTATGGTACAGATTTGTTAGCTGTACATATTTGATTTTGCTTGATTTAAGGTTTGTAATTTTCTCTTAATTTAGGCTTGATTGTAGGCATAAGTACAGCTATTGTAATCTATAAATAGGAGCCTTCTTTTGGAGAAGAAATATATAGAAATTACTTTTCTTACATGGTATCAGCCTAAACACGTTCCTCTCCTTGTTTCTCCTCTTTTTTTTTTTAATTCTCATATCTCTTACATATCTTTCTCACCTCAAATATGTCTGCAGATTCCACCAATATCACCCCTAATACTACTACACATTTTCAAAACTTCTTAGCCTACATTCGCACACAATTTTCCACTAGTATTAAACAATTTCAAAGTGATGGTGGTGGTGAATATGATAATAGTTCGTTCAAAAATATATGCTCTTCTCTTGGCATTCACCATCGTCTATCTTGTCCACACACTCCAGAACAAAATGGTCTAGCTGAGCGCAAACACTGTCACATTGCCACCATAGCCCGCACACTTCTCCTTACGAGTCATGTTCCTTTATGTCACTAGCATGATGCGGTTTCCACTACTATTCACCTAATTAATCGCTTTCCATCTCCTCTCCTCCAATGGTCATCTCCATTTGTTCGTCTCTATGGTCAAACCCCTTCTTACTCTGAGTTGCGTGTATTTGGTTGTGCATGTTACCCACATTTAGGTGCTTATATTTCTAATAAACTTTTGCCAAGAACTGTTGAATGTGTGTTTTTAGGTTACAGCTTGCAGCACAAAGGCTACAAATGTCTAGATCGCAAAATTGGCAGAGTCTATATATCTCGCCATGTTCGTTTTGATGAAGGCACCTTCCTCTTTGCTAAACCCTCTGCAAGCTGCCAGTCACAATCATCATCATGGGCATTAGTTCCCCTGGTTCCTCCTGCTCTGGAGATATCATTACAGTCTGCTCCTCAGACCAGTGCCTCAGATCCACATGCTCCATTAAGTCTTCCAGCACAACCAAGTCCTCCTGTACCACCAAGCACTTTGGCTCCTCATCTTATAGAGCCTTTCACATATCACTATCAGCGGCGACAACCACAATCATCCATGTCGTCTCATACTGATGGTGGCCCTTCTGTTACTGTTCCTTCATCTTCAACAGAGGTTCCAAAGCATCCAATGGTTACTCGTCAACAGGATGGTTCCCGCCGACCTTTGGTTAGAACAGATGGTACAATCAGGTATCCTATTTCTCGAGCTCTCCTTGCTTAGCTTCCTTTACCTACAGTTGAGCCAACTTGTTACACACAAGCTATTCGCATTTCTGAATGGCTCCAGGTCATGACAAATGAATTTAATGCCTTGTTGAAAAATAACACATGGATCCTTGTCCCTCCTGACTCAAAGCAACATATAGTTGGCTGCAAATGGGTCTTCAAAATAAAACGCAAGACAGATGGCTCTATAGAACGACATAAGGCACGCTTGGTTGCCAAAGGTTTCCATCAACAAGTCGGAATTGATTTTGACGAAACATTCAGTCCTGTGATCAAGCCAACAACTGTTCGTATTGTGTTGAGCCTTGCTGTATCTTTTGGGTGGTCCATTCGCCAACTTGATGTGAAAAATGCCTTTCTTCATGGCATTTTAGATGAGACAGTTTATATGAGTCAACCACCTGGGTTTGCTGATTCAACTCGTCCTAATCATGTGTGTCTTTTAAATAAAGCAATTTATGGTCTCAAACAAGCACTCCGGGCATGGTTTCAACGTTTAAGCAGTTATCTACTACAGTTTGGTTTCACTCAAAGTTGTGCTGATCACTCTCTATTTGTCTATCGCTCTGGCACTGATATGATGCTTTTATTACTTTATGTTGATATTATCTTGACAGGCAATCAAACATCTATGGTGTCATCTTTCATCACTACACTTGGCAAAGAATTTGAACTCAGTGATCTTGGTACCCTTTCTTACTTCCTAGGTCTTAAAGCCACATTCTCCACTAATGGCTTAAGACTATCTCAAACAAAGTACACAGTTGATGTTCTTAAACGTTTCTCTATGACAGACTGCAAACCTTGCAACACTCCGGTATATGCCAAAACTCAATTTTCTGCTTATAATGGTGATATCCTCAAAGATGCTACTGAGTATCGCCAACTAGTTGGCTCACTCCAGTACCTTACCTTTACTCTACCCGACATTTCCTATGCAGTGCATCATGTTGCACAGTTTATGAGCCAACCTCGGTCTCCCCATCTCATTGCAGCAAAACGTATCCTTCGCTACCTCAAAGGTTCCTTGCAATTTGGCCTACTGTTTCGCAGCTCACCTAATCCTTTAACTATTAAGGTATACTCTGATGTTGATTGGGGTGGCTGTCCAGATTCTCGACGCTCTACCACCGGCTTTTGTGTTTTCTTAGGCTCCAACCTTATCTCTTGGACTGCCAAGAAACAACCCACTGTATCACGCTCTAGTGACGAAGCTGAATATCGCTCCCTTGCCCATGTCTGTGCTGAGTCTACTTGGGTCTCTCACCTTCTTCAAGAACTGCAGTTTTCGGTACCACGACCTACTACATTACTATGTGATAATCTCAGTACTACATATATGGCATCCAATCCGGTTTTCCATGCCCGCACCAAACATATTGAATTGGATTATCACTTTATCAGGGAACACATTCTCTCCGGAAGTCATCGTGTACAATTTGTTCCTTCTCTTGATCAGCTCGCTGACATCTTCACCAAAGGTCTTCACAAGCATCGCTTTCAACTTTTGCGATCCAACCTCGTCTTTCTGGATAGCCGAGTTTGCAAGGGAGTGTTAAAACTCTGTCATTATTTCCAGAGATTTTTGCTAGCTGTATAGATTAGCTAGCTGTACAGATTATGATACAAATTTGTTAGCTGTACATATTTGATTTTGCTTGATTTAAGGTTTGTAATTTTCTCTTAATTTAGGCTTGATTGTAGGCATAAGTACAGCTCTTATAATCTATAAATAGAAGCCTCCTTTGGAGAAGAAATACACAGAAATTACTTTTCTTACATACCTTTCCAGTGACCCATCTGCTTTATACTTAACCGTATAAACCCATTTACAACCCACTGTTTTCTTTCCTTTGGGTAGGTCCACCAAATCCTAAGTTTTGTTCTTTTCTAATGCCTCTATTTCAGTCTTCATGGTAGTTCTCAGCCAAATCCCAAGTTTTATTCTTTTCTAATGCCTCCATTTCAGTCTCCATGGCAGTGCTCCAATTGTTATCAGCCAATGTTTCAGACAGTGTATTGGGCACAAAAACTGTATTTAAGTTTGCGAGAAAAGATTGGTGTGAAATTGAAAAATTCTGATGTAACACATACTTTGATAGTGGGCACAGTGGTCGTTTGGTACACTCCCTAGTTCCTTTTCTCTGTGCAATTGGTAACTCCTCATCAGACTTCTGGTCGGACTGGACTTGCTTTGGTTTAGGGCCTTTCCTCCTTGAATACACAATAGGGGTTGCAATAGAAGGTTCGGTGCAGTAAGGTTTGGTAGATTCCGTGCAATATGGGCTGGTAGGTTCTGGGCAGTCCGGTTGGTTTTTTAATTCAATTTCAACTGGGTTTTTTCTGGTGTCAGGAGAGTTTGGTGAGGGATAATTTGTGATTGATAAGTCATTTGATTCATTTAGTACATCTTATTGAGGTTTGGTCAAACTAGGACTCTCAAGATTAAAAAAACTCGGCTTCTTTTCCTGACCCAAAAATATCTTCATTTGAAACAACATTTTTATTCAAATCAGTGTTTGACCTGGACTCAAATTGACCTTTATTTGACTCATTTAATTCAAAAACCAAATCAACAGGTTCTTTTAAAGGAACCAGACATTTAGAAGGGTTACTAGAGCTAGGACTCTTAGAACCAATACCATCAAAATACTGACTCTTAGAATTAAAATCACCAGAATTGAAAAAATCAAAAAAATTATTATCAATCTCAGTCTTATCTTTACTCAAATTCTCCCCCTGAAGATAAGACTTAAAAAAAAGATTTGGACTCATGAAATGTAACATCAACATAAATAAAAAACTTTTGAGAGGCTGGATGATAACATTTGTACTCTTTATGGGTAATGGAGTACCTAATAAACAGACATTTAAGAGACCTTGGATCTAATTTGCTTTTAGTGTGATTGTGATTATGAACAAATGCTACCCAACCAAAAATCCTAGGAATAAGATTCTGATATGTATTAAAATCAAGGTAAAACTTTGAAAACACAGAGATTAGAGATTTGAAGTCCAATACTGTTGTGGGTTGCCTGTTAATGATATGTGTAGCAGTTAACAAGGCTTCACCCAATAGCAGTTTGAAACTTTATTTTGAAAAAGCAAAGCTCTTGTTGTGGAGAGTAAATGCCCGTTTTTCCTTTTTGCCAAACCATTCTGTTGAGGAGTATAAACACATGCATGTATAATACCCTCGT
Source organism: Xanthoceras sorbifolium (assembly GCA_003430845.1). NCBI lineage: Eukaryota > Viridiplantae > Streptophyta > Magnoliopsida > Sapindales > Sapindaceae > Xanthoceras > Xanthoceras sorbifolium. The sequence goes on from CM010608.1 coordinate 37,628,764, forward strand.
TTTGAAATTTTTTTGTTAATTCCTAATTAAAATAATCTTTTGCATTATCAGTTTCAAAGCGTTTGATCCTTGTCTGAAATTGAGTGTGAACCATAGAACAAAAGTTTTGAAGCACTTTGTTTAAATCGGATTTTTGTTTTAACAAATAGATCCAAGTGACTCTAGTACAATCGTCTATAAAAGAAACAAACCATCTTGCTCCTCTAATGTTAGAGACTCAAGATGGTCCTCAAATATCACTATGAATAAGAGGAAAAGGAAAAAGACTTTTTTTTATTACTAACTGAAAAAGATACACGTTTTTGTTCCGCAAGCTCGTATGTATGACATTGAAATGAACTAAGTTGAAGACCAACAAACAAAGAAGGAAACATAGCTTTTAAAATCTGGAAAGAAGGATGACCAAATCTCAAATGATGCAACCAAATTTGTCTCTTATTTGCTGTGTGGTCAGAAAGATAGGATTGAAGAATTTGATTCTTACTAAGACTCTGAGGTGTTTCAAGAAAGTACAGCCCATTTTTAGCCTTAGCAAGTCCAATCTTCTTCCCCGAAAGCTGATCCTAAAATTCACAGTGAGTAGAATAAAAGGTTACTGAACAATTTAGGTCCTTTGTCAGTTTCTGAATAAAAATTAAATTAGTGGATAATTTTGGTACATGTAAGACATGATTTAAAGAAAAAATGGGACTCAGTTTAATGTCTCCTAAACCGGCCATTGTAATCAAAGATCCATCAGCTACTGCTATTTTTTTGTTAATAGGACATGATTCATAAGTAGAAAAATTGTAAGGTGAGTGGGTCATATGGTTTGTAGCACCTGAGTCAATAACCCAGACACTCAAATCACACTTGTCTATAACATTAAAGCCAACACAATTAGAAACCTTACCTGACTGAACTAGGGAGCATATACCTGGCTCAGGATTGCGTGGTAATTTCTTCAGAGTTCCTCAGAGACTTTTAATTTTCTCCAATGTTGTAGAGTCGGTTTTGTCCTTCTCACGAGTATCCACATCTCCGGTTAAGTTTGCTCGTTGCTGCTCTCCCTTCTGGCCCAATTTTTTACTGGAAATAGATGGCTTTCCATGAAACTTCCAGTATCTATCCTTGGTATGCCTCGGCTTCTTACAATAGGTACACCAAAGATTGGAATTGTTGGTGTTGCTAGATCTGTTAGCGTCACTGGCAACAGCCTTCATTTGATGTAAAACACGGCCACCAGTTGATGCAAGGGTTGATCCTTCCTCATGTAATGATTGAACCATTACACTCCTCCGACTCTCCTCGGTCTGAACCATTAAGATGACAGTATTTAACAATGGTACTTCTTCTCTTTCCAAAATCTGGATTCGGACTTGATCATACTCCATATTGAGGCCGGGCAAAAAATCATATACCTTGTTTTGCTCCAGCATTTTTCTCACAACCATGGCGTCTGCAGGATTCGTTATCCTAACACAGTGATAGTGATCCAATTCTTGCCATAAATTCTGTAATGCGTTTGCATAATCAGTGACTGACCCATTACCTTGCTTGGTTGACATTGCCTTTGTTCGATGCGGCATCCTTCACTTTAGATTAGGTTTGCTGGATAAATTCCCAGATTTCTTTTGCAGTAGTCAAGAACATACATGTATCGTTCACTTCCGGAGTCATCGAATTCCATAACCAAATCATGATCATAAAATCCTCCCCATCCCAAGCATTGAACTGAGGGTCTTCTTTTGGAGGGCATGTGCCAGTAAGATGCCTCAGTTTGCCCTTCCCTTTGAGAAAAGTTTGAACAACCTGTGACCACTTCAAGTAATTTTTTCCATTGAGTCTGTATCTAGTTTGAATAAACTGCAAATCTTTTCCAGACCCATTATTATTGCCCCCTCCAAAAAATCGATTCTTCATTTGGCCGGCCCGATGTAGCACCAGGAGGAATAGGCGTAGTATGAACTTTAGAACTTTCTTCAGTGATGGCACAGAACAGGAAGGAGACAGGTAGAGACTTTGACGGCAGTGGAAACTCGGAAAATGGCCAACGAAGAATAGCGATGAAGGCTTGGAAAAAGAATTAGCGATGAAGGCTGAAGATAGTACGTAGTGCTCTGATACCATGTTACAAAAGGCATTTGTAAAAAAGTTCTCTCTTTGTATTGATCAGCACTGTGTATATATAGAGATAAGAGTTCTTAGAGTATAAAGAGTCCTAATTAGGAAGGAACTCTAATTAGGAAATATACAAACACTACCTCTAGTCTAACTTAAGGATATTTACATTAAAAATAAAATAAAAATAAAACTGAAACTTCTAACAGTAGGAAATAAACAAAGAGTAATAGAAACATTTGGTTGATTCATAGACAAGTCTGGTGCTGTTTCCAAGTCTCTGCAATTTGTATCCGTCTTTTCCTTGCTCATAGTGTTTCCTTCTGACCAAAAGTTTATACTTTGTGTCTTCCTCTTAGGCCGGTGGTAAACTTGTAATTTTGGACCAATTACTTCAGAAGTTGTACAATTCCGGGCATCGTGTGCTTCTCTTTGCTCAAATGACCAGTACACTTGACATCTTACAGGTTTGCCGTACCTGCAGTGAAAACATCTTATATTTTCTTCTGCTCGATTGCATATGTTAGTCTTCTCTTGACAATTTTAATTAGCGCTTCTCATATTCAATGTAGGATTTTCTGGAGTTACGGAAATATTCCTATGAGCGTCTTGATGGATCAGTTCGGGCTGAGGAACGTTTTGCTGCGATAAGAAGTTTTGGGGGTCCATCAACTGGAGGGAGAACGACTTCTGAAGCTGATGGAAATAATGCGTTTGTTTTCATGATATCTACAAGAGCTGGGGGAGTTGGATTGAATCTTGTGGCTGCTGATACTGTGAGCTTATAAAACACTTAACAGAGTCATTGCTCATATCTTTGACTTGAATGGAGAAACTGATTTTTTTTTAGAAATAGTTTAAGAAATTAATACTGTTACTTTTATAGATCTTAAACGGCTTGTTACTAACTTCAATCCATACTGCAGGTCATATTCTATGAGCAAGATTGGAATCCTCAGGTGGACAAGCAAGCTTTGCAACGAGCTCATCGCATTGGTCAAATGAACCATGTGTTATCTATAAACATAGTAACAAGACACACCGTGGAGGAGGTGATATCTTGTACATCAATCTTTTAATGTATTATGTCAGAATTATTGTATTTAAAAACTTCAATTTTAGGTCATTATGCGGAGAGCAGAGAGGAAGTTGCAACTTAGCCATAATGTTGTGGGAGATGATGATATGGACAGGGATCAGAAAGACACAACAGGAGTTGAAATGGGTGATTTGCGATCTGTCATATTCGGGTTACATATGTTTGATCTTAAAGAAACCAACGATGAAGAATTGAATAGCACAAAATATTCAGAATTGAATGCTATGGCAGAGAAGGTAATTGCAATCCGCCATGAACAAATATTGGGTGAGGCTGGTCAGAAGTTTGAAGTTGATCCAAATCTTTTGGGCAGGAGTGATCTTGTTATGCAAGGTAGTTCTGCATCCACAGTTTTTAATTCTGGTCTTGACGAGGCTTCGTATCTCTCATGGGTTCAAAAATTCAAGGAGACATCACAATCAAGTGGTGATTCTATCGTGGAGATGAAAAATAGAAAGAAGTTACCTGAAGATAAGCATTTGAAACTTGAGGCTTCAAGAAAGAAGGCAGAGGACAAGAAGTTGGCTAAGTGGGAGGCCCATGGATACCATTCGTTGTCTGTTAAAGATCCTATCTGCTCTGTAGATGGTGATATGATGTCAGATTCGAGCTATGTTCATTTGGTTTATGGAGATTGTACTCATCCTTCAAAAGTTTGTCCGTCTGAACCTGCCATTGTATTCAGGTAATCCTTTTTATTGGATATGCCATTGCTTGACCTTTCTCTTTATTTTGATTTCGAGTGATGGTATGATACTGTCAATTCCTGTTTCCTGTTCTGTTCTTAGAGTAATTTTTGCTTCTATATTCTTTTGTTTATGCTTGTATTTTCTCGACTCCTTGATGTAATTTTCCCCTTGAAATAAACATGAGATCATTCAATGAGCAACTTTGAAAGAACATGTATCTCTTTCATTTTTTTTATTCTAATATGAAAAGTACATCATATCTTAAAATTCTATATTTCAATGCAAATGTTTGTGCATTATTATATAAAGCTGTCTAGATCCTCCTTTTGGTGGCTGGAAAAATCTTAGACTATGGACTGAACTTATTACAACATTGATTTGGCAGTTGTGTAGATAATTCTGGAAACTGGGGCCATGGAGGGATGTTCGATGCACTTGTAAAACTTTCTGCAAGTATTGCTGATGCATATCAACGGGCTTCTGAATTTGGAGACCTTCATCTTGGTGATCTCCATCTCAAAAGAATCAATGGTATGCTTTTATGTCCTTTCTTCCTGTATATTGGATTGTTTATTGTCCTAATTACCTCCCTATAAACACAAATATTGTTAATCTTCTGTGAGACAAGATTTGTTAACCAGGTTGGTTAAGGTTAATTTTTTGAACCAAGTTGTTTGTGCATTACATGCCGGTTTGTTCATCCTGTTCATCATAGTCGTAACATGATCACCAGTTACTAATCATAATCATTATTTTTGCCTTGATGTTGGGGCCACTAATTGTTTTCTCATTTCATTTTATGCAAGTTCTACTTTCTTTTCTAATTTATTGATTCTTTTAACTGCTGTAGGGCAGTTGAGAAGGTAATTAACATGTGGTATTGATATTGTTAGGGATCTGTTAACTGTTGTAAGTTCATGGTCATGGCATAAGGAGTCATAACGTCATTTAGAGTTATTTGAGGGACAATACAGTCTAGAAGTTATGGGACACAGTACCATTTTGGGCTCCTTGGTCTGAGTTCTGAGACATGTCATTCTTCTAGGTCAATGTTTTTTGGAAGACCACGGTTGCCTAGATGTTTGTTTTTGGTAACTCATTTTTTATATATCTTCATTCAGTTGATACTGGTTCTTTTTTTCCTATATAAAAAATGTCATCCCAGTGTTCGCCTAAAAGATATATTAAAGGTTGCAGGATTCATGATGGCCCCATCTTGACAAAAATTAACCAGCTTCTTTAATGAGAATGTAGGCAGGATTCATACCATGCTGCATACTCTAGCTACTGGATAAAACTCTGCTATGATAGATGAAGTGACAAAAACTTGCAGCTAAAATTAGTATTCGGTATTAGAAAACTTAGTATGTAACAATCTAAAGTAACTAGGATAGTCTGGTTGAGCTGTCATTTAGAATATGTTTAAACCTAATGGAGCTAAGATAGGATGGGTGGGCTGTCATGTTGCTCAGGATTTTGTTTATAACATTCAAAATTGAACAGCTTTTCCGCTGTTGGTCATTGATCATAAATAATCAGGTCTTGGGTAACCTAAGCTTAATGTTGAAGCATATGACTCCTTTTAACAAATTTCCGTGAGGCATTTATCAAATTTATTGGAAGAACTAGCATCTGAAATTCTTTTTTTACAACATGTACTGTCCTTTGATTTTGTCATGGGGGCTTTCTGTGCCACATTCCCTATTTTTAGCTTTTAGGAATAATTAGTTATTGCTTTCTCTCATATAATTATCTGCTGCTGAAACATCAAATTCTGCTGCCTGCTATTCAGAGGATAGTGATAATATTCCTCTGTGGGTGGCTTTGGCTGTTGTCCAATCATATAATCCTAGGCGTAAAGTACCTCGCAGTGATATTTCTATACCTGATCTGGAATCTTGTCTATCAAAAGCGTCGTTTTCAGCGGCTCAGAATTCTGGTAAGTTCTTACACATCCCTGATTGTGACTGATCTTGAATTTTAATAACCTTTTTTTTTTATCTTGATGCTATAACCGGATATTTTGATTTTGTTGTTTCAAAAGAACCAAATGGTACTTATCTATTTTGCATTTTGTCTTAATATTAAATCTGCACAAATGATGCAGATTGCCACTCTATGTCAATGTCTTGTAGGATAATATGATTTTAGGAAGTGTATAGAACTAACTCAAGCATAAACTTGTTTTCTAATGCTGATCATGCATCCGAAACTATCTGATCTTTTATCCATTTCCCGGAAAGCTTCAATCCACATGCCACGAATTGGTTACCAAGATGGATCCGATCGCTCACAATGGTATATTGTGGAACGTCTTCTACGCAAATATGCTTCCCTCTACAGCATAAAGATTTTTGTGTAGGCCTCCCTCTCAAGTCTCTCTATGTATCTCGCAGTGTGCGCGTGCTTGTGTAGTTGTGTTCCTAAATGCATAGCATGTTAATAATTCCTTTTCACAACAGGTACTATTACAGACGGTCAGCTTGACAACGCCTGGGGTTCTAGTGTCTATATCAGGATGGTGGTGGTCTGTAGAGTAGAGTGAAGATGTTGTACTTTTTAGTTACCTTTGTTCATGACATCGAAGAACTGTAAACCAATGTACAACAACTTTTTTCACTTATGTGCAGCCCAGCTTCTGTTATTTATTCATTTCGCTAGAAAATATGTATTTAAATTATTATGATGTATCAAGCTAATTATGTATTTTCTGGAATTTTTATATATATGTATTTATAATGCATTCAAAACTGAATATTCTAGAGAAATTATTTTGTAAAACGACATGATTTTCTCCAACAATGCCGATGAAACACCACTTCAGTGTTTCTCAGGTACCATATTTCTTCTGCAAAAAAATTATTTTCTTTTATTAATTTGTGCGTATTTTATTATTATTATTATTATTGTTTTAAATTCACTTGACTGAATGGACCAAAAGTCCAAAAAAGTTTATATTTGTGCCAAGCCGACGGTCCAAGCCCAATAAACTTTTGGTTTCTTTTTTTTTTTTTTTGGTTGAAAATACGTAAACAAAAGTTTCAAATTAGCAGCGGACAATCAAACTTTTTCTTCATGGCGCGACTGGCATTCTCTGTCAAGCAATTTTCGAAGTCCATCTATGCCGGCCCACCTCAGCGTCCTTTGCCTCTCACTCTCAGGTACTACTTCTCTTCTGCAAAAAATTTCTTTTACGTCTAAATTTTTTTATATTTTCTAAATTTACTTGACGAACCCAGGTCCTACTCCTCTCAACACAGAGACGGCGACGATAAAGAAGAACCGGACCGGAGTGTTCAAAAACCAAAACCAACGACAAAAACCAAAAGAGCTCAGTCCATGGCGCTACTTATAAACACCACGCCCTGGTCTGCTGGTTTGGAATCGACTCTCTCTTCTCTGTGTCCTTCGCCAACCAAAACCACCGTGGATCAAACTCTCCGCCTTGTCAAATCTCCACAAAAGGCCCTCCGGTTTTTCGACTGGGTTCAACAAATGAGTTTCGCTCACAATGACCAGTCTTTCTTTTTAATGCTGGAAATCTTGGGCCGAAGTCGAAACCTCAACATTGCTCGTAATTTCCTGCTCTCTATCGAGAAGAGGTCTGGTGGGTTGATCAAACCCGGGGACAAGTTCTTTAACAGTTTGATTAGGAGTTATGGTAACGCGGGGTTGTTTCAAGAATCTATAAAGATTTTTACTATGATGAAAAGCATAGGTGTTTCGCCTTCTGTTGTTACGTTTAATAGTCTTTTGTTGATTTTGCTTAAGAGGGGGAGGACTAATATGGCCAAGAGTGTGTTCGATGAAATGCTTAGTACATTTGGTGTGACACCTGATGTTTATACATTCAATATTTTGATTAGAGGTTTTTGTAAGAATTCCCTGGTCCATGAGGCGTTTCGGTTTTTTAAAGAAATGGAGAGGTTTAAGTGTGATCCGGATGTTGTTACGTATAATACCATCGTTGATGGGTTGTGTAGGGCGGGGAAGGTCAACACTGCTTGTAATGTCGTTAAGGGTATGGGTAGGAAGGTTGCAGATTTGAATCCGAATGTTGTTACTTACACCACTTTGATTAGAGGGTATTGTATGAAACAAGATATTGATGAGGCTTTGGTTACTTTCGAAGAGATGCTAAATAGAGGATTGAAGCCTAGTAGAGTGACTTATAATACTCTTATCAAGGGGCTTTCTGAAGCAAGGAAGCTAGATAAAATTAGAGAAATTTTGGAGCGAGCAAAAGGATTTACTCCTGATACTTGTACTTTCAACACATTGATAAACGTACATTGTATTGGGGGGAACTTGGTTGAAGCGTTGAATATGTTTGAGAGGATGAAAAGGTTGCGGGTTCTGCCAGATTCAGCTACGTATAGCGTTTTGATAAGGAGTTTGTGTCAGAAAGTGGATTTTGAGGGAGCAGAGAAGTTGTTTGATGAGCTATCTGAGAAGGAGATCTTGTTGAGTGAAACTGGGTGTACTCCCCTTGTTGCGGCATACAATCCCATGTTTGAATATTTGTGTGGAAATGGGAAGACTAAGAAGGCAGAGAGAGTTTTTAGGCAGCTAATGAGAAGGGGAACACAAGATCCTTCGACTTTTAAGACGTTGATCATGGGGCATTGTAAGGAAGGCACGTTTGATGCTGGGTATCAGCTGTTGATCTTGATGTTAAGGAGAGAATACGTGCCTGATTTTGAGACCTATGATTCTTTAATTAATGGTCTCTTGCAGAAGGGTGAAGCTCTTGTTGCCCAGCAGACTCTAGAGAAGATGCTGAAGAGCTCCCATCTCCCTAGAACGTCTACTTTCCACTCTATTCTTACGGATCTTGTGAAAAAGAAGCATGCCCGTGAATCTGCCAGCATGATAATGCTAATGTTGGAGAAAAGAACTAGACAAAATATTGGTCTCTCAACAAATGCAGTGATTTTGCTATTTGGTAGCGGACTGAAGGAAAAAGCATTCCAGATTGTTGGCTTGCTTTACGATAATGGGTTTGAGGTTGAGATGAAAGAAGTAATTGCTTTCCTTTGCCAAAGTAGAAAGCTACTAGAGGCACATAAAATGTTGCTATTTAGTTTGGAGAAGAATCATAGCATTGATATTGATATGTGCAGCACAGTTATTGAAGGCTTCTGTAAAATCCATAAACTACCAGAAGCATTTCAGTTGTACTACGAATTGGTGGAGAAAGGGGTCCATCAACAGTTGTCCTGCTTGGAAGATCTGAAAAAGGCTCTGGAGGCAAATGGAAGACAAGGGGAAGCTGATTTTGTATCTAAGAAGATGCCAAAACAATTGCAGCCCGACAAAGCTCCAAAACTTTCTTAGTTTCATGTCTGTCATAATTCCTATATTTCCTTTTTCTTGATTTTTTTCTTTAGTATTTGACTATTGATACCAGGCATTCTCTTGAGAGCTTATTTAAGTTGATCTTGACTATTTCACAGGTTAGAAGCATAGCAGGGAGGCAAAATGGAGCTGGAATCAGTAGACGGAATGTGTCGTTCCAACATCAAGAATCAATGATCACAATGTTTTTAACTTCCCTGAGAATTAAAATGACCTGTAAGATGAACCTCCATATATGATTTCCTTTACATTTTTAGCCCTTCTGTAAATCATTTTTCTGACATGAAAGCTGCTATATGTATTACCATTTTGAACCATTTGCTGTTGTGCAGAGGGCTATGCTGATGGAGTTTGTGCTGTCTCCCAAGTCTGGGGCTTGGGCTGATAATCATCGAATTATGACATCAAGGTCAATGCATTGCTTGTAAAGGAAAGACTTTAAGATGCCCAAACATCGTGGTAATGAGTTCTTGGACCCAAGGTCACTCCATGTTGTTTGACCTTCGTTCTCCAATTTTTGTGTTCTTCATAAGCTGGTATATTGACATGTTAAAGGCAACACCAGATGGAGTATAAACAGAGCATAGATTTAAGCTTTATTTCTAATTAGTTTTCGTATGAAACCCGGTTCATTCCTGATACATGTACTTAGAATTCAATATTTTTCCCGTTTGTTTAATATTCTAATCTAGCATTTTCTTTTATACATCTATAATTATTAACCGTCATTTTGTTTTAAATTTTTGCAGTACCACAAAGTCTGAATTGTAATATTTTGCAAGAGTTGGATAGGTATCATCTACCATTGCCCAGCTTGCTCTTGAAGGGTGCACGAACTCTATTCACCTTTGGACATTATTCACCTTTGGACACGAACACTATTCCGTTCTCCGCGGAAACCCGCCTTGCAATGGAACCGAGTAGAACAGAAAATTTGTTATTTGTGATATTTAATGTAATTTTGGCTGAATCTATAGGATGCTATGTTTTGATCAATCATTAGATTCATTTAATCATGATCTGTTTCTCACCTCCTTTACTGCCTTATAGGTCCAGTCCCTTAAACTGGCTCTCTTGTGTGTCTATGAATTGTGCTAGACAAGGACAGAGATGTATGGTTGCATTGATATTTTTGTTAAAGTTCGGCAGGGTAAAGATGTCTTTTTATTTTTTTTATAATTTAAAAATTCCCTGAACCGTTTAGCTGGCCTAAGTTCAAAACTAGGACCCCACTGAACTCTAGAGTGCGTTTGGTGTGCGGAATTGAAATAGGCTATTTTTATGGGATATAATAGGATTGGATTTGATTGGATTAAATTGGGTTAAATTAGTATCATGATGTGTTTGGTGCAGTATGGATTGGACTAAAAATAGTATTGTCACTTATTTGATATACTATGAGATTGGATAAAATCAGATTGAATTAAATTAATTTTCATATAAAATAATTTTTTTAAAATTAAATTAAAATTATTTTAAATCAACTAAAAAATTAATTTTTTTTAATTAAACTAGGTTAAAAATTCATTTTATAAAAAAATAAATTATTTAAATTATTTTCTAAAAATAAATAAAACTATTTATAATTAATTTTAAGTAAAGTAAAATCATTTTTAAATAAAATGCTTTAAATTAAATTTAGTTAAAAAATTATTTTTTGAATAAAATAAATAGTTAAATTATTTTTTAAAAATACATAAAATTATTTAAACTTATGTGGCATTCACTTATATAGTTAATAATCATTTTTATTCTTAAGAGCAATTTTAGTGATATTATGCATTTAGAGAAAATTAAGTGCAACATAGGATCTATATTGAAAAAATTAAAAAAAAACTCTTTCCAATGCAATTATCTAGCTTCAATATTAATATAATGTGATAAAAAAAAAGTTAGAGAATATCAAGTAGAGTTTTTAATCGTAGATATCTTCCTTGATATGCTGACTAGGTTTTCTAACTTTTCCCACTAAAATAATTTTAATATTTTTTCAATGCATTTAATTATCATATTAAATTGGAGAGATAATATGACAAATAGCTTGTGGTGATTGGTTCGAAATTACTATTTAAATACTTACATTGGAAAAGTGAATATGTATTTCTATAATTTTTTTGACAAGTTAGATTCATATTATTTAGATGCTTATGTGGCAATATTTAGATACTAAAAAATACATATTTGTATTGGAGATGCTCTAACAAATCATGTGTTATGTTATTATGTATATATATATATATATATTAATAAATTATTTATTATACTATTTTTATTTTAAATGGATATTTAAATAAAATATTTCTAATTTATATAAATTATTAATTAAATATAAAAATATATTTTATTTATATAAACTATTTAAATTTATTTAATAATATTATATTAAAAAAATTAATCCCAAGAGCATGGATTCTATAATACCATGGTGATGGGTGGATTTTTATAATCTCTTTACAATGGAATTATTTTAAAAAGTAGGATTAAATAATCTAATCAACTTTCCCACACCAAACATAGGATTAGAACTAGGTTCATTTAAAATAATTCAATTCTAGTCCCAGTCACAAGCACCAAACATAACCTATAATTTTCGGGAAATAGGAACCTGTGGCCTCGGAGCACGTAGGTGTCCATGAGGGGATTCTATTCATTAAATCATAAATGCAAAAGTTTTGATTTTTCAAATTGAAGAGAAAGAAAGTTGAAATTGGATTTCAAGTGATCTGGCAAGAAAAAAAAAGAAAGTAAAAGATTGTTAAGCCTTTCACACTTCCAACCCAAGAACCCACAAATTACCAACTTATTGATAAACTATTCATTTTTTTTCTTTTCATGCTAGTCTTCCTTGACACCAACCTCTCTCCAGAAACTAAGTTAGAGCTTCTATTTATATTCTCCTGCCCCAAACAATCTTTTTCATTGAGTTTCCATAACATCCCCCCCCAACCCAACTGTATTTTTTGTTTCAACATGTCAAAAGTCAACAGTAATGGCTCTAGCCAGCACTCCTCTGCACCATCTAGAAGGTTACCTACACCTGGGAAGGCAACTGTTCTTGCTATTGGCAAGGCCTTCCCTCGTCAACTGATTCCTCAGGAATGCTTGGTCGAAGGCTACATTCGAGACACGAAATGTGAAGATGTGTCCATCAAGGAGAAACTGGAACGCCTGTGTAAGTGAAAATACTTCTAGTGATTCTTGACTTGTTATAGATTGCAATATTGTTCAGTTTCTGAATTATTATGAGATATGTTTCTTCATATATTTTTGCATTGTTCAGTTTATGAAAGTTTTACAGGTGCATTCAGAGGCAGTTTTGAGGACATCTAGAAGCACTTTACCTGGAAGTTGCTTTCAGTCACGCTCGTTATATCAAACCGGACTCACGATGTGTTTTTCTTTCTTCTCTTTCTTTTGTTAGGTAAAACCACGACTGTGAAGACGAGATACACTGTCATGTCCAAGGAGATCCTTGACAAATACCCTGAACTGGCTACGGAAGGGTCGCCAACGATCCAGCAAAGACTTGAAATCGCAAACCCAGCTGTGGTAGAGATGGCCCTGGAAGCAAGCCTTGCTTGCATAAAAGAATGGGGGAGGCCAGTAGAAGACATCACTCACATTGTCTATGTTTCATCAAGTGAGATTCGTCTACCCGGTGGTGATCTATACCTTGCTACGGAGCTTGGCCTAAAGAATGATGTTGGCCGAGTAATGCTCTATTTTCTGGGCTGTTATGGGGGCGTTACTGGCCTACGTGTTGCCAAAGACATAGCCGAAAACAATCCTGGTAGCCGTATTTTGCTAACCACTTCTGAGACTACCATACTTGGTTTCCGCCCCCCGAACAAGGCGCGCCCATATGACCTTGTTGGGGCAGCACTCTTTGGTGATGGAGCTGCAGCTGCGATGATTGGAGCCAACCCATTGATGGACAAAGAGTCCCCTTTCATGGAACTAAACTATGCTGTTCAACAATTCTTGCCAGGGACACAAAACGTCATCGATGGGCGCCTCTCCGAAGAGGGCATCAACTTCAAGCTTGGCAGGGACCTGCCCCAAAAGATAGAAGACAACATTGAAGTGTTCTGCAAGAAACTGATGGCGAAGGCTGGTCTAGAGGATTTCAATGATCTGTTTTGGGCAGTTCATCCTGGTGGACCTGCAATTCTCAACCGGCTCGAAAGCAACCTCAAACTGGGAAATGAGAAGCTGGAGTGCAGCAGAAGGGCATTGATGGACTATGGAAATGTGAGTAGCAACACAATTTTCTATGTGATGGATTACATGAGGGAGGAGTTGAAGAAGAAAGAAATGGAAGAATGGGGACTTGCCTTAGCATTTGGTCCAGGCATCACTTTTGAAGGCATTCTTCTCCGGAGCCTGTGATCACAAGCTCCAAGTTTGCAGACTTTTTATAACCATCATGATAATCATCATGATCATCTTACATTATTGCTTCATAATATGGAATCAGTAAAGAATTTAATTTCTATTTTTATGTTAAAGATGTTGTAGCCAGTTGCATTTTAAAGATGAAATGACAAAAAATTATCTTAATTACTAATGGAAAACAATAAATAATCAAACTATCCTGATATTGAAAAACTATATATATATATATATATATATATATATATATAGTTTTATTAATATATTTATCCAAAGAGTTAAGAATATACAACATTCATTTCATATTAAACAAGATATTGAAGGTACAAAAACTATCCATTTATTTAGAAATGAAATCCGACAACCAATGTGTTAATATAGCCTGACAATTCAACATAGTTGCTAATTTATTTTAATAAGGAAAATATTTTTTGGGAATTTAGCAAAATTGTCCAAGCTCCACTAACAGTTGCAACACTACCCAAGCTCCACTAATTTTTGCAACATCTACCCAAAGCCATTTTTTGGACAAAATTGCCCTTACTTTTACATTTGACCACTGCACTTTCTTCTTCTTCTTCGCACTGTCTTCTTCTTCGCACTGTCTTCTTCTTCTTCATCATCTAGGCAAATTTCTTCACCTCACCCGGTTCTCTCTTCGTCTCTTCTTCTCTTCTCTTCTCTTCTTCACATTTTCTTATTTTTCCTCTCTTATCTTCTCCATAAATCTCTTACCCAACCTAAGCCAAGAAATTCTGAAGTTATCTCTTGCAAATAAACCATCGATCCATCTCACAAAGTCTTCTTCTCCATCAAAAATTCCAAGGTTAGTGTTAAACTTTTTTTTTTAGTCAATGCAGACCTTTATGGGTTTTGAATCAGTTGTAGACATTTCACATTTGTTAATCCTCCATCAAAAAAATGAAGAACGAATTTTTATAAAAAAAAATTTTTCATCATGCCGACCCGATGCTTTTGGCCCGATGCGTTGTTTTTTCATTATTTTTGGCCCGATGGTTTTATCATGTCGGCCCGATGGCTGGCCTGGGCCCGATGGTTTGATCATTCGGCCCGATGGTTTTATCATGTCGGCCCGATGGCTGGCCTTGGCCCGATGGTTTGATCATGTCGGCCCGATGGTTTTATCATGTCGGCCCGATAGATGGCCTTGGCCCGATGGTTTTATCATGTCGGCCCGATGGCCTTGGCCCGATGGTTTTATCATGTCGGCCCGATGGCCTTGGCCCGATGGTTTTATCATGTCGGCCCGATGGATGGCTTTGGCCCGATGGTTTTATCACGTCGGCCCGATGGCTGGCCTTGGCCCGATGGTTTTATCATGTCGGCCCGATGGCCTTGGCCCGATGGTTTTATCATGTCGGCCCGATGGCTGGCCTTGGCCCGATGGTTTGATCATGTCGGCCCGATGGTTTTTCTTCATGTTTTTTCATTGTTTTTGGCCCGATGGTTTTATCATGTCGGCCCGATGGCCTTGGCCCGATGGCCTTGGCCCGATGGTTTTTATCATGTCGGCCTGATGGCCTTGGCCCGATGGTTTTATCATGTCGGCCCGATGGCCTTGGCCCGATGGTTTTTGTTCATGCCAGGCCGGGAGTTTTGATACTTTAATTGAATCAATGTTTTATTTACATTTTTTATTTAAATGCAGGAAGGAGCATGGATGATGTGCAGTTGATAATCAACTGGGATGGACATTGGGTATGTGAACAAGGGGTTTATTGGTATGATGGCAAGAGATCAAAATGGGTGTTATTTCCAAGAGAAGCAACTTATGCTCAACTATTAGATAAAGTGTATGCCGTCACTGGGATTGACAGAAAGTGCTTTCGAGTCATTATAAAGACGGTTGCTCATACTAACCGCCCAAGCATGCCTGTTGAGATAAGTGATGATGATGATGTTGTAATATTATTACGTCAAAAGAATGTTGACCCTTTAGTTTGTATAACCGTGTCTGAGATTGGCCATAGTGACCGACAATTGCAGCAGCAATGTTTTCCAGAGTCATCTAATCAACAACACCATCCCATCAATCTTCAATTTCCTTCATCGAAGGGAAGTAACTACATTCGGGAAGGCTACACACCAAATTTAAATGATGCTACAGTTGAAGAAGAATTTCAAGTTATTGATGATTTTAGTAACGAAGCCAGAGATAATGAGAAGTTCGAAGATGTTCAGGGTGCTGGAAACAGTAATGAAGGGTTTGTTCGAGCCACGTCTGTAATGTGTTCAATTAATGATGTTGAAGTAGTTTCGAGAGCTATGCCGATTCTGATTGCAAATGGGGAAGTCTTTGACAGTAAGAAAGAGTTGCACTCCCAACTAAGAAGGTACGCTGCTGCAAATCGTTTCAATTTGAAAGTGTGGAAGTCCGATACTTCACGTTTTGAGGTACGTTGTGCTGTTGGAGAATGCAAATAGCGGCTACATGCATTCAAGGTTACAAACACTGATTTTTTTCGGATTACCAGATTTGATGACAAACACAGTTGCTCAATGGAGAAAAGGTTTTCATGGAATAGAAAGGCTAGTGCACAGTTTATTGGCCAACATATCAAGGAGAAATTTCGTGATGGCCGTATCTACAGACCAAAGCAAATCATAAGAGATATCCAAAATGAATTGGGCATTACAGTAAATTACCACAAAGGATATCGGGCTAAACATATTGCTATGGAGGAGGTACACGGATCATTTGAAGTTTCTTTCAGTATGTTACCTTATTATTGTCACATGTTAGAGGAAATAAACCCAGGGATGATCACGAACATTAAGACTGATGATGAAAATAGGTTCATGTATCTGTTCTTCTCCATTAAAGCGTGCATAGATGGTTTCAATGCTGCCATTAGACCGGTTATTGCAATTGATGCCACGTTTCTGAAGGGTTCATATGGGGGCATTTTGTTTGTCGCTGTATGTCAGGACGGGAACGACCAAATATTTCCTTTGGCATTTGGTGTTGCGGATTCCGAGAATGATGCTTCATGGAGTTGGTTTCTATCTCGTCTGCATGATACCATTGGAGATGTTGAAAATCTTATTTTTGCATCTGATAGGAAAAACAGTATTGTCAAAGCTATTGCAACGGTTTTTCCAAATGCATACCACGGTGCTTGTTTCATGCATTTAGAACGAAATATGATTTCCATTTATAAGAACAAAGATCTTTCCATACCATTTCGGAAGGCAGCCAAGGCCTACAGAGTTAATGATCACTCATTTTACATGCTACAGTTTTCCAGCATTAGTGTTGGAACTCATCAGTATGTCGTTGATGCTGGAGAAGAGAGGTGGTCCCGAGCATTTTGTCCGAGGAAAAGGTACAACATTATGACTACTAATATTGCTGAGTCGATGAATAATGCAGTGAAAGATTTTCGAGAGTTACCCATTGTTGCTATGATTGACCGTATTCGAGATATGATGCAACGTTGGTTTCATGATCGGCGTACAGTGGCTGCTTCTTACGATACGCAGTTGACAGAAAGGGTTGAGGCACTTATTGGGGTTAGTGATGAATCTGCGCAACATATGAAGGTGTCCCCAATTGCAGTGTACCAGTTTGAGGTGCACGATGGAAAACAGAATGACATTGTTGATTTAGAAAACCGTACATGCAGTTGTAGGGAATTCGATCTTGATCAGATTCCATGTGCACATGCTTTAGCTGCCATAAAATATAGAGGATTGCATTACACAACATTCACCTCACCCTACTACTCGACTGCTTATCTGCTTTCAGTCTACAGTGGTGAGGTTCATCCAGTAGGCCATCAAGGTGACTGGTTGGTCCCAGCGGACGTTGCAAATACAATTGTTCTTCCACCAGTTGCCCGACGGCCACCAGGTCGACCAAAGAAACAACGTATACCTTCGATTGGAGAAGAGGTTGTACGCAGAAGGTGTAGAAATTATTGGCGCCACGGCCACAACAGCCAAACATGCAAGAATCCTAAAGTAGCTGAACCATCCGGGTGATGAGGATATGCAAGATATGATGTTCATTTATTTATGATATTCTGTTTTGTTGTATTTAATTGCATTTTGATTCGGAGAATTGTAGGAAATGAACAATATAATTCACATTATTGTATTATTTCGAAATCAATGTTTTGTTGTATGTATGCAATTAACAGTTTTATTATTGTACAATTTCAGTTAGCTGTTTTGTTGTATGCAATTAACAGTTTTATTTTGGTTTTTTGAAGAGTTTGTAATCAAATAACTTATGAAATTTTTGCCAGAGTTTCCTCTGTTTTTCTAACAACCCAAAACCTAATTTACGAAATCAATGCATTAACCTTAACGTGTATACACTTCATAGCACAATGTTCAATCATTTGCGCATCCTTCCGCTCGATGCGACTTTTCCAATCATTTTATCAAAGCGTACAAATTAACGTTTAAAAAATCAAAGAAAAATTGTACAACAATTTCCAATAACCAATGATATACCTACAACCAATAATTTCCAATAACCAATGATATACCTACAACCAATAATTTCCCAATAACCAATAATATTCCAATAACCAAAATTTACAATCATTCCCAAAAACCAATAATATTCACATAAATTAAATTTTAAAAAAATGTACAGTTCATTCTGAATCTGAATCTTCTAGCCTTGCAGAGTTTGCAAATATGTCGATGGACATTTTCTTCCTCAGGGCATCCATTTGCTTCCAGCTGAAATCAAACTTCTGTCTGTGTGCAACAATGTATTCAGCAAACACAAGGGTAAATGCACCACAGTGACCACTGCAATAATTTCAATATAATAGCACTGTCAATTATTGAATCAATTATAATAACATTTACATAATAAAAATATTGAGTTCAATTTCACTTACGCCCCCCGTTGTTGTGGAACATTTTCGGGACCTAGTCTTTTGCAAGTAAATGGAGTGACCTGTACTTGTCTCCCCTTGTGTTCAAAATAGCCTCCTTGATACATAAGGGACGGCAGAAGAAGTGCTAGCGGGGCGACATATTGCTCCCGAAAAGACGGTTCAGTGTCCTTACATAAAGAATCATAGATCCGTACTTTTCTTTCAACAAGATTGACAGCCGCCAACACCCAATGATAACCATCCACATTCACAGGCATCAACAACTACATTGAACACATAATTAGCATTTAACTTATAAAGATATTGTACTGTAAAATAGATGCATGATTACACTTACATTATCGATCTCCCACCATGGACGAGACCCTTCGGGTCGTTCTCCGCGAACATAGCCAAGGTAAAAATCCTCCCAAGGAAAGGTAAGGGGATCGTATGCCTCCTCTGGTATGGTTCCATCATCGTTCTTCGAAAGTTTTTTCCACATGTGTTGAATGGTTGTCTGCAAAAATTTAAAAAATCAGTATGTTCTTTATAAGTAAGTCATGGAAAGTTTATTAAATAATTTATATTTCAATTACAACTTACAAAGAATGTTGGGTCAATCAAGTTGTAATTTTGGGAAAAAATGGTCGGATGCGAAAGCTGGCGCCTCCGTAATACTGCAAAATAAGCCTCAATGTGCTGTTTTGTGGTTAGTTCATGGAAAAAAAATTGACATTCAGAACTCATCATAAGGAACAGTGCAAGTTAATGACATTAGCATGAACGTAACAAAAAAATTTCATTTATTTACTAACCAAGCCGTCCAACCAGTCGGTCGCACTCTCAAACGTCTTGAAAAATTCGGGGGTCGCATTCAGTGGTGCCCCAACGTAGCACCTGCATATACGGTATAATATTCAGAGGAATATAGATTAAAACATCACACCAAAAAAATAAGTCTGAAAATAGTTTATGCACTTAAATTATGTATGCTTACCTAGCTTTCCTATTTTTTTTTAAAGCCTCGTAGTCCGACTTTACTTCCTTATGAACCGGTTTTAACGGCTCGAACTTAATTGGATGGGAGGACCGTGTCTTTTGCTTCTTTGGCCTAGTCGGGTCAATGTACGGGCTACATACGAATGCAGAACGCTTTTTTTTTCCTTATACCATATCTTACGCTGAATGTTTTTTTTTCAAGAGCTTCGACACTCTGACTACCTGTGGCACTCGTTGTGGCACTCGGGATATGCGCCAAGGGAGAGGGAGGACGGTAAATAGTAAGCTGCATGCATTGATCAGGTTCAAGACCCTCCTCCTTTGCTTCATCATTTTTGACATTTTTTTCCTCCTCCTTTGCTTCATCATTTTTGACATTTTTTTCCTCGTCCACATTGTAGGTTGTATCAAAGATGTCGTCACTCTGATGCAGTTAATAGAACAGTATACGGTTAATACAATGTCGAAAAGGAAATGACAAATGTCGACGTGATTAAATAAAAAATAAATTACTTGTGGCACCTCAGTTCCTGCTGCAAATTTTTCATCACTGCCTCCTGTCTTGCAGACAACTTCAATTAATTTCTCAACTCCTTTCCGCATCTCATCAAGTTCTGTTTGTAGGGTTGCAAACCCTTTGTCAACTTTATCATTCAGTGCGGTCATAGAAGTCTTCAGATAGGCTACTTTTGTCTGTAGGCCATCCAATTTTCTATTCAAATCTTCTGAGTCCTAGCATAATGTCCAAGAAAAAGTTAAATTAACATTTACATAAAATTTAATGAACAATACAATTAAGGGACAATATTGGCAACATACCGATGGCCTCCGTCCAATAGGCCGCTCTTCTTGTATTTCAGCTTGCTTATATTTCAGTTGTGGTTGCTCTTCTTCAGCAACATCATCACTGTGACTGTCATGACGGTACTCGTCATCTTCCTTATCACCCATCTCTATATATGGGGTTGACGGATCATTTGTAGTGGCACCCGTATCGAACCCCATAAAATAGGACAACTTAAGTTCTTCCTCCGTTGGTTTCAAAGTTTGAAACGTTGAAATTTAACCCAAAATAAAAAATAAAAAAAAACAGCCCACGTAGTGTTATAATAACAATTTATATACCTAACAGAAGTCTTTCAATGTAGTTCATACCTTTCGCCTACTAAAAATGTCATTTCTCAAAGCCTCATATCCAGGACTCGTTTTCACTTCCCAATTCAGAATACGAGGGGCTCTACGAGACACCCTGGTAGCATACTTCTTGATTGAGTACAGTGGAATCGCTTCAATTGCCCACACCTACCAAATAAAACAAAACCATGTTTCAATAAGAGTTTTAAAGAGGTTAAGGGTAAAAAAATTTAAACACTTAAAATTACCTGAAAAGCATAGACAAATCCATAAAGGTTGATCTTCTCTGTTGTATGGCTCAGATCCTTTTTAGCCTTCTCCATAAACTTCTGATCTCGACCTTTGCAACAGGTCGAAAAAGAGTTGAATGTCCTTGAATAGACAAATGAACCCCATGGGAACCGATTGAATTCTTCTAAGTTATCAACCAACTTCATTGCCCAATATTCGACCTTAGTCCTCAGGTCCTTTCCAAGCAATGTCATCTCCAAGATCAGCAACAAAGCTACTTTAATCATGTCATCATCAGCATCATGTTCTTCCTCCATACGTTCGAACAAAGTTTGCAATTTTGTTCCAGTCACCTTTTTCACTCCCTTAAAATATTTCTGCCAAATTCTACACATATCATCTTCCTCTACAGTAGGGACGACTGTATCCCCAAAACGTAGACCGCTGACGAGGCAAAACTCGTTTGCACTGAACCGTATTCTATTCCCGCCAATCAAAAACCACATTTCGTTTTCAGCATTGTCCACATGGCACTCCCGCAACAAGATGTGATGACACAATTGACCCGTGAAGTACATTTCATTAACATCTAAGAAATGGCCAAAGCACGTTGCTCTTATTTGTTGTTGTTGACGTTCGGTGAGTTTACTCTTCAGCAGCCCGATGCAACCCCATTTAGAATATGTTGTCATCTTGGCATGAAAAAAATTTCTTTCCTTAATTTTCATCGTCCCAACCAACTTCTCACTTGCCATTAAATATTAACCTGCATAAACAAAAAAAATTCGAATTCATCAACATACTAAACAATACAAATATAAATTTATTTCATCAAATCATGTCGGCCCGGTGATTTAATTTCATTGGGTCGCAGTGGCCCGATGCTTTGATTTCATCTGCTTTTGTTTCATGGTGATGCTTGCAGGCTGGCCGATGGTTTAGTCTGATCGGCCTGATGAAAGAAAACCGTCGGCCAGCCGTGGGCCGATGATTAAATGTCATCGGGCCACCGCGACCCGACGGTTTACTTTCGTCGGGCCACTCTGGCCCGATGAAACAAAACTGTCGGGTCGCGGTGGCCCGATGACATTTAACCATCGGGCCACGGCTGGACGACGGTTTTGTTTCATCAGGCCGATCAGACAAAACCATCGTCCAGCCATGGCCCGATGATTAAATGTCATCGGGTCACAGCTGGCCGATGGTTTACTTTCGTCGGGCCACAGTGGCCCGATGAAACAAAACCGTCGGGTCGCGGTGGCCCGATGACATTTAATCATCGGGCCACGGCTGGACGATGGTTTTGTCTGATCGGCCTGATGAAACAAAACCGTCGTCCAGCCGTGGCCGGACGATTAAATGTCATCGGGCCACCGCGACCCGACGGTTTTGTTTCATAGGGCCACAGTGGCCCGACGAAAGTAAACCATCGGCCAGCTGAGACCCGATGAGTTTTTCATCGGGTCTTCGCTGGCCGATGGTTTACATTCATCGGGCCACTGAGGTACTGACGAAAGTAAACCATCGGTCAGCTGAGACCCGATGAGTTTTTCATCGGGTCTTCGCTGGCCGATGGTTTACATTCATCGGACCACTGAGGTACTGACGAAAGTAAACCATCGGCCAGCTGAGACCCGATGAGTTTTTCATCGGGTATTCGCTGGCCGATGGTTTACATTCATCGGGCCACTGAGGTACTGACGAATGTAAACCATCGGCCAGCTGAGACCCGATGAGTTTTTCATCGGGTCTTCGCTGGCCGATGGTTTACATTCATCGGGCCACTGTGTCCTACGAAAGTAAACCATCGGCCAGCGAAGACCCGATGAAAAACTCATCGGGTCTCAGCTGGCCGATGGTTTACTTTCGTCGGGCCACTGAGGTACTGGCCCGACGAAGCAAAACCATCGGCCACCCGTGGCCCGATGCCCAAAACACAAACCTCTACACAAAAAATCAGAAGGAAGAGACGATTTCAATCGGTGTGGAATGTTACCACCGAAGAAGGAGACGATTTCGTTGCTGTGACCCGATGAACAAATCATCGGGTCTCAGCTGGCCGATGGTTTTGTTTCATCGGACCACTTAGACACAGTGACCCGATGAAACAAAATCATCGGCCAGACGTGGCCCGATGCCCAAAACACAAATTTGTAAAAGAAGAAATTTTTCCTTACTTTGAACAAGAACAGAAGAAGACGATTTCCTTGCTGTGCAGACCGCTTTATAACGCGACTCGCTGAACCTGCAAACACAAACGAAACGAAGAAGACAGACGAAGAAGACAAACGAAAAAGATAAACAGCAGCAGAGAACACAAATGCAGAAGACGAACAGGCGATGAACAGCAGTTGAGATGAACAGCAGTTGAGATGAAGAGCAGTAAAAACAAGCAAGTCAAAAACTGTAGAGTGAAAACGTGGAGTCTGGGTCAAATGTGAAACTAAGGGCAAATTTGTCCAAACAAAGTCTTTGGGTAGCGGTTGTAAAAATTAGTGGACCCTGGGTAGTTTTGCAATTATTGATTACTGTTTGGGCAATTTTGCTAAATTCCCATATTTTTTTGATAAAATATTACTTATTTATGTACGTTTCTTATTTTGTTCGCGTAATTTCTAATATTTTTTAAATTGATTAAATTGATTATTCTAACTAACTTTTTGACGGTCAACTATCGCAAAATTATTTAAAAGATAGTTTTATCCTTAAATATAATAAAAATAATAAATAGAAAAAAATTAATAAAATAATATTAAATTAAATTATAAAAACTTAAAAATATAAAATCTATTAAAAAATATTTAAATTAAATTATTTTATTATAAAAATTAATATTTAAAAAAATAAAAAAGGTTAAAAACTGCTAAAAAATTAAAATAAAATAAATAGATAATTAAAAAAATTAAAGGAAATATTTTGAAAAAATTAAAGAAAATATTTTGAATAGACACAAAATTAAAAATATTTTCTTTATTTTTTTTAATTCTCATTTTATTTATTATATTCTTTAATTTTTTAAATATTAATTTTTTTAATAAAATAACTTAATTTGAATTTTTTTTAACCGATTTTATATTTTTTAGTTTTTATAATTTAGTGTAATATTTTTTATTATTTATTTTTATTATATTTTAATTAAAAAATAAAATTATAATTATATTAATTAAATTCTTTAATGATAAAACTATCTTTTAAATAAATTTATAATAGTTAACTATTAAAAAGTTGATAAATATAAGGGACCATATAAACTAAAAGAGTAAAGATAAGTAAAACCGTAATATTTCAGTGAAGAATAGGACTTAAATTAAAGTTTATTCCGTGTTAATAAACCATGTAAAACGACGTAGTAGTGTAGTAGAAGACAAAAGTTACAATACGTTGTAGTTTAACATTTTATCTCTCGGTTACCTCCTCTTTGACGTCAACAATTTAATTACAATCTCAGACCCTCTTCTTCCATGTAGAAAAAACGAATTTCACAAGACATCAACCGAATTGCCGCTACTTTAATTACCGAGTAAGAGCCTTTCTCGCTTAAAATTTTCAATCTAGGGTTTTTATTTTTAGTTTTGTGCACGTTTCGATTCAATTCATCAAATTATTCGTTGAATTTGTGAATATAAGCGGTATTAGGTCCAAATTATTTTGTTATTCTTTGTATTTGATTTATATTTTGCTTCTTTTGTTGCACGTGTCTTCGTTGAAGATAAATGAATATTTGAAAAATCAAATTTGTAGATTTTGAGAAGTTAACAGTTCGATAAGTTTTAACATTTTTGTTGTTTTTTAGGAAACTGATTCGATGCAGGAAGCTGGAAGCTCTACGAGGGAAGAATTGAGCAGGCCGCTGTTGGTACGTATTTTTTTATTTTGCATAAATTTGGGATCACAAGTTTTTAAGTTAAAAAGTATAGTATTAATGTAACAATACGTGCATAATTTCTTGTTTATGTTTTTGATTAATTGATGTTGGCATAATGGTACTTTTTTGTGTTATATTAGAAAATAGAGGAAAAAGATTTCGAATGATGGTTTGCGCATACAATAGAGCAATTTTTGATTAATTGATGTTGGCTTAATGGTACTTTTGTGTGTTATATTAGGAAAAAAAAAAGGAAAAAGATTTCAAATGATGGTTTGTGCATGTAATAGAAAGGTTGTAAGTTATCTATGGTTGTGATATCTTCAGTAGGCTGGTTTATCGTATGGCATCATAATTCTGTTTATTTCACTTTAAAGCCTCCATAAATGCTTCCACGCCCGTATTGTACTGTCGATGAAACCTGTGCTTGTTTCTCCGTCTAGTATAATGATGTGGTTTTTCTATAAGATCATTTATCTGGATTTGCTGATGGTTTTTTTTTCGTAACTTTTACTTGGCACATTTATTGTAGCACCGTAATTTATTGTTGTAAGGATTGCTTTCCAATTAAAGTAAATATCCAGTAACCTCTTCAATTATAATAAACAATGGACTACATTTTCCAATTCAAGTTCTGAGAGATGCAACTTTATCAACTACCTTTTTATCAGGGACAGAATGACGGAATCAGAAATGATGGACTTATTCCTCAACTGTTTACCTCTGTACCTGTTCTCAATGATGCTGCTTCTTATCTAGCTCAAACAACCTCATTGATAACTGGCTGTTTTTCTGATTACTCTGGTAAGCTCTTATATTTTTGTTATCCGTAGGATATACTTGTGTAAAGTTGTATGCAGATTGAGCAATCCAAGCGTTCCATTATGTGGTCGAAAGGAACTCATAACTGCCAAAGATTTGCGTTGTCTGGATACCATATAATATTAGCATCTGGACCTTGTAATTCAATCTCTTACAAGACGCTGAGAGATTTTTCTTATTCTTCTTATAAATGCAAATGTTGACTTCTACCTTGAAAGGGTTTAATTCTAAGTTTCACATGTAATTTTCGTATTTACGGGTCTTTCATAGCAGCAATGCCTATAAAAAATGACAACTTTCGTTGTGTCCTCTAGACACATGTCAAAAGCTGAATTACTGTTCTCTTGATATCTTGCAGTGGAACATGCTGTTAGAGATTCTGGTGATTCAATCATGCATGCCCAGGAATTGGTGACTTTTTCTTCGGGACAATCTGCGGAATCTCTAGAGTATTCAAATAATAGCCATTCATCATTATCTGAACCATCTACTTCTGGTCTGCCTAGTCATGACGGAGTAACAAGGGACTCTACTGAAAATCCATCTCAGAATACTGGTGCTCTTGTAGTATCAAATCACAATGGCGCAAATGGAATTTCCATTTTTCAAGGGTATGGATTCTCCATATGGTATTTATGAGTCTTTCATTATAAAATGCACAATATTGTACGGGATGTCATAAATGAAGCTGGTCTACCTCATCCTGAGAAAGTTTAATTGCTCAAAATTTTTCTCTATGTTACTTATAGAGTTCTTTTGCTGGTTCATGGTGGTCCTCTCAATTCTAATTTCTGGCACTATGTCAGATCCAATGAACCTTCCTTTGTCACAGATTGCTTGTTGAACTATTAACAAAGGATGATTAAATCTTTAGTAGGAATGTTTATTCCATATTTATAAATTCTTTTACTAAATAAAAATATGAACTATTTATTTTCACTTGTGTTTATGCTTGGATTGTTGAAGTTTTTTTTTACTTTAAATCGTATTCATAGATGTTGTTTGTTTAGCATATGAATGAACCTCTCAGTTAGGGTTCTTTAACATAGGTTAATACAAACCATGTGATTTCACTTTCAGGCTTATTGAACGGGCACGGAGGACTGTTCGTGGGTCTGCTGATGATATTGGATGGTTACAACGTGCTTCAGGGATGCCTCCAGTCGAAGAAGGAACTGAAAGGTTTACGGAAATTCTTGACAATATCGGGTAGTGGAAGCTGCTTTTTATCTTTTATATTGCTATATCTCTTGGAAATGCATGTGTTAATTCAGTTGGTTTACCGTCTGTCAGGCATGGTCTACACAAACTGCCGAACTCAATGGTCTACTTGTTGATTCCAGGTAGCAACTGCAATTTTCCTCTTCAAATTGGCATTTTAATAAAATATAAGTCTCAAAAAACCTCTGATAGAGAGTAGCATTACCCAATTCATGGTCTACTCAAGTTGACCTTCTTTGGTTGTGAAAGTGTACACCTTTGGCTTTGCATGACATGAATGACAAAGTTATGTGGAGAC
The DNA here is from genome assembly GCA_003430845.1 of Xanthoceras sorbifolium. Lineage (NCBI taxonomy): Eukaryota > Viridiplantae > Streptophyta > Magnoliopsida > Sapindales > Sapindaceae > Xanthoceras > Xanthoceras sorbifolium. The sequence goes on from CM010608.1 coordinate 37,655,834, forward strand.
CTTGGCTGTCATTGCCGGTTTTAATCCATATATTTGTTAGGAGAATCAAGAGTTTATTCAACTTATACATCTATGTGCTCATGAGACTGGTTATCCATCTCTTTGCAGGTCTTTTTAGCAACCATGGTCCGCTTTATTTTGTTAATACAAAAATGAGCTTCTCAAAGATGGGTCTGACCTGTCACATTGCCAAGATTCATAGTGAGGTATTTTTGTTTTTATTGAAGTTTATATATTTGTTATATTTTATACTGAATATTATATGATTGCTGATCAGGCATCCGTTGAGAAAAATGCTAGAGAGATAAAAGAGTACATCGAAGAAATCTATTGGGGTTCCAAGAAACGTGTTTTGCTTCTTGGACATAGCAAAGGGGGTGTAGATGCAGCAGCTGCTTTGTCATTGTATTGGCCTGACTTGAAAGATAAGGTTGCTGGGTTGGCATTAGCGCAGAGTCCATATGGTGGAAGTCCTATAGCTTCAGATATTTTACGACAAGGACAACTTGGCGATTATGTTAATCTACGGAAACTTATGGAGATTCTGATCTGTAAAGTAATCAAGGTACTGAATTTTTTTTTTTGGCTTTTTTAAATTTTTGGGGTTGCAGTTATCTTGATGTTTATGTGTACTGATTTAATGTTATTTCTTGTATCTAATCTATGCATTGATTAGCGTCTAGAAATTGTTTCTTTGTGATTTCTACAGTTACCGTAGATGCTAAGTGCTTCCTGTCACGGTACTGTAGGGATTGAATCCTAATGCAGTGAATGATGTGGTTATTTAGTAAATAACTTGTGTATTTGCAACTGGAATGTCTAGACTCTAAACACTGTTCAACTGAGACACACACATAGGCACATTGATGCAGATATTGATGGTTCAAATTTCTCATGTTTCCATATTCATTTTCTGGAAGATGATTGTCACTTTAAAATATATGTTAATTTTATATTATCTGCAACTATGAAGGGTGACATGCAATCTTTAGAAGACTTGACGTACGAGAGGAGAAAGGAATTTTTGAGGAAACACCAGCTGCCCAGAGAACTTCCTGTTGTCTCATTCCATACAGAAGCTGGCATTACACCAGCAGTTCTTGCCACATTATCTCACGTTGCGCATGCGGAACTACCTTCCATATCTTCAGGTCAACCAGCAAAACTCCCAGTTGTAATGCCCCTTGGTGCTGCAATGGCAGCATGTGCCCAACTGCTTCAAGTCAGGTATGGTGAGAAGAGCGATGGGCTGGTCACCCGTCGTGATGCGGAAGTCCCCGGATCCATCGTAGTGCGTCCACAGCGTAAGTTAGACCACGCCTGGATGGTTTACTCTTCATTGAACGATGACACTTCGGAAGCAGGTGCTTCCCAAGTGTGTGAAGCGCTTTTGACTTTGCTTGTGGAAGTTGGGCAGAAGAAGAGGCATGAACTTGCAATGAAAGATGAATGACTTGTTCCACGTCTCATCCCACAATGTGATTCTGTTGTTGTAAATTCTTCTACTCTTTTTTATTTCATTGTTGTTATTCAATTTGTTCTTTCATTACCAGTATCGACTTCATTGGAATGAAGTCCGCCATTTGTTTTTGTATATAAATAAATGATCTTTTTTTAATATATTTTTTCATTTTTTAGTTGCGGAGCTCAGGACCGGATTATAAATTTTAAAAAAACAATATAGAAGCGGAAAAATCTTTTTTACATTTGTTTTTTCATTTATAATGATTAGTTTAGTGTGTGGTTTTTTTTAACGAGTTTAGTGTTGACGGATGACACGAGTTTATATATATATATATATATATATATATATATATATATATATATATATATATATTTTAATATCACATGTGATAGTAGTGACTCGAATATGAAATATTATTAGATTAAATAAAAGTTCTTATCATCGAGCCACAATAGATGATGGTAGTGATGGTAGTTTACATAGGTTCTAATGTGTCATAACATTATTTTTTGTGCTTCTATTATTGTTTCTCTAATTTGTCCAATCCGGATAAATGACGAATGACGAATGATATAAATAGTTAAGAATTCGTGAAGATTAAATGATGTATTATGATTTTTTTTTTTTACTTTAACACTTAATAAGTCTGAATTAAATATATTAAAATATTTTTATTATTTTAGTGGTCTATCAACTGAAAAAAAAATAGTAATAAAAGGTTTGAAATTCTTATTTAAATTCCTAATAAGTAAATCATAGTTAAAATATATTCTTTCACAACTATTATTTTTATATTAATATATTTTGAATCAATTTTATCTTTATTCAGATAAAATATATTTTCGTCTTAAAAAAATAAACAATTAATACTTTTATACAGTCATAAGAACAAAAAAATAAAAATAAAAATATTATTCAGATTTTAGATTTCAATCTATATATAAGAACTAAAATTAATTTACACTTATCACAATACAAATACATTTTGGATCTTCTTACCAAGACAAAAATGCTGGATTCCACCCCCAGCAATTCTCCAGCTACCTCTAATGTCAAGTTATCCAAACTTGTTAGGGATCCTTTTACTGATTCATCCATGTATTGGAGTGTTGTTGGGGCTTTACAATACCTTACCCGTACGCGATCTGATATTGCTTTTATTGTGAATAAACTTAGTCAATTCCTTTCATCTCCTACACAGTCACATTGGAAGGCATGCAAACGTGTGCTGAGGTATCTCAAGGGAACCGCCTATCTTGGTCTTTTGTTCACTCCAGCATCTCAATTATCTTTGAAATGTTTTGTAAATGCTGATTGGGTCAGCCCTTTAAACGATCGAAGGTCCACTACATGCTATTGTGTTTACTTAAGCTCCAATCTTCTCACATGGAGTTCCAAAAAGTAATAAGTTATTGCTTGTTCAAGTACAGAAGTCGAGTATTGAGTAGTTTCTCAAGCTACTACAAAGCTCATCTGGCTCATATCCTTATTTGTTGAAATTGGTTTTCAAATTGCAAAGTGTCCTACAATGTGGTGTGTCATCATTGGAGCATAAATCCTAGCCAAGAATCCTATATTCCATGCTCGCACAAACACATATTGAAATAGACGTTCATTTTCTGTGGGAAAAGGTCGCTGCCAAACAAATTGACATTTGATACATTCTCTCTGACGATCAAACTGCTGATCTCCTCACCAAAGCTATAGCAGCTAATCGGTTTGCCCTTTTTTTATTCAAGCTCACTGTGGTTGAACCTCCTTCTCGTTTGAGGTGGGATGTCAGAGTACAAATTGAAAGTGTGCATTACAAGTTTTCAGTTGATGACAAGCATGCAGGGTGAAATACTAAGTGACATTTTATCGAACAGTTTTGTATTTAAATCAAACATTTTTTATATCAAAGTGAGATGTTCTTGCAAGTTTGCAGAGAAGCCTAAACTGAGTTTTCTCTTCTCCAGCTGATCAAACATACACCAGTATATACCTCATCATCACTCCTACTTGATCTCACCTTAAGAGCATTTCAGTCGACTGCCACATCAGCTGGAAATTTGTTAGATTTGTAACAAAATTCTGTTACGCATTATAACATAATTTAGTTCTTAAGTAATTTAGTTCATGCTTCTCATGCACATATAAATAGGCTATTACTATTAGCTTGTAATGTTAAGCTAATCATAATAAAATTTTACTCACAATGTCATAATAAATCGTTTCGTCTTTGGAGAAAAAATCAAATAACGCCTTAATTTATGATATATCTTGAATGTAAATTTATGTTTTTTTTTTTAAAAAGAAGAGAATAATAGTACACAAAACCATATTTTTTATTTATAAATTATTAGTTCTCATGTAATTAACATGAAATTGACAAGAGATAAATGTTACATCATGACTAAATTTATGAAAATGTCAATATAGGTATGTATATTCTAAAAGAAGAATGTATCAATAAATATAATTATTGCTTTTTTTTTTATCCACTATTGAAATTGACTAAATTTAAGCCAAATACAATTAATGATATCTGAAGTCATGTATATATGCAGATTTGCTCAAACCGTCTACTCATTCGGCCGGTTTATGCCAACAAAGAAAAAACCTGCCAATTCAAGGCGGCTGGGTTTCTACGCGACCATATTTACAAGGAACAGCTCAACAGCCAATAGAATCTCAAGATATCAAAGAAAACGAAAGTCAAACCTAGGACTGAGCTGTCATTCACATTGTAATCCAATCAGGTTTCGCCGTTCACTCAGCAAATTCAAGCGTCGCTGTGACGCAATCACCACCAGCTTTGATCCAGTGTGTGTGAGTGTAACCATAACTTAATTGCCCAAAATACCCTTGAAACATTCACAAAATTCCAAGCCCCTCCTTCTCATTACACACACGTTTACAATTTCGAAGTCCGCTTTCTTTTTTTCTCTTTCTTGGAAGAGACATAGGCATACAAGAGAGAGACAGAGAGAGATCAGATTTTACAAAATGGGTTGTCTAGACTGATAGTTTGGAGTTTCGGTTTACAAAAATAGGGTTTTTGGGTTCCAAAATAAACTCTTTTGTTGATCTTTGAATTTAGGTTTTCGACAAATTTAACAAATCAAGGTTTTTAATTTGTTAGAAAGATAATTAGGGTTTTATTCAGTGGCAGTTCTGGAAAATTGTTCACTTTCTTTAGGTTAGGGGCGGTTCTAGTGTGGCTTGTAGCGGGTTCTGAATTCTGATGACAGTGAAGCTGCTGTTATAGAGGAGGGGGTGGTTTCTAGGGTTTTACTCTGTGTGTGCCCGTGTCAGTGGTTTTCGATGGGGAGCACGGGTGAGCCAGACCGAAAACGGCGTCACTTTAGCTCCATATCACCAACGGCTACTGCTACCAAGAAGAACCCGTTTTTACCTTCTTCTGAGGACAAAAAGGTACTATTTTTTTTTATTACATTAATTTCTTTTGGTTTTGCTTTTTTATCTATGTAGTTCAATTCTGTTGGTTGAATTTTCAATTTTCAATTTCCAATTTTTATTTTTTTTAAGACTTTTGGAGAATGTTTGCTGATGTTGGGTTGTCAGACACTTGAAAGTTGTATGTATTGGCAGCTGCATGTGGTTGAAATACTTGTCTGGTACCCAATTCTTGATGGGCCGCTTTTCGGATTGAAGATTTTGCATTACTTCTTTGCAATTGATATTGGGATAAAGTTTTAGATTGTAGAAATTAGCTGTATATTCATTTATATAGTTTTCAGCATACTGATCGCAATGGCTTTGTGTAACAAAATTAGTACATGCTTCCCTGTAATGTGGTTTGATTTCCCTATAATGGCTTTGTGTAATTTTTTATTTTGGGGGTTTGCAGTTATTGTAATTGATTACAGATTCTATGCCAGGATATTTCACGAAGATATTGCTCTGCCCTCGTAGTAAAATTATTTTATGAGAAGTTGTTTTTTGCAATCTTACTATCTTTTTGTCAGATTTTATTTCATAATCAGGAAGGTCGAACATTGCAGATTTTTGTGTCTTCACGTGTCTATTTTTGTGATTTGGATATGGAGGATGGCTGCTGTTGGAAAATGCTGGTTACCAATGGGTCTTTCTCTGTGCTTTGCATTTTAGTTGGAAGTAAAATGTATAAATCCCTCTGATGACCATCCGACCCTGTTGGATGACCATTGTCAATTGTTTCTGACTGTGGATTTATGTCCCTGTTTTTAAACTTAGAATGACCACTCATAGCTTGGTCAAAGACCTGTTAGTTTATCAGGACTATATTCTTCTGCCCAAATGACCCGACAATATATTGTACTTTTAGACTGTTTTATTTGCTTGTTTTTGAACCTTTCATTCTCTTTGACTGTTATTCTGTAGTTTACTTGTTGAATCTCCTACTATCTGATTGCTGGTTTGGTTGTTCTTGCTGTTGGATTAGAGAGGTCTTTTGAAGAATAGCTTCTTACTTGGCTTGTCGGGAGAATTTGTTGACTGGAATTTGATTGTGACTAATGAAGCTTGTGTCTGCTGAGTTTCTTTAATGATAGTTCCAGTTGGTTGCCCTATGTATTGCCTTCTACATACAACTTATTTCACTTAAACTTTTTATTCTTAAATGCAGCTTGATACCACTGTTCTTCAGTATCAAAATCAAAAGCTTGTACAGAAGTTAGAGGCCCAGAAGATTGAGTATTCTGCTCTTCAGAATAAATTTTCTCAACTGAAGGAGAGACAGCAGCCATATGCTTCCACATTAAAAGTGGTGAATAAAACTTTGGAAGAGGTAACTCTTCTAGTGCCATGTACTTATTTTTAATCTTTTTGAATAATTGCCTGCCATTTCTTCTTAGCTAACAACAAAAAATAAGCTTTACACAGTTAGAATGTGTTATACTTGATGTGAAATTGACTATATGCTGTTATGCTGTCATTATAGCTGGTCACTGACTTGGAATCAAGTTCCATCCAGATAAGAGAGTCAAGTAGTGGGCAAGACTATAAATGTAAGGAATATCTATCTCATGTACTATCTGTTTTTCCCCTCGCTTCCTATATTTTGATGAACTGCTTAATTATTGTGTTGAATTGATCGTCAGGTGGGAATCCACATCCTCCTGAGGATGTTTTTCTTAGCCGACTGATGGAAACAGGTGCAACTGAACGTTCCTCTGCCGATGATTGCCCTAATCGTATGGAAGAAGATAGAGAAATTGCATCTGTAAAGACTAAGAACATCTTACGTAATATAGTAGCTGCCATTGACAACCTGTGGCATCTTAAGGATGGACTACATGCTGCAGCCTTGATGAAGCTTCCAGAAAATGGTAAGTGTTTTGTGGGAAATTGTATATTGTGCCTTAGTGATTATAGATTTTTTCTCAAGATTTAACTGTCAGTTTCCTTTGTACACTGCTCCTTTTGTTAGGTTCATGCAGGCAAAAGGCATCTAATGAATTAGAGTCAGAAGTTAAAAATTTGAGATTAGCAATAAGTGATCTACACTTGAAACACAGATCATTGGCAATGGAGTTGCATAGCCGTCAAGATAGCAATGCAAAAAATAAAGCTGAGGTTAAACGTTTAAGAGGTAACTCTCTGTTATTTTTTTTTTATCCAGTTTATCTCCTTTTTCTGAACTTGAACTTGGTACCCCCATTTAAGGAATTGTAATTCCTATTTAACTATATATAACTTATGCATATTTGCATGTCCCATATGCATGTATATCTACACACTTAGATTGCATGCATGTGATAGCTTTGACATCTCATACAGAATACGCGGTTTTAAATGTGAACTGCTGATGACTAATGCGAGGTGGGCTGATGTATAAGGATTATAAGCATTTTAGTTATTGCTGACTTGATTTTGCCTGAATTTGTAATACAATTGGTGTATCCTTTTAACTTAATATAATGGATTTGGGAAGATTGCTTTCTTTGTATCATAGTTGTTAAATTTGCATTACCTTTTCAGTGATGATGACTTGTTTATTGAATTCATGGAAAGTTTAAACTCTTTTTTACTCAATAATTGTTAGAAAAAGGGTGCATACTGTTAATCTTGTTATTTTAATTGTTACATGACATCCTCTAATGCATTTATCCGAGACATGATAAATTTGTTAAAAGTAAAAGAGGATCACTTGTTATCGAAATAGACATTGGACTGACCAAATTCCAGTCATCATTGTTTCTGTTTTCTTTTTGCTTTTTTTTTTTCATTCCTTTCTGAGCTTACCAAATTATGTTCTGAATGTCCATGGATTATATGACATGAGCAAATGATCTTTGATTGGTTTTTTCTAAAGGGGAGTTGGAGAGTGCAGTTACAGAGTTAGAGGATAGTAATAGTAAATTGGCAACTCTTAAAGCAGAAAGAGATGCTACAAAAGGGGCATTTTTCCCCGTCTTTAACATAGGAAGTAAGCATGTTCCTGGTGATAGGGTCAAAGATGAACAAAGAGATCTGCGAGATATGGAGTCTACTCTCAGAGAGCTAAGGGTAATGTCTACTTCTCTCTCTCTGTTAGGTTTATGCTTGAGAAATCCATTTGATGTGGAATAGTCAAGTGTAGTAATCAACTGTGAGCTCGGCAGGACCAAGCTTCGCATCGACTGTTGGAACTAAAAGGTCTGCATGATGAGAGAATAAAAATATTACAGCAGTTATATAATTTGCAGGTTGGTTTTTTAGGTTGTTAATATATTTATTCGGCGGAGTTGTACTCCTTGTTCACATTTCAAAGAAATACTTCTCAATGCAGCTATAACTTTTGGTAATATACACTGATTGGGACATTTGGTTGACAGAACACATTGAAGAGCGTGAAGTGTCTTTCCTCTTCCCAAGCCTTTGTCTTGGTGAGAGATCAACTAGACAAGTCAAAATCAGAAGTTTCCAAATACCAGGCTCTATTCGAGAAACTTCAGGTTGTAACTGGTCGGTAGTTTTATTTTTGCTTTTGTCTGTCATTTCCTTCAAGGATTTAGTTCTGATGCTGATTGTTCCTTTTCCAATGGAAACTTTAGGTTGATAAGGATAACCTTATCTGGAGGGAGATGGAACTGAATATGAAAAATGATTTGGTTGATGTTTTTCGAAGATCTTCGGCCCTTGCAGATGCTAGAATTGCTGATCTAGGGATAGAGATTCAAAGACAAATTGATGTAAGAAATAGTATTGAATTTAAGCTGGAAGAGGCTTCAAGAGAACCAGGTTAGATATGTGGTTCTTCCCATTGATTGCATAATCCATGTTGCCTTATATCTGTACTTTTATGCTTAATCCTTGATTGAAATGCTCTGCATTGCTTTTTAGGAAGGAAAGAAATTATTGCAGAATTTAAAGCACTGGTTTCATCATTTCCTGAGGAAATGAACACTATGCAAAGTCAGTTAAGTAAGTACAAAGAGACTGCTTTGGATATTCACTCTCTGCGGGCTGATGTGCAGTCTCTTTCCAACCTTCTTGACTGGAAGGTGGGTATGGGTATATTTGTACTGCAAGTAGTTATATTTTTATACTCAGTTGGCATGCATAAAGCTTTATTTCTTTCTTATTTGGAATAGGTAAAAGAGTGTGAGAATTTATCTGTGAGATCAGCTGACCAAGTTGCTGAGATACACAAGTTTCAAGCTCTGGTATATGTATTTCTGTACTTTTAGTTTGTTATTTATTATATTAAAGACGGATATGTTTGAAATACAGTTGTGGAACTATGTCAAATACATTGTCAAGAATTCTCATATTACAGTTAACATGTTTAGAAATGTTTATGATATTTATAACCTTTTTAAACATGCAACGGAGAAGATGAACTCTACCTTCCTGCTTGTGATTGTTTACTGACCTAACTGGTGAAAAGCATAAATAGGGGTTTGTGCATCATGTAGCAATCATGGGTTGAACAAAGTTCTATATAACAATACATACTGGAGAACGGAAGGGGTAAAAGGAGTAGCATGCTTAAAAGAGTGTATATCTCTTGATTTAGTTAAGAGACAGGTGGACAGCAAAAAAAAAAGGTGAAACTGGATCACATTCACTGTTACAGCTAGCCCGTGTATGTTGTTAGATCAGCAATGTCATTGGCCAAATTTTGGGCTCATGTTCAGGCCATCCTTCATGCTCGATACTGTTAAATTTGTTTACTTATTGAGAAGATAGCATTAATTTAGTTTGCAAATGAGTTTTCGCATCAGTCAATGTGACCTGGTGCTGCTATACGTTCTCATATTGTTTGTTTTCGTCGAAAAGAAATCTTATTTATTTCATTACATGTGTCATTGTTAACCTTCCATTGTCTAATATTAAGTTGGAAGAAAAAATCTTAATGACATGCAAAATTCAATGTGGTTACGTGAGACCAAATGCACATTTTGACTATTGAAGTGGATAATTATCTTAGGAGACTAAAAAGGTAAGGAGATCAAACACAATGGAACAGAAAACTAATTTTTAATATCAAGCAAGCCAGATACTTTTCACTTTGTGCTAATCCTAATTATGCCGGAGGTTACATAAAAAGGTGTGCACAAGATTCAACATTTCATTTATGGAAGTATTGCCGACACTTCTATTTATTTTGGAGGATTTATATCCTGTTTAATGATTTACCATTTCCTAATTTTGGGCCTTGAAGGCATTACGTGTTAGCTGTACCGTTTGATTAAAACCGAAGTATAGTTTAATGATCGCTGAATAGAAAGAACGGAGTTTAGAAAGTTCCAGTAAAATTTATTATGGAGGTTATGGTAGTTTGAGGAACGATCGTGCATAGCATATCTTTGATTTTGTGCGTCTGTATTGTCCATGGAGGTGAGTGTAGCATATTTTTGACTTTGTGCATTTGTATCGTGCATGGAGGTGAGTGTCGCATATCTTTGACTTTGTGCGTCTGTATCTTGCATGGAGGTGAGCATATTTGTTATTGATCATGTTGAAGTTGCTATTAATGATTTCACTTCAATTCACTTACCAAAAGGATTGTTTCCCCATTTTTCTCTTTTATCATGAGTGGTTTTTCGGCCAGCTCTTTCTTTCCAATAGTGGATATTTCGCTCCATGTGTAGGCGTGGACTTGGCAGTGGATGAGTTCTACCTTCTAGGATCATCAATCTAAAACATTTAACTTTGATTCCACAGACATATTCTGGGGATCTAGGAACTTTATTTGTTTTTTTTCGCCAATTTAAGAAGCAACCGAAATAGTAAAATATATTGAATTCTCAATGGAAACCGTAATCGTAAATTTTTTATCTTAATCTAACAGATCCGAAACCAATTATATAAGTGGTTTTGAAAGCATGCCGTCTTCGTTTGTCTTTTGAGGTGAATGACAAGCACATACACGTTCTGATTCTTTATAACTTGCTTATTTTAGATAACTGCACTTGTGAGTGATTCAGCTTTATTATCGAACATTTATATATTTACTTCATTAATTCTGTGGTGCAGGTTAAAGATTTGACGGATAGTAATTTGGAGTTGAAGTTGATTTTGGATATGTATAAACGTGAATCCATTGATTCGAGGTTAGAGAACTTATGTGATGTTTCTTTCATTAATAAAATTTTATTTTACAATTCATATTTATAGTTTGGATAAACTTTATGTTCTCATGTGAAGGTTAGAATTCTAGCTCTTCCAAAGTGGTATCTCACTGATGGCTCGGGCCCCCCTTTCTTATATCGTGTGTTTATTCACTTTGTATTTTTGTGCTACTAAGTTAGATCAAATAAGGTGTTTTTTTTTAGCTTGTTTCCTTATTAACTTAGACTAAGTTAGCAAGTGCTTCTTTTTCTCGCTATTTCAAAATGCTATATATTTTTGCGGCATTTGTTATGATGTTTTTGTCAGATCTTTTTTTTTTTTTTTTTTTTTTGTCATGGGGCTGTCAGATAATGTGAGATACAGATGGTTGATGTGCACTTCCTAATAATATTGCTGTGTTTATGACTTTAATTTGCAACTCCAGGGATGTCCTGGAAGCTAGAGATTTGGAATACAAGGCATGGGCTCATGTTCATAGCTTGAAATCTTCACTTGATGAGCAAAGCTTGGAATTACGAGTAAAGAAAGCCAATGAAGCTGAAGCCATATCCCAGCAAAAGCTGGCCGCTGCGGAAGCTGAGATTGCTGACATGAGACAGAAATTGGAATCTTTTAAAAGGTTAATCTTCACTTTGTTGTTGGCTTTGGAGAAGTTTATTCTAATCTTGTTGGACTCTATGGTTTATTTTATCTATTAATATTCCTTTTTTTGTATTTTTTTCAGAGAAATGGTTAGTCTTTCTGATGGCTTGAAATCCAAAAATGAAGAAATTGAAGCCTACTTATCAGAAATAGAGGTTGGTTCCTGTATTTTTACATAACCCTCATTCTCTTATACAACCAAGGACTTAAGTTAAGATTTTAGTTTGCTTCTTCTTCAGACAATAGGAAGATCTTATGATGACATGCAAACCCAAAACCAACAATTGTTGCAGCAAATTACAGAGAGAGATGATTATAACATTAAGGTAATTGATCTAATACATTCTTCTGTCCGGATGTTTGTACATTCAAAGCCATGTCTTGAGGTTTATAACATTAAGGTATACCATGGATGTTTACGAGCTTGTTAATTTTTACTCAAATTTTAATTTGGCTCATAAAATTGAAAGTTCTGCTAATTGTATGGTCTGATTAGGTTACTTCGTACCTGTTTCTTTGACATTCCATCAATTTAGTCTTAAATTTCAAGAATGGTTTTGATTGTGAATCATTTATTTTCAAGATTCTGTCAACACACTTATATTCTACTTTTTGTTAATATGTGATCTGTCTTATATATCTTGCGGCTGCATAGTATCTTAATATGGAATAATTTTGTTGGTGAGTTGGAACTGTAGTTTTCTTGGAGATTTATCACCCTCTGCTTCATGTAGGTCTTGGAAGAGGTGTGCACACAAATTTTAAGTTGAAATATGTGAATTTTGGCATTGGTTTCCATCCTATTTCTGATTTGTGTTGTTCTTTATTTGAATTCACTGAGTATTAGATTTTAGAAGTTTGTTCCTATGATTATGTGCTAACTTTTATCCTTGTATAATTCTCATAACTACAGCTGTGCGGCTGTTGACATCAATTTGTACTTGATGACTAAAAAAATTGTTATTGTTATTATAATTGTCGATACAGTTGTTGCCTCTTTTTTCTTGCTTCCCCAATAAAACATAATTGTAAGAGTTCCTATAATTATGATAGGCATGTGAGTGATTCTGGATGTATCTATAATTAAATAATACCAAAACTAATATATAGAAGAGGAGAGAGTGTCTTAGTTTGGAGGACTTCTTGTTCAGTTTTTTCCCCATTAACCGGTGATAATGTAATATCTGATTGACGATATCTATGAAATTAAAAAATATGGTACTTGATTTTGATTTAAATCTAAAAATCTACAGTTCATACTTCCCATAATTTTGCTTTCACTTTTAGTGAAATCAATAACTGCCATGTAAAAGGAAAAATTCTCTCTATATGGTGTTCTACAAATAAGTAAAAGAATTGTGCCAAAACTTAGAAATTTCCTTTAGTATAATACTATGTTAATGTCAATTCTTAAGATCTGTTGTTGCGTGTGTACAAAGAAATTTTTTGTTTTTTCTAGTAGCTGCACTTTTTTATCGTCGAACGTGCATGAAGTATGCACTGGTTGTGGGTTGAGCTTGTAGTGGATTAGGACTTATTATTTTTGTGGCAGTTGTGTATGTTTACCTTCAGAAGTTGATCTTGTGGCCTCCACTGTTCTTATTCAGCTTGTTTTAGAGGGTGTGAGGACAAGACAGTTACAGGGTGCTCTAAGAATGGACAAACGTAGAATGGAGAGGGAGATCCAGCGAGCAAATGCATCTTTTAATTTCTTTGACATGAAATGTGCAAGAATTGAAGATCAGGTATGTCTGTTATTTTGCCATGCGGTACAGGCTATTGGACAGTTCAAGTTTTGAGTTGCGGATGTTTTCTTGCAGTTGAAATTTTGCTCAGACCAGGTTCAGAAACTTGCAGAAGATAGATTTCGTGATTCGATTACCTTGGAAAATACACAAAAGAAATTGTTAGATGTGAAAAGATCGTCTCTTCAAGTAAGGGAGTCGTTAGAAGAATTACAATCTAGGGTGGATAAAAGTCGATTGGCTCTTATGGAGTTGCTGATAGAATTAGAGAGAGGGAGGTAACACATATATTGTCTTACTTTCCTTCCAATTTATGCAAAGTGCAGGGTAATGAATATTATATATATATATATTTTTTTATCTTTTCTTATTATCTCAGATTTGACAAGAAAAGAATAGAGGAGGAATTGGACATTGTGAGGAGAAAGGTTTTACGTCTTCAAGCTCAGACAGAGGGATCATCAGTTGTAGATGAGCTGCGGCAGGAACTTAGAGAATACAGGGAAATACTTAAGTGCAGTATCTGCCTTGACAGGCCAAAAGAGGTAAATAAGCCATTGAGATTATAGTATTTTATGGGCTTGTATGTGATGCTGAACTCATAGGAAATGGTGATTATGGCATTATTGTCACTGTTTGATGAGTGGATATGTGAAATTTGGGGAAAACGTTTAAAAAGTATTATTGAAATTTTCAAATGAAATGACACTAGGTAAAATTATGAAATTTCTGTTGGAACTAAATTTGCATAGGGTTGTCTCATGTACAGTTTTCTTGGTTATACTTGGCCACCACTCTTTTGTGCCTACATGATATGCATTCATTCTAGGCATCAGTTGCTCCTGTAGTAAGTAGTACTAAAATGTCTAATGATATTAAACATCAGTTTATTGATAATGTAATACATCTCCGATTGTTATGAACAACTCCAGAAAAAGAAAACCGACAAACTAATAAAATAGTTGGTTTTAACTATCAATTTACAACTTAAAAGTCTTCTCAACAGACAATATCAGGGTAATATAGTTCAAAGAAGGCCTGGGAATTGGTTAGATCCCTAGTTCAGATGTTACCTGGGGAAGGTTGTGATTCAGTATAGTAGAGCTTTTTTATACATTGCTTTCTGTCATTGTGCATTATTACAAAGATGTTTTCTGCTCCTTCAGGTTGTCATTACAAAGTGCTACCACTTGTTCTGCAACCCCTGTGTACAAAGAATTACAGAAAGTCGTCACCGCAAGTGTCCCGTTTGTGCTGCAAGTTTTGGTCCAAATGACGTGAAACCTGTGTATATCTGACTGGAAATTGGGGAATCTCTGTTTTTGCTGCTCATATATGACACCATCTTCAAGCACAGGTGAACTGGTGCTTATAACTCAAGATTTGAGTATGTGGATGCCTGCAAGTTCACATGTTATATTTGAGAACTGTGTAGGCACAAAAACTTGTCTACAAGAACCAGTGGCTTTCCTGTCCCCATTCCAACTAGTGCATAGCATCATAGATTTTATGGTTGGTTTTAGGTTTTGATGGCAATTTAAGTTTAATGTACTTGTGATGTCCCTCCTGCAGCCCAGTCCCTTTTTTTTTTTTTAACTTCTTGGAGGCATTGGAGTTTGTCAATTAATTTATCGCAGATTAATCAGAATTGATCCCAATGCTATCTGCAAAGGGCCAAGGAGGTTGGTGACCATATGTTGAATAAAATTTGTGATGCTATGCCTCAAAAAGACCATATTGGTACGGTGCGGAGAATAGGTTCTTTTTTTGCACATCAATGGAATTTTGGCTGAATGGTTTAGCCTTTTAGAGCGTATGTCAGTTAGATGTTTATGGGTTATATGTATATAGTAATTTGTTGTGTCCCGTACCGTGTAACTTGAATTGGTCAAGAGATGTAAAAAAGTTTATAGAATTCAATTTCGAATTCCATTTATTTTTTGACCTGTCAAAACATTTTTGTCATTTGATTCCGTTTGCAACCTTTTATCTTGAGCAGCCTATGTATGTTGATTCATATT
The DNA here is from genome assembly GCA_003430845.1 of Xanthoceras sorbifolium. Taxonomy (NCBI): domain Eukaryota; kingdom Viridiplantae; phylum Streptophyta; class Magnoliopsida; order Sapindales; family Sapindaceae; genus Xanthoceras; species Xanthoceras sorbifolium. The sequence continues at coordinate 37,671,250 of CM010608.1, forward strand.
TTGCTTCTGCAAGTGTTGTTGCCTTGAGTGATTTGAGCGTTGCAACTCAATTCGCTCGATAGCTGACTCGATCGTTGGGCCTTGCTGATTGACGTTCGAGTCTCCTGACTTGACTGTCGAGCCGCCATTCGACCATCGAGTCAACCCAGTGAAGTCAGGGTGTCATCTGACTAGTCGAGTCAGCCATGACACGTCGAGACTACCTTTTTGGCTCGTCGAGTCAGCATGTGACGGTGGCCGTCGAGTCGACTGCTGATTCGTCGAGTCAACACTGATTCAGCTGGTCGAGTTATGACTCGAATGTCTGGTTGACTGGACTCCAGGCAAGCTGACTCGATAGAACGAAAATGCATTTAGAAAAAAGTGATATAAAATTCACTTAATTGGATGAAATCGTAAGTTAAAAAAAGATGTCTTTGAAATTTTGTTCCAATCAACAGAAAACCCATGTGTAGTTTATAGCAGCTTGATCTTCTTACAGTTTGAGAAATATATGATTAAAATGATAATATAATCATGTGAGATGTTTTATTATTCATTAATTTTTGTTTTAACAACATGTATTTGTTGTTAAAACATATCGTTTCTTTTATAAAAATTCTTGTTTAATTGTAAAACTAGATTAAAAGAATCTATGATTAATGATTCATTAATAATTTACTCTTTGTTTCTTTTACTGAATAAATATCTAATTTTGTACCCAACATAAAACAGTGTTACTTTAAGCAATTTTTTTCAAAAAATAAATAACAATGAACTACTTGAGATTTGTTAAATTATATTCAGAATTAAAGTTTGTAGAAACTTACAATAAACTCTTCTGGCGTTAAAATTGACAATTAAAAAGTAGGCTTGAACCTCCCTTAATTCGCAATCAGTGTAGATCCATCATAGATCTCTCGCTTCTTGTTTTACTTGTTTTTAACAGTTTCGCAATCGATGGCCTCCTTTGCATTACCGGGCATAAGTGGTTTTATTGTGAAATTGATGGTCTATTTTGGAATAATTATCAGCCAAAAATATTTTTTAATACGGAAAATACTAATTACTTTTGTAATGGCAATTGGAATGATATTAACTCCTATTTATTCATTATCTACATCACGTCAAATGTTCTATGGGTACAAGTAGGGGTGGGTGTAGTAGCCAAAATATGTATGGCCCAAAACATGGCCCAAAGACCAAGCCCATAGCAAAAAGAAGGGTACATTCCCATGTAGTACGACAAAGGCTTAGCGTGAAGACCAAGTCGCACGACATGGAGCATCCTCATGTAGACGTACCAGTTGGAAGAATATGTCGCACGACACGAAGCACTTGTGTAGTACGACGACGTACCAGTTGGAAGAATATGTCGCACGACACGAAGCACTCGTGTAGTACGACGACGTACCAGTTTGAAGACCTTGTCGCACGACATGTACCCTCATGTAGTGCGACCGTGCTACATCACCCAATCATGGTCCAGATTGACAAGAAACCTACATGTCATACGACATAACATCTCCGTCGCTCCGAGGGAGACCAGATTGTGATCTACTTTGAAACAGGTCCTACAAAGTCATAATGACACTTGATGGCAGCCCGATCAAAAGAAGCACCCAGATGCTTTCTTGGTGGAAGACAGAGAAGAGAGAATGATGAGATCCCTCAAAAAGAAGAAGCATGAGTCTCCTATAAAGAGGAAGATAATCCCTCATAAGAGGGGACGGCCGAAAAACTGAGATCAAGAGATTACTAAGAAAAAGCCACACCCCCCGGCCATTGTTGAGCTTCTCCGACCTTACACCTCCTTTGATCAGAAAAACCCCAACTGTGAAGATAGCAGGAAGTATTCCTCACTCATCCCCATTTACAAACATTACACTTTTACTAGCACTCGCTAACTTGACCGTCGGAGTGACTTTGGTCGGCACCACCCCGGTGTCCCAGACGTCCTGCGGGTCACGTGCGTTCTGTCTTTGCAGGTTGTAGTGCCCCGTGTCCCCGAGCGATTTTTGAGGACTACAGTGGGTACGGTTCGAATCGGTACGGTTTTGGGTAAAATCGAACCGACTCGAAATTTATACGGTTTTTGAAAAATTGAAACTGAACCAAACCGAATTAAAGGTGTAAACTGAACCGAATCGAAGTAATATGGTTAGATTCAATTCAGTTCAATACGGTTTTGGGCCTATTGGGCCTTTTTCATATATTGAAATTTTAATAGGATTTAAATACTAATTTGGACTATAGTTTTAGTTTTAGTTTTTGGGCTATTGATTTTAGAATTTAAACCTGATTTCAACAGTATATTAATCATGTATATCACTTAATCAATATTGTCTATTGATATAAATTTTATACAGATGAAATCATGTTTTAAACCTCAGTGAAAAAATTCAAGCACCATGTACAAATAGTAACTGATTTCAATCCATCCAACCAATGTACTGCTTTAATCACAAAATTATTGACATGAAAACTAAACAACAGTTTAGAAGAAAATTAAACAATAAACTCATTCCTAAATAAAACTGCCCAGAAATTAAACTTCCCAATTTGCTGCTGCTTCTTTAGTCATTTTTTTTTTAGTGTTGTTGTATTTATGTACCTTAATCTTGAGTAGCTTAAAGTCTTCTTCTTTAGTCATTTTTTTTTAGTGTTGTTGTTTTTTGTAATCAAAGTGAGTGCTTTCTCTCAAAAAGACTCCTAAGCTAATGGTTAGGATTTTTTTTTCTTTCTTTTATATAACAGTTCAAACCGGTTTTGAGCTATCAAAACCGAACCAAACCATTTTTAACACAGTTTTTTAAAATTTAAAACCAAACCGAACTAAATTTAAACTTAAAATCAACTCAAACTACAAAGTACGATTCAAATACAGTTTAAATCGGTTCGAATTCGGTTTTTGTGCCCACCCCTTAGTACAAGCTATTTAATGCCCCAAACTCTTATTTTTTTGATTCTGTACCAGAAACAATAGTATATCCAATTATAGCTCCTATGGATGTAAAATATATCTCTTTTCACCATCCCCATAATGTATGAGACCAATGTATGCATTTCGATTAGGGTCGTATTCTATGGTTACGATTCTACCATATATGTCTTTTTTATCCCGTCGTAAATCAATTTTACGGTATAGACACTTATGCACTCCCCCCTCTATGCCCTGCAGTAATAATTCCTCTAGCATTACGACCTTCAACACAACGATGTTGTCTATAGATCAAATTATTTCGTGGATTAAATTTCCCTTAATTGTCTACGGCTTCATTGCATGTGCTCGGGGTAGAAGTTTTGTATAAATATATCGTCATGCTATTAAGTATTTTGATTTAGATTCTTTTCTTTCTAGAAGGTGGAATAGAATAACCCGATTAAAGCGTAATGATCACACGTCTATAATGCATTATATGTCCCATAATGAGTCTCATTCTTCCATCCTTTTGGGGGAGTTGATGACTATTCATAGCTATTACCTTGACACCAAACTTGCATACACATGATGTATAGTATATCTTTCACTATATAATATTGTAATATCGTAAATTTTATCATGTAATAAAATTATATTGGGAGACGCATTATGCATCAAGATGTATACAAGATTTTTTTTAGGGCGAATTGTGATGAGTACTCAAAAGTGATATTTATTGTCTATAAATCTTTTGTATTTAGAGCATGTTTTCCTGATGATGTGGCTCATGCGAACAGTACCGTACATGTAAATAGTGTATAATGAACAGTACCGTATACGTGAATAGTACGAAACCTTTTGAAATAAACCTTTTGAAGCTTTGATGAAAAAATATGGTGTTACTCATAAAGTTGCTATCCCTTATCACCCACAGATAAGTGGTCAGGTTGAACTTGTCAATCGGGAGATAAAACAGATTTTAGAAAAAAACGGTGAATCTAAACCGCAAAGATTGGTCTTTAAGGCTAATTGATGCTCTTTGGGCTTACCGTACAACTTTTAAAACCCCGATTGGCATGTCCACCTACAGATTAGTCTATGGAAAAGCTTGTCACTTGCCTGTAGAATTGGAACACAAAGCTTATTGGGCTATAAAAACATTTAATTTCAGTTTGAATGATGCAAGTTCTCTCAGAAAATTACAGCTGAATGAATTGGAAGAACTTCGGAATGAAGTATATGAGAATTCTAGAATTTACAAAGAACGCATGAAAGTTTTTCATGATAAGAAAATTTTAAGGAAAAATTTTGAATATGATCAGAAAGTTCTCTTGTATAATTCTAGATTGCATTTATTTCCTGGTAAGCTTCATTCTAGGTGGACAGGTCCTTTTGTGGTTAAAAGAGTTTTTCCCTTTGGTGCTATTGAAGTTGAGGACCCTAAGAATGGTAATGTGTTTAAAGTTAATGGACAGCGTCTTAAACCATTCTTAGAAAATCTGGTTCTAGAGGATGAGACCATCTCGCCAGAGAATCCGGTCTATGAAGACTGATTTGTTGGACTTGATGTCCAATTTGTTGTAATTGTATTCTTTATTTTATTTTTATTTTATTTTGTTAGTTTGTTTTGCTTTGTTTTATTTTGTTGTTTTGGAAACTAGCAAGTTGCAAAGAAATTGTTTGGAGAACTCTTCACCATCAAGTGCACTATTTCCTATTCTTCCTCTTCACTTTAAATAAGTTGTCTTTATCCTTTACTTGATTTATCACATTGAGGACAATGTTTATTTTAAGTTGGGGGGAGTAATAGTCTGTTTAGTATTTTTCTTCTCCAAATTGTTAGTTCTAAGTTGTTTTATTTTATTTTATTTTATTTTTTTGTCACTGTTCATTTCTATCTTATTCTTGGTTTGTTAAAAAAAAAAAAATCAGATAGTTTGTTTCTTCTTTTCTTGTTTGTTTTGGTTGTTTTGCTTCCCAGTAATGATAAGATGTGTGGGTATGTTTATAATATGGCATAGAAAATATAATTTATTTTTTATGTTGCAAATTCAGCTGGTTATTCTGAGTGTGAGCACTAATTTTCTATGTTTCTCCCCTGCAAAGCATTCTTTTTCATACTATTTATAATTATGCAGCTATGTTGGTGCATTTCAATGTTTCGGAATCTGTATGAGTTGAAAATTCATGAATTAAGTGTAGACTTGTATAAACCCTTGTGAGCTTTTGAGCCTTTTATGATTGAAACATTATGCATCAATCACATTTATTCATGTGCGTATGATTTCAGTTTTGTGTGTATACTCTAGAACTTGCTTTAAACCATTTGAGACATACATCAACTCAATGCCATGAAAAGGATGGAGGCACTTAGGACACACCACCATTGCCAAATTATCCTGTGCCCTTTTAATATTTATCCCTAGTTAACCCATTTGAGTCAAAATAAGCATATTCTTTCATAAAACCATATATTTTTTACCCAAAAACTTTAAACACTATATCCTACCCTATTCTATGGAATTGGTAGAGCTTTAAAAGAGAACTTGGTGTTGAACGTTAGTTGTTGTTGATGGATACATGATTGAATGATTCAAGTTCTGGGGTGATTAAGGTTTTTAATCTAAAAAATAATAATAATAAAAAAATTGAAAAGAAAAAGAAAAAAAAAAGATGAGTTTGATTATTGGTTATACTAGTGATGTTTATAATGAAGCTTGAGCCTAAAAAGTTGATACATGGCTCCGGTATGAAGTGAATTGTAAGCTTTATGTAATTTATATCTCTTACTTCTACATATGCTCTACTAGTTCCTAGAATCGTTGTGTATTCCATATCCTTTCTTTCTTTAACCTTAACCCTCAGCTCTATTACAACCTTATATAAAGACCTCTTGATTCGGGTGATATTGATAGTGGAGATTTGGAGGACAAGCAAGCATATGGCGGCACACCCTTATGAGATCATTTGAGTGAAATACTAAACTAATTTATGAGTGATATTTTTCTTTTTCTGAGTGACATATCCATGGTGACACTTAAAGTTGAAGCTTATTTATGCTGATTAGTTTGTGTTGAACTGAAGCAGGGGAGTGTACTGATTATGACTAAGCTATTATCGATGTTTATGAATTAGACTTTGCTGTGAAAAAAAATGTCTAGAAGTTTTGCTCACTCTTGTAGTCGCCTTTTGAAACTGTAACATTCTGCCATATAATTTCGGCTAATCTTTGAGCTAATAATGTGAAGAAAAATTAGGTAGAATTTGTTTTTAGTGTTGTGGTTTGAATTTCAATTTGTTTTGAGTCGCTTGAATTGCTAGAGACTAGCAATAAGCTAGTTGGGGGGGTGTGATGAGTACTCAAAAGTGATATTTATTGTCTATAAATCTTTTGTATTTTGAGCATGCTTTCCTAATGATGTGGCTCATGTGAACAGTACTGTATACGTGAATAGTACATAATAAACAGTACCGTATACATGAATAGCACGAAGTGAACAGTGTATGAACAATCATTGATGGATGTTATATAATCTTAATATTAACAGTGTATGAACTAATCTCCTAACTAAGATGAGGGGAGAAACCTAAGATTATTTATGTGTATTATTGATTCAATTTAGACAAGTATTTCAATATAAATTTGGTTTTTGATTTATTCAATTTAATATTTGGTTTAGCTTCTTGTAATGATTGATGGATGTTATATAATCTTATTCATAGGTTCAGTCATGCTTTTCCTATTGTTTAGTAAAAACATCTATGCTTTTATGATTTTGGTGAACCAATAGATTATTTAGAATTTTGATGGAATTATTTCTTGATAGATTGTTGCTGTAGGTACAGGCTATGCTTGAGATTTTTCCTATAAGAAATTAGTTGTGCTTATTTGTGAACACCATTAACCGAATTTACCTTTTCTATGTCCATTCTTATGTAAGTTTTAAGAAAATAATTGAATCAATAATATTGCTTAAATAATTGAAGGTGGGACCCCAAATCCTTAGTATTTCTCATTCATAAGTTTTACTCTCAATTAAACACAATTGAATTGTTTTATTAATTTTTAGTTAATTGTAATTTTACGATCTTTCTTATTGCTCTTCGTGGTACAACACTCGTTACTCCGAGTTATATTGCTATGCGACTCCTGCACTTGGGATTAGCAAGCAAATTGCAATGGAATACCTTGACGTTTGGCCATATTATAATGAAATTGTGAGTTTAGCCTTAATTACACATTAGTACCCTCTTTTAGTTGACTTGGTCAAAAATAAAAAGGTTGACTAAATTTTTTACTTAAAATGATAAAATTATTTCTAATTAAAATAAATAATATTAATTACTAAAATAAAAAAATTTAAATTTTTTAAAATGGATGAATTCATTTAAATTAATTATTTAATTATTTAATTTTTAAAATTTTAATAATTAATATTATTTTTTTATTTTTTAATTAGGAATATTTTTATCATTTTAGATAAAAAAATTTATCAAACTTTTATTTTTAACCAAATCAACTAAAAAAGGATACTAATATATAATTAAAATTAAATTTATAATTTAGATATAATATGACCACCCATTAGAATACTCTATCACTTTTTTTTTTTATCATAAATCTTAAAGTGAATGTACCATTGACAATGGAGTTCCGTGTAAGCAATATCATTGTACTGTCTTGCATTAATGGAGAGTACAGTACCAATACAAAGTACAATTAGACATTTACGACTTTGTCTTCAAAAAATCAATGATTAGAGTTTTTTTTTTCTTTTTTTTTCCCTCAACTTTGTTAGAGTTTTTCTTTTTCTTTTTTTAAAAAAAAATTAAGATTAAAAAGAGAGATCTACCTAATTACAAAACTTTTATTATGCCAAAATGAAAAACCAATATCAAATTATATTCTTGTGTTTACAGCATAAACTTTAAGATGATTTTCACAAAACACTGCCAAGCCATACAACTTATTACTATTTTTGTCCATCAAAGATATATATATATATATATATATATATATATATATATATATATATATATATAACCTGTGTGAATTTATAAAATAAAAAAAATAGTAATTAAATAATGTTTTGTCATTATCAGTCCGGCCAAACAATAAATTGCAAGATACAAACTGTACCTTAGTTTCGTATAAAATGTGCCAATTTACAAGTCATTTTTTTGTTTGCAGACCAAACTGGTCGACAAAATGGTTGAGAGACATTATTTTCACAAGTCACACGTACACACACACACACTATATATATATAAACTGATTTCACCATCAATACATTATAGAACTGTCCTTTTCCTTATATTTATTGTAGAGTAAATAATACTTACTTTCATTTACTCAATTACAGACGGAGTTAATTTTTGAATTTATTGATAAATACCTCTCATTCCGTTAGTTAATTTTTGAGTTTATTAATAAAGATCTTCTCTAGTCAACTATTATATTTGATTAAATTTTATTTAAAGTAATAAAGTTATTTATTAATAATAATAAAGTTAATTTTATTTATAATTGATAAAATTTTAGGGATGTAGATGTAATTAACTCATTTATTATATTTGTTTTTTAACCTTACACAAAAATGCATGTATCTCAACAGGAAACAGCAGCTGGTTCCAATTTCCAAGTAAAAACCATCTATTTGTTTTGCACAAACTTCAATTTGAACACAGTTGTACGCACGCACGTGTACAAATAGGCTCAAGTTAACATGTCAACTTTGAGAAATTCTTTATTATATGATCATGTCGGTAAATAATTTAAACCTCTCATACTATTTTGGTATAATAACAGAGTAATAATTCGAAAACCAGACATTGGATTCCTCGTTAGTATCCTATGTTTTTTTTTTATTTGTTTCGTGTCACCCTTGTAAACAGAAGCACGTAGGGTTGTCTTGTCATGTGTTGGCATCTTTACAAGAAAATAAATAATTTTCAATCTCTATTTGTCTTTTAGGGCTCGTTTGTTTCATGGGATTGGATTGGATTGGATTGGACTATTTTTATGGGATTGGATTGGATTGGATTGGATTGGATTAATTAGTACTGTCATGTGTTTGGTACAGTACGGATTGGATTAAAAATAGTACTATCTTTTGTTTGGGGTAGGATGAGATTGGATAAAAATTTTTATTATATTTTATATATTAAATATAGTTTGAGATTGGTTAATTATTATATTAAATTAATTTTAAAGTAAAAAATTATTTTAAACCAATAATAAAAATTAAATATGGTTAATTTTTTTAAATAAAATATTTATACTACTTTTAAAAAAATAAATATAACTATTTATAATGAATTTTTAAAAAAACTAACTTATATATATATAGATTGGATTGGATTGGAACTATAATGTATTTGATACTGTGTAGGATTGGAATAAAAATAATATTATCTCTTATTTGGTGTTGTATAAAATTTGATAAAAAATAATTATATTTTATTTTTTAATATAATATGACATTAATTAAAATAATATTATATTAAATTAATAAAATAAAAAACTAACTTATATATATATATATATATATATAGATTGGATGAGATTTTTTTTTAACGCATCTCATCAATGGGTTTGTTTTATCCCATTGTGATGGGTTAAAAAGAAAGATGGGATAATTTTAAGTGATCCCTTGAGTGCACCAAACATGGGTTTGGGAGAAAAACTAATCCAAACCCAATCCAAACCTACCCAACAAACATGGCCTTAAAATATAAAAGATGCATGGTGCGTTTTTGTTTTCTTTTTTGATATTTTGGTGAAAGAAAACCACAAGTTTTTGTCCCATACAAATGCATCGTATTCCACCCGTCTGTGCTAGCTACCAGTTTCATTGCACATGCTCTCTTTTCTTCAATATATATATATATATATATATAGACACTCTTGTATTTTGATTATTTATCCAATTGCCAGCAATTTGTTTAATATTATTAGATGCATAAATATCTTGATAAAAACTAGTATTTGGACACAAATTGTTCAGCATAGAACAACAATAAAATTATTTTTTAAAAAATCATCTTTAAATACTTAATCCATTACAAGCGAAGATAAAATTGGTCTAGTGTTTAATTATTAACTACGTATATATAACTTTAATTAATATCTACTTTATTATCGTCCTCATCGTAATAATGAGAGTATATATATAGAGAGAGAGATTTGCTAGCAATTTCAGACATAATTAGCACCAAATAATTGTATTATTGTGCTTAAAATCGTTATTTATTTGAAAATTATCAATCAACTGGATTCTGAGATCATATAATTAGCACCAAATAATGGTATTATTGTGCTTAAAATCGTTATTTATTTGAAAATTATCAATCGACTGGATTCTGAGATCTTGAGATATAAGTTGATTTTTTAGATTCGCTAGCTCAAATTAAATAATGCCAAAATATATCTACAAAGAAAACAACAATTTTTTATTAAAAAAAAGAACAAAAAAGAGAAAAGAAAAAAAAAAAAAGGGAGACTCATGAACCTTGTCTATCTAGTAGTGTCTAGGATCAGATGTATGATTTTGGTTTCCATGTGAAGTTGTCTAGGATCAGATATATGTTATGGAATATATATAAAATCAAATAGCAATAAATCACACACACAAACGAAAGTACGGAGAATAATAGACACGTAATATTTACGTTGTTGGGCGATGAATGTGATCCCGATATTCATAGAGTGCACCGACACTTAATTTTCACTATCAAACAATGCTTATAAAGTACACACTCAAAACGGTTATATTTTTCTCTCTTACAGAAACCCTAAGAATACAAGAGTTTAAATACTAAAACTCTAACTCACCCAAGTACGAACAATATTGCTTCAACCTTTACAATCTAACAATGATCAATGTTAATAACAATTAATGTTCTTCAATTAAAACATAAAGCTTCTCTTTCCCTTTCTAAAGTACAAGAAAGGGGAAATTAACATGCATCAAAAGCATACAAGTATCTCTTGATTTTAATAAACCAAAAAGCATTTGATGCAACTTCTTTCCAACTTAAAAGAGAAAAAAAAAAAAAAAACAAAGCTTTTGATTCTTTTGGTCTTTTTAATTTTCCAGAAAATCAATAATAATTTAATCATGATTAGTGAATCAATGCTATCTCATCATTAGATGCTTAATGTCTAGTTCTTGTCATTGTCCCTCATGTTCCATATCTTTCATTTTATCATATGCCTCAAATTAGAAGGCTGAATTATCATGTAAACAGAAAGCGAATCACACAGATTTGCTTGTTAAAAATCAAAAAGTGTTCAATTATTTATTAACTGTTTTTTTATAGTCAAAATACCATTGCTTATATGATAAAAATATACATATATATATATTGATGATGAACCAATCATCAACAAATTTAAATATATAGGTCCAAGTAGCCTAATTAAATTAACTGTAAATCGCATGCAATATTATAGTATATATTCCAAATGTATATTATTGAAAAAATAAAATAAAAATTATTACAAAGTCTTGCAACTTGTTGGGAGATCTTATATATTTTTGGACTAGTAGTGATGTACCAGTCAAGATTTTCTTCGGTTCAAGCCAACCAGTTCTGACTAGAGGTGTCACGTAGAGTAAAATCTTAATTCGCAGAACTTGTAATTAATTTAGAAAACTCCAAATCCTTAATTAACTTTTCAATATTAAGTTAGATGTAATCTTCTTCTTTTTTTAACCTTCTTTTATTTTTCTTATTCTTTATAGTTTTTGGGCTTCAATATTCCATATTAGGTTCTAGTAATTATTATTAGTTGAGTGATTGTACACATTCTTATCTGTAGTTTTTATGGACGTTTGAATCTCACCTTACTCATTAAAAAAATAAGTGTGGAGAGACCTTTCTTCTGTATTATGAGAGTAACCATTCAAAAACTCCAAGCCTAATCTCGCTATCAGTTCAAAGAGAAAGAGGAAGACCACAACATCATCAACTTTAGTTGAATGGTCGTACACATTCTCATCCGTATTTTCTATGAACATTCTAATCTCAAATCACTTATAAAAAAACAAGTGTAGCGGGACCTTTCTTATATACTATGAGAGTAACCATTTAGAAACTCTAAACTTGTGTATTATGAGAGTAACCATTTAGAAACTCCAAATCTAATCTGGCTATCATTTAAAGAGAAAGACAAGGACCACATCAATATCAACATTAGTTGAGTGATTATATATTTTTTAAGAACATTCAAATCTCATCTTATTTATAAAAATAAATAAATAAATAAATAAAGCGTGGAATAACCTTTCTTCTATATTATGAGAGTAATTATGCAAAAACTTCAGACCTAATCTCGGTATCAGTTTAAAGAAAAAGAAAAGGATCAACAACAACATCAACATTAGTTGCCATAAATTGGCCATATCGGGGCATTGATTTACAAATCAGGCAGGAACACAATGACCACGTGTGAAGAAAAAGCACAACCATATATATGTAACCCTAGCTAGGTCCATAGGCTAGATGTTTCGGCTGTGACTAATGAGTAATTGTGATTTAGGATAAAATAATATGTTCTCACAAGTGGGGTTCAACTCTCTTTTCGATTGTTAATTGAACAATTAAGTTGATAATATAACCCCAAAAAAAAAAAAAATTTGGATGAATTCTTACAAACATTATATTACAAGATTCCAATTCAACTTCTCATTCTTGTCTCTTCTTTTGGCACATCTTGTACAAAGTTTGCATACCACATTTATAATTAAAGAATTAACCAAAATTCAATGATTAGGTACGTATTTGTGGGTCTATATATTATATATACATTACATGTTATGGAGATTATATTTTTTTTTTTGTCTGTTCCGAAATTGGTGAGCCAATTAATAAGCAATTGAATTGTGGCCAAAATGATGAAGAAATAGAATAAGAGAAGGAGATAATGATGGTGAGGTCAGTGAGCACTAGTACTAGTACATAGTGGTTCTTGAATAAGTCTAAATGAGGCATAGATAATAATAGGGCCACTTTTGCTTTGCCACAAAATTGAGAGAGCTAGAGAGAGAGAGATATTTTTATAAAATTTTTGAAAATAAAAACTTTAGTTATAGATCATATATATATATATATATATATATATATATATATATATATTGAATATTGTCACCATGTTTGGATACCAACATGAGTGTGTGTGTGTGTCCACACCACTAGCTTATTGGGGAATCAAAATTAGTTTCTTTTGCCTAATTATGGTAGAGAAAGTTAGTGATGTTGGCAAAAATTAAATATTCCAATGTGATCCTTCTATAAATATACTACACATATATAAATAATACTATATATATATATATGTATATTTTTTTTTTCTCTTCTTTCTTTTTATTTTGGTAGACAACAATAAAGTGAAAGAGCTTGAAAAGCCATCATCACTATATGATGCGTTTCGTTCTTTTGCTGTCTTTACACCAAAAAGAAAAGCAAAATAAATAAATAAATTAGATGTGGGTTTCTTTAGACTTACAGGGTCAAATTAATCAAAATCAGATTACCTAGATTCGGCAATTTACAAAGTAGTTTGTTAATTTTTTTTTTTTTAAGTCAATTCCAATGAAAATCCCTCCTCATAAAATATGTATAAATAAATAAATAATAAGGTATAATAATAATAATACATGAAGATCAAAGAACTTGTGATTTATTGATTTATGTGTATTCTGCTGATGATAATATATATTACAGTGGACCGAAGACCGTTAAAAAAAAAAAGAAAACAAAAAAGCTCTTTGCAATTTGAGGAGCAAATCACACAGACAATTAATTAATCTAGCAATATTACCACTGTGCATTTTTAACCTCTCCCTGTTAAGTTGCATACACTTTTCTGATGATCAAATGTACCAAGGTAGAAAAAGCTTTGATGGAACGGACCGGACCGGACGAACATATCACATCATTCGTAGGTAGGTTCAGTGTCGCCAGTACTCCAGTGTCTCACTGGAGTATTTCACCCAGTGACAAAAGAAAAAAAAAATGTGTGGTTGGACACTGAGATTTTTTTTTTAGTACTCCCACAAGAATGGCTCCTCCGGTCGAAACCCGGTATCGGCAGCACACAACTGCCATGACGGTGATGAAGAGTAATAGCACAACCCATGATCAGTTAGATCACCGCCGTTGATGAAGAGATCAGGTAGATCAAACAGCGTGTCATCATCTTCATGATCAGCAACGGAAGTAAAAGTAGTAGCACTACTTGTGATGGATTCTTGTGTATCATTATTAGAAGAAGAACAGGAAACAGGATGATCGGCTGGGGTTGGCTCGGCTTCTTCGGCTTGATTATCAGTTCCGGCTAATTGACACCGGGTTGCAGTACTTGTATCTTGAAATGCTGCTACGGCGGCAGCGGCGGCCTTGGAGGCGGCGGCTTGGATGTCCTTGGGAGAGGTGCTGGCGGGTCTGGGAAGTTCATGGGCCAGTTCAGGGAAGTTGAGGTAAGCAGAGCGGCCTTTGATGGCTAGCGCAGCTACGTCGTGAGCTCGAGCCGCCATTTCTGCATTAGGGTAGGTTCCAAGCCATATTCTTGATTTCTTTCTCGGCTCACGAATTTCAGAGACCCATTTGCCCCAACTACGCATACGCACTCCTCTATAAGTTGGGTGTTTTCCATTGTCATCTTCTCTCTTGACCTTTTTTCTGCTATTTTGATGGTGGTCATCATCACCACCTTGATGATCTTCTTCAGCTTTTCTCGACGACCCTTTTTTATGAGCTATAATAGTACAACTTGAGGTGGTAGTGGTGGTGGAGGAGGAGGAGGAGCTGGAGGTGGTGGTGGTGGTGACATCATCGTTTTCAATGTTGATATGATTTGCCATGATAGAGAAGTCAATAGTTTTTTGTGTGAGAAAACTATAGCTCTCTAAGTTGAAGCTAAATAATAATGTGAGTGATTGGAAGCAAAGAAAATAAGAGGTGTGTTTCTGCTTTTTATGATTCTCTTCAAGAAATTGTGGGTTTTTTTTTAAAAAAGAAAAAAAAAGAAAAAAAGAAAAAGAATGTTAAAGACACTTGGGGTCCCATTTACAAAGGCGAAGACTACAGTTCAGCTAATTTGTTGTCCATGTGTAAAATTAAAAAAAGGAAAAAAATAATTGCTTTGAGAAACACAATTTATATAATATATGGGGAAAATTGTATAAACTCTCCCGAATTTAAATATTATTGTACTCAGCGGTAACTTGTACTATAATAGTACAAATATTCCCTAAAATATATTGACAACAGTTAAATTTGACGTTTGAATAACCATTAACTGAAAAATGATCGAACTATCATTTAGATAGTTATTTAATTAGTATTTTATGTTTTGATAAAAAATATTAAATAACTATTTAAAAGGTATTTTGACTGACTCTAAACTGAGACATAGTTATTTGAAGGGCGATTTGACCAAACCGAAAAATGATTCAATAACCACACCTTTGAATCAGTTAATTAACAATTATTTTATCCGTTAGTCAACTAATTTTAGGAGATATTTGTATAATTATAATAAAAATTATCGCTGAGTATAATATTACTAAAATTTGGAGGGAGTGTATGCAACTTTTCCCAACATATATACACATAATACACTCATTTCTTGGTTTGGACTATTCTCCTGTCAATTTCTACAATCTCTATTGCATAAATTTGTACTATAAAATAATGTCCTTTTTAGTGTCTATGTACATCATCAGCATCATCATTTTCTTTTCCAAAAAAAAAAAAAAAAAAATCTTTTATGATATTTCTTCTCTGGTTCAAAGAACTAGTGGTAGGCCATATAATATGAGCTCATATTTCAAACCACCAATTTCACGTGAATACTAATAAGGGCTCTTTGTTGAATATTTCACTTAATTAGCTTTTGTTTTTTCCCTTTATTTCTGACTCTCTGTTTTTCTCTCCATATAAATAGAATATTGATTAATAATTAATATCAGAAAAATTAGTGATTGCAGACATAATCCGGTGATATACAGAACAGAAAAAAGAAAATCAAAGTAAGTTAAGCTTTGTTGATATGTCATCTTCAAGTTGAACAAATCATATGTGAATCAAACTGATCTGGCCCTCTTGCTAGCTTCGTTTTGATTTGTCTCTACTTATATATATATATAATTTATTTGTGCGGTGAGTTTCTGTTGATGATGGGTTCACTGAACATCACACACGTTACATATATTGCAGTTTATTATTGCATAAATTGAGGTATATAAAAATTGACCAATTAATTCGTGACAAATTCAATGTTTTTTTAAAGCATATTATTGAGTGTCAAACTAGTTTCAAGAACAACCATTTTAAAAACAAGCATGTGGGGTTCCTGTTATTAGAACAAAACGACAGTCTATTCTACTCTCAAACACATGAACAAATATTAACTACTCTCTCTCTCTTATATTAATTATACACACACAAATACACAACACAAACATAAATTAAAAAATATCAGATTTGTTTAATCGAATCAATTAATCATAATTTGTTGAATGTTTTTAAGGGTATGAGATGATTCGAGAATGAGAAAAATTAAACAAAAAAAATATATATATATAAATAAATAAACATCACAATCGGACATACACATGGGGCACATGGTAGTAGGTCCCTAATACGCCAGATTTTCTACCCAATATCGAGTCAACTACGCAAGCAAATTTTTCATTTTTTTTTTTGGTTGTTTAATTTTATTTTTGTATCTAAAAAAATTACAACCTGTATTAGAAGAAAGATGGGATGTTTGGTTTTTAATTTATTTTTTAAATTTTCAATTAATTAAGATATAAAAAATAGTGGTGTTGTCTTTGACAGTTCACTTTTGTTTTATATGTAATCGGTTTGTTTAGGTGACAGATTTTTATTAGTGTATAATTTTTCTTCTGTTATGCTCTAACAGGTGGAGTAAAGCCACACAGTAGTATACACAGATACACTATTAAGAGATAATTATGTTTAAGTTGGGGTGGGTTTAATTATTTTAATGTATGTAATTATGGATAGGGTTAGGTACAAAACCTTTTCTACAAGTATAATTCTTCAACCAAAAAAAAAAAAGAAAGAATATTTAGTTTTAATAATGATTAGTGCACTATTTTATAACGGTTGTCTAGATGATTAAACAAAGACCGCATCCGTGAGAGTAGGTTCAAATCGTGTTCTTCTTCTCTAAATAGGTTTTAATATCTGTGAGACTGGTGTCCGAGGCCCCATCATCATCGTCGTCCCCATCTCCATCCCAAAAGTAACCTACAAAATATTACAAATGATGAACATTTTTTTAAAGGACCTTCAAGTAAGCCAAAGAAGGACCACTTTAGTGTATTTGTCCCGATGATACATTGTCTCATTTCACCCAAATAGTGGGAGCACTCAATTTCCTCAAACTCTAGTAGATCCTTCTTGGAAACTACACTACACTAGACTCTCCAGTCTCCAAGTGAAAAAAAAAAAAAAAAAAAAAAAAACAGTGACAAACAATAATGCAATGCAAACCCAACACAATCTGGTGAATAAAATCTCCATATCTTTTATGTTAGAAATTGAAAGCTTTAACTTTGGGCCATCCCATATCTAACCCTATAAAATCATTTTAGATCTTTGTGTGTAAATACATTATTTTATATGCTACTTGACTCCTTATGTCTCTACTTTTATGTATTAATTAATTCCCATAAAGTTTTTCAGTCAAAAAAAATTTAAAAAAAAAAAAGGAAAACAGTGAATTGTGTTAATATAAGTTATAGTGGGTGGCCCTCTAGACGAATACTATAGTTTCCATTCAAAACAAAGCCTCTTCTCTCTGGAATTAGGATGATTAATTATCATTAGACATCGATGTATTCTTGAGTTTGTTGAAGAATTTTTTGATCGTTCAGGATATTTGTTATACCCACGAAATACTAATCGTATCGCTCATGTTTTAGCTCGATTTGCTATATTGTTCAATTTTTTTTTTATTTAAAAAAAAAAAACCCTTCTAACGAGTCATTTTTAATCAAAACTTGAATAACTAGGTATGAAAATAAATATTATATACCCTACATGGTCTTGTCTAAACTACCCAATTTTCCAAAGTGATCGTAAATTATACGGGGTGGTCTAATCATCAATTAAAAGTTAGCAAAACGGCCCATCTATCCTAATCTGGACGGTTTACAAGAAATGTGTCATTTTCAATCGCTAATTAAATGGACTTCTTGTCATTTAACTGCGTCCATAACCAACCTAATTATGAAATGAGAAATTGTCCATTTCAGCGTTGCCCCAAAATCAAAATATTGATTGCAGTTCCATAATTTTCCAAATTTTTATTAAATTCTTACCAAATTCAGTTCTTGCAGCAACCAAAACTGCTCCCGAACTGCCAAATAGCCGTTCAAGTTCAAACCCCTTAGTATTCCAATATGATAATGAGGTTGTTTATACTATTAATTGCATCCGATGCACCGTATATGACATCAGAACGGATGATGCATGGTGCATTTAGATGCATCGAAGTTCGAAGCTCGTTTCCGTGTAAGAAAATATGCAAATTCTTGCTCTTAATAAAGATAAATATACAAATTCCCTTGCTGTTAAGTGGTTGAACACTTGCCTTTTATTTCTATGATAAAGGTTTAAGTTTCACATTTACCCATTAAATTGTAAAATGTGAGCAGTGGAAGTTATCATTCCGAGCCAAGTTTATAGTATTTGATCTCTCCAGGTTCCGATAGACTACTGACCCTGACCCAATTGATGTTAAATTTTTTTTTAAAAAAAATACATTTTCTTAAAAAAACATAAAAAGCCAAAACGCCGCCAGCCAAAAATAAATAATTGTTCAATCTAAACATGGAAATAATCTTTAAAAATATTCATTATTCTAGTTAACTAGTCATTATCAGAAGAAGAGCAAACAAATTGGAGAAAACTACAAGAAAGAGCATTTTAAATGTTAAAAGAGCTAGATTTGTGTGATAAGGGTTCAAATTTCATATTTACCCATTAAATTACAAAATGTGAGCAGTGAAAGTTATTATTCCGAGCCAAATTTATAGTATTAGATCTCTCCAAGTTCCGATAAACCCTTAATTCTGACTCAATTGATGTCAAATTTATTTTAAAAAAAAATACATTTTCTAAAAAAAACATAAAAAACCAAATGGCCACCAGCAAAAATAAATAATTGTTTAATCTAAACATGGAAATAATCTTTAAAAATATTCATTCTCTAGTTAACTAGTCATTATCAGAAGAAGAACAAACAAATTGGAGAAAACTACAAGAAAGAGCATTTTAAATGTTAAAAGAGCTAGATTTTTAAAACTAGAATGATCTAAAGAAGCTTCAAAATTATAGTATGATTTTTCAAATAATTTATGGATATTTCTTCCCATAATTTATTATTGGTTTGGAAGGACTTCTTTGCATTTCAAAACATCATACTTCTTATTTCACTCATGTTCTCTATTGGAAGTTAGTTTAAATTTAGAGAGACAGATGTGAAATATTTATAAGAGCAGCTTGCAAGTCTCCATCACCAACATCTCATTTTTCTCATAAATTATTAATCCCTTGATTAATCCCCCCTATTTGACACATTTTGTTATTCAATCGAATCATATGATTGTTGCGTGTCCCATCTCACCAATATTGATCTCATTTTTCTCATAAACTATTACTCCCTTGATTAATCCCTCTATTTGACACATTTTGTTATTCAATCGAATCATATAATTGTTGCTTCTCAATGCAAGCTAGTGAAAAATAGAGAAAACAAAATTTTCATTTTTCAATTAATATATTATAGATTTATTAAAACTCAAGTAAAATAACTTTTTATAAACAAAAAATAATAATTACATAATTACAATATTAATTATAGATCTAACTAAACTTATCAAAATTAATCATTAAACATGTAATGAAACAAAATTGTTTTATGAGCTAATTCCATAAACCTCTCCTGAAGTTTTACCAACTACAAACGGAATTAATTTTATCGTTTATTGATAAATACCTCCCCGTCCTCAGTAAAATTTAATCAAATATAACACTTAACCAGAAAAAGACTATCAAAAACTTAAAAAGTGACTAAAAGTTAACCCCACCTATAGTTGAATAAACCCAAAAGAGAAGAAAATTTTATCAATAAACCCAAAAATTAATTCTACCTATAATTATACAAACCTCATAAAAAATAGGCGTACTTTACTCTAATTTTAAACACCAAACTATTTTGCCCCTCGACTGGCTTTTTTAGAACGAAATGTTTTGAAAAATATATTACATGATACAAAATAGTAATAACCGGTTTATATTTAAATATTGTAATTTTGCATAATTATATGAAAATAGGTTACAATGACGTGTGACAGACACATATTTATCTAATACTACCTATAAATCTCAGAGGTGGGATGATGCCTATATATATTATTCGTCCTATGCGTGGATTGGACGGTCTTCAAAATGTAAACAGAGAGCAAGCAATAGAAAGCTTATATATATTATATATTTTATAATAAAAAATTAAACTACAAGATAATATCATCCGACCTGATATATTCTAAGCAACAAACCATTACAAAAATAGCATCATCTTTCTCCTTTGTAGGTAACTGATAATTAGCACAAAACACAACCCGAATGTAAAAACAAATCTAAATAAAGCGGACACGGCATGACAATCATCGACTAGATTCACCTTATTGCTGGGCACACTGAACTCGAGGCATTGATGGCTCATCATCTTCGTCATATGCTTCTTGTTGCTGTTGATGTTGTTTCCGCCTCATCTCATCCTCCATGTTGACGTCATGCATGGTGGTCTCCTCGCAATCATCCAGCTCCATATCTGACATGTGCTTGCTTGCCCTTTGGGGTAGGATAGTCTCTAATGTCCGGCACTGATCAGGAGAAAGAATTCCCGACTCAGGGAATTCCACATTAAAATGGATGTAAAGTCGACCCTTCATGAAGGGTCTTCCATGATGTGGCATTCCCTCATCGTTGATCGCTTTGTATTGACCTAGATTAATATAACATAAACACATTCATTAACACAATAAAACCACTCAAAGAAACCAATCCAGAATAAAAAAATAAATAAATAAATAAAAACACCATTAAAGGCCCCGAGTTATATACCAGGCTTAATGACCTCGCCAGGATTCGACTTGACTAATAGCTGTCTGCCATCAAGGTGGGTTAGAGCAAACTGAAACCCACAGAGGGCCTCAGTTAAGCTAAGGGTGTGTTCGACATAGAGATCATCAAGCTTTCGCTTGAACTTGGGATGCTCCTTGAGTTGCAATACAAATACTATGTCTCCAGTAATCGTATCAGGCTGAGAAGCGGAAGACAAAAATATGAAATCTTTCAGCATAAGTTGAGAACAATGAACTACATTAGAGCATTACACAAACTTCTAGTATTTTCTGTCAACATCAAACATATATAACAAGCATCTCCAAATGCCATTTATCACCGGCTCTCAATGAAGCAACAAAACTGGCAGCAAAAATCGATAAAAACTACTAAGAAACACATTTAGCCATAACATGCATTAGATAGAAAGTTTTGTCAACATGCTAATTCTCTAATTTTCATCAATTACTAAAACCATCAAAGTGTTTTCTCTTCTTATATATTACAGATCATCATGCCTTTAATTGAGTTGAATAATAAGTAAAACAACTTCTAACATATCTGATTAAAATAACTTAAATGAAGCATGCAATGCCCAATTCCAGATGCATAATATTCACAAAAAAACAAAAACGGTATAATTTGGAAGTTAACACAGTAATCTCTCATTTAAAGGAAAAAATAACAATAACAGGAAAGTTCATTGACAATATATCTTAATAAAGAACTTACAGCTTCATCAGCTTGTCCGTCAAACACAATTTTTTGGCCATGCTGCATTCCTTTTTCAACATGCACCTCCAGCACCTTCTTTTCTTGAGTAACCTTGTTTGCTTTGCAATGTGGGCACTTATCTCTCTCACTAATAACTTCACCTGCATAGATAAGAAATAAAATCAAGGATGATAAGCATTATTAAGAAGCTAAAAATGCAACACATATGATAGGGCCTAATACCTGATCCTCTGCATTCAGGACAGACATGTTGCATCTGTTGAATCATGCCCAATCCAATCTGTCGTCTCGTGATTTTTATTCCTGTACCTTGGCATCCAAAACATTTTCCAGGATTCCCACTCTTTGATCCTTTCCTGAGACATTAGAGAAGAAAAAACATGTAGTGCCTCTTAAGTCAGCCTGGGGGTTTAAGGTCAACTTGGTCACTTGACATTAAAATGTTAAGATAGTAAATCTCAAGATAAAAAATCACAAGGGAAAAATAGATGTTAGCAAAACATCACGACTGGCTTAAACATTTTATAGAGAAAACTATAGGAAAATATCATCCAAAGAAGCATAAAGGAATAAGAAAGCTAAAGCCTAGCAACACGGAACTGAAGTGTAGAATCCAAGACAATATCATCCACATCTACCTCATATCATAAGTGGGAAGCATGAAGAGAAACAAAAAACATGAATGTTTATTGCCAGTCATGTTTATTTCTAAAGGTAAAACTGGAATAGGAATGATTATGAAGTGTTCAACCCAACTACTTTGAAACACACAAGAAGGAACATCAAGCAAGTGAGTAGTGGGAATTGGGCTGGGATTAAGAGAACAGAAGAGACATACCCTTTACATTTTGGGCATAGAGCATTCCTTGAAAGAGAGAGTTTCTTAGTTGTCCCATTGTACAAGTCCTCCAATGACACCTTCAGAGTATGCACAACATCTTCACCTTGCTTCTGCCTTCTTCCTCTTGAGCTACCACCTATGACATCAGAATACTTGTCTAAAAATTGTCTTTTCTAGAATTATATTAACTAATCAGGGTAAAAAATGCCCAGCAAGCTGTCTCACCACCAAAGCTTCCTCCACCGAAAAATGATTCAAATATATCAAATGGATTATGAGAGGGCCCAGCACCACCCATTCCCTCTTTAAGAGCATCTTCACCATATTGATCATAAATTTCTCTTTTCTCGGGATCGCTAAGAACCTCATAAGCTTGAGCCAACTCCTTGAACTGATTCAGAATCCCAGCAAATATTAAGAGTTAAGACGAGAAGAACAGAGCAAGCCCTAAAGGCTAAAACAACTGGAAGCCTTACCCATCCCATGTCTCTATCAACTGATGATTTAATTCAATTCATAACAAGTTATACAAATAAGACATATCGAGGCAAACAATTTCTATATGTGCTACTTCAAAATGGTTATAAAAACAATGAGAGACAAGCAAACTACAGACAAGAAAAAAATCAAAGTAATTAACAATACTTAGAGCATAACACGCAAAGAATTATCATAATTTAATTATATCTATAACAAGATTGATTTATGGATTACACGTTAAGCGACTATGTAACATTACATAGTTATCTATATAACGTTATACAGTGCCAAAAAAATATTACAAACTCCCAAATTTGGAAAAAACAATATTTTAGTACTATGTAATGTTACATAGTCGCATAACATGTAATCCATAAATCAATCTTGTTATATACATATGTTTACCAAATTAGTCAATCTCAAAGCTCTCCGGAAAAGTGAACACAGCAGCACATATTAATTCAAAACTATTACGTCATAACTGAAATATCTTGCCTTCTAAGGAAATTGTCAACTACGATCCATAGAAGTCTTTAATACCAGAATTTAGAATCCATAGAATCATGCACATTCAAAAACATTCATTATCACATACATCAAGCTAACAAGGCCCGAAAACTTCTACATGGCAGTAAGAGTCATGTAGCATGTATCGTAACATGCATAAATACACGTAAAGAATGCAATAACCTACCTTCTCAGGATCTCCACCCTTGTCAGGATGGTTCTTTATAGCAGCTTTTCTATACGCCTTCTTCAGTTCATCTTGACTAGCACTATTTGCGACACCAAGAATTTCATAATACTTGGTGCTATCACTTCTCCTTGGCGCACGCCCAAACATGGTCGAATCACTTCAATTATACTGCTTGTGCAAATATGAATCCGCAAGCCAAACTGCACTATTGTAAAAAGGCCACCACGAAGTTAGCAACTCGAAAATAAGCACATATCTACCTACTACCACACCCTCACATTACAAAGAAACACAATCCACAACCTCTCCAGTAATACTACTTCTATAATTTTCTTCTTAAACAGTATTTACTTCTTTTCAACAGAATAAATTACACCATGACCGAATCAACTTTTATCACCAAAAATTAAATAAATAAAAAATTACAATAAAAGAAAAACAAGGCGCGAAAATTAGAATTTCATATCTTAGAAGCAGTGGCATCAAATATTCAATAATAAATATATACATAAAAAAAATCTCCAAATCAAGAGATCGACACAAAAGGCTATCATCAGATCACGAATTTTTATCATTCAAATCCGAAACAAACTCAGAGAGTCTAACCCTAAACAAACGCAAAAACAACACAACACAACTAGCGTCGCATATATCTCAAACACGAACACCAAACAACAACAAAATGTTAAAATTCAAATTTTCGCACGAATCTAGAGTATCTCAGTCCAATCAATCTAAAATTATACAAACAAACAAACAAACAAACAAGGAAGATCTAGTCTTTGCAGATCAAGAGATGTATTAGTGACGATAAAGAGAAGAGAAACTAACAGTTACAGTGCGTGAGAGCGTCTAGAGGAGAGAGTGATGAAAAAGCAAAAAAGCTTTTTTAGAGGGAAGATTGTGAATCGTCGTCCCTCAACTCTCTCCTCACAAATCGCAGAGAAAATTCACTTCGTTTTTTTTTATTTGGACGATCCTTCTTCTCTATAAACAAGGGGGTTTGGGGTTCTTTTTTTTTTTTTTTTTTTTCCAATTTTGCTTTTGCCAGACAAATATTTCCTGCTTCCACTCCGATATATTGTCCACGTGGCGCGAGCGACTACTGACAAAGTGACCTTTTTGAAAAGTTTGAGGTTTGATATCCTTAATGTGACTGGATATAGTGATTCCTTGGAGAGTAAGGAATGGGAAAGTGACATGCAGGTGAAGTAACGTATCGGACAGATCCTGGGAAACCGTGTGTTGAGAGATAAGATGACGAGAGTGATCATTAGAAGCATCGTAGAAGTGGTAGGGCTGAGGTCATGCAAGATCGTATCCGTCCGTTTGAAGAGATTGACGGTGGATAGAGGTTTCGCGAGATAAACGGACTCCTATATGCTTTCCTCTACTGTGACACCGTTTGTTGGGTCAATGGTGACGGCCAACAACCTTCTACGACGTCGTTTAAGATAAATAATAATAATAATAAAAGTAAATAATGCCTACCTCCCTTAAGATTTGTTTAATTACAATTGAAGTCAAAATTTTAATTTATTGACAAAAACCTCCTCTCCCATTAATTAATTTTTGAGTTTTTTGACAAAGATCTTCCCTGATCAACTGTTATATTTAACTAAATTTTACTAATGGTAGAAGAAGTCGATACAATTCATTTTAATAATAATTTTCACATTTTTTTTACATAAATAAGTTTTTTTTAAAAATTCAGTGTGATAACTCAAAAATAAAATAAAATATTGACTTGTGAGTTCTATTATTTTTAATTTTTGACATTCCTCAACCACGTCTCAATTATAAAAATCTATAAATTTTGACAATTTAAAATGATTTTCTATGCCCATTCAATTTTCACAGACTTTAAAATAAGAATTATTAGCAAACCAAACTACGAAAGATCCTCGATTTTATTATCTAAACTCTTAAATATGTTGCGACAAATATACATATTTAACAATAAATTATTATAATCTATTATCTTTTCATTTAAAATTTTATTAATAATTAATCATAAAGTTTGAAAAAACTTTAATGAAGTTTAGATAAAGCGACAATAACTCAATTTTCGCAAAAAAAAAAAAAAAAAAGGTGTGCCATCAAATTCTACTTAAAAAAAAAAAACAGAGGTAGAAAAGCTGTCTATTTTGTTATTTACTACATGAATTTCATGACCCCATGATTTTCATACTTCTTGCTCTATCCATCTATACATTTTAAGAGTAACACGGCAGTATTACCAAAGATCCCTTATTTTAGCGGTTTAAATTAAACTCCTTCAAGCCATCAAGATAATATCTAAATAGTTTATAATTAAGTGTATAGACTTCTTCACTTATTGGGAGTAGATCCTTTCTTTTCTTAGAAATAGACGCCTTCTGAAATAGAAGTACATGTCAAGGTTATGATTTAATATCGTTCCGTTCACGGTTTAATCTTGGCTAGTTGTTGGGAATAGACGACTTTTGAAATAGAAGTAGATGTCCAATATGTACTTGTATAATTTAATCTCGATAGATTTCGGTAGTTCTCTTATCCGTAAAATACCAAATTAAAAAAAAAAAAAACAAAAGAGTAACGTGGCAGGATTGATTCACCACTTCATTGGAGCGACATTGTTTGAAATTGGGACTTGGGCTTGGTTGTTAAAACTGGTTCATGATTTACTAAGTAGTAAGTCGACTTGGGCTTGGTTGTTTGAAATTGGGCCGACCTTTTGTGGGCTTAACAAGGCTAAAGCCCACAAAAAATGATCCATTATGTGAAAGAAAGTTGTGAATATTATACATATATAATGTGTACCACTACCAAACCCCGCGAAGTTTATTGGAAATATGATAAGTTACATGTAACTTTGACACAATAAAATCAGTGTGTACTGATAAGAAAAATAAGAAAATCTATGGTTCTACTATCACAATGGGGGGTTCTAAATGGCTGTCTGCTTCTTCCATTCAAGTGTCAACTTTGAAAGTGCTTTAATAGAAGATCCATCTTCCATCAGCGACTTTGAAGCTGCATTCATCAGATCTTTCACAGGTTTGCGCACTCGCTTCCCTTCTTCTCCTTCCATCAATTCCTTGACGACTTTCGCAATCTCCTCTCGAATCACCAATCCGTCTTCCTCGTTAGGTTTTGGTCTCATCAGTGCCACCTTAAGGTCCTTAACTAACATGACCGCGTTCATTTTTTGCTCCGAGTATAGCGGCCAAGCTAGTAGTGGCACGCCATTGACGACGCTTTCAAGGACTGAATTCCAACCACAGTGTGTCAAGAACCCTCCAGTCGAGCCATGGCTAAGTATTTGAACCTGTTGTCCCCACCGCGGTATGGTTATACCGCGATCCTTGGTCCTCTCCAAGAATCCCTCTGGTAGGAAATCAAGAGGGTTCTTTTGATCACTAATTTGGTCACGTAAATAGGCTGCGCTACTGGACTCATCGTTTGGGGTTCTCACAACCCATATAAATCTTTGTTGGCTCATCTCCAAACCAAAAGCTAGCTCATTTAGTTGTGCACGAGATAGGGTTCCACCACTCCCAAATGAGACAAAAAGAACGGACCTACTTGGCTGATCATCCAACCATGTCAGACAATTAGACCCGGAAACATCATCCGGATCACTTGAACCCATCCGTGTGAGCGGTCCGATTGGGTAAACCGGTGGCTTACCGGGTTCCTCTAGCAAAGCCTTTAAAGCTCCTGCCTCCATGTCCATGAAAGTGTTTACTATGATACCTTTAGCCAAACCCACATGTCTTTTTGTGATGTCAAAAAACCATCTGTATACTTCACTTTGTCGGTTCTGAACCGGCTCCAAGAGGTCTCGTCCATGAACCGGTACGCATCCGGGGATTTGAACCGGTACAGGTAGGTCTTTGAACTCACAAGAAACCATCTCATCAAGCTTTGGCAAGTAAAACACAAAAGACAAAGCCATTGCGTTGGATGGGAAGAAAAGGTACGGCGACAAATTGAATTCAAAAGCAACATCAAACGAAACGGTGCTAAAAAGGTCTGCAACAAAAGCAACAACGTGAGTTGTTGACATCAACGACTTCAACACATCACGTAGAGGAGGAAGCGAGCGAGTCACTGCAAAGATGAGAGGATTCGTATTCTCGCTGCTCTCCGTCGTCGAATGATCATCGAAGCTGACGACGATGGGAGGGAGAAATACGTGGTTTATGGTGGGAGGGAGAGAGCTGAGAGCGGCTCTGTCAGCGTCTGATGGAGATCCCACGGTGGGAATAATGCATGTAACGCGAAACTTGTGATGTTGAACGAGATGTTTAGCGAACTCGATGAAGGGAACAAGGTGACCTATTCCTGGACTTGGTACAATAACAACGTGAGGTGTTTGTTGTGACATTTTCAAATGACTTTGATTTTCGAGCTTGCGTTGAATTATTATGAATATACAGAAAATGTTACTTGCAATGCAAATCGAGAGATCATCTGAGAGTAGATATACAGTGTTGGAGATGCTAACAAGTTGTCATTTTTTATTACTATTTTTAAGATTTTATTTGACCCAACTTGCATTTTCTTTTAACATGAGGATTGTTTTTTTATATTTGTTTTATAAAAGAAAATGATTCTTTGTGTATTAGTATCTTTTTGATTTTTTTTTAAATTTAAATTGATCAGTGGTAGGCTGCACTAAGCATTTTTGTTGTTTTTGTTTATTTTATGGGAAAATTTTTCACATAACCCTTCTAGTTTTATATAATTTATTTAAAAAATAAAAATAAATTAGTTAGTTTTATTAAGTTTGAAACTTAGAAATGTCCAAAAGATAGAGATATTTTAGTACTTCTAAATTTTGAATAATTTGAAAAAGATTTTAAAGGAGTATTTTGATACTTTTGTCCCAATGAGCTTGTTTATCTACATCTCTTCTTACTACTACCTAACGTGGTTCGATAGTAAAATACGTCTATTTCTATAATTGTGGTACAATTATAAGATTAACAACTGTCGGAACCTGCCAAGATCAATCACTAAATATGCGGTTCGGATATCTACTCCTATAAGGGGAGATATTTACTCTTACAATAAGAAGAGAAAACTATCTATATAAGCTGATGAATACACATGGTAAGACTTGAACCCTCACTATTAAGGTGAGAGAGATGTGTAGCCACTTGAGATATAAATGGTTGTACAAGCCAAGTTGGTAGTTGGTTTTTTATTTTCACCATCTTTGCATTTTTATATATATATATATATAGTCCGTTAAGATTAAGGCAGAGGCGGACATATATGGAGGGCAACCCGGACAGTTGCCCGACCAAGATTTTTAAATTTTTTTTAAAAATAATTACATATTATTCCCTTTAACTTTAGTATTATTACTATTTTACCTATTAGTAATTAAATAAAAAAAAATTCTCATCTCAATTCATCATTACACGAGCTCTCCCTCTCTGCTCACTTTCTTTTCCTTCTCTCATATTCTAAATAGACACCAGACCAACTAGTTTTCCACACACATGACATGTAACGCCCCTAATTTTCCATAATTATGAACAGTATGATTATTAATTATTATTGAGCATGCAAAAGTCAAGTATGTAATTTATATTGGTGAAAAATATATATATATTCGATATATAGTGTATAAATGAATAGTAATTTTAACCGACTTAGAAATATTATTTTCATGGTGCATTTGGAGAATAATAGGTCCAATTGAATATTGGTGAAGTCAATTTGTTAATTGGATAAGTATGAAATATTTTTGGAATAATTATTGAGATAGAATGTGATTAAGAGTAAATTTGTGCTATTGTAGGATTTTAAGAAGTTCAAGAGAGCAATTGGTAATTAGGAAGATATTTATATATAATATATATATGTATGTGTGTGTGTGAGTGTAACACACACAAGGAAAACCTAGTAAAAAAAAATATATTTGGATTGGCACAGCGAGATAAAGCAAAAGCTATCTCAAAATAAAATAAAAACAACACATAAAAATTGAGACAGAGAGTTGGCGTGGGGAAGAGAGGAAGAAAAGAAAGAAGAAAAGAAGAAAAAAAAAGAGAGAGAGCAAGGCCGAAAGAGAGAGAAAATAAAAGAAGAAGAAGAGAAGAAGAAGAAGAAGGAGGAAGGAAGAGGAAAAAGAAAAGGAAAAGAAAAGTGTTGGGAAATTATCCAGGTTTGGTGTATACTTTGATTTGAAGTGTTAGTTTTCAGATTCAAACTGATTAGTTGAATTTTTAATAATTCGTAAGTTTTTAATTGAATTGATTTGTGAATGAATGTTGAAAATGATTTTGAAATATTATATATGTGGATTTTGTTGATTTTGATAATTTTAGTTTCCAGAATATATTGTTATAATTAACTTTCGGTTTCTGTATATATCTATTTGTGTTTTGAATACTTTGGTTTCTAAATATTTGCTTGATATTGATTTTGGAATAACTTGATATTGATTTTGGAATAATTGAGAGGATTTCTAATTTATGAAATTTATTTGATTGTGCTATAGAAATTTTAAAGATGAAAATTGAGAATTTTGATGATTTTTAATTTTCGTAATATATAGTGACATAATTAAATTTCTATTTTCAAATTTGTTTTGAATATTATGTTTTCCAGTTATTGATTGATAGTGATTTTGGATTACGATGTTACAATTATTAAATTATGAAATATATGCGATTATGATTTTGAATTCATTGAAATTGATAATTGATGGAAATAATGATTTTGGGTAATATTAATATTGATTTGTATTGAGTTTATTTCATTTGAGAATTTTATTGAAAATGATTTTGGTAACTGAGTTGAATAATAATTGTGAATTACGTTATTGTATATGTGTTTATATGATTTTAATTTTCAGAACATTTTAATATAATCGAATTTCGTTTATAAAGCGAGTTTTCGAACTAATCATTTCATGAACAATGTTTTGAAAATGATTCTGAATTAGTGGATGCGATTACGCGACGGAAGGTTTTATTTTATATATATGAATTAGAAATGGAAACGGCCCTAGGATACTTGAACATAGAAAATGGATATAGGAGGTTGATATACTAGCTGTGTTATTTTAGTAGTACTGCACCGTTATAACTAGTGACCGTTGTAGCGGGACGATCCCGGACGTCACACCGATACCAGTGATTGTTGTAGCGGGGCAACCCCGGACAATCACATCGATACTAGTGACTGTTGTAGCGGAGCAACCCCGGACGTCACACCGATATTACAGAGATTAGACCCATATTACAGTCCAGAAATTATGTTGGGTATACCAAAGGGCCATGATTGAGAATGAATGGAATAAAATGATTATAAAAGAATTAAGAACTTAATTTCGTATGAATTATTAATTTAATTTAATTGCTTTTATTAAATTGATTTTAGTGATTGAGTTGAATAATGACATGTTTCTATATGATAGTATTGTGATATTTTTATTATGAAATTTATTTTGTGATTTCGATAAATAAGTTTAGTGTACACCCACTAAGCTATATGCTTAGCACGTTGATTTCATCACGCGTAGGTAATAGAGATACAGATGGAGAAAAAGACTGAAGAGGTGATAGCTGCAGACTGAGGATTAGAGTCACCATACTTTTGGATAGTTACGATTGAATTTTATTTGTATATTGTATTTAGTTAAGCATGCATATACAGAAGTTTGTAAAGTTAGTAAAATTGGGGTTTTGTAAGTGTTGTAATTAATTGTTTTATGGTTTAAATCTTCGTTTTCAAAGATCTGTAACTATTAATTTATGAATTGTTTTATTTTAGATTGTTGGAAAGTCGCACCATACGGCAGGGTGCGCAATTGAATGAGAAATAAATAATTTGAAGTGTTGAAAATATATTGTTTGAATTTTGATGAAAACATGATTTTTGGAAAGTCAGAAAAACAAAGGGAACTCTGGCAAAATTTTTCAAACAGTTTTTACTGGGCTCACTATAAAGGATTTTAAATTATTTGATTTTCAATGGTTTTTCAATTATAAAGTGAGAAAAGAAAAGTTTTGAAAATCCGGTAACGCTCTCTGGGTCGATCCAGTCGGGTCGGGTCGGGTCGGGGGGTGTTACATTTAAATCTACATGTTCTCTTTCTTTTAAGTCTCAAATGATTAAAAATAATCAGTCCTCCTTGTTAAGGAAGGTGATATTACAAATAGAAGAATGAGTGTAGCTGGTTACAAGGCAATTGTCCCACGATCCTCCAGCAACAACACCCCTGTGCAATGCAGAAAATCATAAGTTGTTGTTGTACCTTATTCCTATATGCAGTCTTATCACAATGGCATCAGATCAAGGGTCTTTAATTCATCCAACAGTGATGATCAGAATTGGTTGAAAAATGTTGACACAGGCTGACGTGGCAGCCAGCTTGCATTCTGTTAGAAGGTGCTACATGTTTCCAAAATTCAGAAATCTAGTGTGCTAGCATCTGTGCAAGCTGCATATTCTTGTGTATATATTTTGTATTCTTTTATCCAATGATTAATTAATGAAAAAGGAAAGGAGGAGAGTCTTTCTAAAACTCCATTAGTGGAGTCATATTATCTGTCAAGCTTTTTATAGTGTTAAACATTTCATCAAACACATATAAACTTCACATGGTATCAGAGACAAGTAAAGATGTAGCAGGGGATTGACAAAGAGCTGAGAAGGTTTTAGACTTGTATATCCCTAACTTGTATATGGTAATCACATGGTGTGTGGGTTTAGTGTAGGGTTGAGGTGTAGCAGCAATAGGTAAGGGTGCAACAGCAGCAACAGGTAGGGCAATGTGCCACTCGGGTGAAGGGACATAAGGTGAAATGGATGCAGGTGATGTACTGTAATGAGAGATTGTAGGTAAAGGTGATGTGGGTAATGTAGGTGATATAGGTGTAGGTGTAATAAGCATGTCATGCATAGCAGAATTATCACGATGATCAGTATGCACCATAGAAGAAAAATCAGATGAAAGCACCTTTGAAGAATTAGTAGACAAAGGGGAAATGGGATGCAGAACTAACATAGGGAGACTAGGAGATGAAGAGGAACTGGTAGAATTAAAGGAGTCTAGAGGAGTGTAGACATTTATACCCTTTGTGGTGTATGCTGTACCTTATGAAGACACATTTAGTTGTGTGAAAACTAAACTTGTGCTTGGAAAATGGTCTAAGGTAAGGGTAACAAGCACTGCCAAAGACTTTGAAGTAATGGGAATTAGGTTTATTTTTGGAATGGTGACTTGTGATGAAGAGTGGGAGAGGGTAAATTGTTAATGAGTAAAGCTGCAGTTTGAAAGGCTTCATTCCAAAATTTAAGAGGCATATGAACATGTGCTAATAAGGTCAATCTAATCTCTACAAGATGTCTATGTTTTCTCTCAGCCACACCATTTTGTTGGTGGTGTAGGGACAAAATAACCTAACATGAACACCATTTTGTGTAAGGTGAGAGGTGAGAGGCTTAAATTTGCCTCCCATATCTGTTTGGACAACCTTGATTTTGGTGTTAAATTGAACCTCTACCATTTTTTGAAATTGAATAAAGGTTTAGATAGTGTCAAATTTTAATTTCAGGGGATACACCAATATGTACCGACTGAAAGCATCTATGAAGGATATGTAATATCGATGTCCTTCAGTGGATAACATGGGTGAGGGATCCCAAAGGTTGGTATAAATAAGTTCAAGAGGTTTATTGTAAATGGAATTTGAATGTGAAAATGGTAATTGATGTAGCTCGCCAAATTTGCATGATTCCCAAAAAGTAAGAGAGGTAACATTGCTATTCAAATTCATGGAATTTAAGACAGATGAACTTGGATGACTAAACTTAACATGCCACATATTCATAACAATATTTAAAGAAGCTATATTAGCTGAAAAAGAAGTAGCATAGTGCTTGTTACAATCATCAAAGACAAAATGAGACAAGTAAACAAACAAAAGGTCAAGAGAGGTTTCAGTTTTTCTGTGTGGAGGAGGAGCACTAACTTTAAGTTGATAAAGACCATCCTTAAGCTGACCTTGAAGGAGCGCAGCTAGCTTGCATTTTGTTAGAAGGTGCTACATGTTTCCAGAATTCAGAAAGCTAGTGTGCTGGCATCTGTGCAAGCTGTACGTATATTCTTATGTGTATATTTTGTATTCATTTATCAAATGATTAATCAATGAAAAAGGAAAGAAAGAGAGTCTCTCTAAAACTCCCTTAATGGAGTCATATTATCTGTCAAGCTTTTTATAATGTTTGACATTTCATCAAATACTTTGTGGTCACGTTTGGTGCATAGAACGGGACTGGACTAAATTTTAGTCCCACATTTGGTACTTTACTAGACTAGAAAAGTGGGACTAATTATCCCGGGTCCATAAAAAAAATTGCTATGTTCCTCACTATCTTAACCCGTCAAAATCTTAGGTCTAATTTAGTCTTCTCCCTATCAATCTTCCCCATTGTCCTCTCCATCTCCTCTCAGACGAAGGCACCCAACTCTTGTGTAAACCCGACTCATCTTCTTCTTCTTCTTCGACGTCCAAATCGGCCGGCGACCACAACCTCTCCAACAGGGTATTTTTTTTCTTCCTTTTTTTCCTTTTCTTTTTCAATCTCTATATTTAGTTCATTTCAACGATCGGTCCATTTGTGATGTGTGTTTCGCTTAACTATTCCTTGTACTACTTTTAAATCGGTTGTTATTTTATTTATTGAACACTTGTTTTGTTCTTTGTATTATATACCTATTTGCTTTCTCTTTTTCAGATTTTTATTTTCTGGGTGCTTTATACTATTTTTGATCTTGAAGTTTCAATAATGATCTCACTGAAAAGATATATATATATATATATTCCAAATTTTAGATAGGATTTTATTAAGAAAAAGCATTTTTTTTCCAATACTGAGTCTATTGATAGAGAATATGTTTATTCTTTTTTTACTTTTATTTTTTTCACTAGTAGAAGACAGTAGTCTTAGTCCAGTCAAGGTCAATTTTTTGCTGGTCCAGAAGACAACACCCCCCGACCCGACCCGGCCGGACCGACCCGGGGTGCGCTACTCTGACTTTCAAAACTTTCGAAATTCATTTTGTAAACAGAAAACCATATAAATTATAGTTTAAAAATCGTTTTCGAATGAGCCCATTCATTACAAACTTTTTACGAAAATCCGGCAGAGTACCGTTTGTTTTTCGGACTTTCCCAAAACCTGTTTTCCACAAATCAAATCACATTACATTTTCAATAGCAACACTTCTATATCACTTCAAACAGTTGCGCACTCTGCCGTTTAGTGCGACTTATCAAAATAGTTTATAAAATAACATAAATCGAACTTAAACATTTACAATCATTTTGATAATAAAATACAGAAGTCATAAACTAGTTAATTACAAAACATTTTACAAAACATATTCACAAATTTCCTGTATATGCATGCTTTCAGAATATATATACACATAACATAAATATAGCTACCCAACTGTACAATCTCTGTGACTCGGTCTGCAACTTGCTCTTCCTTCAGTCTCTAACCTCCTCTGGATTCCTGGTACCTACGCGTTAGAAACAAACTAACGCGCTAAGCATAAAGCTTAGTGGGTGTACTATAAACTCAATTAAATAAACCACAATATATATTCCATTCCATTTCAAAATCGATTAAATTTCTAAATCAAAACATTAAACAATTTCAAGCACTTTAATTTCAGTAATGAGATCAATATACGAATGCTATCACTAAAATCATTCAGTACACTTTTCAATTTCAATCAATTCTGGCCCACTAGAATACTAAACATTCTAGGACTGGAATATGGGTCAATGTGACGTCCGGGGTTGCCCCGCAACAACAGTCACTGATATCACGTGATTGTCCGAGATTGCCCCGCAACAACAATCACTAATATCATCGCGATTGTCCGAGATTGCCCCGCAACAACAATCGCTAGTATCATTGTGATCGTCCGAGATTGCCCCGCAACAACGATCACTAAAATCGGTGTGATTGTCCGAGATTGCCCCGCAACAACAATCACACAATAATAACGGCGCAGTACTGCTCAGTAAAACCCAGCTGGTATACCAACCTCATATATCCATTTCTATGTCTAAGTATCCTAGGGCCGTTACAATAAACGATTTTCAAGTATTCGCAATAAATTACAAATCATAAACAATAGTCATGCAAGCAACTAAATCAAGTATTTCTCACAAATCGTAACAATCGGAATATTCGAAAACACGATCCAAATACGATCTATCATAAAATCATTCCAAATCAACAATAGATATATATAAATCATTAATTTTTTCATATAAATAAACAAGTTTCTTACGAAAATCGAAAACGTGAAACTTCAACGAAATCGAAAACGAAAACGGAAACGAAAACGAAAACAATAACGAGATACTTTTCGTAAAGATTTCGAAATCGAAAGTACACCAACCTCGGTACCATTTTTCGTTCGACCAACCGCGGTTCCACGATTTCTTTCCCTTCTTTTTTTCCTTTCTCCTTCTTCCTCTTCTTCCTCTTTTTCTTTTCTTTTCTTTCTTCTTCTTCTCTCTTCTTCTTCTTCTTTTTCTTCTCTCTTTTCTCTCCTTTTTCTCGGCTCTTTCTCTCTCTTTCTCTTCTGTTCTGTTTTCTCGCTTCTGCGAGAAACTTTTTCTTTTTTTTTATATTTTTTTTCGCTACCGCGACCGCCGTCGCGACCTGTGGTCGCGCCACCAGGTCGCGATGCTCACTGGAGTGCGCGCACCGCCTTCCTCGCAAGCGAGCCTTGGTCGCGCGAGTGGTCGCGCTGCTCTCTGCCCGTTCTTGACACTTTCATCGCGAGCAGTCCATCGCGACCTGTGGTCGCGGTGGCTGGTCGCGATGCTCACTGCCAGGTTTTGCCATTTTCATCGCGAGCAAGCCATCGCGACCTGTGGTCGCGGTACTCACTGCCAGATTTTTGCGTTTTTCATCGCGAGCGAGCCATCGCGACCTGTGGTCGCGGTGACCACATATTTCACATATATCAAAAATTTTACATCTAATTACATTTACACCCCCTCAAATAGTAAAATTTTATTTTCACATATTTCACATATATCAAAAATTCATTACCCGAAATCCGGGATGTTACAACAGATCAAATTTTCAATTATTTCTTTTTAAACATGTAATTGATAATTCGCTGGTGGAAGTTACAATAGTCTATATCTAAAATTGTCTTTCTTGTACTATAGTTAATTGTCTTTTATGTAGCTTTAGTTTTTCATTTTGGTTGAATTGAATCTTTAGTACTTGCTACATCCATGTGACCATCATACAAAGAAAATGTTAGTTGGTTGCATGGAATTGTTCAAATATTTTATATCACAAAGTGAGGATTTATACCTGGTTTGACTCTTTTTTAGATAATGTATCTTGGTATCATATAGCTTTGGAATAAAGTAATTGATGGTGCACTGAAATTTTGTTGATTTTTAGATAATTAATTGAGGGAATTGAGGGAATCAGTTGCTTTTATTTGAAGTGTTCTGTTCTTGCTGCTTGCTGGATAAATCATCATCTCTTCATTGATAAATAAATAGTTATTCAATTTAGATGGAGATTTTGTTGTATCAAATCTTTAGTTTCCAGTTTGTTGAATTTTCATGTTTATTTGAATTGAATTAGCATCCAGTTATACTTCAATCACTTTAATAATCCTCTAATTTATTTTTTTGTGGGGTTGTGTATTTTACTATTTTGATACTTTGTTTATGAGAGACACATAGTACTTTTGTTAAAGATTTTCGCTGTTTCACACATAGTAATTGATTATATTCTTTTATGAATTATTAGATATGGATCGAAGAAAAATTTTGTTGTTTTTGTTGTTGGAGATGTGGCATGTAGAGATGATGATTGTTTGCACGATTGTGATTCACATTTTGAGAAAGAGAAGATACCGGAGACTTATGGCAAGACGTGAAGAGAGCTTTTATTATTTGAGTAGAATTGAGACTAGAATGCGTTCTCTGAAAAATATTTTAGAAAATAATGTAATGTGTATCAATGAACTTAGAACGGACGTAAGAGCATTTGGTATATTATGTGAGTTGCTTCAAACTCATGGATTGAAAAATGAGGGTTTGGTGACCGTGGATGAGCAAGTGTGTATATTCTTACACATACTTGCTCATCATGTTAATAATCGTACTATTGAAAATAGATTTCTAAGATCCGAAAAGACTATTAGTAGATACTTTAATTCATTGTTGCAAGCAGTTTTAAGATTATATGATATCTTACTAAAAGTCCCTGAACCTGTGAGTGAGGACTCCATATATCCTAGATGGAGGTATTTTAAGGTATGTGAGTTCATTGTGTGCTTCAACTTTATTTTGTATCTTTTAAATTTACAAATTATTTTACCTTAATAAATTTGTTTTAGAATTGCTTGGGAGCATTAGATGTAACTTATATTAAGGTCCGTGTGCCTATGGGGGATAAACCAAGATATCAAACTAGGAAATATGAAATTGCAACAAATGTGTTAGCTGTTTGCTCACGTGATCTTGAAAAAGATAAAGTGAATGACCACGAAACTTGCATCATTTGCTTTATTCCTGAATTGTCTTGTAATTGTTTCTCTTATGCAGTCTTATTTGGTTTACTTATAGGAAAGAGAACAAGCTTAAAAATTGTTAAAATTGTTGTTTCTATCCTTGGAGGCTATAAAATTATCAGCATATTATATTATTACTTGTTTAGTTTATATACTATTTGAATAATATTAACAAATTGATATTTGAAAGTTAAGGAGAAAGTTACATAATTAAATAAAAAAAATCTATTAATAATGTTTTATATTTACAATTTTATAAAATTTTAAAAATAGTTTCTTTAAAAAATAAATAAATAAATAGTCCGAAAATTAGTTCGAAACAACACCAAACACGGGTCTCACTACAAAAAAAGTGACATCTAGTGACAACAAATATTTGTCACTAGAAAAGAAAAATTTGTCACGATATCAATATTGTGACATAAAAAGTGTCAGTATAAAATTGTCACATTTGGTCTCGTTACTAAAAGTATTAATGACAATTAAAGTTATCCCGTCACTATAATTAGTGACCGAATTTTATATGTGTCACAAACTATGACTTTTAGTGACGCATTATTAGGGAAC
Source organism: Xanthoceras sorbifolium (assembly GCA_003430845.1). Taxonomy (NCBI): domain Eukaryota; kingdom Viridiplantae; phylum Streptophyta; class Magnoliopsida; order Sapindales; family Sapindaceae; genus Xanthoceras; species Xanthoceras sorbifolium. The sequence continues at coordinate 37,710,221 of CM010608.1, forward strand.
CTTAATTAGTGACAAAATAAAATTTGTATCACTATGCACAAATCTAGTGACAGTTAACTATTTAAAAATTTATCACTATGCACATATTTAGTGACGATTTATTGTTTAAATATTATGTCACATTTCAAATATAGTGACTATAAATCGTTGGAAATATTTGTCACTAGACAGAAACTTAGCGACACTTAATTATCTGAAAATTGTGTCACTGTATACAAACTTAGTGACAGTTAATCATATAAAAATTGCGTCACTGTATACAAACTTAGTGACAGCTAATCATATACAATTAGTATCACTGTATATAATTTTAGTGACAGTTAATTGTATACAGTCACTAAAATTGTATACAATTAGTATTACTTTATGTAAACTTAATGAGGAGGCCCTCATTGACTTGACCTCGGCTTTGACTCTGGCTCTCTTCCTCCCTTGTTTTTCAGGTTCTTCAATAGGTTCTTTGTAGAGAGCGAAATGAACCGACCACCAGGCTGCACAGGTGGCTTCTTTGCGGCGATTGTGGTGATGAAGATGGCTGAGGAGTTCAACATCGCCACCGTTATCTCCATGTTGATTGTGTCAGTCATCACCACATTTTGGCTCACCATATTTGCTGCTCTCTCTTAAATGAAACTTGTAATAACAAAAAAAATTAAAAAACAAAAAAACAAAAAAGAGATACAAACTTAGTACTTTGCCCAAAAAAACCACAGTTGTTGAGCTGCAATATGGAAAATCGAATACAAAGTAATAAGTATTACAATAAAACAGCACAAAACCAAGCAAATCCATAAACAAATATCAACAAATTCACATATAAAAAAACAACAAAAGACACAATGACAAAAGAAAAAGAACCTAATCCAAAAAAGATAAAAAAAGTTATAAGTCAATGATATGAAGAAGAAAACTCTACCAAGGTATTTAATCAAACAGTTGGTGTGCAATCAGCTTACACCAGACTATAAAGAGTATCTACAATAGACTACGATATGAAGAAGGGAGAAGAAAAAAAATGAAGGTCTTAATAAAAAAAAAAATTAGAGAAAGTTTACATACATATATTCCTCTACAACTGTTTTGGTTAATTTCTACTTACTTTCCTTCACTTTCACTTTCTCGAGAAAGTGATAAATCAATAATGTGAGAATGATGGAAAATAAGAGTTTGAGATAAAATTTTTGCTTGAAATTAGTATATAATCGGGTAAATGATATAGAAAACATGATGATTGAGTTGTGGTGAAACAAAGAATTGCTTTGGCGAGTAGGTTTGAGACCAAAAAAAAAAAAATGGCGATATTAAATTTAATCTCAAATATGATAACCAATTCTAATTCTTGTAAATCTAAAAAAGAATAAATGAGTTCGTACCTTATATGAAGAGAGGTTGTTGTATAAGATTTTCTTGGATGTTAAATGAATCTGAAGTAAATAACTCTATTTTGTTTTAGGAGTGTTTTTTTTTTCACAAATTAATTAAATGTATTTTTTTATAATTTAATTTTCTAACTAATGATATTGATTGTCACAAATTATCTATTTTTTTAATTTTTCGTGACAAATTATAAAATTATAAAATCTGTCACAAAATTGATCATCTAATTTGTATTAATTGATCACGTTTTTTTTATCAATTAATTTATAAAATATAATTTTTTTTCTTTTCTTTTCCTATCATTCAATAAATAAGGATATTCAAATATTAACATGTTAATAGCACTGCCTTCAAATATGCGAATGCCCTTAATTGGTTAATAGCCTAATAGGGTTTAGGAATCATGATAAAAATAAAATAAATAAATAAAAGGTAGTAATTTGTGACAGAATAAAAAAGTCGGAGCAATTAATTTTAATGCTATTATATTTGTATGAGTAAAAAAAAAAATTTATTTCTTTTTTTACAAGTTAATTTTGTGACTAATTTTATTAATTGTCACAACTTATTTAATTTTTATTCAATTGTGATAAATTATTAGAAAAACTCTCAATTGAAATAGAGTTTTTAACAGACAATTTGGAAGGGAGATTTTGGTTCAAAAATATAATGACAAATAATTAAATTTGTCACAAAATAATACTTATAGTGATACATTGAAAGTATGTCACTAAAAAATGTGTTACTACAAGTCACTTTTTTTGTAGTGTTTGGACTATTTTAATAGTCCAACTCTTAGCCCGATGCAGTACCAAACATAGGTCAGGATTTAGTCTCAGTCCAAGCCAGTCCAATCCAATCCAGTCTAATCCCAGGATTTAGTCCAGTCCAAGCCAGTCCTGTCTGCCAAACGAGCCCTGTGGGTTTTATCAAACACATATAAACTTCACACTCCTCTTTTCTTGTACCCAAGTAAGGTTCTTAATTTTTAATTTTTACGTTCAAATTAAAAAGTTGAGGAGATTTCTGATATCATTAACTTAGAATATATAATAGACGAGTTTGGTTGTATAAAATCTCGCAAGACAAAATTTAAATAAGATTTATTTTTATATTTTAATTGCATTTTTTTTTATTATCTTATTGAAATTTAATGTATTTTGTTTAATTTATGGATTTTGAGAAATAATGTTCATTATGTCCTCATCCAGTTTTATCTTTACTTTTTAATTAATTAAATTGATTCGTATAGTTGATGTTGGCTGAAAATTTTTTTTTTTTATTTTTCTCACCCTAACAAAAATTCTTGGGTATACCTCCGGATTGATGATGGATTTTTTTTTTTTAATTTTTTGTTATGAAAATTGGCCACAGACTTTCGAATCTTCTTTATTGTATATGTATCAAGCAAGAGAGACCAGATTAGAGAATATTAGAGAGTACTTTGATATTGCGAGTTTAGACCTGGACGGAAAGTTACAAATATAAAGGAAAAACAAAACAATAATTTATAGAAACAAATACAAATTCTTTCTCTTTTTTTCAGAGGCTAAAAATATATATCAAGTGGATGGGATACTGTTTATGTTGGAGAGCGGCTTTTCGTGGCGTTAATTTGATGGAGATATATTCAAGGTTTTTATTTCTAGTAGGTGAAAATTATTAAAAATAACCTCCTAAATTTACTAAAATTTATTTTGAACCATATTTTTTAAAATGATTGTCAATGATCACTTTACAAATTTTATTTCAATCCTTGATCAAATAATTATAAAAGAACCCCTAAAAATTGCAAAAGTATCCCCAAATTAATTGTCTGTATAATTATATAAATACTTTAAATCACAAAATTTAAAAAAAAAACCTATACCACTTCAGATTCCAAATTTCGAAAATACCCTGGACATTAAGCATCATTCTCTTTTTTCCATTTCCATTTTAGTTTTCTTCACTCTTCAACTAAATATTTCTTTTGTATCTTCAACGTAATGTACTGGAACTGAGCATTTATTTCGTATGTAGGTGTACGTAAATCGAATCTAGTATTAAAGTTTGGCTTTAGGAGCATTGGAGAGTTTTTTTTTTTTTTTTTTAATTTGTGTTTTGGTTCCAAAATCATCAACGAATTTAAGGGTTAGTTTTTTTTGTTTAAAATGCATGCATTTAATTTATAATGCATCATATGTTATGGTTAATTGTTGCATTGATCTATTATTTGAGTGTATATGATTAGAATGATTGTCAATTTTTTTTTTTTATTTTCCAGAAAATTTCACGCTAAAAGTTAACGTAAAATATGATAAAAGTTGACGTGAAATATGGTAAAAGTTGATGTGAAATATGGTAAAAAGTTAACGTGAAACTTGCTACAATGTAACGTGAAATATAGTAAAGTTGACATGAAACATGCTAAAATGTAATATGAAACCTGCTAATATTTAATGTGAAATTTATGGATTCTAAAGAGTTATCTATTTTTTTTTTCTTCAAAAAATGGCTATACACAGACTAATAATTAACTTCAATGGGAAGTGAGATGGGTTAAAGTATATTGGTGGCGAATGGTTTGTAGAGCTGGTTTCAAATGATTTGACACATGAGGAGTCACTACAAAAAAAAAAAGACTTTTTACTACGAGCTATCTACTACGGGCAAAGGAGGCCTGCTTTTAATTAACATATTTACTACTGGCTTTTAAAGGCCCGTAGTAGAAAGTCAATTAACCACTGTAGGCATCTTGTGCCCGTAGTAGAAAATGGCATCCATTACGGGCCGAGAATTGCCCGTAGTGGATACTCTCATTTTTTTTCCTCCATCGGGTTCCACTTTGGAACCCTAACACATTTTCATTTTTTTTTCCTTTCCCTCACCCCTCGCCACTGCCCTCTCCTCTTGATTTCACAGCCGGCCGCTACCCTCTTCTCGCCAGCACCATCTCCAGCGTCATTATCTCAAGAACAAGTATGCTCTCTCTCTCTCTCTCTCTCTCTCTCTCTCTCTCTCTCTCTCTCTCTCTCTCTCTCTCTCTCTCTCTCTATATATATATATATATATATATATATATATATATGTATATATATATAAACTGGGTTCTAGTGCTGATTTATTAAGTTTTTTATTTATTTATTTTAAATATGATTTATGAAGTTTTTGTGCTGATTGCATTGAAATTACAGTGGGTTTTTAATTTGTTTGCTTTAATAGATTTGTCAAGCTTAATTAGTTTGAATAGATTAATTTGAATGCATACTAATGAGATTTCCCTTTTACTTTTGATGCATGATTATCACATAATCTTTTTCTTGCTCCAACTTGGATTTGGTTCTTTAATAATTACTTTGTATTTTTAATTAGCATTTGGAGCTAGAAATTCAGAAGACCACAGTAGAGAGAGATTCTGAGCAATAAACTCAAATAAGATTCTTATTTTTAATTGTTATGGCAAATAATGTCTATATGATTTTGATTTTGTGCCATTTTATTTTTTCTAATTTAATTCTTGAAACAATTGCAAGGTTTTTTGAGCAGAGCCCAGATGAGGAACCAACAGTGTCTAAACTTACATTGTTAGAGAGAAACCTTAAAGCTTCGTTGGAACTAGTCAAGCAAAGAAAATTGGGGTTTTCCACTACGGGCATCACCCGCTATAGAAAACTACAGGCATTGCCCGTAGTGGAAAATTTATTTACTACAATAACCACTACGGGTGCGGCCCGTAGTGGTTATCAGGATTATCCACTACAGGCTCATTTATAGCTGGCCTGCGCCCGTAGTGGATGCTCATCCACTACGGGCATTGCCCGTAGTGGATGAGCTATTTTTTTGTAGTGAGTTGTTAGATTTGATAAATGGGTTGATTGATATTGATAGAAATAGGCATTACCTAATTTGCACTTTGGTCATCTCAACTAATAGGAGTGAAGACCCAATTGGGGATGGTGAATCAAAAGATGGGAGGACTTGGTTTCTGAGACACTTACGAGACGCGTTTGGTGTTCCTGCTAACTTGATAATAGTTTCTGATCAACACAAAAGCTTTGCAAAGACAATGAGCAGTGTCTACCCGGGTTTATGTCAGCGGTCATGTCAGCGGTCCAATTAAAATCTTCAACGCACAATCGTCGATGTTACAAGTAACATAACACATGATTTTTAAATTAAAATGTCGATGTGAACTCAAATCCTATTTAAAGGATAAAAACAAATATTTCAAAGAAAATATATATTTATCTAATTCTATATTTCTTCATTAAGATAGAAAATAAATAAAGATAGAAAGGCATTGATTTTCAGCACTACATTATTATCACCATTTATTCAAGAAAAGAAGGCAAACTCCTAAAATCAAAACGACATCGTTGTTACTTAATTAGTTTTACCATAGCTCGCTGTCTGGTTCTTCTTCCACTCAAGTGCCAACTTCGACAGTGTCTTAATGGAAGATCCATCTTCCATCAACGCCATTGAAGCTGCATGCTTCATCACTCTCATTCGCTTTCGAACTCCAATCCCTGCCTCTCCTTCCATCAATTCCTTGACGACTTTCGCGATCTCTTCTCGTGTCACCAATCCGTCCCCCTCGTTGGGGTTTGGTCTCAATGCCACTCTAACATCTTCACTTAACATCAAAGCATTCATTCTTTGCTCTGCGTAGAGCGGCCAAGCAATCAGTGGCACACCATAGACGACACTCTCTAGGGTTGAATTCCAACCGCAGTGTGTCAGGAACCCTCCGGTGGCACCATGACTAAGTACTTCAATTTGTGGCCCCCATGAAGATATAACAAGACCTCTCTCCTTTGTCCTCTCCAAGAATCCCTCTGGTAGGAAATCAAAATGGTTCTTTTGATGATTTTGGACACTAAAATAGGTTGCACTAGCGGATTCATCATTTGGGGTTTTGACAACCCATATAAATCTTTGTTGGCTCATCTCCAAACCAAAGGCTAGCTCATTTACTTGCGCATGAGATAGAGTCCCTCCACTTCCAAAGGCAACAAATAGAACTGAGTCACTTGGCTGATTGTCCAACCATGTCAAACAATCAGACCAGGAAACATCATCCGATTCACTTGAACCGGACCTTATGATTGGTCCGATCGGGTAAACGGGTGGCTTACCGGGTTCTTCCTCCGACAATGCTTTTAAAGCTCCTGACTCCAAGTCCATGAACGAATTCACTATGATACCTCTAGCCAAACTAAATTTTTTTATCATGTCGACAAACCATTTGTATGTTCCACTTGTTCGGTCTTGGAACGTGTCCGCGAAATCTCGTCCATGAACCGGTAGGCACCCGGGGATTTTGACGGGTTCGGTTAGGTCTTTGAATTCACATGAAACCATCTCATCAAGCTTTGGCAGATACAATAAGAAGGACAAAACCATTGCGTTAGATGGGAAGAAAAGGTACGATGAGAGATTGAATTCTCTAGCAACTTCAAAAGTTTCGGTGCAAAAAAAGTCGACAACAAAAGCAACCACATTAGTTCTGCTACTTGCCACTAACGACTTCAATTCACATGCTAGACTAGGAAGAGAGCGAGTTATTGCAAGGGCAAGTATGGTCTCGGGGCTCTTTGTTGAATATTGATCATCATCATCGAAGATGATAGGAGGAAGAAAGATGTGGTTTATGGTGGGAGCTGGAAGAGCTTCGACAGCGGCTTTCATGGCGGTTGATGGAGGCCCGATCGTGGGAATAATGCATGTGACATTGAAGTCGTCGTGATGGTGAACTAGACGCTTCGCGAACTCGATGAATGGGATGACATGACCCATCCCTGGACTTGGTAGAAGAACCACATGTTTTGTTTGCGCCATTGATTGTTGATTGATGAGGTTGAGTGTTTTTTTGTTGAATATTTGTATATATATATATATATATATATATATATATATATATATATATATATATATATATATATATATATATATATATATATAGTGTTGAAGCTACCGGGGTTGGTGTACTTAAAGTATATGCCTATTTGAGTAAGTTGTCAGTCACACAATTAAACTGGCAAAAAATAGCTACCTCCTCTTACCAAATGAAACAGTATGTTACCATATATAATTACATGATTCTACCATATATAATATAATATTTTACAATATCTATCTGTACCTACCATATATAATATATTTTTTACAATATCTATCTGTGCATACCATATATAATATATATTTTACTATATCTATATGGTAACTATGGTTTATGTGTTATATATATAGTACCATATAGTAATTATTTGTTACCATATTTGACTCTCTCACTGTATATACTATGTATGTATTTCAATATGTCTTATTTTAGCATATATCTATTAATGTTTTATATCCATAAGTTGAAAGATAGTAATTTTTTTTTAACAGAAGTTAACGGTCAATTTATTTTTTTTCCACTCATGAAATATCACTTAATACATAATCACTAAATTATAATTATAATATTTTTTTCCATAATTATTATTTTTATATTAATATATTTTTAAATTTGTCTTTATTAAGATATCTATGTCTTAAAAAATAAACAATCAACACTTTTATTCAGTAGTTAGAAGAAAAAAAACAATCATATGATTCAGGTTTCTGTTTTAAAATTTATAAATATTCAGGACTATTCAATCTTCAGATAAAAAACAAACGACCCCATAATCAAAATGATAATAATTTAGAGGAATTAATTTTATGCAAATTTAAATAATCTCAGATTATTTAATTAATAGTAAATAAATAAAATAACAAAGCGTAAGTTGTTAAATTATCTAAACTCTCATACCAAAGTGATATTTTCATATTGTTTTCAAAATAATAAAACACCCGCGATAATATTACTGAATTGACTAAGTTTGGACTAAATATGGATAGACACTACAATTTTTTTCGAACCAGCAATACTAAACATCTCAACTGATATTATAATTTATAATATAATATTTGATAAATGAATACACATTACTGTAATAATGAAATATTTCACTTGCTACAGCCTACAGTCATATAAATTCAATTCACATCAATAATTGAAATACAAATTAGAATAAGAGTTCAGATGTCAAACATTACTCTTTTCAAAATTAACTTAATTGCATGAGACACTGCTCGTGTCTTTAATGTATGCCCGTTAACTTAACTTCTTACTCTATAAAGTTAATGAAATTTATAATTTATAATTTAACTAAAAGATTGTGGTCTCAAAAATTTTTATAATTTAAAATAAAAATAAAATTTTATACACTAAAAGTAAAATAATAATAATAATAATAATAATAAGAACAAATTGCAATGGAATACCCTGACATTTGGTCATACTGCAATGAAATTGCACTTTTACTTAAACTACAATGGAGTACTTCGGATAATTTTTAATTGTTCCCTAACCTATTATGAAATATCACTTTTTGATCTACTTTTATGTTTTTGACTCATATGGTTTCTAACTTTTTTAAAATACATTAATTTAATCTCTATGACTAAAATTTTGACGGTCAAACCTGATATAAAGTATAAACTGGTCATTTTGTATTTTTTTATTAAATTATTAAATTAAAATGATACTTTACCATTAAACTTTTTAACAACTTTATCTATTTCGATAATCCAATAAAATATTAATATACGTTATATAAATTTAATTTTTTTAAAAACACTTAAAATGATTAAATAATAAAATAAATATGATAAAAAATAAAAATAAAAATAAAAATATTATAAAATTTTTAAATCTTAAAAGTAATATGATTTCTTAAAAATAAAATAAAATTTAAGATTAAATGCTTATAAAACTCAAAATTTAGTAATTTAATATACATATATATAATAAATTTATATATATTGCAGTTTTATTATTATATTTTAATTTTATATACTATATAATATACTCTAAAATATGTATATATAATATTTTTAACATTTTAGTTTTTTTTTACTAAATTTTGAGTTTTATAAGTATTCAATCTTGAATTTTATTTTTATATTTAATAAATGATGTTACTTTTAAATATTTTAAACTTTTAATAAATTTTATCATATTTATTTTTTATTTAATCTTTTTTTAAGTATTGTTTAAAAATAATTTAAGCTTTATAACACATAACAATTTCTTATTGGATTATCTAAAAGGTTAAATTGTTCAAATGTAAAAATAGGTCAAATTTTTATAGTTTTTTGATTTTTGATTTTTAATAAATTTAATCATATTTATTTTTTTATTTAATCTTTTCTAAGTTTTTTAAAAAAAATTAAATTTTTATAGCGTATATCAATTTTTATTGAACTGTGAAATATAAAAGTTGTTAAAAAGTTAAAGGGTAAAAACATCATTTTAATTTAATAATTTAAGAAAAAATATAAAATGATCAATTTATACTTTATATTAGATTTGACCGTCAAAGGTTTTTAGTTATAGAGATTAAATTAATGTATTTTAGAAAAGTTAGGGACCATATAAGTTGAAAAGATAAAAATAAATCAAAAAGTGATATTTTAAAATACATTAGGGACCAAATTGGTAATTATCCAAGGTACTCCATTGTAATTTAAGCAAAAATGCGATTTTATTACAATATGACCAAATGTTAGGGTATTTCATTGCAATTTGCCCAAATAATAATAATAATAATAATAATAAGTAGGGTGACCCCATATTTCCTTATGTGTTTGTTCTTTGTATGAAAAAGCTCTCCAATTTGATTGTTGATAGTGTTAGCAAGGGCATATGGAAACCTATCATAATTACTAGACAGGGACCTTTGATCTCTCATCTTTTTTTTATTGATCACTTTATCTTGTTTGGTCAAGCCTTTTTACAGTAAGCTAAGGTGATGAAAGATTGTTTAGATGTCTTTTGCAGCTTCTCAGGTCAGCAGGTGAGCTTTTCTAAATCTCGAGTTCATTGCTTTAATAATGTGAGAAGGTGATGCCAAGCGTATTGCTGGGGTGTGTGGTTATCTGATCACTAGGAACCTTAGCAAGTACCTTGGTGTCCCCCTTATTCATGGTAGCGTTAATAAGAGCACATATTAGGAGATTTTGGAGAAGGAATAAGTCTCAAAAAAGGCTTGCCTCTTGGAAAAGTAATAGTTTGTCTATGGTTGGGAGAATCACCCTTATTAAAGCTGTTTCTTCAGTCATTCTTATTTATGCCATGCAAACAGTTAAGTTTCCTAGTGAGTTATGTGAGAATTTGAATATGATTAACAGAGATTTCCTTTGAGGGTATATAGCTGAAAAGAAAGGCTGTTCATCTCATTAACTGGGCTACTGTTTGTAAGCATAAATGTAGAGGGGGCTAAGTATAAAACAATAAAAAAAATGATGAATCAAGCTCTCCTTGCTAAGTCTGGTTGGAGGATCCTACAGCAAGATCAAGGCGTTGGTGCAAGCTGCTTAAGGGTAAGTATATTCTTTATAACTCTATTCTTGATGTTGTTAAGAATAAAACTACTGCTTGTTCTAGTGTTTGGAGGGGCATCTAGCATGGGGCTAAGCTGATTGCTAAGGGTATTCGGTGGAGACTTGGTAATGACCATTCTATTTTATTTTGGGCTGATGTTTAGGTTAAGGAGTTGGATCCTTTGTGTGATTATGCTATGGTTTGTTTGAGTGACAGGCACATGAGTACCACTGTTAGTTCTTTCCTTGTGAATGAGAGTTGGGATCTTGGGCAGCTTTCTACTGTCCTCCCTTGGCATGTTGTGAATAAAATTGTGGAAATATATATTACTAGTGATGTGAATGCTTATGGTAGAATGATTTTTTGGGACGATTTTGCATAGAGTATTTTTTTTCTGTTAAATCAGCTTATAATTTTTTGCTGCTTGATAATGAGAATTTGTGGAAATGAAGGTTCAAATGGCAGCTGAAATTACCTCCTAAAATACATATTTTTTTGTGGTTCTTATTGCATGAGAAGATTCTCACTAACAAACAGAAGGTCATTAGAGGTCTAATTGTTGATGAGTTCTATCCTAGATGTTGTGTTAGTGTTGAAGATCTTGACCATTTGCTGCGTGAGTGTGTAATGTCTGTAAACATTTGGGAGCAGTTTTGTAGAGGCTACACTAAAATTGTTAATTTCAGATGTGTTTTTGATGATTGGTTGTGTTCTAACCTTAAAGATAACAGTCATAGGTGTGATGACATCCCTAACTACTTGCTATTTGCTGTGTCTTTGTAGTACATTTGGAAATGAAGGTGCAATGAGGTTTTTAACACTGATTTTCAAGTACCTTTGAGCCCTCACATCCTTATTTTCAAGTATAGTCTGGACTGGTGGAAGGCTATCAAAGGTAAAGATATTACTGCTGAGAGTGTTATTAGAAAAATGAATATATTACTGCTGAGAGTGTTATTAGATTACATGACAGAAGCTGGGTTAGGGGTTTCTCAATGACCATTGGTTGTGGTAGTGTGCTTGTTGCGGAGTTGTGGGGTATTTTGAAAGGTATGAAGATGGCTAGAGAGGCTGGTTTTAGACGAGTTTTTGTTGAATCAGACTCTGCTAATGCTGTTGGTTTGGTGAATGGGGACCTTAATCTCAACCATCCCTGTTTCCATCTTGTTCAAGGGTGTAAATATTTGTTGAATGAAGATTGGTGCTGCTTTGTTTCTCATGTCCTTAGGGAAAGAAATTCTCTCGCTGACGGGCTTGCTATGTTTGGCCACCATTTGGAGAGGGGCATTTTTTTTTTTGAAGAGCCTCCCCCCTATATTCTTAATTTGTTTAATGATGATTTCGTTGGCCTAGTTGTGGCTTGGCAGATGTCTTTAACTTAGTTTATTTTTGTTGTTGGGCTCTGCCATTCTCTGTAACAAAATAATAATAATAATAATAACCTGTATAGTACTCATGAATTTGTCTCCCAACTTAGCAGAAGAGTACTCACGAAGAAATTATTATAAATACTGGAAACACATTCCAAACCAACCAATTAAATCACAAGATTGAATTGACAAAGCAATGTTGAAGTGGTTGCATTGTCGGTTGTGCCGACAAATTTTGATTGATGAATAAATGAAATTGAAATAATTAAAAACAAAAAGAAAATCCACTTCCAACTACCACCGGTCAGACCACCACCAATGTAGCTTGGTGTCTGAAACTGTTATGTAAGAATTTGGAGATAGAGAACAGAGAAATTATAGAATGGTATTAAAGTGCAATTTTATGAGTGAGTTTTTATTCAGAGTTCGAGACTGTATATATGGCCTCAAAACATAAAGCAAAAGAAAACAAAAAAATAACAACTGGCAACAAAAGACCAAAATAGATGCTGCACAACAACTATATCCCCTATTTATTGGAAACAAACAAATTAGACTAAGTCAAGGTATGACCATTTCCTACCCCACTCACTGTTGATAGTCTCTGTAACATCCCGGATTTCGGGTAATGAATTTTTGATATATGTGAAATATGTGAAAATAAATTTTACTATTTGAGGGGGTGTTAATGTAATTAAATGTTACTATTTCCAGCGGACCAGATTGAATAGTGAAAAATGAAAATGGAAAAAAATTGAAAACTGAACCAGAGAGCATCGCGACCTGGTCACCGCGACCACAGGTCGCGATAGCTCGCTCGCGATGAAGATGGCAAAATCAGGCAGTGAGTATCGCGACCAGCCACCGCGACCACAGGTCGCGATGGACTGCTCGCGATGAAATTGCCAAAATTGGCAGAGAGCATCGCGATCTCTCGCGCGACCAAGGCGCCCTCGCGACGAAGGCGGTGCGAATGGTCCAGTGAGCATCGCGACCTGGTGTCGCGACCACAGGTCGCGACGGCGGTCGCGATAGCGAAAAAAAAAATATAAAAAAAAAATATATAGAAGCTTCTCGCAGAAGCGAGAAAAGAGAACAGAGAGAGAAAGAACCGAAAAAAAAAAAAAAAAAGAAAGAGAAGGAGAGAAAAGAGAGAAGAAGAAAAAGAAGAGGAAGAAAGAAAGGGAAAGGAAAGGAAAAACGAAATCGTAGAATCACGATTCTCGAACGAAAAACACGGATTCCAAGTAGGTGTACTCTCGTTTTCGAAACCGTTTTGAGAAGAATTTCATTTACGTTTTCGTTTTAGTTTCGTTTTCGTTTCGTTTCGATTTCGTTGTAGTTTCGATTTCGTTGAACATCTTCGTTTTCGATTTGTGTATACAAAAATATGTGAAATTGATGCTTGATACACTTGACTGCCTTTCGAATAATTCGAATTTGTTTTAAAGAGTTGATTTAGACTTTTATATGGTTATTGTTATTTTCTTGAAGAATATTGTATAAAAATTTGAGATGTGTTGATTAAATGTTGATTTTGGACTGATTTGTGATAAATCGTATTTCAATTTCGATTTCGAATATTTTTGACTGTTATGATTTGTGAAAAATACTGCTCACAGGATTATTGTTTATGATTTGTAATATATTGTGATTACTTGAAAATTTATTTATTGTAACGGCCCTAGGATACTTAGACATAGAAATGGATATAGGAGGTTGGTATACCAGCTGGGTTTTACTGAGCAGTACTGCGCCGTTATTATTGTGTGATTGTTGTTGCGGGGCAATCTCGGACAATCACACCGATTTTAGTGATTGTTGTTGCGGGGCAATCTCGGACAATCGCAGTGATACTAGTGATTGTTGTTGCGGGGCAATCTCGGACAATCACGTTGATATCAGTGACTGTTGTTGCGGGGCAACCCCGGACGTCACGTTGACCCATATTCCAGTCCTTGTATGTTTAGTATTCTAGCGGGCCAGAATTGATTGGAATTGAAAAGTGTACTGAATGATTTTATTGATAGCATTCGTATATTGATCTCATTATTGATATTAAAGTGATTGAAATTGTTTAATGTTTTGATTTAGAAATTTAATCGTTTTGAAATGGAATGGAATACATATTGTGGTTTATTTCTTCTTAACAGATATTTATTTGTGGTTCATTTAATTGAGTTTATAGTTTATAGTACACCCACTAAGCTATATGCTTAGCGCGTTAGTTTGTTTCTAACGCGTAGGTACCAGGAATCCAGAAGAGCCTAAGGACTGAAGGAAGAACGAGTTGCAGACCGAGTCACAGAGATTGTGCAGTTGGGTAGCTATACTTTTGTTATGTGTATATATATTCTGAAAGCATGCATATACAGGAAATTTGTAAATACGTTTTGTAAAATGTTTTGTAATTAATTAGTTTATGATTTATGTCTTTTATTATTAAAAATGTTTGTAATTATTAAAGTCTGTTTTGTTTTATTTTATAAACTGTTTTGATAAGTCGCACTAAACAGCAGGGTGCGCAACTGTTTGAAACTGTATAGAAGTGTTGTTGAGAATTGTATTGGAATTGTTTTGTGTAAAAGCAGGGTTTTGGAAAGTCCGAAAAACAAACGATACTCTGCCGAATTTTCGTGAAAAGTTTGTATTGAATGGGCTCACTTGAAAACAATTTTTAAACTATATGGTTTTCTGTTTACAAAATGAAGTTTTGAATGTCCGAGTAGCACACCCCAGTGCGGTCCGGCCGGGTCGGGTCGGGGGGTGCTACAGTCTCCACGCATCATTCTGCGCTGCTTAATTTTTCCTTATCCTCAAGGAAGAAGTCTGGATAGGATAGAGAAAACTACTACTGATTTTCCCAAGTTGCATCTTCCATCGGAGCATCAATCCATTTAACTAGAATTTCAATTTTAGGCCTATATTTACTCGCTGTATTACTCGTTGATCCAAAATAGCCTTTGGCTATGGAATGAGAGTGAAGCTTTCCGAAATAGGTGGTAATTGTGATGTAGTCGGAGGCACAGAACCAAATATTTTCATAGCAGGCTCAAATGAAAGATGTTGTGAATCTGCAAACCAGTCGCCAAGGCCAACATATAAGCAATTGGTTCATTTTTCTCAATGATCTGAAAGAGCCCAAAAAAACTTAGGGAAAGTTTTTATGAGCCTCGAAAGGTCATCGTAGTTTGCTGATATGGCTGCAGCTTCAAGTACACATGATCCCCAACAACAAACGTGATTTCACGATGGTAGTGATCAGCCTGACTCTTCATTCTGTTGCGGGCGCGTAAGAGATTATGGTACAAGTAATGTAAGATAGAATCTCTATCCCGAAAGTACTCATCAACAGTTTGCACATGAGAGGTGTCTTGAATGTAGGCGACCAAACTGGGCGGTGGGATGCTGTAAACAGCCTTGAAGAGTGATATTTTGATGGCGGAATGAACCGACGTGTTATAACTAAAGGTAGCCCATCGAACCCACTATGTCCATTTCCGCGGTTGATCTTTAGCAAAACAGTGAAGATACTATTCGAGAGTTCGATCCACCACCTCTGTTTGCCCGTTGGTTTGCGGATGATAATTTGATCTCATGATAAACATGGTGCCTTGTAGTTTGAACAAAGTCTGCCAAAAAGAGCTTATGAAAACCCTGTCGCGGTCACTCACGATTGAAGTAAGGAGTCCGTGTAAACGTACCACATTGGTGATGAAGGCTTTGGCAACTGTAACGACAGTGTATGGATGCTTACGAGGAATGAAATGGGCATATTTTGACAGCCTATCTACCACGACCACCAAGACTATATAACTGTTTGAGGGTGGCAATCCTTCCAGAAAATCCATGGAGATCTCAATCTAAATGCGGTCTGGAACGATCAATGGTTGTAACAACCCATCTGGCTTCATGTAATCCATTTTGTAACGTTGACAGACATCACAAGTTTGCAAAAATTGTTTCACCGTTTGCCTCATATTACACTAGATGAATGACCTTTTGATTCGAGCCATAGTTTTGTGAAATCCATAGTGCTTGCTGATCGGAGATGAATGACAATCAGCCAAGACTAAGGGAATAAGAGCAGAAGTCAGGCTCAAATAAACTTTGTTGTTTTTTAACCAGATGTCATCTCGAAAGTTCAGGTTGGTGTGTATTGGTGAGGCAACGACGAAAGTGTATAAAGAGTCCTGCTTTACTTCATTTTACTAGAGGGTCCACCATTCAGCTGAAGGCAAGGAAACAATCGTAAAATTGAATTCGACTACCCGGGATAAGGTATCTGCTCCCTGATTGTCGGGACCTTTCTTGTATTCAATTACGTAGTCGTAACCGAGAATCTTGAGCAGTTAACGAGTTTGTGCCAGGGTTATTATCCGCTGCTCCAGTAAGTATTTGAGACTTTGCTGATCAGTCCTAGAGATAAAAAGTTTCCCAAATAAATACGGTCGCCATTTACGGATTGATTTGACGATAGCAATCATATATTTTTTCTAAGTTAACAAGGTTAGAGCAGAGCATTTAAGAGCTTCACTAAAGGAGGCCACCGGTCTGTCCTTCTGTGATAGTATAGAACCAATTCTAATTCCGCTTGCGTCGCTTTCAATCATGAACGGTTGGGTGAAGTCTGATAGATATAAAACAAGAGACGGGGTTAATGCCTGCTTCAATTGCTAAAAAAATAGCCTCTGCATTTTTGTCCCTTTGGAAGCCATCTTTTTTCAATAGTACCTAGCTAAGCCTAGGAACCTGTGGACTCCTTTTGTTGTCGTCGGCATATGCCAATCAAGAACAGTTTGTATTTTGTCAGGGTTAACAACTACCCTTCTTTTGAGATGATATGACCAAGATAATTAACCTGAAAGACACCAAATCTACACTTTGATTCCTTTGCAAAAAAATTATGAGTTGATACAATATCCAAGACGATATATAAATGAGAAAGGTGATCTAACCATGTCTTTGAATAAACCAGTATATCGTCAAAGAAGACTAGAACAAACCTGCAGAGATGAGGATGAAAGAGGTTTTTCATCAAGCTTTGGAAGGTGGCAAGGGCATTAGTAAGCCGAAACAGCATCACCTACAAACCCACAATGCCTTTCCGGTGTTCGAAAAGCAGTTTTTGGAATGTCATCCTCTTTTACTCGTATTTGATGCTACCCAGCCCGTAAGTCCAGTTTGGAATAATATCAAGCGCTATGGAGTTCGTCAAGCAATTCATCAATGACGGGAATATGATATTTATCTTTGACAGTAATGGCATTGAGGGCCTGTAATCCATACAGAACCGTCAAGATCCATCGACCTTCTTGACTAATAACACTGGAGAGGAAACATGGCTGTTATTGGGTCTTATCAAACCTGTCTATAGTAGTTCTTTCACCATTCTTTCAATTTTTCTTTTCTAATAATAGGGATAGCAGTACAGCCACACACCAAGTGGTTCCGCATGTGTATGTAAAACAATTTGATGGTCGTGTAACCGTTTTGGAGGCTGTCCTGAGGGGGGTGCGAAGACATGAGAAAATTTGACTAAGAGAGACGGCTGAGGTCAAGTGGGTGGTCCTATAAGCTACTGTCACTGCCAGATAGAATGATCTGAAGAAAAATTGTAGTACCCCGCAGGTTGTGAAATTCTCTGTCAGATAAAGCTACAATGCTAAAACGCCATAATCCCTTAAAGGTACGAGCAACTCTGTTGTCTTTAAAAGTCATAGTGAATTGTTTATAATCTGTTTCAGTAGGCCCAAGTGTTTCAAGTCATTGAACCCCTAAGACAATTTGGCAAGCTGCAACTGGCATTATGTAATAGTCCGCTGTGACTTAGTGTCATTGAATTATTATGGTGAGTGCCCGACATAAACCCGCACATTAAATATTTTCTCTGTTTGGCACTATAACCTGAAACCTTTTATCTCGAATTACAGGTAAACTGAATTTGGAAACAATGGATTGAACAATAAATTGTTAGTTCCACCGCCATAAATTAAGACAACAACATCCCAGTTTCTCAGCTTGTCCATGAAGCGAATTGTTTGCAGATGGTCAATACTTGCGATTGCATGGAAGGATATTTCTGGTAGGGAGTCGGTTAGTTCCCGTTCTTGTTGGTCACTGTTATCTTACGCCACCCCTTTTACAGGAAAATCCTCTATCATAAATAGCTGGGGATGCTTACAACGGTGGCCGAGGACGAATCTTTTGTTACAGTAATAGCACAAACCTTTTTCTCGACATTCCCGTGCTTCCTGACTGGTGATTCAACGAATGGAAATTGGTAGGTTATTTTGAGAGCTTAGATTACATTTCGAGTTTGGTGGCGGTCCCAATACGCCTTGAAAAATGTGGATTTGTACTATGGCAACTTGGGAGAGGGAGGGGAGAGAGGGGGGGATAGATTTCATAACAAATATTACAAATAACAAAGAAATTTTTAGCGTGGAAAACCTTAACAGGTCAAAAACCACGGGACCAACTTGTAATCACACGACTAGTGGGTATATCGTTTACAACTCATGTTGATTGATTACTCAATCACACGACTTTTGCTATAATCCAATACTACCTACCCGCAAGCCTTTTACTAGCAAACCTTGCAATGTGTGCTCAGAGACTCCATATGCTTCAAGTCTTGATGTTCCTTTCATATGGTTAAAGAAACAATAACCCCCAATTTATGAGATCAGATCTATGTGCTCAATAAAACATGAACAATCAAATAATATATATGATCAAAATATATTATGAATAGATTAAGCAATTAAGCGCAAAAGCAAAGCATAATTAGTTTATATAAACAAACTGTCTCTTCTCTCACATAAACAAAACATACATCAAAACATCAAAACAATAAAAACATGTGAGAGGAAAATAATAAAGAACTTGAAGAACTTTTAGAGAGTATAATGAGCCTATGAAAGAGACCAAATAAAGTCCAAAATATAATGAATTTTAAGTTCACTATTAATAGGCAAACATTAAAAACCCTAAACCCAATTGAATATTTAAGTAGGACTTTAAGAGCTATTAGGTTTTCTAATTCAAGTAGGAATGTAATATTTAATTTCTTATTAAAAAGAGAATTTCAACCCTAAAATAAATTATTTATTTATTAGGTGATTCTCTTACTTTCAAATACCATAAAACATCTTTGATGCATAAAGAAACACTAAGCATATGTTTGAAAGACTTTAGGATACCATAAAAATACCTAAACCACAGCCTAACCCTTTTTGGATTCAGTCTTGACAGCCCACACACGCTTGAGGCATGCATCCACGTTACAGGCGTGAGGTTGCTGCCACATCTCTGTTTTAGCTTTTCTAGCTGTACTTGACTATATTTTGAGTCAAGCAAAACCAAACCAAACGGCCTTGAATTTTTTCGTTCTTTATACCTTTAAAAATATATGGATGTCTAGTTTCATTCTAAAAAAACAAAACACAATTTGGATGAATAGATAAAAAGTTATTCCAATTTAAGCATCCAAATGTCAGTTTTTCAAAAACACAAAATGTTTAAAATTAAATTCCAAAGCTAGACAAAACAAAACAAGTAAGACTCAACACTTATCAAACAATTAAACCAACATATTATTATTCAAAAGCAAATGTATGAACATGTTATAAGTGTGTGTGTGAATCTTTTCTGATCTCAAGAATTAAGAATATTCATTTTTTTTTAAACTTACCTTAAAGCACTTTCTTGAGACTTTTCAGAAGCTTTCTGTCTTCGTATGATTTCATCGAATCTTTAATACGCTCAACTCATCCTCTAACAAAACTAACTAAGAACTACATAAAAATGTGTTTTGTTCACGAATTCAAAGTCAACAAAATAATGATCTTACAATCAAGTGATTGCTTTTACAATTGCTCATAAGACTAAAAAATAATATAAAGAAACCTAATCTAACATTCGTGAACGTCTTCAAAAGTCTTCACTTTGTATCTGAGTGAAATAAACAAAACTATGTTCTTCCCAAGAACATTGGTGAGTGAAACGCTAATGATATCAATTTGAATAAATCAATTATTAATTCCAATTATCACAATAATCAATTTGTCGATTCAAAAAATAATATGCAAAATCATCATTTAAGCACATCGAATCAAATATGACTATAAATATCTTCTCCTTAATAAGGTCTCCCCCTAAGTATGCTAGCGGTCACAAAATAACAATTTAAAACATGGATTAGAAGAAATAACTTGAATAAATCAATACCCAAATTACTCCCCTTTTTGCCATGAGATAGACAAAGACCAAGAATCAAGTATTTTAATCATCAATACAAATTTAAAGATACTCGCTCATACAGACATGAAAAGGGAACAACAAAATTGAAACAATAAAAAAAATAGATCCATAAAACCTTGAATGAGAATCAAATTACTCTTATTTTCAACAAACAAGAGATAATTGACAATAATGAAGATTAAAATACAAGATTATATATTACATGCCCAAATAAATAAGTTCACGAAAATTAATACAAAGTTCATGAAATCAAATAAAAGTACATAAGTATATAAAAGAATTCTTCAACTTCAAGAATCCGGATCATTCATCATCTCTTCCAACATTATCACCATCAACATTGTCATCACATCCATCAGAGGAGGTAACCACACCACCAGGACATGTATGTGACATCGATCCTCTCATATACTCCCTTATGCCACGCAACTATTCTTTTTGTGCATTGAGCCTCTTTAAGATGGCTTCATTCCCATCCTTGAAAATACTCATTAGTTGCGTTGCCTAGGGTGGTAAACTTCATAGCAATCCCTTTTTACTTTTTAATCGATTTGAGATTTAACTCAAACGTTTGTAGAGATCCAATCAACTCATTTACTCTCATATTTCATAGAGTCTTAACGGATATCATTGAACTTCGTTACACGAATGACATGAAGTTTGCTTTATTCAAGTGTGATTAGATCAACAAACAACTTGGAAAAAAAAAACAAGATGAATTTAATTTCACAATGGTGAATTTCAATCATTTGATGTATAAAGAAAACCAACTAGGTGACAAGCCTTTTTATTTTAGCAGGACAAGCAAAGCAAGTGTATTATACAAGACCCTTTAGAACCTAATTGGTTTGTTGTTCTCAAGATTACAGTTAGAGATGTGTTTGATATGAATTCAAAAGATTCCTTTTACAACCTAACAACAATGGCACAAGTTGAGTTATATGGACAACAATAATTGGATAAAAATGCTTACTTACGTGATGATGATGTTTGTTGGGTTAGATAAGGAGTTGATAGAATAACAGTAGATGCAAATTGCAATGATGGTGATGTTGACATGGAAGATCATGATTGAAAATGTTGAGTAATTATTTAATGTAATGTTTTATCAATTTTTGTTTATTATGTAATTATTTATGAAATATGTAACTTTATTTTTAATATTTTTATTCTTAATCATTTATTGCAGATAATAATGGCATCTAAAAGAGCATCTGGAAGAGCTATAGAGAGTTATCTACAAAGTCATATGAGTCTCAACAACATGCATTATCAAGTTGTCACCCCGAAGCAGAACGAGGATGGTATGTTAATAAATATTTTTATAACTAATATATATATATATATAAATTTAAATAAAATTGATTTGTAGGGTAAACACATCATTAGATGTAAAGGTCAAGGCCCTGCTCAGAGTATTCCTGAGTAGGGCAGTGGGTATAAGTTATATCTAGAGTTTAATTCATCATGGAAGCTCATTGGTCCAAATGTACAACCTTCGGGCCATGTTTGGTAGAGAGGATTAGGATCGGATTGGACTATTTTTGTCATAATCCTATGTTTGGTGACACAATTTAATGGGGGACTAACAATACTGAGTCAAAATATAGTCCTCCCACTACCGAATTATACAAACCCAAGGCACCCTCTACCCTTAGTAATCCCAGGACTAGCTAAAAGGTGGACTCTGTTATTTTTCAATAAAAACACATGGCCCCACATTTTAATTACTCACTTTTCTATCACCTACCCCCACTCCTATCTCCACTCTTGTCATCTTCCCCAAATTTTTGCATTTCCATTTTCTCCATTTCCATTTTCTTCTGAGTCTCGATTCAGGTACCCCCACTCCTCTCTCCACTCTTGTTATCTTCCCCAAATTTTTTTCATTTCCATTTTCTCCATTTCCATTTTCTTCTGAGTCTCGATTCAGGTATGTTTTCTTCTTCTTCTTCTTCCTCTTCTTCATCTTCCCCAAATTTTTTCATTTCCATTTTCTCCATTTCAGGTATGTTTTCTTCTGCTTCTTCTACTTGAAATGGACAAAATAGAAATGAAAAAATTTGGGGAAGATGAAGAAGAAGAATCTTCTTCTTCTTCTTCTTCTTCATCTTCTCCAAATTTTTTCATTTCCATTTTTTTCATTTCAGGTATGTTTTCTTCTTCTTCTTCTTCTTTGTATATAATCACTATCTTTTGTTTTTACATAATCTATATTTTCTTCTGCTCAAGTGATTTTTTTTTTTTTATAGTCTCAATTTTTTTCTGCTTTTTTGTTTTCGTTTAATGGGTGATCTTCTTCTTTTTTTTTTTTTTTTTGTATATAATCACTATTTTTTGTTTTTACATAATCTCCATTTTCTTTTGCTCAAGTGATTTTTTTTTTTTTTACAGTCTCAATTTTTTTTTGCTTTTTTGTTTTTATTTAATGGGTGATCTTCTTCTTCTTCTTCTTTTTTGTATATAATCACTATTTTTTATTTTTACATAATCTCCATTTTCTTCTGCCTTCTTCTTCTTCTTCTTCTTCTTCTTTGTATATAATCACTATCTTTTGTTTTTACATAATCTCCATTTTCTTCTGCTCAAGTGATTTTTTTTTTTTATAGTCTCAATTTTTTTCTGTTTTTTTGTTTTTGTTTAATGGGTGATCTTCTTCTTCTTTTTTGTATATAATCACTATCTTTTGTTTTTACATAATCTCTATTTTCTTCTGCTCAAGTAATTTTTTTTTGTCTCAATTTTTTTTCTGCTTTTTTGTTTTTGTTTAATGGGTGATCTTTTTCTTCTTTTTCTTCTTCTTCTTTTTTGTATATAATCACTATATTTTGTTTTTACATAATTTCCATTTACTTCTGCTCAAGTGATTTTTTTTTTTTACAGTCTCAATTTTTTTTTACTTTTTTATTTTTATTTAATGGGTGATCTTCTTCTTCTTCAATTTTTTTTTCTGGTTTTTTGTTTTTGTTTAATGGGCTCTTCTTCTTCTTCTTCTTCGTCTTCAATTTTTTTTTTCTACTTTTTTGTTTTTGTTTAATGGGTGGGTCTTCTTCTTCTTCTTCTTCTTCTTCTTCTTTAATCACTATCCTTTGTTTTTATATAATTTCCATTTTCTTCTGCTCAAGTTCTTCTTCTTCTTCTTTGTATATAATCACTATTTTTTATTTTTACATAATCTCCATCTTCTTCTTCTTCTTCTTCTTCTTCTTCTTTAATCACTATCTTTTGTTTTTACATAATCTCCATCTTCTTCTTCTTCTTCTTCTTCTTCTTTAATCACTGTCTTTTATTTTTACATAATCTCCATTTTCTTCTGCTCAAGTTCTTCCTCTTCTTATTCTTCTTCTTTGTATATAATCACTATCTTTTGTTTTTACATAATCTTCATTTTCTTCTGCTCAAGTGATTTTTTTTTTTGTTTACAGTCTCAATTTTTTTCTTCTTCTTTAATTACTATCTTTTGTTTTTACATAATCTCTATTTTCTTCTGCTCAAGTTCTTCTTCTTCTTCTTCTTCTTCTTCTTTTATGTATATAATCACTATCTTTTGTTTTTACATAATCTCCATTTTCTTTTATTCAAGTAATTTTTTTTTTTACAGTCTCAATTTTTTTCTGCTTTCTTCTTCTTCTTCTTCTTCTTTATATATAATCACTATCTTTTATTTTTACATAATCTCCATTTTCTTCTGCTTAAGTGATTTTTTTTTTGTTTACAGTCTCAATTTTTTTTTGCTTTTTTTTTTTTGTATATAATCACTATCATTTGTTTTTATATAATTTCCATTTTCTTTTGCTCAAGTTCTTCTTCTTCTTTTTTGTATATAATCACTATCTTTTGTTTTTACATAATCTCCATTTTCTTCTGCTCAAGTGATTTTTTTTGTTTACAGTCTCAATTTTTTTCTGTTTTTTTTTTGTATATAATCACTATCTTTTGTTTTTACATAATCTACATTTTCTTCTGCTCAAGTGATTTTTTTTTGTTTACAGTCTCAATTTTTTTCTGCTTTTTTTTTTTTGTTTTTGTTTAATGGGTGATTTTCTTCTTCTTCTTCTTTGTATATAATCACTATCTTTTGTTTTTACATAATCTCCATTTTCTTCTGCTCAAGTGATTTTTTTTTTGTTTACAGTCTCAATTTTTTTCTACTTTTTTGTTTTTGTTTAATGGGTGATTGAATGACTAATATAGAGTGTTATGTTGGGTCATTTTTCTGATTTGAACGATTATAAACAGAAACGAAAGGCAACAGATTTTGATAAACATTATAATGGACACTGTAATCAGAAGGAGAACAAAATATTATTTCCAATCATTTTAATGTTAACAATTAAATATACCACAAGAGGGATAATGTACCGAAACATAACGTCTTCTATCTGTGAATGAGAAAATACAAATTAAATACAATGAATATTTGACCAACATTCCTGTAGCAGCGGGTGGAATAATTATAGCCTCGAAACGAAAGGATGGAAACAGATCTCTCTCAAATCCAACCAAGCAAATGTTTATAGAGGTGTAAAAGCTATTACTTGTATGGATTTCAACAATGTTGAATGATACTTTGCGTTACCTTGCATCCTGCATTTGAGCTTCAGATCAAAACCAACTATAATATTTGTAATTTATTTTAAATTTATGCTCTACTGATACATAACTAATATGTCATGGAGATGAAATTAATAAAAAAGTGCAGGGCAATTATGATCAAATTAATGAGAAGGTGGTAGATAAATTTCCTCCCTTCCATGATGAGATTAAATTTATTGGAATGTTTATGCTGTATTATTTGAATTTTGTGTTTTAACAGTGTTCTCGTAAACTTACTCAGCATGAATTCTTTGTATGTCAATTGTTTTTCTCTTCTAGCTTGATTGAGGATATGTTGATGTAATCTAGTTTGGTTTAATCTAAATCTGCCATGTCTATAAATTTGGGTTTGTGCTATATTTTATTGATATCATGTCTTAGATTAAAAGTAGCGTAGGTGAGGTTTTTAATGAAAAATGTTTCACATGTTCTGTGGTTCAGTTCTTTCATATAAATTTATCTTGTTTAGGGTAACTTTAAGTGGATTTGCTTCATTCCAAATTGTTATTTTCTTCTTTAAGATAAATTTTTTATTTGAATTCTGATGTGTTTATGTTGTTGGAGTTATATAATTAAGGAACATAGCTATTGTAGCAAACAGATGGGATTCCACAAATCTTTCAAGGTCCAAATATTGTTGATGTATTGTTTACTAAGTTAATTATTTTAGTCTATTAGTTAAGGTTTTGAAATATTTGTCGAAATGCTTGCACTCAATCATACTTTATTTTTGTTTATTGATAGATAAGTTGTTAAGCTGCCAAACATGGATGATGAAGATATTTTGTTATTCTTAATCACACAACAATTCCGTATAGAAAGGATTTTTAAGTCAGCAATGAGCTCGATGATGTACTGTGTGATGGCTCACAAATATCAACGAAGATTGCTTAATAATCGCACATTTGTGTGTCATGCAACTCGTATCTCTTATATAAATAGTATAATTAGCCACAATGATATAGAGTGTGTGAATCAATTAAGGATGGATAGAAGAACTTTTACAGTATTGTGTGAACTACTTCGTGGTACAGGAAGGTTGAAGACCAATGGTTCGGTTTCTGTTGAGGAACAAGTATGCATGTTCTTGCACATTCTAGCTCATCATGTCAAAAATAGAACAATTCATAATAGGTTTCAACGATCAGGAGAGACAATTAGTAGATATTTTAATTCAGTTCTATGTGCAGTTTTATAACTACATAATATTTTATTAGTTTCACCGGATTCTGTGCCTGAAAATTGCACCGATGAAAAGTGAAAATGGTTTAAGGTATGTAGTAGACATAATCATCTAATTATTTTAATGTCTTTCCCATCACACACCTTATTTACAAAGTGTGCTTGTGTATAGAATTATTTAGTGGAGTTAGATGGAACTTATATTCAAGTGCATGTACCTGAAGCTGATAAACCACGATTTAGAACAAGAAAAGGTGAAATTGCAACAAATGTATTAGGAGTATGTGATAGAGATATGAAATTCACATTTGTTCTTCTGGGATGGGAAGGTTCAGTTTCAGATTCTAGAATTCTTCGAGATGCATTATCTAGACCAACTGGGTTGAAAGTTTCTACTGGTAAGCTTAATAGAATGATATATTGAAGATTTTAATATAAACTTATTATACATAAAAAGACACATTTTTTTTTAAGATTTTCATATATTTAATATTTTTGAGTGTTAGGTTGTTATTACCTTGTGGATGGTGGATATATAAATGGTGAAGGGCTTCTTGCACCGTATAGAGGAACAAGATATCATTTATCAGAATGGAGAGATTCATGTGCCCCTATTAACCATGAGGAATTCTTTAACATGAAGTATTCATCAGCAAGAAATGTAATTGAACGTTGTTTTGGACTACTTAAGAGACGTTGGGCAATCTTGTGGAGTCCATCTTTCTATCCATTCAAAACACAATGTAGAATAATAACTGCATGTTGTCTTTTACAAAATCTTATTAGAAGAGAAATGCCTATGGATCTAATGGAGGACGATCTACTTCAACCTCAAGAGGACCAAGTAGATCATGAGTTCATTGGTCAAGTTGGTTCATCCAAACTTTGGAGGACATGGAGAGACAACTTAGCATTACAAGTGTTTAATGAATAGTAGGGATTTGATCTACTTAATTAAGTTATGTAATTATCTATGTAAATTTAAACAATTTATGTGAGACTATTTAATGTTATGTATGTTGGTGTTTATTATTAGTATGTTATGAAAATGTTTATTTTGTAATTGGATTTTATTATTAGTGTTTGACTAAATTTGAAATTATTTGTAATCAGTTTTTTTTTCTTATTATTTATTGTATATATTGTTTGGTTACTTATGTATAGGAATGGATGGTGGAGGTATTTCTCAAATAAATGAGCAAAAAAGAAGAGGAGTTAGGCGTGCATGGACAAAAGAAGAAGAAGAAGTTTTGCTAAGCATTGTAGATGAAATTGTAGCAAGTGGTGCACGTGCTGATTGTGGTTATTTCAAATCAGGTACATTAAAAAATATGGAAACACGATTGGCGATTGTTTTACCAAATTGCGGTTTGAAAGCTAACCCTTATATAGAGTCTAAGCTTAAGTTTTGGAAAAAGCAGTATGAAGTTGTTTATGACATGTTGAATACTAGTGGATTTAGGTGGAATGATGTTAGAAAATGTGTTGAAGTTGACAGCGATGAAGTATGGAAATCCTATGTTCAGGTAAGATTTTTACATTTGGCATAATATAAAATTGATTTCATTATTTTAAAATGTTTTTTTATATATCCAATGAATAATGAAAAATAAATATTATTTGTAGAGTTATATTAGTGGTTGTAATTTGACATCTAGGTATATATAACTTGTTGATAAGTCTCCACAACTAGAAAAATGGTTTTGATTTTTATTCATACCTTTCCATGTTTTGATATATATTTTTTTCCCTTACAGCACCATAAACATGCAAAAGAATTCAGAGGCAAGCATTTTCCACTATATGAGAGGTTAGCTAATATATTTGTGAAGGATCGTTCTACTGGAAAAATGGCACAAACTCCTGATCAGCAGGTTGTAGACTTAGAAGAGGGAGATAATTTTAACAGTGAGTTTGAAACAGCTGAAAACTTCTCACTAACGTCAATGAACAAAAGTCAATCTGACCTCCTTAGAAATCAAGCTGCATCTCAGCCTGTGTGTAGGAAAAGATCAAGATCAGGCTCAAGATTAGCAGATCCAATGGCTTCAAGTATGAATAAATTTTCTGATGTTATAAAAGAGGCAATAGACAAGACAACTGAAGTTTTTAAGGAGTTTGGTCAAATATTAGCTACAAACAAAGCTAATGAACACGAACGAATAGCTCATGACCTGCAGAAAATGGGCATTCGTCGTGTGGACCAAGTACGAGTAATGAAAATGTTTGCGCAGAAACCAGAAATGGCAGGGATCTTTAAGGCATCAGATAATGAGGAGGATAAATTTCAATTTATCATGGAACTTCTTGGGGGTGAATTTGATGACTGATGTGTATGTGATGGTATTTACGTTTTGGATAATTTTGAAGCATGTTAGGTTGGTGTCTACTAATTTTTTGTATATAGGTAACCAGGACTATAGTTGATGATAATTTTGATTAATTTCATCAACTTTTTTTTTTGTATATAGGTTACCATAGCAAGACGAATCAAATATATATTGTAATTATTTGTATACCAATGATGATGCTGCAAAGAATATTGTATTTGCTACAAAATGTAATGATTTCTTTTTTTTATACTATCTGATGATATTCAGAGTATCTAATAATATTATTTGATGATGTACTTTTTCTTTTTTGTTTTAAAGTGGGATTTGATCTCTACCATTACAATTATTTGTTTTAACTTTTTTTTCTATTACTAACAAATATAGGATATATAAATATATGCTTGTGAACAATATATTTACCATAATCATATTGACAAAATTTATAACTGTATGCTAACTATTAAAATATAAAATTAAAATTAATAATTATTAATATTTATAATTTTATTCCTTTAATAGTAAACTTTTTATTTTATAAAAAAAGCTAAAGTGTAATTTTATTCTTTAAATTATAAACTTTTATTATAGTTTTTAATAAAATTGAATTGAATTTACAGCCTTTTTTTAAAATTCAATTTACAATAGATTAATATGATTTAAATTAATTTTTTAATTATTTTATTTTAAAAAATTAAATTTATATTTTCTATTCAATTATTTTTTTTATTTTAATAGACAATTATATTTAAAATTATTAAATTATAATTATATAATAAATATTTCATCACATTATTTTTAGTTTAATCCCTAATCATTCCAAACATAAGATTGTACTATTTTAGTCATATCCCATATTATACCAAACAATAGATTGGACTATTTTAGTCTTATCCCATGTTACACCAAACAGGGAATAGTATTATATTTAATCCAATCCAATCCAATCCAATCCAATCCCAGTCCAATCCAATCCCATAAAATAATCCAATCCAATCCCGCGTACCAAACAGGGCCTTAAAGACTTAACTTAGAAACGTTGCTAAAAATGGGATTATGGCTTCTCTAATGTACCTTGAATAGTCTTACATGTCAAATGATCTCTTGGATCACATGTGTAAAGAAAAGAAGGTATGAATAGGTTTGAAAGTGATCAAAATTAAAAAGAAAAAAATGTCTTATACTTACCTTTTGTTTTATTTATACTAACTTTGTTTTCTTATTAAAGG
This sequence comes from Xanthoceras sorbifolium, assembly GCA_003430845.1. Lineage (NCBI taxonomy): Eukaryota > Viridiplantae > Streptophyta > Magnoliopsida > Sapindales > Sapindaceae > Xanthoceras > Xanthoceras sorbifolium. The sequence goes on from CM010608.1 coordinate 37,739,967, forward strand.
ATGACACAAATGCTCCAGAGCAATATAAAAAACGTAAATACTTAGTAAATATTGGTTCTTTATGGAGAGGTTGGAAATCTCGTGTGAAAAGAAATTAGTATACAAAATTTGGAACCGATGAAGAGCGTTAGCTCTCACTCATTCTCGGGTTATTAGGGAGCAATGGGAGATATTGGTGAAGTATTGGAACACTGACAAGGTGCAAGTATACTACTATTTCTTTGTATAAATAAAAGTTCAAGGATAATTTGAAATTAATACTTCAAATTGTTATTTTCTTGAAGTCTTAAAAAAACAACGCTTAATTTGAAGATAATAGCATATTGATTGTAAAATTATGTTGATTATGATTGTAAAATTATTTTGCAAAATATTACAAGTAAAAATAAGACCAATTGTGCGGAACAAGATGTATTTCACAAGACTGGTCGTACTCCTTTTTCAGAAGTAAGAAACCAGGTAAGTTGATTGATTTTTACTCTTTTTTTGGGTTGTATATTAATTTTCATAATGATATGTTTAGGCTAAAATGATCATAATTATGCAGTGGGGATTAAGACGGTTTTCAATAAAAAAAAAATTATATATTGTGTATGGTTGGTGGGAGAGAGAAAAGAGCGAGAAAGAGAAGAAAAAATAAATTTTAATTTTTGATTTTCAATTCTCATGATCTATTTTGACATGTACTAGTTTTATTGAAGTCTTTGGAATTATATTTGGTGGTTGACTTTTTTATTTGAATTTGTGTACTTCTATTAATTGTTGTTGGTATCTGCATGTAAGTTTGAATAAGTTTGTTTGGCAACCCTTGTTATATGTTATTGTCATGTTCGATTGTGTTATTAGAGAACTTATAATTCTAGATAATACATTGAGGCTAGTTTTAGGGTTGGAACAACAAACTAAGGGTGTCTGTATTTTGGTTGTTCACAAAATGTGATAGCAAAACAGTCATTGTGTGATATGTTGTATCTTGAACATACTCATTAGTTGTGTTGACCAGCGTGGTATCTCACTTTCAATTGGAATGGATTCAATGGGTTGTAAAGTTTCCCTATTCATCTATCCCTCTGAGAGATAGTGGAAATTAAAGAAATTCTTGTTACACATTTGACTTAACTCCATAATTTTATCGGTTTGCCTTAACTTAATGTCCGCAACTAAACAAAGTTTAGTTATCAAACCTAGGAATTTCAATTTGGACTTGTGTTCTTTTATTTGTTTTCATGAACTTTGTTTCAATTTTCCTTCGATTTCTTGACCGCTGATGTTCCTTCATGCGTGGTTTGCAGAATTTCTCATGCCTCCTTGCTAGTCTTGCAATTCTGAATATACTTATATTGATGTTCATTAACACCATTAAAAATAAAATTAAAACCTCAGAAGTTCTATGTCACATTGGTTTGCTTTGTTGTATTCCATTATGCTCTCAGCTTCATGGATATGACTCCTTCGGCAT